>JAHREE010000245.1:8420951-8510562 GCA_033628505.1 Tringa tobata
CCCCCCCAGCTTCTCGTAGCACAATTCTGGCTAAGTTTGACAAACGACAGTTTGCTGAAGACAGACATCTGTTTTCACGTGCGCTAAATAATGCCGCACGTCAGAGAACCGCTGCCCCCTGCATTGGAGAGAGCAACGTTCAGAGAAACACTGTCCCTTCCTCTTCTTAAGCATCGCCAGAATCTAATTAGAACCTTCAGTGGAAATGAGAATGGAAATTAAAGAAATACACATCAGCACGATCGGCGCCTCCAGCTAGCAAAACATAGCGCTGTCAAGGAGACACGCACTGCCCAAACCCCTGTTCCGTAGCCAGGAAGACTGTATTCTTTATTGATTGAGAAACATAACAGTGCTTTTCTGTCTAAGGATGCAAACCTAGAAGCATTGAATCCCAAACTCTAATATATGTGAATGGGAATTAGGGATTTCCCACAGCCTCTGGGAAGATCTCACCCAGGCTACGCATCAGGGGAAAAGAACAGAGTCTTATGATCCCAGCTGATTTATTGTATAGTCTGTATAAAACTAATTGTCCTGTGTTTATTAACGTGATTACCTAAGAGGATAGCCAGTGTGAACAACAGGCTCTGAAGAATACTTATGCAGCACACATAAATATTACAAGGATTAGACCAAAATGCTTATTCTTGTGCCCATCCTAATAATTTAACTAAATCCTGTCCACTGCTATACAATGCACTAGATTAAAGTGAAGTCTAAGAAAAAATAATTTTAGACACCCTTATTGCTAAAGAAACAGATCTGATCTAAAACTAAAAATAATCTCATAAATGACATCTGATATTGACCACTCATCTTAGGTTGCTTAACTCTTTCCATTAGAAACAACTTTTACTAACTTTTGAGAAACTTTCATTTTTGTTCAGAAAAGAATAAGAATTTTCAATCAGCATAATAACAAATTATAACATTAACAATCTACTGCTTATGTGATACCAGGCAGAAAAAGAAAAATGTAATCTCCAACTTACTATCACCTATTTTCTTTGTTCTTTGAAGGCTGTCTGTATTGAATTACAATAACTAATCGGAGTCACAGATCTTTTCCATATAGGCTGGACTCTAGAATCTGCATATTTTTGTTTTTTGAAAAACCACATGTACACTTCAGTTAATGTGAGGTTATATATAAATATATATATTTATATGTAAGCAACAATATTCTTTGATTTTGCCCTTCTAGGTATTTAATACTGGAATGTCATGAGTTCTGTATTATTTATATATGCTCTCAATATAAATGTCAGTTCCTTTCCCTATTAACCTGTAGACCTAAAACAGAGCCTAAGAGGAAAGCATAATAAAAATAAATCAAGCCAAATACATTATCCCACATTTGCACCTTCCAAATACATCAATACCTTTGCTTTATATTGTAAAGTAATTATTCGATATATTTTCATATTAAGTTCTATTCCTTATTAAAGAATACTAACATTTTGTTTCCTCCTTTCAATTTCTAGTTATTCCGTATCCCGTTTCCTTTTAAGACTCTGACATGTTCATCTTCACTTATTCTCATCTCTGACTTCTTTCACTTCTACTTTCTCTTTGAGTTCATCCCTATTTATTTTTATCATTTTTTCAAATTTTTCTTCTTTTTCTCAAATGATGAATCATGGCCAAACATTCACAATATTTCAAGGCTTAATGTGATCCCAGGATGGGAAATTTGACCCACGTTGTTTTACAGGGATTACAGAAACATTATACCTAATATAATGTAAACAATCATACTATAACAGTGAGAGAGGCCTTATTTATTGTTAATAAACAGTATCAGGGAAACTATTTAAAATTAAGAAATCTGTCAGTCTATATTCTCCTTTCATGCAGTAGGTCCAGGACACATTGCACTCTTAAGCTGACCACTCTTGGGATCAGAGGCCCTTTTGCTCCACCACTGAACGTGCCAAGCCACATGCAGAAAGCCACCAGGTGAGAGGTGGTATCAGCCATAACCAGTGTTTTGTTTTCTGCTTTTACACAAGAAATGAAAGGGCCAGAGATTATTCATTTGATGAGGTTTAGGGGCCTGTGCAGCAGAAACCAAAACCTGAGAACAACCAGCCAAATTATTGTAATTGATTACTGACTTCAAAGGTTACCCTCTTAAAAAAAGGAATTAGGCTTTTCCTGTTGTTTCTCATGATAGTTCTCTAAATTGGGGGACGTATAGACTTTTTGAACCTCCAAGTCTTAGCTTGGAGAAGTAAAGCAGTAAGGACAAGAAACTACGTGGAAAGGAAAAGGAAGCAATGTATGAAATGTTTTCTTTAATACACCATGCAACAGATTCAAGCAACTTACAGTCACTGACAAAGGTGAATTCTTCTGGAAATGGTTCAATCAAAAATATTCCATGCCTCAAAGCATTTGAAAATGAAATCAATCTTGAACAAGGAAACAATAAAATCCAGTTATATACATAGGGCACCTCTCCATATTATGATTCCTTCCTAAATTCATAGCCAGGTGTAATTTCTCTCTCTTCATATTTTGTTAATTTCAAAATAAATATTTCTGTGACACGTCCTTATGGAGAGCCTACATTGATACTACAAGAAAATTTTTAGAAGCTGTTTGAAGAAAAGGAGTTTTTGATCAGTGACACTCCTGAGGATAACAAAAGAAAACACCATCCTTTACATGAAGCACTGAAACTAAGGGGTGGCAGCTTGTAATATCCAAGCATTACCCTGGCTTGTTGTCTTTCCCTAATTCCTGCTTTCATTTTTGATATTGCCATGCATTCTGGTGGTGATTCAGTAATATATTTAAATTCACATAAACTTTCTTGTGATTCTTCAATAAGAAGGGGGGGGGAAGCACTAGCACTAGCATTATTAGGAAGCTATCCCATCCAAACAGTGCATCTTCCACAGGCTGTAAATTCCTCTCTATGAAGATTTGAAGCTGAACCTTTATTGTTTGCTGGACTATCACCTTGTGGTTTTACTGAAATGTTAATGCATGGAATGCAATTAATATAAAAAAGACACCTTTAATCTGACACCGTACTACTTACTAAGTAAATTTTAGATCCAATTGCTGTATACTTGTAGAATACCTACAGTTTTCCCCTACTTGCTGGTAGAAGAAAGAAATATTCAGAAATATTATTTATAAAGCTTAGATATGGGAAATTAAATTCTAATAATTTCAAAGTTGACTAAAAGCATAGAAGATCTGCCATTTCAAAACAAACAATATTCCACCTAATTTAACATATCACAAGAAGTAGCAAATGCTTGAGAGTAACAAGTAGGATGTTCTTAATTGAACAATTAAGGAATAAACCATTTTGAAATCCTAAAAATAACTAAATAATAATTCTGTGATTAGTGTATTAGGGTATAAAATGTCTCTATAATTTTATATGTTTGCAGAGTTCTTTCAAAATTAGCTGGTATTATCAGATTACTTTTGTATACTTTGATAAACTAGTTTAATTCCAGTAAACTCTTAGTTTTTAACTATAACCTGTCACTGTAATTAACACAGTAAAAGGAAGTGTGTCTTTCTCTTTTACGTGTGTTAATTTTGATAAAGAATTTTTTGTTTATTATTTTCTGTCTATGCTTACAAGAAGTTTTCACTGTAATTTATAAACTCTTCATCTTTTCAATTTCTTCTGACTTGCAGATGAGAGTAGAGAAATATGAATGCCTACTTGATCCCAAATATATTAGAGTGTTTTATGTCACTCCACTATGTTTTTTCTTTAATATCTGCTTGTAAAGAGTATCAGTCTTTCAGGCTTTTCTCAAAGAGAAATCTCTTCATACTTACAGTGATTTTCATTTCTTTTCTGTGCAGACATTCTGGATTTGCTGTTCTTTATTGTAGAATGGGGGTGATCAAAATTGAATAGTTTTCAAGGTAAGAATGTATAATTATCCATTAATTGACTCAAATTATATTGCTTTCCTAAGTGAGGAAACCTGCCCAGTGTTGTAACTTATTTACAGAGGGGGGAAAACGAAGTCTTAATTGGCTAGCAGTAAGAGTTCATTAGATTCTATTTCCCCCAATGTAGCTGAAAAGGGAAACTGATGATGAGTTAGAAATAGAAACAAAATTTGGAAGTATTAATTAGCTGCCCTTCTTTCTGTACTCTCTTTTTTTTCCAGAGGGAAATGTCAGTCAGCCAGAAGAGAAAGGAATGTCAAATAAACACAGAAAGGGCACCTATGTACAGGTCAGATGAACTGCTAAGCTTCAACTTCTTGTTCACGCCAGATCTGAGCTTATTAGGAAAGTTATCTGGTGGATAATGAACTTAATCCTCCTATTAGTTAGCCAGTAAGAAGTCTGTTCACAGGCAATACTGCGATTTTCTACACAAAAAAAAAGTTTTTATCTTAGATCTGCAGAAGAAAACTGTGTCCACTAGAAAGCATTTAGAGAACCAGGGGGAGCAATTAATTTACACATACCATTTCAAGAATTATTCTCAGGGTAAAAGAATTCACATTTTACAAATACAACACCTCCTGCATAGGCTGTTATAGACAATCACAGAACATCACGTAATTTTCATAAAATGCTTAGAAAAATGAGACTAATGTTTGGAATCACTTTGTTCATCTTGTCAGTGCTGCAGCTACTGAAAAGCACAATATTGCACTAGCAGATTACTTATCCAACCATAATTGCAGAGAAATTTTTGCTAGTTAGAAGAGCTAGGTAGAGTGTAATCACCCAAGATTAAATTTCTCAGGCTTCATATATCATCTTTAATATTTACACTAAGTGCCCTAGATCTTTAATGACTGTAAGCGAATGTAAGCTGAGAAGGAAAAAAATTCAACACCTGTACAGACAAGATAACATTCACTGGTTCGTAATCAAGGAAGGAAATATGATAGCCAAGCTCCTGAAGGCTTGGTCTCATACTTAAAAGTAAATTACACTAAAATAATATTGCAGCTAGAACTGTATAAAGTTGGTTTTCTCATTTTAGTAGTCTAGTTCTAGGATATGGTATGGGATTTTATGACTTTTTTGCCTCTTCTTTTTCACCTTCTAACTCTCACTTGCTCCTAAGAAGCTTTTGTTCTTGCTTTGATCTAAATCAAAGGACTGTTGCCATTACTGATCTGAAAACAAGAGTGGAAAAGAATCCCACAAGACAACCGTTACCAACCCCCAAAGACATAACAGCTACAGGTGGTTCCATTTTTCTATAAAATTTATTGATAAAGTGTGTTATACAATTATGCTTAAAATAGCTAGTGTGCAAGTGGATTGTAAATTAAACAGCACAGCCATGGGAGTAACAGTGGCATTTTAATTTATTAAGCTTTAGCAAAGCATTAAAGAGAGGCTCTTTCCTAAACAAGGTTAAATTACATTAGTAATAGTAAGTAATCAAATTCTGGTTTGTTTTACTGCAAAGCCCACTGGCTTATTTGACAAACGAAATTATTTTTAAATTATGTGACTGTGTCTTCAGCCTAGAGACCTGTTTTTCTTTTTTATATTAAATCATACTTGATCTTGCAGCAGCAGGAATTGCCACTACTAAGTTTGTGAATGTAAATGTATGCCTACACAGGAGAAGTGCCGTACAGTGGAACTACCAGGGGCCAGGCAAACCCAACTACTTTATCAGCTATAATACAGCTGGGTTATCATAAAGCTCAGAGTGGGTTAACCTAACCAGCAGAGAGTCAACAGTAAAGGAAACTTGCCCCCCAAAAAAAGCTTGTTGTAGATTTGCTCTACAGTTAAATGATTGTTTTTTCTCTGGGCATTGGACTGCTTGAATGGGAACACAGAGTATTTTTAAGAAAGTTCAAGCCCAAGACAGGTCTCACCTGTACACCCTTGATTCTCACTCCTCCTTCTGGAGTATTATCTAAGTAAACCTTTGACCTACCTTCCTCTGACTAACTTTACACGCTCTTCCTGCTTATACCAAAACATATATTTTTTCCTGTACAACCCTCCTCTTCTTCAGTCTGTTCACGTTTGGAAGGAACACACTTATAGCAATGTCTGACCTGCTAATTTTTTTCCTTCACTGCTATTTTTGGAATTATACATTGAAGCAAGAGGACATCACTATCAACTGTTTTATTTATCCAAACAAGGAACTACTGGGATGCCCACAGATAAAGCTGGTAGAAACGACGGGACAGAGTAGCAGCATTCAGACTCCACATGCAGTCATTTTCTATTAGCCAAATTATGAATACATTCACTTACACTTGCCCATATGTCCAGGAAGCTATCTTTTTAGAGACTGTGCAGTTAGATGACCTCAGATGAGTTCCTAAAGAAAGGGACAGGTGTTTTCTGCTTTGATGAATGAGAAAATAAATTAATTGTGTATGCTAGTAATAAGAGCTAACACTGTAGTAACCAACAGGAATATTCACTATCCCAACCTCCAAACCAACCATCTATCGATTTAAAATCCTCAACCTATCCTGTGCAACACCTCTAGCTCAAAATTGCTGTGTCTGGCTCCCTATGGTTTAACAAATGGTTAACAAATAAACTAAATAAAAAAAACGTATTATAAGAATATCACTACTGTGCAGCTCTTTCCTTGGGATGCATCTGTCTTTCTCTGATATAAAATAACCTGTGTACCATAAATTTCTGTCCTTGGCTTTTAGAAAGGTGAAGCACTGTATTTTTCCATAGCAACAGGAAAGTATTATAAATGAAGTCTGAAGCAGGGCTGACATATTTCTACATTTGATGTTCTTGTTCAAAGATGAGTATATCTGTCCTAAAAAGATGAGCTACAATAAATTAACTCATATCACATGGCTGTGGCACATGAAAGAAACATAACTGAAAAAGCCCTTTAATCATGATCTTGTCCCTTAGGTGTATATAATAAGACTTGAACTCTATATAACATATGGACAGATTTTACTACAGATCTGCAACAAGTGGTTACCATTCAGAATTATGCAATATTCAGAATGAGTCCATAGCATTCGCTTATATATTATTGTTTGATTTATTAACAGCTTCTCAGGCATGCCATTGTTTATCTTTTTTTGTTCATCACTGATAAAAAGAGATCCCTCATCAGATGAGGCCACATCTGGATTACTGTGCCCAGTTCCCGGTACAAGGGAGACATGGACATACTGGACAGGCTCCAGAGAAGAGCCACAAAGATGTCTAAGGGACTGGAGCATCTCTCCAATGAGAAAAGGCTGGGAAAGGTGGGACTGTTCACCCTGGAGAAGTGAAGGCTCAGGGGGCGTCTCATCAACGTATATCAGTGTCTAAAAGGAGGGTGCAAAGAATGGAGCCAGGCTCTTTTCAGTGGTGCCCAGTGACAGGACCAGAGGCAACAGGCACAAACTGAAACACAGGAGACTCCCTCTGAACATCAGGAAACACTTCTTTTTTTTTAACTGTGAGGGTGACCAAACGTTGGCACAGGTTACCCAGAGAGGCTGTGGAGTCTCCGTCCATGGAGATATTCAAAAGCCATCTGGAGACAGTGCTGGGCAATTAGCTCTAGGTGGTCCTGCTACAGCAGGGCTATGGAACCAGATGACCTCCAGAGGTCCCTCACACCTCAGCGATTTTGTGATTTACATTCCTTCCAATAACATTTTAGAACTTCCTTCCCCGATCAGCGTCTTTTTCACATGATCTAGTGTTCCACATTATACAATTTGATTAATTTTAAAGGCAATAATTTCAGAGCTAAATCTAATGCAAAGTACACTTGAAACGAAACAGTTTAGGTTTAGGCCAGATCTCTTCTCACTTCTGGACACTGAAGACTTTTTTTTTTTTTTTCATAGTGTAGGGCCTGAAATTCACCCAGAGTGAATGGGTTTACTGCTGAGAAACGGTAGATATAGCAACAAAGAGAAATGAATGAGGATACAGGGATATAAATGCACATAATCACCACACTGAAAAGAAGCTTCTTTTTTTTTTTCCCCCTTCTCTATTATTACTTTTTTTCATTCAGAACTTTCACTCTATTGGGAATCTCAGAGGCTTCTAAAGCCTTCTAATTCCCCCATCAAAAGTATAAGTTAGGCAGTGGACTAATAGTTCAAATTTAAAGGTTTTGTGAGCTAGACTCCCATTCTTTCACAAAGAGGTTGGAAGAAATAGCATAACTTGATGTTTCTCCGTTCCTGAAGTAGTTTTTTTCTTGGCCCTATCCCAATGTAGGCACCTACAGTCATATTTGAGGATCAATGCAACACAATGAAAAATTATCTGCTCCAGCAGTTTTGCTGTTCTAGCACTCTGGAAAGCAGCAGCAGCAGTATAAAACCAAACCCTGAAGGGACCAATGAGCTTTTGATGCCTTGTTATCACTTAAGTAAAAGGAAATTTGCAGCTCTTTCCTGAAGAAGCATTATAATGTCCAACTAACCAGCATCAGGAGTTTCTCATAGATATTGAAATGAGGGAAACAAAAGAATACAGAGGCACACTATCTTGAACCTCCAGCAAAACTTTAGACACCACTTTTGATTCATAGAATCAGGGAATACCAGGTGGGAAGGGATCTGAAGGGTCATCTGGTCCAACCTTTCTTGGCAAAAACATGGTCTTGACAAGGTGGCCCACCACCCTGTCCAGCCAAATCTTAAAAGTTTCCAGTGTTGAGAAATCCATCACTTTGCTGGGGACATTATTCCAATGGCTGATTTTTCTCATTGTGAAAATTTCTCCTCTTGTGTCCAATTGGAATCTCCCCACAAGTAACTTGTACCCATTGTCCCTTGTCTTTTCCACGTGACTCCTTGTAAAAAGGGAGTCTCCATCTTCGTAGTCACCCTTTAAAAACTGGAAATGGTGGTAAGGTCTCCCCTAAGGCTGAATAAACCCAGTTCTTCTGAGAGCCTTTCATCATATGGCAAGCTTCCCAGTCTTTGATCATCTTGGTGACCCTTCTCTGGACCCTCTCCAGCCTGTCCATATCTTTTTTTGCGTAGTGGGAACCAAAACTGGGTATTCCAGGTATGGCCTGAAAAAGGCCTGATCTCTTATCTCTGCTGGTGATGTCCTTGTTGTTGCAACCCAGCATCCTGTAGGCTTTCTTAGCAGCAGCTAAGAAAGCACACTGTTCACTCATATTGAGCTTGTTGTCCACCAGGACTCTGATGTCTCTTTTCCACAGCCGGGTAGATCCCAGTCTGTGCTGCAGTCCTGGATTATGTTTTCCCATATGCAAGACTTGTGTTATGCTATTGCAGGGATCAAATCTTTTCTTCGTTAGTGGCTTTATAGGTTCTACCACAGCCTCTATACTATCCATGCTTATAGCAGATATTCCATTATGCACAGCAGGTTTGTAAGTCATGAGAAGTTCATTTTCACATGCTTCTTGACATGCATGTGGCCATACCCAATACCATAAATGAGACACCTGCATGTCTTCCTCCTGTTAAAACAACATAATTCGGAGCTGGCTGGATTTGTAAGCCATTCTAAAACCATTTCCAGTCATTTTAAAGGCAACGAATATTTTTGCTGCCATTAATACTACAGGAATAATTTCCCCCCAGTAATCATCTCTGCATTAGGCTATGAGTTTTAATTTCTCTAATCTTCTCAGAAGCAATTTCCCTACCTTTCCAATCATGCTGCTCTTTTCTGAACTCATTCTAATTAGGCAAAACAGTTATATGGAAAAGATTTAGTAACTGGTTTTTAGGTAGAGTTAAATTAGTCATGAGTAAGATTGTATGGCGAGACTGCCAGTCATAACCTTAGAATTTCATTAACACACTTCTCTCATAAAAAAAAAAATTAATAACATTTTGTCACATTTATTACTCGAAAGCAAATAAACTTCAGCATCCCTTTCCTGCCATCATTAGATACCCATGTACGTCCTTGGTTTTCAGGAGCTGGTATTTCAGTTGAGGTACCCCAAGAGTCTATCAAGACTTCAGCCCATTCCCTGATGTTTGTTCTGGTAACGTTTATTTTAAAACCTATTCTTAGAGATCTTTCTTTGCTACTAGTGGCAGTATCACACGCTGTCTTTCACTGAAGCAACTCTGTGGTGCACTGGAGAATAATTAGGCTGTTCCAGGGCTGCCTGAACAGGTCTGACAGTTTGTTGCTCTGTCTCTAGCACCGTGTCCCTTCTGTGCTTGTGTGAGGTTTCACACATCATTAAGCCAGACGAAAAATAATTTGACATAAACAAAAACCAGAAAGCGGAGCCTTTGTCCTCAAGATACTTTGCATTTCACTTTGAGTACTGGTCTCATGGTTGTAGTCCCAAGACTAGCAATCCTGTGCAGGCTCAGGAGAAGGACACAAGCCAGGCTCTAATGGCAAAGGAGCAGGCAGGCAAGGAAACAAATCCTGGGAGGGTTTTAACTGGCATAGCCAGTGCAAAGGTATTGCAAGACAAAGTCAAAACTTGCTGTCACACCAGACGCATGCGAAGAAAAGCAGTAGCCAAGCAGCAACAACCTTCCTTACTGTGAGGGATTCATTGAGATATACAGCCTGTGTGCTTGCACGCAGCAGTGGAAATACACAGTTTAGTCCAGCTTTGTATTTTCAATGTGTTTTAAAATTAATCCTGATTTACATTTCTTAACATAAGTATACAGGACATATAGAACTATAAATATATATATATAGAACTAATACCTCTTAAAAGGTATTCCTTAAATTTTCTGAGTTGGATCCTGGCTGTAGGAAGAAGTTAAGCTTATATCGCATGGTGTTCAGCCAAGGCGGTGAATTCTCTTGGTGAATTCAATTCTATGAATTCCACTGCCTCACATACCAAAAGAGATACATATGATATCTGCTCTGAGTCGCAAGCTAACTGAACGCAGTGGCTCTGACTCTCTCCTTCACTGCCAGAAGGTTGTTTTCTTTCACTTTTAATTGTTTTGGGGGAAAGGGAATGCAACTGCAGTAAAGGTTAAGAAATACTTGCTACCTTATTTGTTGAACTGAGGTTCCCATTTAGCAGATTGAGGGAATTTCTGATCCCCAAAGAAGCTTCTCGGTGGTATAAATGGATTAAGAACTATAAAGCTTTTTAGTGTAGATGGAGAAAAAGCCGCAGAAATAGTTAAATGGTTTGAACAAACACGGTAATTTCTCCCCATCCCAAACCCCAGTACATACTAGATTACTTAGAAAAACATTCTCTATGGATCACTAAGTTTAAAAAACATGTATCTATCGAGATTTTTCTTAAAAATTTAATTTCTTTTAAAAAAAATAGGTCAAAAGACTGTATTTTTTTCCAAGGTACTACCTACACAGGGTGCTTCTGAAGGAGGTTAGGAATAAAAGGATGGGCTGACACAATACTAAGGTGGCTTTATACTCTTCAGGAACAGATAAAGGCAACTTTCAAAAAAGCAAGACACAGAAGTTAAGGAATAGTCCAACCTCAGCCTCGCTGGAACCTTCAGTTGCCAGTGAAAACAAAATGAATACACTCCAGGAAAGGAAGAGTGGTGTTCAGCTCACTTTGGCGCTCCCAAACCTTCTGGTGCTTAAATCAGTATTTTGCAGAGTATTCCCTGTGCTGACAAGAAGTGAGGGAGAGTAGAAGTTCTCAAACTGTATTTAACACGATTTGACACAATTTTAGCCCACTTGCGGGAATAGGAAAAGGTTTGTGGACACCCTCAGAGTACCTGATCCGGGTGCCAGACCCCAGCTGCAGCCCTATCTACAGTCTTGGTTCAACGATCAGTGCAAGACAGCTTTCCTGAAGGAGAAGAAGAAAAATGCAGGCACCACTACAGGGGATAATTATCTAATGTACTGGGGGCATCTGCCGCATTTTTAAATACATCAAAAGCTGTTTTCCAAAGAATAAAGAGAGGGAAGGGAGACACATGGTCCCAGGCATAGCTGCACGTTGCTCTGTGAAGCAACGGGTGGGCAGTGACCCTCGTGATTTGGTACAGAGCACTCTTTTCAGTTCAAAAGAGACGCACACTCTGAGTGAGAGTTTAGCTTTCACCTTATTGTTATTTTCATTTTCTGCCCCGAGCTATCAACTGTCCAGCAGTAAAATAAATGTTGAAGAAGACTTTTCAGCCAGAATCATGACCTGATGTACAAAAGGACACAAAAACAGCAGTAAAAGAGCAATTAATACTAAGGAAAGCTTTTCAAGTTTACGTGTGGTGGTTTTTTTTAAGGGAGACTTTCTTGGTTCAAATTTGGAATTTCACCCTGGGCAATTCAAATAACATTTCTGTGTAACTGCTTGAAATTTAACATGTACAAAAGTCAATCTCTAGACAGCCACTCTTCCTATATCTAAACAGTATGAAATACACTTCAGAAAACTCAAACACTGCATATACCATCATACATCAATGTATATCAATCCCTATCCTATATAGTTCATTAGTAAAGTTGGTGATTTCTGTTAGAAGATACAGTTTTTTTTGTATTTTTAAGACTTTGTTACCAGACTCTTGACCTTGAGCAAAATTACTAATACCCTTAAAAACCTAACACTGTAATCTAATATTAGAATTTAGAAGTTTAAAGTTGGAGAACACCATCTTTAGGATGATGAACAAGGGAAAGGTTCTATAGATTTTGTTTTTCCTTAAGAAAAACAAGAAAAAGGAATACATGTTAACAGCCTACTACGTCTGTTAGAGTCAAGACACAGAAAAACCCCAAACTATTAATGAGTCATAAATTTTTACTCCCTTCAGACGGGGATGAACTAGACAACCTGTGTCAACCCTTTACATTTCTTTCCCTGCTCCTATACTTCAACCAAACTCCTCTAGTACATTTATACGCAATACTTTATTTCAACAGTGGAAATACATATCAAAGATGTAGACTGACAGTAGGTAAATATATATCTGGTATGCAAAGCCTACTTTTAAATAATAAGGAAGACGGTCTGTTAAAAAGAAAAATGCATCCACTTATGCTAATGTACTTCTTAAAAACTTGTAAAATAAACTGATTGGATCACAGCACCATGGCAAACAGACAGTTAGGAGACAAAGCAGTTAGGAGAGCTAGAAAATACAGGTCTCAAGGTGGACACTTCAAAATTTGTGGAAGAAAACATCAGGTCCTTCATGTGGCACTTCTGTTTCAAGGATGCACATGTCACAGTGCCTCTCCCACCCCAGAAGTTCAACTGCCCGCACTCAAAGCCAGCTCCCTGGGGAGCGAGAGCTGCTTGAGGAGCTGTGGCTGACCACAAAGCTGCTTGAGAAAGAACACTCTTTCTCTCAGGTGCTGCATTTACACGGAGGCTGTTGCTTCCTTCCAAGGCTACAATGCAGTTGTACCCATAAGTAAAAAAAAGATACATCTCCTACATCAGCAAAGTTTGAACACGGACTACTGATACATCTAATAGGAGAGTCAAGGAAAAGATTTTCTATTTCCCAATAACCTCTAATATACAAGTAAATATGCCATGAATGTTTGAGAAGAGAGACCTAAGCCTTATTAACCAACAGCTGTACTTGTAAGAGGAACACAAAATACTTGTGCATCACTAGCAATCTGTTTGTACACTTTATAACAGCCAGAAGTTAATACATTTTTCATTTTTGGAACAGTAGCCAATTGCAGAATAAATACCAAGGAAGATTTATATTGTTATTGCACTGAAATATCTCAGGAACTTAGGTCTATAAAATATGATGCCACTTTCATCCCTCTGCCATCTTTTATCTGTTGTTTTCATTTTCCTTGGGAACTAAGAGCAGCCTCTCTCACACAGCTGTAATCATTCTAGCTGTGCCTCCAGCACTCTATAAAAATGTGACTATCTACATCTGTTAAATCTCTCTATTTTTTCCCCCCAAGTTGCAAACCAATTTATAATGAATAGCAAGTACCAATCTGCTTGTAAATTTCATGGAAGAAACCTCTTCATTGTGCTGCTTCTTCCTTCCACCACCACTGTATTTATATCTGTTAGCAGATCATCATCCCTCCAGTTAAAGCCTTTTTCTGCTAACAGATAAAAACACTTCAGTTTCCAATTCTGCACGGCCGCGGATGCATCAGACTCACCAGGTACCACTGCTGACACATCAACAGTTCTGCTTGTGCTTTTTTTAATTATGTGGTTCATTTCTGCTGCTTAGCAAAGACAAACTGGTTATGCTTTACAAAACTGGACTGAAGGGAAGGAAAACAAACCACAACAGAAGTAAGGTAGAAAGCCAGATTCAAGTGGTCTAGTTGTAAAAATCTCCGGAGGATTAGCTCAAACCAAGGATGGCTTTATCATATTTGGTGATCCTAGCTTTATTTTTAAAGAGGTTGGTGGTGCTCACCCTTATGGAATTACTAGGTATCGCTGAAGTATACCCCTCCCTGCCCTTTGTCACCAGCTGTAGTGATGGACAGTAGACTAAAACCTTGAAGTAAAAATCCAAAATGAAAAAAAGAAAGTCCTTGTCTCTGAGTTACCAGAGTTATTAAGCTTCTGCTCCAAACAACTAGCCCACCAAGCCCCCAAATCTAATACTTAATCAATCTAATTAAGCACCAGGTTTGTACATCTGACCATATATACAGTCAACAAGGAGCCAACAATGTTTCCTAGCAGTGCAGGTGTAGGGACAAAGAAGCCCTTGGTGAAATTCAGGATCTACCTTTATAAGGAGAGTTTCCTCCATCCTCTACATCTCCCCCCCTGTCCCCCCACCAAGTAATGTGCTACCATTTTTCTTCTGAATAAACTCTGACTCCAGAATATACCATTTGCAAGTGAGGTAAAGTATTGACAGTCCCTTAACCCATAACATAGCTGGGTTGGTTTTTTTGTTTTCTTTTCTTTTTTCCTTAAGATGCCTGAAAAGACAGACAAAAACCTATTAGTTTCTCAGACATATTTTATCTGTCACTGCTCTGGTTTGTGTTCATAGATCTGTGCAGAGGAGACAGCAGTACAGAGCCTGAAAATCTTACTTCAAATGGAAATTTTCCTATCCAAAATAGAAGAAAGTAAGGTTTTTCCTCTTTGCTTGGAAGCTGGAACATCTTAAATGAAGTTACAAAATTCTAAGATGCTTTATCCTAGTCTATTTTATTTCAAATTAATAAACAAAGGATGTGAAACTAAAGTGTGGTTTTACATCTTATTCTGTACATTTTAATCCCTGCTACGGTAGCTACAGTACAGTTGTGTCATAGTATTATGCCATTTCCATTTTGTATATTCTGCTAGATAAGTACTGCAACTGCAAATTGGTTTTGATCGTTACTGCCACCTGCTAATAAGGAAAGCTACTTTTCTATATAGCAAGCTGTTGTGCTGAATACTGGTGCTGAGAATGGTATTTCCGCTAATAATCACTACGGTAACTGATAAGGAAAAGAGCTGCTTTTTCTTTTTTTTTTTGTCTCCTTTATTCTTGCATACAGGGTATTATAATGAGGCTATATCGAATGGATCCTTTGAGGTTATGCTGTTTCAAGCATTAAATACAAATCAGGCAATACTAGCTTTAGTTTTGCAATTGTATTGCTAATATACGGGGAGAGTGAACCAGGCAGTCATTAACAGATGACTGAAGACAGGTAGAAAATGCAAAAATAAAAGAGCAAAGAAAAAATGAGCTCACAGAAAGGAAAAAGGAAAATATAGCAGCAGTAGGAGTGATTATCCGGCCTCTGGCATGATTTGAGCATTGCAAACTTTTGTTTAAATAATATAAATAAAATATAGTAATTAATTATTTTTCATTCAGTATGACAACTGAAGCATACCCACTCGAGAAAGGCG
Source organism: Tringa tobata (assembly GCA_033628505.1). Classification (NCBI taxonomy): domain Eukaryota; kingdom Metazoa; phylum Chordata; class Aves; order Charadriiformes; family Scolopacidae; genus Tringa; species Tringa tobata. Next base: position 8,436,703 of record JAHREE010000245.1, read on the forward strand.
ATAAACAGTGTTATAGAAATGAACTAAGAGTAACGCATCAATGGCTAGTGCATTCACAGAAAGAAAATGCTCTTAGCACTCCTGAATGTAAAGAACGGCACCAAGTGATGTCTGGGGTCAAAGTTTTTCATCTTGGAATAACTGATATCAAGGCTCACATTCCAGTTACTATTCATAAAAATGAGGAAGTGCTATAGCTCTGTCAAGTATTTTGAAATAGTTTATTGGAAAGTACCTATTTAACCTGTTTTCTCAAATGTTTGTTTTTTTTCTGTTTTCCAAGTGAATATGAAATATAACTCAAAATATATTAAGAAAACATGAAGAAATATATATATCTAAAATCTCTTTTGGTGATACATTATGATTTCTACTTAAAATTTTATAATCTTTGTAGATTTAAAATACAAAAGTAACAGATTTCTACTGATGTTAAGAGGCACCTATCCATAAGATTTTAACATCTTTGTTAAGATTATAAAAAGGAGCACAAATTAGACTGTTATCCTGGATCAAGAACACTAACGGGTACCATGACTCAGTCTCATGCACTGAAACTTGATTTTGCTATCTCTGCCTTGAAGTAAATGCTGAAATATAACTTATTAGAATGAACTGACAGTAAATCAGGTAGGTAGAGCATACTGATGCCATACCCCTCTCCAGTGATATCCTCAATCCCTCCATGCTAAATCGCATCAGCTAAAATAAGCAAGTTTGCAGTTATTTCAAAAAGTAAAAAAAAAATAAAAACTGTCATGTGACAGAACTTCCTCTACTTCTCATGCTAGGAAATATGTCTTTAGGCGTTTACTTTGTTTTAGGATTTTGATTTTTTTAGCTAGCATGTCACCAAATGACCATGGACTTCAGTACTTCTGACAGTCCATTGTACGATATTGCTGTCTTAATTGTGGAACTGCAAAGGCAAGTTAAACCAACATTGATTAACATGTACTCTACATAATCCTCGTCCCCACTGATTTAATGTTATACTCGATAAATGGAATTACTGAGTATTTTAACACTACAAGAACCTAAAAATTCCCATATTGGTTTTAGATTAGAGCATTTAATATTCATCACTCTACTGAAATAACAAGACTAACTCTGCTTCAGGACATCACCTTTAGCCAGGATAGCACTGAAGCAGCATGTCCCCAAGCTATACTGAAGACAGTGAAATTTCAACACATACGTAAAGATACCAGAAGTAATTATATTTCTATATTCCCTGCTTGCATAAGCAACATCTGGCACTGATGTTACAGCAGGAAGTAGAATTAAAGGGCACTGCTAAATGTTTTGGAAAAGAGTTTCATTCCTCTGAAGTTCCATAGCAGATATACTTGATTAAGAAACAAAATCAACAACAAACCTCACCACCTGAGGCATTAACTTGATAGATATTTTCTGCATGCCTTACGAATTGCATTGAAAGCTTTAAAGACAAAAGAAAAAGTGGAAGAAAAGCTCCATCCGTTGGCATGAGTGACATTACAGACAGACAGGAGTGGAACCTGAGCTGGAGCTACCTCCATTAGGAGATACCGCTAATGAAAAGAAAGAAGCTGCACACTCTGATAGAAGTTCTGTTATTTAAAAATACTAGTCTACTTAGATATATTAACAATAATTTCACATCAATATTGAAAAAAAGAATAGCTGAAGAATACTCAGGCTGCAACGGCTGTGAATGTGGTATGAAATAAAAATGACACCGCAACCTTGTTACACAGGATAATTCCATTATTTTATGCTTTTTATGCTGCTATGAGCATTCCAAGACAAAGGATACAAAGTATGGAAAGATAAATGTTGTTGTAAAACCCTTTTCAAATGTTACATCTTTTTGTCCTTTGTACCTTTTTTGACTTAGCCACAGTCAATCAGCAGTACACTGGGGATGGCATAAGTATGCATATATCTATACACTTGAGGTAATATTTTCTACTTACAGAGATTTTACATGAAATAAAAACCTACGGTAAGTTCTCGTTCAAATGCATGGCCCAGGAGCGAGAGCAAGAGCTTTTGTGCTACAGAATCAGGCTGTACTTGCTTATTCTTTTTGATCTCACAAGCCTGGCTTTGACGCTGGGGGGAAAAAAAAAAAAATAGTACTATTTCCTCGTCTGTTACAGATCACTCTTATAAAGGTGATTAGTGTTTTGAATCCCAAACGGATGGACTACTTTCTCAGAAGTCCTATATCAGACATTCATTCAAATATGTCTTTGTGCCTATTAGAGAGCTGAGATAACTCCCTTCTACCTGTGTATTGACAGGTCTGCTGTATTTCAGAAATAAATGGAGGGCAAGGTGGAGAACACGGACAGAATGAAGTAGTTTTTTCTGTAGGCTCTCTTGTCCAAAGGGAGACTTCATGGTTTCCCTGACATCTCTCTGTCCTCGCACGCTTCAGTTCCACCTTCTCCCCCCTGCCCACAACCACCCTTTACCTGCTGCCACCTGAAATGCCCAGCAATTTGGGAGATGATATTGTTGTTCTTCTCCTTGAGATTTTTCACTTTTCCCAGATCATCTGCTATTCCACTGGGAATGGGAATGGCTTTTCTTGCTCAACAGGAGCAGTGGAACATGAGGGGGGTCTGGACATGGGCACTTTCACCCTTCCATCAGTTGCCTTTTTGCTGGGACACCGATTTCTTACTGGCCCTCCCAGTAGGAAAAAAAATGCTTAAATTTACCAAGCTATTTCTGATTGAATCACTTACTAATATTGATATAGTCTCTGCCTTTTACTCTGATTCAAGTAAAGTTGGATTCAATTTTATACTAATGAAAGTCCCCTGACTTCCAACCAACAGCATTCTTACAGAGGTCTGGGCACAGCTGCTGATATATACAAAAGCACATTCAAGAGACAATTGTCTAATCAGCTGGAATTTTGAGTCATTAAGATTCAATCTCCCAGCACATTTAGTGTGCATCCTGGCATGTTTTATTAGGGTATTATTTCTTTTCTCTAGTATAGTTATTTAAGCACAGAATCCGGTGTGATCGATGTAGTAGGAAAGATTACTTGCTGTAATGGCTTGGGGGCTTTTTTTTTTTCCCACCCCTTCCAGGCATTCAAGCAAGTGTATTGCCAAACTGCCTTTAATTTCATGAGGTGTTTAATTGAACAAATGCAGAACAGAAACCTGATCACAGGGCTGTGGAGAAAAATCCTGTCCTGACCACCCACTGTACAAATACTGAACTGACTTGGAAAAGAGTATTTGAAACTTTGTGCAGTTCCATTTCTCTAGATTCTTACTACTATTATAATCACAGCGCACACTCAAATATTATTAGTTCACATACATTAGACTGCAGCAACCCCGGCTGCTTTAGCAGCAGCATCTCCTTACATACACAATTGCAGGCTTTCCTGCTACTGCATTATATTGATGATTTTCATAAATAATAGTACATTTTTAAGTAAGTTGCTTTCACCGTCTTATGCAGTAGAAAAAAGCATTTTAAGAAAGATGAATAAATATATTTTTGAACAATGTATTAGTTCTATGCATTCCCATTGCACCTTCTATATCAAAAACCAATTATCAATGAATGAAACATCCTCAAGAACAGGTAATACATGTTATCAAGAGAAAAATGGCAGCGATTAACAGATTACGTTTGACAACTTTTGCAGCTCTTTAGCTTCATTTTGTCGTTAAATTCCTTTGTTACAAGAGAGTTGACTGGTCTCTCACAGCAAGCTGACATCTATACACTCCTAAATCTTTTCCGTTCCCACCTTAGACACATCCCGCCTGTTGGATCACCCTTGTTGTGCTAAGTTTCATGCTGGGCAATAGCAGCAGAGAAACAGGTTCACTGTTACCAGAGCTGTTTTGAAAGCAGCTATGGCATATTTGACACACTGTTCTTTAGAACAATCAAAGTTTTCCAACATGGCTTTTTGCTCAAAGGCTCTTCCAGTGTTCCCATCATGAACACCTCATTTAGAGCTGCATGACTCATCTGCTCAATTTCCTCAAAACTGAAGAAAAAACTAAGATATGTTTAGGGTGATAAAAATTTCATTAAATAAGAGAAGATAGAAAAGACCAAAAAGTTAGTTTAACTTAAAGTGTAAAAACTGTGAGCAATCCAACTCTGAGAGCATTTGTTTCCTTATTTGATTTTTTCTGAATATCTCAAAGAAAATCTTCAAAGTGGATGAATTCCTGGCCACAGACATCAATGATAACTTTGCTTTTGTTTCAACTTAATTCACTTTTTCACCTTCTGCAATTAAAGATTGTACACATCACTACATACCTTAAGGACAAACAAAAAAAAAAAATTTTTATTGCATTTGTATGGGCTGTGTGAATTAGCTTTTGACTATTAATAGAAGTTTGGTGTCTAATTCATTTAAATACCATGAATTTGCAATCTAATTTATATCTCCAGAGGTAGACAAACCTAAAATAAATGATAATCATAGTACCATCTAAATCAATACCTGCTAACATAGTATTAATGATTTAAATGACAATGCTGAAGTGCAACAACTGCCTCTTAAATTACCTTTATCTGTTACAATGTGGATCACTTGCTAATATTCTATTTAAAGAATACAAATAGTACTATTATTAATCAACTGCATTATTTATTAGTCCTATTTCCTAACTAAACTTCATTTTCACCTGGCAGTTTTGCTATGCATGCTGCAGTATACATCTTAAACTCAGATTTTAATATTAGACAAGAATAGTTTCCTTCTGGTGTATTGCATAATTTATGTGCTTTGTAAAAACACTTATAAACAGAAATTATCTGACTGATCAGAGAACATCTATAACCAATGTGGTGGTATCTTAGTAGCAAGAAATACACCATTTACAAAGCACAGAATTGGTAGAGAGGACTGTCAGATTTGTAAGGAAGTAGAAACTTCTTTTTCCCCGCTGGAATAAGAGAAAAACATGTGCACATATCTCTGTCCTGGTTCAATATTCAATTCAATTTCAATGTTTTCTGATAGTGCATCTTTGCCTAATATTACACAGGAGATAAGATCAGTGTCTAGTCATTTGAAACAGTAATTCTTATTTAAACAAAAAGATGAACTTTTTTCCAAAGAAAACATTTCCGAAATGCTGTCAAGATTCTCTTGCAATCCATAGCACTTTCTCTCTGTTATCTTAGATAAGACACATTTCATTTTGCACCAGCATTTTGCTGATGAATGGTTGGAAAAGAAAACTTGCCGCTGGAGAGGGCTGCAGGCAGAATGCCATAGCTTTATTGCACACATTGGTGTGGTGGGAACTGCCCAAAAGTTCCATGGAGGAAAAAGCAGTATCCAAAAAGATTGTATTGTTTACCCCGACTTTGGTAAGTCAAAAAAAAATACAAAACAAAAAACCACCACCAACAAACAAAAAAACCACAACATTGTGGTCAGTGATACTGAAAGTTGCAGAGAAATCTGAGCGGATTAGTACATTTGAGCTTTATTACCTACATAAACTAATTTAACTTAAAGGAAGAGCACAGCATATTCAGGCTAAAACAAGAGTGGAAATGATTTTAAGAAATTGCAAATGATGTGCTAGTTGCTGTCACAACTGACTCAATACTGTGCAAAAAGAAAGAAGGCAGCTTTAGTGGTTGCCTCCTGGCAGTAGGGTCTTATAACTGATGTGAAAGAAACATCTAACCTCTAGCATGACAAGGTGTTAATGATGACAACAAATCTCTCTTGATCTTTATGGCTTACCAGGAGACTCACAAATCCATGTCAGAACCCTACACTCTCACCAGTGAGCCTCAATGACAAGCCAGGTAGCAAAAAAAAAATAAAGTAATCCTCATAACTCCACTTCTGAGATTTACTGTGATAAAAGAAAAAAGGCAGTCAGGATCCAATTAGCTCTAATATACTAGCAAAATAATTGGAAAGAGTCAATTGTGAGAACTTTCTGGCAGGAAGAAGCCACACACTGTGTAAGAGCTATCCAGACACAGGCAAAAGTTAAAGGATTGCTTCCGTGACCTGAAACACAGGAAGCTGCTTTGAGCCACTCTAATAATCCATAAAATCCCAGGATCTTCATAGAGGTTATGGCTGTTGATAAGTATATTGCCATAAAACTTCAGACAAAGAAACAATGCTTGGCTATACAGAATTCAGTTTTCTCTTCAATCATTATTTCATGGAAACAAAAATTACTACAGTATATCCAGTGATATAGGAGGCTGATTTCAAGAGCGTATTAGCAGTGGGGATTAATCAAACTTTATGCTGACATTACACATTCCAAAACATAATACAGAAAATGGAACACTTTCTTGAAGTTTTTCCCTTATGAAAAATATACAGAAGAGAATAGAAGTTTTCAGTTGGAAGGGACCTACAACATTCATTTAGTCCAACTGCCTGACCACTTCAAAGTTAAAGCGTATTATTAAAGGCATTGACCAAATGCTTCTTAAAAACTGACAGGCTTGGGGCATCAAACATCTCTCTAAGAAGCCTGTTCCAGTGTTTGACGGCCCTTTCAGTAAAGAAATGCTGCCTAAAATACAGTCTAAGAATCCCCCAGTGCAGCTCTGAACCATTCCCATGCCTCCTCTCACTGGATACCAGGGAGAAGAGCTCAGCACCTCCTTCTCCACTGACCTACCTCAGGAAGCTGTTGACAGCAATGAGGTCGCCCCTCAGCCTCCTCTTCTCCAAACCAGACAAATTCAGAGTCTTCAGCTGCTCTTCCTAGGGCACGCCTTCCAGCCCTTTCATGAGCTTTGTTGCCCTCCTCTGGAGACACCTGAGTACCTGAACATCCTTCTTACATTGTGCGGCCCAGAACTGCACACAGGACTGTAGGTGAGGCCTCACCAATGCTGAATACAGCAGTGTTCTGACCGGTTGGTCAGATTGTGTTTGATGCACCCCAGGATGTGGTTTGGCCTCTTGGCTGCCAGGGCTCACTGCTGACTCCGCTGATGGCCAGCACCCCCAGATGCCTTGATGCAGGGCTGATCTCCAGCCACTCCTCTCCCCATGGAGTCTTCTGCAAGGCCTTACTCCCTCCCAGGTGCAGACTCTGGCACTTGGACTTGTTGCATATCATCCCATTAATCATTGCCCAATGCTCCAGCCTATCTAGATCCCTCTGCAAGACATCTTGTCCCTCAAGAGGGTCCATAGCACCTCCCAGTTTGGCATTGTCAGCAAACTTGCTGATGGTGCATTCAACTCCTGCATCCAGATCATTGATAAACATATTGGGCAGAGCTGGCACTTAGACTGAGGCCTGAGGAACACCACTGGTGGTCACTCACCAGCCAGATGTAGCCCCATTCACTATAATTCACTGCTTAATTTTTAGGCATTAAAAATGTGTGCCCTTAGGAAAAAAGAATAAAGAAGAAAAGGCAGGCTTTGGTTGTTTCACTAGGGGAGTGCTTAACATCAGCTCAAAGACTCCTGCTCTTTTCCACATTTGTGCTCCAGGATTTCTGGCTACCTTTGAGCAAGGTGTTTCACTTTTGGCCTTAGTTTGCTGATCTGTGTATTGAAGCTACACTGCTTTACAGAAAAACGTAACTGTCCGAGATCTAGTTTGATCACAATAGGAAAAAAAGTTTGAATTATTGTGATGATTATCTTTCTCCCACCAATCTAACATATGATCTCAGATAAGTGACTTTATCCTCTTCAGTCTTTCACATTTACCATTATAGGCCCTGAGGAAGATACAGTAAAAAAAATAATAAAAATGATGGATTTTGATCTCTGAAGTACTTTTAGAAAAATTTACACAACCTACTATAATAAAGCTCTCTTATTACTGCCCTTGTGCATTAACAGGCAAAACAAAATCAGCAAAATATCAATATTTTTACTTTTAATTATTGATAAACTGTCAAAAAAAGAGCACACCTTGTTTTCCCACACTCAAAAGTACACCTCCGAAACATTACTGTGAAATCAGAGAAATGTTGGCAATGAGGTAGTAACGATATCCTTAGGACTAAATATCTAGTTCCAGTAGATCACTGCAGGGTTTGTTCTACCAAGTTTGCTTAAAATTTTTCAAACACAATGGCTTCTATCTACAACAGCCACGAGTAAAACTCGTATTGAAAAGGTTCTGCATGAACTGTTTCCCATCAGCTTTTTTAATAAATCTCTTGAACACTAAAGATGCAGAGGTCATAGTGAGACAGTATTCTGCAAATACAGATCTTTGAAAAAAGTAAATCAATAGAATTTTCCTTTTACTAGGTATCACAGTAGTCGAACAGTCTAGCTGAAAATTATGAAAATGCACTATATATGCTGCTTAGGGTTTGTTTTTTTTAAAAAAAGTTGCTTGTGTAATTTTAGACTTATTTTGTCTTTATTTAATTTATTTTTCTATCCCTAGTGAATTACTGGATTTATGGAATAATGAAGGATTTGCAGGATCTTGTTCACAAGGAGAAAGCAAGCAGTATTTGACTGACTCTTCATGACTTCGTTCTTTCACTAAATAAGAAAATGCTCATATTGCTCTTTTGGTTTTCAGTGAAATCTCTCCGCTAGAGTCACTTTCAAAATGGGAACCATCTGAATGAATAAAACCTTTTGTACTTCGTCCTAAGTATTCATACATCACAACACACCCGGAAATTATTTTTTTTTATTTACTTATTATTTAAGTCAAGCTTTCAAAGTAGAGTGAAGCAGATATTTCTCTTCCTACAGTTTCCAATACCAGCGAGAAAGAATTGACCCAAAAGAATATACCTTTCTGTAAAGGATTTTGTCCAACCAAAGGTGGTCAAGGCATAGGTTACAGAGTTCATTTGACAACACAAACTATGCAGGAAGGAATTTAATCTGAAAACCAATCCAAACCTATTTTTCATTACTTCTCTTGTTCAGGCCTCTATGATGTATTTTAAACCAGCTATCAGAGCCTGAAGAGCTAAACTGAACCAAATTTTTCTAAAATTTCATTTATTCATTACGTTAATAAACACATTAGTACAGCACTGTATAATGTCATGTATTTAAAGACTTTTTTAACCTTACCTATATCAAACTAAGAGGGATGACTCAAGTTAGCGAGCAACCTAATGTGCAAATACGTAATATTAATTGCTCTGAAATCAGCCACTTTTTATGTATTATGGGTTATGCAGCTACATGGCACCATTCACTGCGGAGAATTTAACGGCTCATAAATCTTCTCCCTAGTTTGTCTGTGTTCATTTACAGGTGCAGCATAAGCAGTATATGCTGGTCACAAAGGGCCAGATAAGGCATTGTCAAGTGACTCACCCGAGACAATGTCACAAGTCACAGGCTGGGCAGAACATCCCAGTTCCTCATGTGTACTCCTTCACCCAACTTGTACCAACACATTTCATGCAAACCAGGCTGGACGTAGTATCTATACTGCTAAGGAAGCAGGCAGTTAGGAACTGAAGAGAGATTTTTTTATTTTATTTTATTTTTTAGTTACTCTTTCAAAATAGTTTTTTGGGGATTTATTATTATACCTAGTCTGGACTTGGACTCATTCTTACCATATCTTAATAGAAACATTGACTATTTCTGTTGCCATTTCCTCAAAAACAAAACCACCAAACCGTGAGACAATATTTACCAAAACCATTTAAAATGATATTAGGAAATGTACATATTCTTTCCATCTTACACTGCAGACAAGAACATTTCTTGAAACAAGAAAGTGGTTTTCATTAACTTCACAGAGGGGAAAGTGTTCAATGCAGTTTTGAGCATGTATTTGAAAAAAAGATTTTCAAGGAGACTGAAACATGATTTCTTATTACTAAAGGCTACCACAAATAATGCCTGCTCTGTTATACCACAATGCTTATCAAAGATTTATTAGTTTTTGTAAACGTTTGTGGGTAAAAAGAAAGTGTTTACAAAAAGTCCTTAAAAATTGGTGTTATAGATTTTCAGAACTTTGATATGGTTCATTTACAGAATCCTGTAAACTATAAAACATAACAGAAAATAATATCTAGAAGTACTGTACAGCTAACATGACAGTGACTTAAAAATAGAGGAAAAAAAACCATCCCCAAGTGAGGAAACAAGTGAACGTCATTGTGATAGATTTTGTATGTCAAAACCATAGCTATAGAAATTTATTACAGCTAAGAGAAAAACTGAAGAGAATTAGGGGTGATACAGTGTTCCTGTTCTTATAAGAAAAGCCATGTCCCCTAGATTATATAACACTGAGCAAAAAATCTCTTGAGAAGCTTAGGAGAATAAACAAATCGGATGCTATAAATACTTTTCAAAGGACTGCTATCTAACTTAATAAAACACATTGCTGATTTGGCATGAAAAAGCTCCTTTGACATTGCTTTACCAGTGTCCGCACAAAAATAGAATTTGAAGAGAGGCCTTGAATATCCGCCATTTCAAAAAGGTTATAACGGAAATTAATAACGCTATAATCTCAGTGATATCAAAGGGCAGTTACTGGCCTAAACTCTGATAACAGTAACATTTTTCACAGAAATCAGATTATTTTAATTCAGATGCTCATTTGCAATATTAACTGCAAATTCATTACCTTTTGAATGAGCTCCTTCAAAGTCACCTACAGACTACAATTTGACGCATTCTTCACACACATATCGAATCAAACCTACCACAAGATTCCTGTTTTGACATAGTTTTAATGGATTAGGAAAAAATAAAAACTCACAAAATCCACTTTCACCCAGATTAGTCTTCAGAATAGTCCTGAGTAATTTCGCTTGTTGGGAAGCAGGAAGTTCTCTAGCTGTGATGAAAAGTTACATTCCAGAAGCTCTTTTGAACCTGTTCATTTGGGATTCAAGGGCCCACATCCCCAGGCCTGAAAGGTGGCCCCATTTACCTCTGTCAAGCAGATGACATTTATACTTTTTATGTGCTATGGAAAAATTAATGCTAATTCTCTGTGATTAAGTCAAAATGAAGCACAGCATGTTGGTTTCAGCAGGTGACAAAACCGCTCACAGCTTAAAGCAGGTCTGCTCTGACTTTTTAAAAAAAAAAGAAAAGAGAAAAACTTTGCAAGAAGCTTTTCACCTGCTGACATGACTTTAAACATGGTTTGAATCTCTCTGCTCTGAGGTTACTCAGATTTCTTTTGCTTCAGTCCCTTCTGCAGCTATTTCTATGTTTACTAGTTCAGTTAATGAGGGGTTACATACCACCAAATCGCATCTAACATGCTAATGGGGAGCTGAAATCATACAACCAGCTGTGCCTCTCAGGAAAAAACCCAGCAAAGATGCTGAGAAAAAGAAAGGCCCTTGACAATTCACATAGAAAGTGAAGAGTTTCATATGAAAAAAACTGGGAGATTTTTCTTAAAAATGGTATGCAAGAAAGGAAAAGTTTAGGAAATACTATTAGGGCTCAGAAGCAGAAACTAGAGTGGGTGCAATTCCTCTTCTGATGCATACCTTGCTGAGAGAAGATTTTTCTTTAGTTTTTAACTCAAGACATAAATCTCCCTGGTAAAATTTAAAACAGTGACTTAATCACCCAAAGAAAATATCAGACACGACCAAGTGGAAACCTACCGAGACTACGGAGCAGCAGCAGAACTCAGCTGATTTATTGGTAATTTGTAAATTCTACCCGACAGTCTGCATTGCAAGAACTAAGACACACTCAGCAAAACCAACAGTGGTTAGTGAAACCACCACCAAAATCATTTACATGTATATTTTCTACATAAGGTGGGGGGAGGAAAAAAAAAAAAAAAAAAAAAAAGAACAAATCTGTCATCCAAGAGAAGCTGTCATAGCAAAAATAAGATAACTACTAGTGGTGCAAAAAGACTTCATTTTACTACATGTATTTGGTGATTATTTGATAGTTATTGATAGTCATATTTGAAAGTTATCTACAAATGCAATTTCTCATGAACTTTTGTTCTTTCCTAATGGAATTGAAAATTACTACAATATCTATCCCTGGAGAATAATTAAAATTTTAACTCTAACTTGTTTTAGAAGTAATCACTTTTAGTCTAGGAGTGGGCAATATATACATGCTCAATTTTCCTTTGGTAGCATTTAGAGATGAATAATCGTATCTTAAGATAGAGCTGGGAAATTGCATCTTTTATGAAGATGAGGAGAATCGGAATTGCAAATGTTTCCCCCAATGCTTTAGTTACTAAAGTATCACCCAAGAGTAAGTTTCCACTTCTAAGAATTGTGTTGTCTTAGTAACACAAACTTTTGGTTCTGATATACCTGAATTCTTAATCACTGTGTATCTTGAACAACAAACACGGGAATGCTTTCTGCACAGACGTGGAAACTCTCATTTTTGTGATCTGCTTATCAATGAAACCAACTAAGTGAGCATTTTCTGCTACAGTTTGTAACTATTACATTTACCAGTAAGCAGATGTAACTGATGAATCAACACCTAAATGTCCATCAAGAGCCTCCATTATACTTATACTTGTAATACAAGCGGTTTTTTACATTAATAAGATTTATTTCTACAGTGATTTTCTTTCACCAAGATGAAGGGCAAGTGCAGAGATGTCTTGCTGAAAAGCCAAGCCAAACTAATGATCAAAATATAGCACTCATTTTGTGGAAGCAAGTATGTTGTACTCCTCTGTGTTTGGTAAATAAATTCATAAATAAAATAGCCTTAGTTTGAGTAACTTTAATGAAGTGCATCATGCCTTAATCTCTTCAAGGCACCGGCCATGTTTGCTACCTATCCAGCTACTGAACCCTTCCACTGGACTGTGAACTAAAAGAAGTCCTTCAAAAATAAAGAAAGTAAAGAACATAATTACAGGAAGGGCTATAAAATTATTTTTTTGAAAGTTCAAGGGGCTTCTATGAAATGATCCCAAGAGGAAAAAAAAAAAAATCATTGCAAGGCAATTTATGGCCATCCTATCTGTGAGATGATCAGTTTTCTGCACCCAAGCATGCCCAATAGATTAAAAAGACAATCGAAGTGGACAAAAATAATATATTTTATTAAAAATCATGTTTTCTTGTCACTGAGAATTATGACTAGTGTTCAAAATAATTTTAATATTTGTGCTCTGACCTTAGAAACTGCCCCCTGTTAAGATTCATTCCTTGTGGAACCTTATTGGTTCCCTTCACAGGAGCAGCCACAGGAGCCCCAGCAGGACCAGGGAGCATCACCCACCTGAGGCCACTCCTGACAGCCACCACTCCTCAGCCACATAGCTCAGCTATGGGTGTGGAACCAGCAGAGCTCTGCACACACAGCTCAGCACACCTAAGGATTCCCAATTTAACAAAATGAAATAGCCCAAACACATGAACTAATTAGGGTGATGTTAAAAGCACATAGCCACAAGGGCCCTGAGTGCACTCTAACCTATGTTAGAAGTATCCATGGCTGTCTCCACTCTGTTCCTGACTGGACTTTCTGGACTGACCTCCCAGACCTGACTCGTTACATCACCTTCTCTGATGACATCTGGATGGTTGACAGCGACTCTTTCCATCAGCACCCCTGACCTGCTCAGCCCCCCTGGGACCATGCCCTGGGAACAGCACCAGCTCCTGGCTTACCTCCTTATGGAAGCAGCCCCTCCCTTTGATCCACAATGCTTGTTTGGTCTTCCTTTGCATACTTCCAAAACTGCTTCTCCCCCACCCTTCTTTTTAAAATAAAACACAAAAAACCCAAACAAACAAACAAACAAACAAACAACACCCAACCAAATAAAAAAAACCCCAAAACCAAAACAATGCTCTGGGAAGCCAGTGAGCTCATATCTGCAAAACCAGAGAATGATGAGGACAGAAAGACTTAAGAAAAGACCATTAATAAAAAGTAGTACAAAGGCAATACTTGCCACAGTCATGAAGTAGTTCAGTGAACCTTTTTTTTTTTCCTATAAGGAATATGACATACAGGGATACATGCCCTGAAAATGTGCAGGAAAAAAGGAGGGTTAAAACCACACATACAGTTCCTTGCTGTTACAGAGATGAGATACGAAAACATTAATCCTACACCAAATCTCTTTATACTGTGATTTTGGGCCACAAAAAATTTACACTGGCAAGGTCAGGATCATTAACTGCCCTCAGGAGATGCTAGTACACATTGGACAAAATAAATTCCCCAAGGAAAACCCAAACCACTCCAAGTCAAATCCATCTCATTTAAAAATAGATGGCTGCCAGATCACTGGTATTCTCTGTCACTCACAGTCCACTCTTCCTGCTCTGTTGATCAGGTGAAGCTGCTTCTGCCCGTTCCTGCTCTTGCACACTCACACGCAGTCATACCAAAGCACACAAACTGCTGCATACACTTAGGCTGCAGGAATACACGTTCACATGCTTTGAAATACCATGGAATTCCAGCAGACCTGCTCCCGGGCACATATTCCTTCCCAAGTACAGGATTTGGCATTTGTCCTTGTTGCACTTCACAAGATTCACAGATCTAAGGATAGGTACTTGTGGTACTCCATATACTATCAGCCTCCAAGTAGAGCATGACCCACTATCCACTAAGTTTGTGTTTTTCTTTGAAAAAGATAATCACTTTCTTGGTTTTGATACAGCTGTCTTATTGACATGTCTTACAATGATCTTTAGAGATCATCTAGATTATAGGATTATAACAAAGTAGCAGAACCAAATGTTTGATTATATTTGAAGTACTTGCAGAGGCTCAAGATGGACATGCAGAATAATTTCCACGCCAGAAAGTAGCAAGATGAAGTAATTTGCTGCTGAGAAAATTAAGTACATGATCAAAAACCCCAAACATTAAAAAAAAAAAAAAGAGCCCTGATCAAAACAGTCCAGAATCAAAAGCACATATTCATGAAACAAGACATTTATACACGTGGAAATGCTACAACAGTGTGCTAGATAATTATGTTTATTACAAAATCTTAAAGTGAATTACAAAAGCTAAGTCCTTTTTAATGGATGTAAAAATGACACTGTAATTGCCACTTGCCCGAATCATCAATAGTTAATATTAACTAAATCAATGTTAGAAAATTTGAACTACAGCAAAGTTTATATTTTTACTTGTTAAAGGCCCATTATCTAAAGGCACTATTATCTACCTCATAGACCCTTGCTTGTTGCCTCTCTAGTTTAATAAAAATAAAATAATGAGTCTCTTCTCTAATTTTCTCGATCGTAGTCCCTTCTCTGCACTCAGAACTGTGAAAGTAGTCTATGTCTACCAATTTTTAACACAAGAATCTGCTTTTCTCCAATAGCACTTCTTCTTGCTTATAGTTTTTTTGACTCTTCTCAGAATCTCAAGAACAGTATGTTGAAGACCTATGATTGTGGACTGGTAGCTTCCTGTTCCACTTTTTTTTTTGTTTTCCCCTACAAATTCCCACATTACTTGTATATGGCCTGCTTAACACTATACTGCTTATCTAGTAATTGCAGAGTGTGTGAGTGCCTATGCATATTTCTAACAGAAACACTTGTTTTTGCTATTGCTAAGCAAAATGAGTACAGTACATGATGGTTTACTTTGTATTATGTTCCTCCCAAAAACATGTGCCTTGAAAGAAACAGCCAAGCTGACTTTAAGACTGCACAAGGGTTTCTGCCAAGATTGCCCACCAGAAAAAAAATACATCTTAGTTGTGTTGTTCTGCTCTTAATTCTTAGTGCAATGCTACTGTCACATGAATTAAAAAATGGACGCAGATTCTATGTGACTGATGAACTGAATAAATGAAATCAAGTCCTCTATTTATATATGTCAATTCATTGATTTTCACTGTGTTATCCAAGAGAAGCTTGTGGCTCATTCTTTTCCTCATTATCTTTTCTGATGAATACATAGCAAAACAGAGGCAAGCATGGAGTACAGACTCAATTCAAAAGTATGATTTGCTTTTCTGAGTGGCTCAGTTTTAAAAACTATAAATAACACCATAAAAAGGATCAAATCTATAGATCCCAGAAGGTCATTTACATGTGATCATTACTCATACAAGGGGACACTTGCACACTATTTTAGTGGCTTTTTCTCCTTAAGTCTGCAAGATACAAGATTCAAGACTGCAATTAAGACTAAAAAAAGAAACAAAACCAAAAACGTTTTATATTTAAACATTATAACATCTTAATACAATTGATCTAAATTTTGAGCTAAGAATAAAATTGCAAAAGTTATAAGACAAACACACATAAGAATTCATATCATCTTGCAATGGCTGTAGATTTTTTAAATAGCAGTATCAAATAACTACATTTCCCCCTTGCTTGTCTTCTTATATTGCCGCTAAAAATAGACATTTTCTTACTCCAAGGATGTAAGAATAGTAATATTTAGCAATCACTATTTCAGAACGTACTGCAGTACACATTCATTCAGACTCACAGATTATTACCTATAGCATCTGTTAATTATTTCTAAAATCCTGTTCCTAACCCTACTACAAAAAAGTTTCCCTAATGCCAGGAAATTTACTATTTACAAGCTTAGAAAAAGAGCATAGCTGATGCTGCAGCTTTATCGTTTACTTCAAGTGCTGAAGTAACTGTACAGTAAATAAATAGTAAGAAATACATCATTTGGGAAAAGTTAGTCCCAGCCGACTCAAACACCACAGTACTCTGAAAAATGAATTCAACTGCAAACTTAGCTTTTCAACATACAAAGAGTCTCCAATTTCTTTATCTATTTTGGCTAAAGCTAAAGTTCCACTTAAGCATTTTGTTGGATCAGGAACAGATTATTTAGGAGTCTTCAGAATTAGACTCTAAGCTACTTGGCATTTACAAGCCCTTGCATGTGTATCTTGTGTATAAAAAGAACAAGAAAAAGAACCTACAGAAAAAAAAAAAACCACCACCAAACCAAAAAGTACTTAATGTATTGAGTTTGGAATGGAAGGGGTTGGTTTGTGTTGTTTTGCCAAAAGTCTGAGTGAACTGAAAACTGGTTAAAACATCAAGTAACAAACTACTGACAAATTTCTCTATCCAAATAACACTGCAGGAAATAAGCTGTGGAAAACCCACTGACTTATATGCTTAGATCTTACAATGTGGCACAACAAATCACTACTGTCTCCTATAAGATCCAAACTCCTTGAAACAAGGAGCCAGATCAAAAAAACCCAAACAAACAAACCACATAAATAAGCAAACAAAAAAAATCATCTTAGTCCCTCTGTAGCTACCAAATTTTTGACTTCCTTGGCTGCCACAGTTCGCTATAATGATCAGGGTGAAGGATCATTATTTTACAAATGATTTAACTGCATAACACTTCGCTCTTAGCTCCAGAAATGAAGGAAATCTGAGAAAATAATACTAAAAAGACAGCTAATCATACTTTCCTTTTCTACTTTATACATGAGAAAATGGAGGCAAAAATGAAGAGATCTTCTCATCTTCAAGTACATGGACAATGGTCCTTGTGGACAAATCTACAGACTGAAATCTGTTACCAGCTAGTCTTAAAATTGAACTTAAGTTTTGCATACTATTAAACTACTATATTTTTTTTTCCAAACAAATGTTCTAAACTTCAGATCATTTTTTTTTTAAAGACAGTCCAAAGTAATTATATTATCACACTGATTGTGAAGTTTTTTTATATTAAAAATTAGATTGAATCCCACTCTTCAAGCGTCATTAATTTATCATATCAGTGTTCTGAGAAACCAAGTTTACAGGTCCATAATAGCAGCCTGGGTGGCTTCACACTACAGCATGTGGGCTGTTGGAGCAGCAGTGAAGGTATTGAATAGAATCTAGCTACAGATTTTTATTCCACAAATATCATCATCGCACTGTTTAAGCTCCCTCCCGTGGCCTCAAGGAAGTAGCATGTGGCACCATTAGAACGACGGCTGCCAACTTGTCCTGTGGTGCAACTCTTTCTTTTCATCATTGCTAGATAAACTTTTTTTTTTCCCCACAACTTAACAATATGACATGCACAAAGAAATAGCTGAATTGTTTGAGCCACGAGGCTATTTTTTTTTATTCCATTAATTATCACATTCGTGCATAGGCAGACAATCCCAAAAATTAAATTTATCTAAAATAAAATAATTCAGTATTACTGTATATCCTCTTTACTTTGGAAAACGAGAGAAAAGAGAAGGCCATGCCTAATGCAGGGGAGTTATAAAATTAAATGGAAAATTTTAAAGTATTTGGCAAGGCCTGTGTTCAAAAGTGAAATGAAAGTGATGTTCAAAAGAGAAATGAAGAGATCACCAGAATGGGAGTCCTGGGCTCTTCATCAGGGAAAATTGCTCAGGTAGCTAAATACCACTTTTATACTTTTAAATCCCCCCAGCATCAAAAGATTCAAAGCTACTTACAAAAAGATTGACACTAACTTTCACAGAAATACAGCACTAAAACTACGAGTTGTTCATTATCACCGCACATTCAACAATCTATTTAATGAATTGATGAAAGTCCTCCTTAAAACTTTGCAATTATTTCCCCCCCCCTTCCCAATCCCATTGGAAAACTGTCTCAAAGCTTCATCAATTCCCAGCATAAGCTGACTCAGAGAAGTTTAACCTACTACTTGTGCCAACTTCATCATTTACCTTAGATAGAACTTTTTCTGCCTCTTGATCGTATCTCACTTTCTATTGTGCTGTGCTAAATGAGTCAGATTCTTTCAGCTTCCCCACAGTAAGAGAGGTTTTCCATCTCCCTGCTTGTCCGAGTACACTCATTACACCTCTGCCACTTGGAATTCATCTCTCAACCTCTAACTGACAGGCAGAGTGTCACAAACCAAAACGAGCTGTCACAGGCTCTGATCCCTGTACCCAACTGGCCAGTTACCCAAGACCCACAGCCCCAGATCTAACAGGAAAGTACTCAAGACAAAACTTTTTTTTAGAGTACCCACCACACTGACACATGAATTTTTAGGATGCCTAGTTGGAGTTCATCTTCCTTTCTGCACTTAAAAAAATAAAGAACTCAAGGTATAGAATCCCCCTAAAATATATTAGGCCAGAGAAAAAGAAAGTGTGAGCATAAATTCATAGCCACTAAATTCTGGATCTGGATTGGATGTGAAACTCTCCATCCTGGGCTGTAAAAAATGCTAATTTCAAGAAAAAAACAAAACAAAATAAATAAACCACATTTTGGAGACTGATAAAGAAAAGTAAAATGATTTTGAGAAGCCTGACTGTCAGACACATACATAGAGTCTGGCAAATACAGGAGAAAGCTGTATAGAACTAAAATGTTTTTGCCTTTTCAATCCAATATTGCAGTGTTTTTCAGCATGACTGTAATAGGCAGCATACATCTGCTCACTATCATCTGTAGTATTTTCTATGCACGGCGAGAACAGATGGAGCCTCAATAATCCTCAGCAGATCTTGTTGAGCTATGTTTTGGAATAACATCAAAACTGGAATACACAATATTTCATTGATGAAAAAAAAATATAATCTCAGTTACTGGCAAAAACAAAGGGACAAGCCACAAAAGAAGCCAGTGTTGAAAGAACTTCTTATTTTTCTGTAGCAATTAATCCCACCAAAGTCTAAAATTTTATTGAAAGAAACTTTTTCTTCTTTTTATGAACACGTATATTTGAATTGGAGGTTTTGTTCCTTGGATGTTTTACGTTCCAGCAGTAAAACAGCAGAGCAAGCAACTAACCACATTTAGAGCATATTCTTATTTTTAAACTGCTGGGTAAGCAAAGCAGAGGATAATCACCTTTGTTTAGTATTTGTAGGTTTATGCATTTCAGTTTCTGTCACTTACTAGTGACATCAGCAAATAATTTTTTCAAGCAGCTGAGATGAAAGTACAACACAGGCATCCCATTCAAAGGGTCTGGATTGCATTTCAACCCCTGAACTGATATCTGAACTCTTCTGCCTCCCTTCTTGTTCTTAGCACAAGGAAGATTGCTATGGGGCATTGAGGCATGACTGGACACATCTGCCTTTTGAATAAAAAAAAATAAATAAAAATAAATAATCACCTACTCCCAGCAGTTTCATCTCTGTCATAAAACAGCAATTTAACAAGCTACAAAGGAGAAACGACTCCTGCCCTTAAGTCTTCTATACAGGTACACCAGGTTGCCAACCTACCACCTGGCTCAATACAATTTCTACGTTTTCCAGGCAAGAGAAAGACAGAGCCTGTGTGTGGCATTTAGACTTAGAGCCTAGCTAAATAAATTAGCATTCTGCCGATGCATAATAGCAAACCTTCAAGCAGAGCTTATTGACTGTATGATTACACGTTCCTAAGAGCCTTGTTACAGGCAATAAAAGGCACGTGAAGAATGATGACGGTGTTAGAATACATTTCCACAGAGGGAAATTTATAAGTTCTGGTCACTAAGATTTCAACCTAGCATTTACAGTAATCCTTAAAGATAATCTAGGATATCACTTTCCTATATAGTCACAAGTCTGAAGGTAAGCATTTACCCTAGATGAAGTATTTAAACAAACCCTCCTTCTTTTCGAGTTCGCTATTTTGTGAACATACATAGGTCAAACAGCACATATTTTAAAAAGCATAATTAAAGGAACAGTTGTTATTTCTGGCTGTTGTTCTGTAACTGTTCCTGTTGCAGAAGGTTAAATAACAGAGACAGCTCATGTATGGAAAACAGCTTACTGAAGTAACAAGGTCCTTATAAAAGAAAAAGCTAAGAAGTAGAGTCTTGAGAGGAGGTATGGCTAGGCAGAGAAACATAAAGAAACCTTTTCTTTAGCTAATAGAACAGAGAAGATGCTTCAAGATTCTGCACTCAGAGGAGTCCATGATTAGGTTTTTCACCTACAGTATAAACTTGGATATCACTTCACATCAATACAGCAGTACAGTCCAAGATTGTATTTTGAAAGTTTCCAGCTCTCAGGAACACCAAGACAGCTTGACTGTAGTAGCTGGCCATCTCTTTTTATTCTTTACTGAAAGTCCTGGAGAAGCATATACTGACAGAATGTCATCTATTTGCCCAAGGTTTTCCCCAGTCCTTTACTTTGTTCCTACTCCAAGGTTAAAGGATCTAAAGCCTGCAAGATGTCTTCCCCTATCAAACTATCCTAGGTAACTCACGGAATCATGGAATTCTCGGAGTTGGAAGGGACCTCTAGTGATCATCTAGTCCAACCCCCCTGCTAAAGCAGGATTTCCCAGAGCACATCACTCAGGACAGTATCCAGGCAGGACTTGAAAATCTCCACAGAAGGGGACTCTACGACCTCCCTGGGCAGCCTGTTCCAGTGCTCAGTCACCCTCACCGAAAAGAAGTTTTTTCTTGTATTTGAACTTCCCATGTTCCAGCTTGTGCCTGGTGCCCCTTGTCCTACCACTGGGAACCACTGAAAAGAGTCCAGCTCCATCCTCCTTCAACCCACCCTTTAGATACTTGTAAACGTCAATAAGGTCTCCCCTCAGTCTTCTCTTCTCCAGGCTAAAGAGCCCCAGCTCTTTGAGCCTTTCCTCCTAAGGGAGGTGCTCCAATCCCTTAATCATCTTTGTTGCCCTACGTTGGACCCTCTCCAGCAGTTCCCTGTCTCTCTTGAACTGGGAAGCCCAGAACTGGACACAGTATTCCAGTTGTGGCCTCACCAGTGCAGAGGAGAGGGGGAGAATGACCTCCCTCGACCTACTGGCCACACTCTTCCCTATGCAGCCCAAGATTACATTTAACCTTCTTGGCAACAATGGCACATTGCTGGCTCATGGAAAGTTTACTATCCACTAGGACTCCCAGATCCTTCTCCTCAGTAGTGTTATCCAGAAAATCCACCCCTAACCTCTATTGGTGCCTGGGGTTCTTCCTCCCTACATGTGCCCTTGTTGAACCTCAGTAGGTTCCTCTCTGCCCAGCAGAGACTCAGAACCCTTTCTCTAAAGTTGAGTGGGATTTGCAATCCATAGAGTTGCATCCCCTTCAAGAAAACCTCTCCCTTTTGTTCACAAGCAATCATAACTGCACAGGTACTATGAATCTTCACCCAATGCACATCCCAAGTCTTCCTCCACTCCTTTATTTTGCTCACATCCTGTTACTGGTTATGGGGAAAAACTGATTTAGCAATAGTAAGTTTAACAGCAAGGAACTGTTATGAGCATAGGAATTGTTGGTTGTAATCCAGTTAATATTTGCCATTTGATCACACAATAGTTAAAATGGATTTTGTAATTTTAGAATTCCCCGTCTGTTTGAATGGATAGAAATCTTTTTAGCACTAGCCTTGGGTTGCACTAAACAACTTTTTATTAACTCATAAACCATGGTAATTCCTTGAAAAACTTGATTACTATCAGACTTTTCCTTTTGAGTCTTAAAACAACTGCAAAAATGGGAACAAGCTTACAGAAAAAGGTGTTAGCTAACTATTTAAGGAAACATTGGGCTCTGAAGTTTAGATGCAAATTTTGTTTCAAAATGCTTACTGGTTGCTTCATGACATGTTCTAGCCTGATTCGTACTACAGGATGTGAACAATCACCACTATCAAATCAGGTATACGTGTGGTATTCAGAATTATGACCATTTCTAGAAAGATTCTTTATGGACAGTGAGATGAGCTCTTTTAGCATGGCCGTGGCAGTTAAAACGTAAGCTAAGAACTTAGCAGTTAAAGTAAACAATGCTTGCAGGAATTCACACAAACTTTCAGACTACTAGGCTAATCTAAGTAGCAACTAATAGCTACAGTTAGCAATAGTTGCTGTAACAACTGTTCACAGAAGCATGGCAAATATCATTTTATAGAAATTGATTCAGAAAGCAAAAAATACATCTTGGTTTGCAGCTGCCTTCATTATTATACCACAGCATAGCTTAACAATTATTACTCTCCAATGGCTTTTCAACAATCTTTGTGAAGGTAGCTGATCTAAGTCTTGTTATTAATTAACAAATAAACATCCAAATAAAATGAAAAAAAGACGACACTAATCAAATCAGAATTAATGGCTTCAGAGACTTAATTGCCACTTCATTCCAAACCCAGTCCAGAGTCTATTAAACTGACAAGTACCTCTCCTTTGTCCTCAACGGATTTTGAATCCAAATATCTATCGTTGCTCCTTTGTATGACAGCTGGCTTGCTCTAGCAAGCTCGAAGAAAAGAAGCTTAGGCTGTTTGCTGCTGCTCTTTACCTTTTTCTAAGGAATCCTCATTAATAAGACTGAACTGAAATCTCTTCATTTTCTAAAAAGTTAATCTGGAGTACGGAAACACCCAGGACATTTCCTTACATTTTAGTGGCAGGTTCACTAGGCTATAACAATGTCTTTATTGATCTTTCTTTTCCTTGCCTAGCAAGTCAGGCAATTCAGGCTGCGCAGACCTACCTCTTAAATGGCAGCCCTTGAGTTTAAATTTTTTCCCTGGGCCAGATAATACAATTTTTAATTCTCTCAAATCAGGGACGGAATTGCAGAACTGCCAACATCTGTAGGATGCAGGAGACTTCATGGCATACACAGTACAACTGAGCAGTATATTATTTGTATGGATGTATCTATAGCCTGAAATAATAAAAAGGCCAGGTTTTAAGCTGAACCATCTCCTGCTTTCCAACTGACACTCCAAAGCATCTAGTGAGTAACATTATGGATACAAAAGTGAGGTCCATGAACATTCTACATATTAGTTTTAAAATACATATATATATATTTGTGTGTGTGTGTGCTTATCCAGATGTATCTGGCTACCTTGTCTAAGAGGCCATGTAGACCCCACAAATAAGACATATTTAGTGTCCTGGTCTCAGTGGCCAGTCCAGCCCAAACCACAACACTTAGAAGTTAAGTTTTGCACACACTAACTTGTATGTCTCCAGGTTCTTTTGTTGGATTAGAGTTACTACTGATCTTGGTTTGGTTTTTTTTCCCCCTGCAGTTTCAGTTAAGTTGGACGTCTAAATACCACATTATGGGCTGTAATTTCACAAAGAGAAATACCTAAAAGTTATTATCATCAGCAAGCTCACTGAAATCTTTTGTAAGAGAATATGAAATTAGAGAAAAGATTAAATATTTCTTACTTCAAGTGACTAAGCTCTAAGGAATTAACCTTGTTTCTGCCAACAGTCATTGTGTTTCTTTCACATATTGGTATTTGTTTAAGAACTGCGACTGTTGGATATATCAACAGTGCAATCTCTTATTTTTAGAGCTATTCTTAAGTATATCCAGAAATCTAGTGGTTAGCATATGAAAGCACACAATAAATACAGTAATTTCATTTAGAAAAAGATAGACTTCCCATCTCCCCAAAATTCTACCATACAGTACAGATTTGCAAGCTATTGTGATTTGAAACTTCATTTCTGTAAGTTATTTGGAGTCCCACAAATTTTTTCCTCTCCAGATATAGACAGCATTAAGCAGCTGGTTTTCAGAAGTGTTCAGCATTCAAGTCTGAACAATCTGACTTCCTTAGAAAGGATTCAAGTTTAAAATGAGAAAAGACAAAGCGCTTAGACTCTTTTGTTGCTAGACCTACATTTGCATGTGTGCAGAATAGCTAGTATTCCTCATTAATATCAGTTACAAGTCATGTCAGCCCATGAATATTGAGAGGACTTAGACAACAACAACAAATTCACTCCAGTTATCCAGAATACTCTTTCTCTTCCCAGTTGGCTGTAACATTCTCTGCAGTAGCCAGCATCTTCTCTTGGTAGCTATAAATTCTAACTGGAAATATTCAGTTCTAAACAAAGCCATATCAAATAACTCTTGTATAATTAGACTTCTTAAGGCACACAGCCAAATAAGAATAAGTCGAATAATTCAGTGTTCCCCAAACTGAACTAGAATCAACTTTTTCATAAACTGAAGTTATTACACCCCTCCCCGAATCTTTATGCAATAATATAAAAATTTTAGTCATTAGAAATTGTTGCAAGTGTATAGTCTCTCTTTACTACTAAAGAATGAATGAGATCAATTTAATCTTCATTGTAATAATCAGAAGTTATTAACCTAAACTAGGAAAGTGTGAAATTAATGTTGCAACAGCCTCAAATTTCAGTATGTTTGCTGAGGGATAATCTTTTTTTAAAATTTTTTAAAAGCAGCAAAGCATAGGTTAATTGCTTCAAGAGAGTTGAAGAATGTATTTTCTCCAGATTACTCAACAATCTTTTAATTTATTGCTTTTAAACAAGGGTGTAAATTAATCCAGTTATTCAACTTTTGCCAGCAATTTCACAGTTTAGCATAACATTTGCAATTTAATTAAATGCTAATAAAATACATCACTCATATCACCTGCAGACCAGAATGTGGGTGGCTCAATTACTTTGGTGTTTACAGCTCACTGAGTTGTGAAGGGCAAATGGAAACTTTTTCACATTACTAAACAGCAGTTATTTGAAAACTAGCACTGGAGGAAGATATGAATGTTTTGTCTCTGATTCCAAAAATGGAATAATAAACAGAGAGGCAGAACAAATATATCAGTGTTCCCTTATGATAAAGGGAAAGAAAAAAAGAACAACTCAACTCTGATTAATAATTAGTGCGTCTTTTAAAAATGAGAGAAGCAGCATCTCAAGAAAAAGGAACCCTGATTTTTGCTGTGCTATTAATCAGTCCATGTCTGTACAGATCTTAGTCTCATACTTCTTCTGATTTTTATATATATTTGTAAGGCAACCTTTAGGAGATTTGCTAGAATTATTAATTGCTTATCTTCTCCCACGAAGTTGATTACTGTCTTCTTTTTTTTTTAGTCATTAAAATACACAATAGCTCATCAAGGCCAAATGCAGTTCACAGGTATCACAGTTGGCATTTTCCTCCAAGTTCGGAGCAGGTATGGTAAAAGTCTGTTCTACCCCAAAAATATCGTTTATGTCCACTAAGCTAAGGAAAATAGCGGGAAGGCTTCAGTTTCATATTTTCCTGAATGTGAAGTGGCTTTGCCTCCAGGTCTTTGTACCAATGAGCAGTGTACTTTGGTTCATGGTCAAAGAGCAGCTGTTGGCAAGACTTCAGAACAGACATTTGAGCTTTTACCTAGAGCTACTAGAAAAATCCTTAATCACCTTATTTTTATACGCTTCAGGATCTACCTTAAACTTATCAGTTACCTTCTGTTGCTGACTTATTATCCAAGAATTCTGAATTTACTTAAATGATGGTATCTACTGCCTAGTTAATGCTAGGCATTAGCCTAGCTATCTGCCAGGCTATCATCTCACCTACTATCTTCACTCAGTTTTGAAACCCATCTTGGCTAATAAACTGCTGTTCTCTCTTTGGTATTTTTCTTCTTGCTGTAGTTCTCCATCTGTATAACTCCCTATTTGAACATATTCATGAATCTCTCTTCTGAGAAAGGCCCATTCTCAAGACCTGTAATCTACAGTATGGCTACAGTAGTAGCCATAACAAACTGATAAGTAGATCAGAACTGTACATACTGGATTATGCCACAAGGAAACACTAGGAAATAAAACTATTATTTTTTTCTCTCTTAATATGATAAATTGTTAAAACTTCATCCGATCCTGATCTAATCATCTCAGTGGAATTAAATAATACTCTAAACTAAGCAAGAGGTGAAGTGAAAACTATAAAACTTTAGAAGAACTGCATCTTCAGAACGGAAAATTCTAATAAAATTAGGGAGAAAAAAATACATTCTTCTGGAAAGCAGCTCCTCCTTTGAAATTTGTACTACAATCTTTAGTTATAATACACTTTTACCCATAGGGAAAACAAACCAACCATCATTAGTTAAGGCAAAAAAATTAAAATTTTTGTGGTTTGTTGTTTTTTTTAAAGACAATAATAGAAAAATGACTGACAGTAATTAACCAGCAATCATCATTTAGCAATATTTACTGCTCCTCCAACTGATCTTGGTGCTGTAAGCACTCTTCAGACTGATGGCAAAGCAACTAGTTAGATTTTCAGTATGTGATGCCACATAGAAGGCATAAGTTGAAACTTTTACCCTGAGAAATAAAATAGTTCTGTAAGTGAACTTCAGTTGCATCATTGAAAGACCAGACTAAGGAACTGGCCACTGGGAAACTCACAGGAAAACAAAGCGGAAAAAAAATATTTAATGTATGATCACGGCTAAAAACATTGGACAGAGAAAGAGTGGGTATTTAATTTGCAGATTAAGCATTCAGAAGTGGGAAGTATTGTATTAAGACAACAGAGACTGGAACAGAGCATTATAGGGGGAGCATTGAATGAGAAACATAGAAACAAAACCAGGAGAAATACACTAAAGAGAGTAAAGCAGCAAGATAGAATATAAGAAAATACAGAATAAAAATAAAGTCTTCTAAATTAGTTCTCAAAATCTGATAGTATTGATTTCTACTTTATGTTTGTATTTTCACCTAGTCTGGTTAGTCATATGCTGGTGTGCGGGCGGTATTCTTTTGCTTTTCTATTCCTTCCCTTTCCCCTTGTTTTGTAACCAAACAACTGCATGAACAAAATCTCACATGGTTACATACTTTTATATTTGTGGAACAAGAAAAAAAAAAAAAAAGTATTTTCCTTACAGGTTTTCATATGGTTTGTCAAAACTGGGATGCATGGAGTAGCAGAATCAAATATATTAATAAAGACTATCCCTTTACATGGAGAAAAGAAGAATCAGATAAAATATTTCATTTTTTGTCACCATATATACACCATCTACAACATCCCATAATTCAGAGGTTCATCCTAGCATCGCACATGAAAATGGATGATGACAAAGAATGGATGACAAAGGACAAAGCCAAACACATTGGAGGGTGATGTTTCCCCATTTAGGAGCAAGTTCCAGTAAGTAAACACATCAATCTGTAACAACTGCAACATTAGGAACAATGAATTGTGATAAACAAGTCAATTTCATTCCTTATGTCATTATTAATATAAACCATGATTCAGACAGTTTTTGAATAAATACTTGTAAAATAAATTATTTCTAAGAGCTCACTCTGCATCATTCCAAGAAGCTTAGAAGACCATCAATATTGCATGAGCTTGACAGTGACTCATAAGATGATCATACTTATGTTTTCATTAATCAAGCTTATCATCACGAAGAAAATATTAAAATATGATAGAAACCGTACTGTGGGACAGTCAAGAGAGAGTAAAACTGTTACGGCTGCATATTCAAACGTTCTAAGAAAGACCAAGTTCTTACCCACAAAAAAAAAAAAAGAAAAGAATAAAAACAAGCAATCTGTAAACTTAAAAAATTAAGACAAAGAGAAACCTTTTACCTTCAGGAGCTCTTATTAAAGTTGAGTCAATAACCTTGAAGATAAAGCATGCAAGACTTGCAAGGGAAATTTTATGGAGTGTGCTGTGTAGAGGTAGGAAGACATAATAATCTCTGAATAAGGTCAAACTAGGATATCTCTGTGACGTACAAAAATTATGCCTCGCTAATCTCTTCAGTACTTCAAATGAGCCGATAAAACAGTAGCACGGGGACAGGGAAGAATAAACTAAAAAAGAAGAGTAAACTAAAAATCACAGCCTTAGAGAGTCTTTAATATTTCATATTAATCAGATGCGGATCAACTATTTAAATTGAGAATAATTAGTTATGAATTCCGAGATTTTCACATATAACACTACAGAATTTATGATTGAGAGTACATATAATGTTACTATAGCCTTAACATCAGTTAAAATAAGCTATGTAGAAATAAGTTAAATTGAGGTTTGGGGTATTTTTTTCCTTGTTAAAGTCTCCAGGCATGAAGCCTCTGTGATTAATCAGAATTTTCTTGAATTTATTGTTTTAAATTTTTGAAGTTACTGACCTATTTCGCAACTAGCAATAATAAATCAGTTTTATTGTAATGGATTTTCTGAAAACTAATGAGCGAGCAAATATCAACATTTAAAAAGCTACTACAAAAGTTGTTACAAACTAATCAAAATTGAATAATAAAGGTCACAATAGGAGAATTACTTGATAAATCAATGTATTAAAAATTATTATTTTGCATCCCAAATTAACATAACACATTACAAATCAATCTTGGGGTCAACAGAAGAATGAATTACATAACATTAATTCAGTATCAGAAAACTGAAGCATTATTTTCCTTTAATCTAAAATCCCAGCTGGTATTGTAGCCAGAACAGTAATCCCAACCTAAGTGGTAAGGGACCCAAATAGTTCTGGTTCTTTTGCTCAAGGGAGGTTTCCCGGAGCAAGCAGTGAAATCAACTTAGCGCGTCTTAAAGCACCAAAAATAGCCATTCCAGCTCAGCACTTCCTCTTCAAATTTCTGCTCAGGAGTGAATATTCTCTTCTTGCTTCCCCTTGTACACTGAAAGACTAAGCATGTACATGGACCTTGCCTGGGTTGACAAATAAACTACTCTTGCAGTCCAATATGTCAGATTCCAGTAATTCTTGATGGCAATTAATGACTTTCAGATGTCAGTTGTGAGGTCTCAGAGAAGTATTCAAGGTGCAACATAAGTTCTGTGCCTGTATTTCCACAGTTGGTTGTACTGTGGAACATACTCTATCCCATAAAAAAACCAAACTACAAACAACAACAAAACACAAGCAAACAAAAACAAAAACGCAAAAAACCCTCATCAAACCCTAAATGAACTATGCCATACCCTTGATGGACCCCTGCCCTGACACACGCGAGTTACAGCGTTCTGAAATAACCTCAAGGGTTAACCCAGTAGGAACACTATTTATTTCTTCTCAGTAGGTTCTTGAACGTTGCAGTAAATGCATGGAGTGGCTACTGAGAGCTGTCTTAGTTTTGTACAGAATTAACAAAAAAAAAAAAGAAAAAAGAATCTGGGGAAAATTAGACACAGGATATCACCTACATTTAAATTTGTCACAACATGAAATGTGTTATTCTGGGTAAGGATCCCATTTTCACCCAGCTCTTGACTTCTACCATCCATTCCTGCTAAAAGCAGTATGTCAGCAACCAGACTGTGTTGTAAAATACTATTTTCTTTGGTTCACGTTCTCAGCTTTTGCAGTAAGGATTCCTTGGTCTCAAGAACCTTAGTAGCAATAGTAGGTAACTCACTCAAAGGCTTACAGGGATTATCGAGGGGGAAAAAGTATATGTTTAGACAAGAAGAGGGAGGTGGGCATGATTTCTGGTCCAAAGAGCTTACAATTTACATGTTCTATGTGACCTACCAAAACGGTTTCGCTCATGCAGCTGTATGATGCACAGCATGGACGAAGCGCTGCTAATCCAGCCGCAGCGGGGCAGCTGCAGAGCTTCAGTTCTGCTAGAGCAGGCAATCCCAGTTACAGTTCACTTCCCAAACGAAACAGCACAAAACCAGTTTTTCCAGCATCACAGATTCCACCTGTAATGACTTTAGGGAGCGCAGCTGCGTAGGTCAAACTCACCTACCTCTAACTGCGCCACACAACCCTGTACATCCAGCCAGGGTGAGAAATGTATGCAGATTAAAAAACTTGTAGAAAAAAAAAAAAAGGGAAACAGCAAAAGGATTAAAAAAGCAGAATAATACAGTAGAGGTCACATCAGACTTGCTACCCAGTCGCTCAAACGATACGCAGTCATGACACAAAAGATGAGCCTTCCTTCCCAAAGGGTAGTTCTGAAGATGTTTTGCAGAGTAGCTTCAAAGCAGGAGTTAGAATATTCAGTAAAATAAGAAATACATAAAAAAATCAACTCCTAGACTCCTTTACTTCATTTTTCAAGTTGCAGGATATATACTTTTAGCTATTTAGTGTTTGCACAGCCTGTAATGCTTCTGTCTTTAAAAAAAAATAATAAATAAACCACACAAAAAACCACCAACCACACAAACAAAAACCATTCTAGACATTTTCTCAGAACATGAAATAGATTCTTTTCTTTCTGATCTAAAAAACATCTAAGCTATGGAAAACATTTGGAGACTCAAAAGGCAGTATTAGAAACTGTTAGCTTTTCCTTAAAATCTTTTTTGTTTCTTAGAAAAATAAAGAACTGTCAGAACAAAGACTTCTAAGCCCAGTTTTAAACGAATAGTGTCTTTGGCAGTTTGTAACCCCCTAGTGAGCAAGCTTAGTTTTCCATGTTGTTAACAGATTGTTCATACATCCTTCAAAGGAGTAATATATGCCTAAAACTTAGATTTCATTATGGTGATTACAACACTTGTCAGAGCCAAGAACCATGTATAGTAGAGTTTTCAACAGAAATTGACAGTGGATTTACACTCTGTACAGTGGTAACAGAGGGAATCTTTTGTTTAAAAGTACTTATTAGCACAAGTTTGAAGTGTAGTGCCTCTAGATATTCTCCAAACGATCATCCTTCCCACTGAAAAACAGACTGGATTGGAAACTTTAAGAGTCACTGGCAGCAATATTTAGGTTTTTTTAAATATAAAAACAAATAAAAAATGACAAAACATGAAAAACCACAGTGCCAAAAAATTTCATGTGTGGCTTTATCAAGCAAAACATCTACAATTTTAATTTAAGATGTTTCTATGTGCATTTCAGATACAAACCACTTATATTTTCTGTATGCTTGTTGAGCGGTGAAGCCTGTGAAATTGGCTATGAAGCTGTGTGTGCTAAACTGGTAAAAGGTTCAAACCAGAAATTTGTACTTCTTCAGGTATTAATTATGTCTCTTGGCAAGGAGTTCCACAACAATCACACAGATTAAAAAGTTACAAGACAAAGAAAAACAGGAAAAAAAATCCCTCCAGACATATTAAATGCAGAGAGGTGACATCTCCTGACTTTAGAAGTCCCCACAATACACATCATTTGGGACTGGAAGACTGGAGAGGTGCCAGTATCACAATTTTTATGTTCTTTCACCTTTCTCAGCCACCATCAAGCCCACTCACAAAGACTGGATTCAAAGCGAGAGGAATCTTTGACATTAATCCCTATAATAGCCCCTATATTCCAAAATCAAAGTAAAGCTAAAACCAGGACTGAAAGACATATTTGATCATCTATTTCTACTAATTACATGTTCACAATAGGGTGGTAAATGTTAAAGGAGGAGGAAGAATTTTCCTCAGAAGGAAAAATTGTGGAATTTCTTTTACTAGCCTCATAATGGGTTGTCCCAAGAAATAAGTGAGCAAAACTCATATCAACTTAATTCAATTGGAAATTTGAGAATTATTGACAGAAATTTGATCTATTCATCCTACTGCTGAATATAGTAATAATGCAAACACAGCTACTTTCAAAGCATAGGTTCCTTTCAAATAGCTTGATAAAAGGCAGCACAAGAAGAAATAACTTGCATAATCTGAGTAAATCCTGAACTGCTGACAGACAGTTTAGAGAGGTTATATTTTTTAGGTTTATTTGCTATAACAAATTTGCTCTACAACTTTATTACCTGTGCTAAATCCACTGAAATGAGGTAGCATCTCATTTATCACTGTATTGGAACTCTCGATAATGTAAGCACTTTTATAACACCACATTATGCATCATGTAATAGGAACTGACAACGATTTTATTCATACTATCCTTAAATAAAAAATAAGAAAGCAGTAAGACATGTTTCTTTTGAAATTCCTATAATAAATAGCTTTTTGTTCGTGTTGCTGG
Source organism: Tringa tobata (assembly GCA_033628505.1). NCBI lineage: Eukaryota > Metazoa > Chordata > Aves > Charadriiformes > Scolopacidae > Tringa > Tringa tobata. The sequence goes on from JAHREE010000245.1 coordinate 8,469,282, forward strand.
TACAGAACAATTCAAAAAGCAATTTCAGAGACACTTGCAAGTCTGATTTCAAGATGCGGAAAAGATACAGTTTAGTTACCTGAGAAAACTAGCATTCACTTGTGGAAAAGACAGTTAACATTTGCAGTCAGGTAATATTTATAATCTCAGTCTAACCTTTTTAACTACTTCCTTATGCTTCCCCCCAAATTTGCATATTTTTAGACAATCTCTTTTAGTACCTCCAAATTTCTTACAGAGCAGAACAGTGGGAAAACAGCCAGCTTCCACTTGGTTTATGACTTTCTAATATGATCTTCTCCTTTGGTATTATCTTTTGGAAAAAAAAAGTGTTCTGAAGGGTTAAGCAATTTTCAAAATACAAAAGCCTCTCTCCTTATACTCAGGGATAAATGTGCGGAGTCAAAAATAAGACAGAATGAAAATACATAAGTAATCTACAGGATAGTGTTAAGAGTGCCTAGCTTAGTTGTCATGACCAATTTTACATCTAAATCCAAGACACTAATTAGAATATCTACATCGCAAAAGAGCTGATTAAGTCATTCACTGCTGAAAAAAAAGGGTAATGCTATTCCTCCCCCTCTTCTCACTGTGTGACCCTGCCTGCTCTCTGTTATTAGCTCTGGTACTTGCCTGATTGCACAGTAAACTTATTTAACCATCAGCACAAAGGGGAGGAGGGGAGGGGAGATAAAAAATAAATCACTTTCTAGGCTGACGTGGTTTTCTGCAGGTTACTGAGCTGAGTTGGTTTAGCACATGCACAGATAAGGAACAGAACTAGCAGAGAACAAGCGAGGGGATTAAATGGCCAGAAACAGAGGGGAAGGATGGACTGGTGAATGGTGAGCTGACAGACCAGCTCTTAGCCATGGAACCTGCGTATCCTAGCTCCTTGCAGAACAGATGAAGCAGCAATTGTCATGTTTAAGTCTGGCATTGATTCAGGTAGTCAGAATTCACTCACAGCATTTTATATAACACTGTACTATAGGTAACAGATTGTCATCTCTGCGAAAATAAGGAAAAGCTGATTTTAAAAAAAACAAACTTACATTTTTTGACTATATGTTTAAAAAGAATCCACTGAAGTGTCTAGAGGACATATTTCACAGAAGTTTGAGTAGCATATTCAGAAGAGAGTGTGGTTTCTGCAGAGTTGCTTGAGTTTAGACAGGAGGGCTTATATAAGTAAGTGACAGAGTGAGGAGTTTTGGCATACACACTGAAATTGGGGAGGGACTCTTTATCAGGGAGCGTAGTGATAGGACAAGGGGTAACAGTTTTAAACTGAAAGAGGGAAGATTTAGAGGGTGGTGAGGCACTGGAACAGGTTGCCCAGAGAAGCTGTGGCTGCCCCATCCCTGGAGGTGTTCAAGGCCAGGCTGGATGGGGCTTTAAGCAACCTGGTCTGGTGGGAGGTGTCCCTGCCCATGGCAGGGGGGTTGGAACTCAATGATCTTTAAGGTCCCTTCCAACTCTAACCATTCTTTTAAATGAGTCAGTACCAAGAATACCTAAATAATCTCGCAGAAACAAGCACAATAAACCTCATAAATAAAAGTATGCCTATATTCTATATGTTGACACGTATTCTTAAGTGAATTGCTTGCAAATACATATAAAAGAACAACTATCAAAATAAATGAAAATAAAAACTAACCATTACCTTGTTAACCTGGCAGATTTATTGGGAAAAAAATCATCCCAAATAATGGCAGACTGCATTAGTATTGGTGATGTAACGTTGGATTTTAGTTTTCTAACCTGCTTTTATTTTTAGAAATATAGATATACTTATATAAAAATGAGATGTTTAACAGTGTCTTGGAAAGTTCCAAAATTTTGGAAACAAAAATATTCTTAAAATCTTTTACTGCCCAGTCTTCAGTGTTTCACCCGAAGCCCTTTTACAGGTCAGTTTTACACTTAACAGTTCAAATGCAGACTGCCAACAAAAATCCTGCAAAAGCAGATCACACATTTAAGGGAAAAAGACTGTGAAGTGACTGAACAGCAGTAATGCAAAGGTCTTGATAACTAGATTAAGCTATACATTGTGCAAACTGTCCCTACTCTGTTGAATATGATGAGCTGCAGGACAATCCTGCACTGCAGTACTCTGATGAGTTACAAAATAAAATTAGAGCAAGCTGAAAGTATGACAAGAAAAATCAACAAGCCTAGAAACTATGATCTAACAGGAAGGGCTGGGCAAAAGGAGGAAAGAGGGAAGCAAAAGGGAAAAGATATATGGGAACAATATTCAAGTGTTTGAAATAACATTTCAAAAAGAATAAACAATTATGAGGTTTCCACACCTAAGGGGGTATGAGAAGTAATTTGCTTACCTTTTAATAAAGGAGACCTGGGTTAGGTACTGGGAACCCACCCACAGAGTAACCTATTGAATCAATCTAACATAAGGAAAATGTTGAACTGTGAGCCTGGAAGACTCTAAAAAAGCAGATTATTCTTGGTACTCCTCTGTGTAAGTGCTGCCCATCAGCCTTGAAATTAGAGCCCTACATGCTTCTCTCAACACTGACTCTTCCAGCCACACACTTCTAATGCTCTAACACCAAAGTATAGTTATACCTGAGAGTCACTGCAAGAAAGCTGGAAGAATTGGGTTGGGGGGTGAAATAAGATTACAAGAAAGAAGTATATCTTCTTGTCTACATTAAAGAAATAGCATTCTTAGGTGGGTAGTAAAAGAGAAAGTCTAGATTCTTCTGGTGTCACCTGGGAACCTAAGCTTTGCCTCCAATATATGAGAGAAATATATTGCAATATATTATATTTCCAATATATATCATGTCGTTACTTTCTTCAAAAGAGAATCAATGAGCCATAAGCATTTTTATTTATTCTTTACCATATCAGTCTTCACAGGGACTGATACTCTCTTCTTTTCAATTTTGGTGGCAAAGTAGACTTCAAGATATATTTGATTGATAAAAAAGTTCACATACATTTGTTCATAATAATGTATATGTTTATATATATTCTTTCTACGGTTATCCTGAGAGCAAGTGAGTTTCAGCGATGAACTCTGGCTTAAAATAAAGCAACAGTTTTAATGATGACCAATAAGGAGCAGTGTTTTTTTCCTTCAGAGATGCACTCAACCTGGGAGAGAATAAGGAGTCACAAAAAAGTCAGTTCTTCCATTATAGCCACCAGCTTTGCACCTGGGAATGGTGGCTGTATGCAGTGAAAGTCATTAGGTTAACTATCAGATAAAAAAGTAATCATGGAGTTATAGACTCACAAATCTAAAGAAAGTTTGCATCTTGTTATAGGTTCTACATTATTGCTATAGAACTCAATAAAACTTCGTAGGACTCCATTTGTTTTACCCCAACCCAGTCTGTAATTCTTCATTAAAGGTAAAATAAATATTAAGAAGTTTTAAGACCTCTGCAACTGTAACAAATACTTGTTTCTACTCTTCTTTATTTCCACATGCTTAAAGTTTAAAACACTGCATTGCTGCGGTAGACATTAATTTTTAATGAATGATGGATGTGTGTGTATTTGACCAAAAAAAGTCAAATCTAAAGAGCAAGATTATTCTTAGCCCTCTGTGTCTGTCCAAGAGGATTAAGGGGGTTTATTCAGAAGAAAGGCACAGCTGTAGCTCTGATACCAGCTGAGCCAGGGGAAAACAGGGAGCTCAGAAGGAAGTGCACCATTCCTCTTCCCCATCTATACACAGCATTGACCTCCTATAAGAGTCCACCAGTGGGTATGTGTCCTTCCAACTTCTGACATAACACCTCTATTTTTCTAAGCCCTATGTAGCAGGACTGCTGTCTCATTTTTCCTAAAGGCACCCTGTAGCTCCAAAACTAACATTAAGTTGTGATGTTGTGCAATATTTACTTATTATTAAGGGATAATTGTTAGTATTAGGGGATTTTTGTTCACTTTCTGTGTGATTAACAGAGAAATCATTAACTGTGAAGAAGAACGAGAGAAGAGTTGTGCATCTGAGCACAGGATTACAGAACCTCAACACCCTTCACTGATGTACACAATGAAAATATTGAACTTCTTATACTTCACCAGTTTCAAAATAGTTTAATATTTTTCTAGGGTGATCTGGAATCTCAGTAAATAGTTCTAGGAAAACAATAAAAAAACCCTACAAGAATATGAAATTAGTAAGAAGAATGGCAAATGAACTGTAATGAATCTGATTCCATTTGAGGTTGAATGTGAGACTACTGATCATTCTTTCAAGGACAGGACTAATTGTTTGAGTTGCAATATATAATTGTCTGTGTATCAGGAAAGCCAAAGAATTCTTTAAAAAAAAAGAAGCAGATCAAATATTAATGTGATTTTCCAGTCAAAGATGAAAATAAGCACTTTTTAGACTTTTATTATATGACAGAAGAGCACAACTTGCTACAAGAAGACAGTGAACCAGTGCAAATTCAGACCCCAGCCTGAGTTGTCAGATCCAATATAGTTTAGCATATTGCATAATACACTATGATTCTTTTTTTCTTTTTACTGTGAATGCACCACATCTCTGGAGTTTTTCAAACAGCTAGATGCACCTTGCCACCAGCAAGACATTTTTATGGGATTCTGAAACTCCACATGGAATAAATAGCATAGCATATGATGCGTTAGCTACATCCATAATGTTCTCATCACAAAAAGTCTACTCTTTTTCCTTTTTAAAATCCAAACTAAAAGTCTTTCTACTGTTGTTCACAAACCAGGCTTTTTCACTTCCAAAAACCTTTTCAGACATAATTTAACAGCTAATCTTAGGAACTCTTCTTCTTTCTGTCAGATGGTCTCCATCTCAGAACCACTGCCAACTCTTTGGTACACTCTTGACAGTCAAACAAGAAATATACTCTTTTTTACCCCTTTGGTCTGATAACTCTTTGGCAACCAAGTTTTAACTCTTCATTAGACACAAGGTACAAGATCTCTGAGAACTTGTTTATTGTGTAAATCCAGTTTTTTCCACAGGATTGAAACAAGTTTAACATAAATTGTATCAATTCCAGCACACCAGAAATTCTCAATTATGATACATAGTGGCTTCTCCCAGCTGACCAGTCACATGTAATAGTTCTGAAACTCACAATACCCTGAAATGTATTTAAAAAGCTTCTGAAACAACATCTTTAATTCATCTACTTTTTACTTAGCAATTACAATGTAACAAGAGGATACACACTTGCAGATAACATCTCAGCTGAAAAGACAACTTAAAAAGACATAAACTGTTTATAGTTTAAGTATAAATTTATGTACTAACCAAAGCAATATAGCTAATTTAAACAGATATTAAAATGACTGCAGAATGCTTGCTCTACTCTAATTAAATCCTTCTTAAGCAGCTTTAAATTTAATTAGAGCAGCCTGAGCATGTAAACAAATTTTCTGACACTTTAACACATTGAAGCAGCACATCTAAGTATGTATGTGCCATTAAGGAAACTTAAGTTTTCACCTCCAGAACTAGTGAACAGTAGAAAAGCTTCCCTACAAAAATCAGGTAAAGACACAAATTCTTGGAGAATTTCTAGTTCACACACACAGCTGCAGCAGCATAAATTACTCCTCCTCCCTCCCACAGCTCCACCATCAATAGACTACACAGCCTTGCTTTTTAATTGCTACCTTTGCTTCCTTTTCACCAAACATTTTCTCTGCCACAATAACCTGACGTATTTTCCTAGATTAAACTCCTGAGAATATTTCTTTTAAAAACTCAGTCCTGAAACCCATGTTTCTCTTGTATTCAGCATCTGCTGCACTCTGAGACCAAGGGAAAGTTTTTTAATTGTTCTGAGGTAAATTCAGTTGCCTTTGTATCCGCCAAGACACCTCACACAAAGTCAGAGCACTATATTGAACATTTAAATAGGGCCACTATGCTGAGTCGAGCTTTACCCGAACAGTGCAACACCAAGCAATGAAGAGAAAACTATTTCCAGTCCTGCCATTCCTCAGGGCTCAAGGCACCAGAGGGATCCCATACCACCAGCTGTAACCCAAATAGCTGAACCACATGCACATGAACTTCTCCTTTAGAAGGTAACACAGAGATCATTTTTCTTACCCATGGTAGATTTAGTCCATCTTGGTCTCACATATTAGCTAAACAACTAGATTTGAGAGATCTAGAGCCTCATTTTTTTTTCCTGTCAGTGAAAATTAAAGCCTATTTCACCCATTTTCCAGACAACTGACTACCACCCAGGCCACTCAGCCAGCCTCTGGTCCAGCTATTTCATCGGCTATAGACTAAAAAATCCACCAGTTTCACTCACCTCTCATACTGGAGAACAGTTTCCTTTCCTGTTTGAATAATTTTTCTGCTTCTAGGTATCCCACTGCACTGCTGAAGCCAGCCTTTTCCCTGCAGAAAGGGCTGGGGTCACCAAAGAGACTAGACCATGACCCTGTGAACTACAACCCACAGCCCAGGTGCAACTCGGAAGAAATCTTAACTAATTAGGAAGCAGGTGTCCCTGATCTGTCCACTAATACACCTGTTGGGTCTCCATGTTGTCTGCTTCATATGGCATAAAGGGAAATCTTTTTTCAGAACAACACTTGCATTTTTTACTGTAAATTATCACCAATAAAATAAGAGTCATTAGATTGTAAGAGTAATAGGGGGAAAAAATCTTTTCTTTATTTCATTACATGGAAGTTTCTTGTAACACTGTTATTCTTAAATTTCTTTAAAATTGCTTTCAGCGTTTTTTTCCCAGAAATGTTGGTCTTGTGGATTCCCACTGATGTCTCTGTCATCTGACATTAAGAAATAAATAGTCGGGGCCAAGAGTATTTTCTTCTTAACTTATACATGGTAGAGCTTAGCAAACTTAATTTCAGCATACTCCCTATTGGAAAACATATTCCTAGATAATTATATTAGAAATGTTTAAAAGCTTTTCAAAGCCTTCTCTGAACTTTTCTGTATTCTTTCTTCCTCTATCCTATCTGTAAGATAGAGATTGCTTTCAAAAGCATTATTGTTTTTACTTTTTTTTTTCCCCACAGTTTTAAATCAGAACTATCACTTATAATTCTGTGGTTTGTCTTAATAAATAATATAGGCCACCTAATTGCATCCAGTCCTTTTTTATTAAACTTAAAATTCCTACTCAGATTTTCTAGAAAGGAATACGTTCTTGACTTAAAAAGTTAAACCTAGCAATGTTTCCCTTCATGAAATTTAATTAGAGCAAACAATGGGTTTCTTCTCATCTTGCTTTACACTGAGAGCTTCCCTATATTGCTAATAATTTCTGTTACCCTTCACTGACTTTTTCTTTTCCTGCAATAAGCTCATAGTTTTACTATTTTTACCAGGTATCTTCTTGTAACATTCTAACAAAGCCATATGAAAACGATGCCTGTACTCTGGGGAACAAGTAACTTCAGATTCTCATTATCCTCCCTTCAACCAATATTTACCAAATGAAGAAGAAAGAAACTCTAAAATGAAATCCTACTACAATTTAGTTTCAATCACATTCTATTTGTAGAATTAAAGTTTATTAAAGAAGCATAGATTTGCCTCTGCTTAAATTTGACCTTCAAGTGCAAGATTTAATAGGCTAAAGATTAAAGTAAGTCATGGTGGTTTGCCATGTTATGAAGAGCTGCAAAGAGGAAATAAAACATGAAATAAAAACAGAAATCAAAGTTACTTTGTGAAGTCAGGTTAAGAAAAAGTATGACCATTAGAAAGAGTAAGTTATAAGTTATTCAGAAGGAAAATAATTATGGTATTCTTTTATATACTGTTCATCAGATATATGTGAAATATAATCTACAAAGAACAGTATTTATTTGTGGGCAATCCCATGGAGAGAACAAAAAGTCCAAACAGTTTACTTACAATATTATAGCTATATTTATTAACAACTAATGAATAAGAAACGTATAATCCACTGTTAATTACAGCTAACAGCATATAATAAAAGGTAATATAGATATGAATTATAATAAGCATCTTGTATCAGCGAGCAGACACATAGTTTTATCATGGTTATCCTTGCAGTTCTCTTTCTAGTAATATCTTTGAAAAAGCTGCTAATTTATATTAGAGAAACTCTGTTTCTAATATGCTGTCCCCACACGGACAATAGAGATACTGATGTTACGTCACTTTAAATAAAACAGAGATAAACAAACCAAGAATGTCTTTACCAAAATAATCCAATTACAAAATGGCATATTGATCCTTGACCCAAAACAACAGAATTTCTGACTTTCAGGGCAGTCTTCATAGACTTCATTTATCAGAACCTAGATTTGGATGTCGCATATGTTTTTTTTAACCAAGTTCAGACATGTATTCAGACCACAAGGGCCTCTTAGGTCAGCAGAAAAAAAAAAAGGTACAAAAATCTCATTAGAGAACTGTGAAACGTCTCAATTGCTGCAGAGGATCTGCAAGCAGAAAGCAAGCACACACCTTCTTATTGTAACTTGGTATCTACATTTCTGACTAAACCTCAAAAGTGTCCACCTGAGTGAAAAAGCAAACGAAGTGAAAGACAGGGGTACTGGGGTAGTTGGGGCTTGACTCCAGGTAGAAAAAATGTCCCATACAATTTCTTGTTTCATCCACAATGCTAACTCACCCCATAAAGTGCTGAGGCAATATCTGCTTACACCCACCTCTCATCTCCTCAACAGGCTCATTTGGTGAAAATAATAATCAGCAAAAAATTATCAACAACACTGCTCCCTCTGAAAGGTGGGCGAGAAATTCAAAGCAGCGTGAAGCAGACACTAGTGAGGTCTCCACAAGACAACTACCAGGTGGGGGCTGTACAGGGAAGCAAGGTCTGCCTATGGAACCTGTCCAAGGCAGAGGTAGGAGAAGTCAGCCCCAGTGCTCGGACATCCTGGCAAAGCAGAAACTGATATGAAACAGGCAACAGCCCTATTTGTTTAAACAATACCTGAGAAACAAGCAAATCAAGAAATACAGTGAAAATATGTGCTTTCGTGTTTAATCATCCCTTCATCAATATTGTCTTTTATATTACTCTAAGTGTGTGCTTAAAACCATTTACATGCAGAATCTTGCACTCGTGGCTGACTGTAGCAAACATGGCCATTTTAATTTAATTTCTCCTTCTAAGTGAATTTTATTTTTACACTCTGTATCAATGAATTTGAAATCAAATGTTAATCAAAGCTTAAAAGATAAAGAAAGTAATGCCAAAACCATATAGAAAGTTAAGTTTACAAAAGATGCTGAAGAATAACCTCTTCCCTGTTAAGTTCATTCTCTTTGCGTTTAGGGTTATCTGCTCCCATTCCCTCATTCGTTCTCTGTCTGGTGGCCCACCATACTCTTCTCTCTTTATCCAGCATTTATTTTTCACATCCTTGTTAATTTTTTTTCTTCTTTAAATTCTAAGTCTTTCTGCACAAAACTCCCCCTGGAAATACAATTACTTAAATAAAAGGAAACCCATTGCCAGAATCAACTTAGTATTTGCATGCACCCCATTTTTTCATTTAGCCTTCATTTTAAATGTCTCCTTTTCTACAATTTGCCCTTGCTACTTGTAAAGGCAGTAATCTCCCCCCCATCTGGGACTGCATCTCATTCTATCAGTGTATTATGCCTAGCAAAGTAAGAATCTAATATTGGTTCAATACAAATACTGCTGTGACAATAATTGTGGAAATGACAGTAATAACTTTATATTTAATAGAATAAGTTAAGATTGATGAACAAGTGATTCATGAAATGGTTCTTGTAATTTTTTTAATAATCCTCCAAATAATTAAATCAAATTAAATAATTAAAGAGTGAGAATTATAATTTAATCAAAATTAAACCTGTTCCATTCGTAATTTGAGTACATCGCCGTAAAGCAATTTGTTAAAAGAATATGACTCGGGTTGCAATACCATGCATTCATGTCCTGAGATGCCAGGACTAAATTTCCCATAGAGCTCCAAGCCAGGTGCTTTGGGCATGTGAGCACTGATAACATCTTTAATTACAAGATTTTATTATTTGTCTTCAAGACCTTTTTTCATTATATTTACAGAAAGGATGGTACTCATTTAATGAAGAGCTATTTAATATTTACTTTCTCCCTATTTATCCAGTCTGTGGTCTCACAACTAATTTGTTGCTATTTGAGACCTGCTCTGAAGGAAGAGAGTAATATTTTCCTCATTAGCTTTTTTACAGAGCTCATCATGATAGGACTTCAGTGCTTCATAAAGATGACCACATGCACTTTTATAAAATCTCTGTGACATGACTGCCCCTGAACACTGAATAATAATAAAAACACTGAAGCAGAGGGAACTAAATACAAATTATGTCAACACCCCAAAAAGGGGAGAGCTAGTGTAATTCACGTTGGATTTAGAATAGGAGAAATTCATAATCCCCGCTCTCCCACATTGCCCAAGCCTAGTGTAACCTACATTCAAACAGCACTTCTAGTTTGGACCTCAGAGTTTCCTGCACACCAGTACCCAGGCAATAGCACAGAGGTGACTCAGTGGAAGCAGATAAATGCTAGCTGCCACTCAAGCTGCTTTGAAATCTGTAAGCATGAAGCAACGTGAACCCCCTTATCCAGAGGGGCTTCAGTGTGGTGCAGTGTGGATGGATCAGAGTGCCAAGAGGATGTTCTTCCTACATACACGTATATTCATATGTCTCACAGGGTTTTAACTCTGAACTACATGCAGTGTGTCTCAGAACTGAATATTCATTAGTGGCTGGAACATATATTCTGGTTATATATCCTCTGAAAGTAATACTGCTCCATGTGGTATGGGATATACATAACTAAGTACGTCAAATCAAAAGGTCCTATAAATGAATGCAATTAAAAGGGAGCATATTTTGCCTGTAGTTGCTTTCATTTTAACACAATTTTTCTCATAAATACATGTTCATGATAACCATACATAATATTATCCACTTTTTGTGCCAGTTTAAAACTGCAATAGTATTTTGCAGGGCAGACTCACAGTTAGGTCCTTATAAAGTATATCATTGCTGCTCTCTGCTGGTCAAAGGAATTATTCCTTTTAGAACCTTGTAGAGGAAAGTCAGAAAATTTTGTGGAAAGCACAGTAAATATCATGTGAATAGGAAGATCTTTCATGGCATGTAAATCACCATCTCAGTCATCACAACGATTTTTTTTGATTGGTATGTCTGTATTCCTGAGATGATAAAAAATAGTAATAAATACTGGAATTACACAAGTAAAACTCTACCTTCACAGGCTATGGCTTTCCAATTCATAGGTGTACACATCTAAAATCACTTTTGTTTGTAATACTCAAATTTCAATTTCACAAAAAAGTAGAGCCTAAAATTCCTCAGAAATTAACAATGAAACTGTAACACTATGAGGTTCACCAGACATGATGGTGAACAGTATTCGAACCAAAGACCATTTCACAGATCAAAGACAATAATTTCCATCTCTAGTTCATGGTATCCATTATAGTAAGCAATGTGACAATATCGGTATATATTAGAAAACTGTAGATCCTACTTTTTTAACTGTAATTTGTTAGTAGAGGCTGCTAACACTGGCATCAAACAGGTTTTACTTCATTTTTATATTATTAAAACAACTGTTTCTAATTTTATTTTTTATCCTATGTGTTTTCTGGTATTTATGGTATACCTGACTTGTAGTTCAGTGTTTGTTTTTTTTTTCCAGGTCACTAAGTAGCACTGTAAAATTTTCTTTTTATTCTGTAATGTAATGTGACCCAGTTCTAAACTCAGAACTGTAAACGTCCACAAATACATAATTTAATGTTGTAAGTCACAGTTCTGCAGGACTGTGACAAAACAGAGGGCAACTGTCAGATTCATTCTTGATGGATAAACCATATGGCACAGAAAGACTAAAGGTAGATCAGGCGGAGAAAAGTGAGGTGCACAGTGCAGTTGCACAGGTGCCTGACTGAGAAAAAAGACACTTGCACTTAATGGAAGGCAAAGCAAGAAGGTCAATGACTGCAACAGGGTAGAAAATTTATGGTGCAAGAGTCAAATGTAAAGAGAGTAAAAAAAACATTTAAGTAGTTAAAATGTAAAGCAACAAGGTTTCTGTTGTGCCATGATCTTACTTCAAGGAATGAAGATTTGCACAAGATTGAAATACCAACATTTTCTGAACTATGATGGCATTGTGTCAAGACTAGCTCAACTGCCTAATTATTAAGGGGCATAGATAGACAAAGGAAGCTACAATAATTATGAGCCAAAGTCTGAACAAAACCTCCAATGCATGGACCATCTGCAGAAGAAGTAGTTTCAGATACAGTCATTAAAGTGCAAGAGCAAATTTCGGTTTCAAACTTCACCTTAGAGGATCTAATTGAATCTGTATATTAGTATTATGACAACTGGTACAAACTTTAATAGAACTCATTTGTTATATTCCTAATGTTAGCATTCAGACTTTCATAAGTATGAGTTACCTGGCAAAAGTATCCTCTGAGGCAGAAGGATGGCTTATGTGTGAACATCCTTCTTCCCCAACCTATTTATACTTTTCATTCTTGGAAGCTCATTTAACAAAACATATTACCCAGCACGTACCTAAGACATGAGCAAATGTCTGATCAGCATTATCTTGTCAAAACCTGCTTTGATTCTTTGCCTCAGCTAACATAGCAAAGAATTTTGTCAATAAAGAATAAACAAATCTAAGTTTCCTACCATTTCTTGTTTCAAGCATCTTTGAGATCTTACTGGACTGCTTAATTTCTGTTTGAATCTTTATATAAATAGAAGTCTCGTTTACGAAGCTCTGAGCCGCGTAGTCCTTAGTTAAGTGGTCCCACTGGGTAACTATTGCTCAGTATGAATTGAGGTTTCAAAAGCAGCTCCAAAATAAACAACATCAAATTACCATAGTGTGAAAACCATTTTCTCTTTTCATAAAGAAGTATTTTATGGTAGACTAAGCTAATTTTAAAATTTGCTCAACTATGAGATGAAAATCATACCAAATCAGTATATAAAAAAGTAAAACTCTTTCCACAAATCATATCAAATAATATAATACTGTATCTAGCAGGAAACACAGCTCAGTTTGTTCAGTTAATCAAACAATTTACTTTGCAAAGTACAGAAATATGAATAATTTATTTGTTTTGATTGCAAACTCATGTTTTTCTCAATGAAATATCTCAGCACTTCTACATGGACATATTTAGCCAGTCTGGGATTACAAAAATTGAATTGGCTTTGAGTATAGAACACTATAAGAAATTTCCAGCTAAAGAATATATTCCCAAATGGCTGAAAGATCTTTACTTGAGGTCAATACACTTCACTTTATGACAACATAAATAAGATGCAGAAAAACATTTTGTGATTTCTGTGACTGTTTTCTAAAACTCTATTTTGGATTTAGTAGTTTAAAAAACATACTGAAGCAACTGTCCAATATATTGCTACGGAAAGAAATCTCCGGACTTCTTTATACAAATATATGTGTGTAATATATATACTTAATTATTCCAAAAACATGATTAATGGCTAAAAATATACATGATTAAAACAAATACAAAATTACATTTTGCTTCCTTTTTTTCTTAATTTTCATTTTTATTCTGTCATTGCAAGTTACCAAGACACTGATTTCAAATTGTTTATTTCTTAATTGTTAATATTAAAATTTAGTCAAACATTCATATACCAACATTCTTTAATGACAGTTGTGAGATCTCAAAATCTAAGCCTTTTAAGTGTCTAAACTTTGTGGCCAATTTCATTTCTCAGTGCAAACAGCTAGGACTTCAGATCCAAATATGAAAAAGTACTCGATTACTCATTGCCTTTATCAAAAACAAAGATTCCTCCTACCCATCTCTATTAAGCAAGAATGCTTTTTCAACTGGTTCCCATAAACTTTCAGGTAATTTTCTTTGGCTCATGAGAAAAAAGAAGACAATTCTAAAACAAGCCAACATGTAAGGCTATTTGTCACTCAAGTCCTTTACCTCTCCTATCCAAGCACAGCTTCTCAAAAAGACACTTTTTTTTGGTGGTTTTGTGGTGACTGACTGAGATACTGTGATTGGGATCACAATCATTTGCTTCACCTCTCTCTCACTGTCTGAAAGTACGGAATTAGATGGAGAAGTCAGGTTCAGCCCAGGAGAAATTCTAAGCAACTAATTTAGGTTGTTACGTGAAATTCAGAGAACTTCTGTATTCTACTGTGTTCTTTCTGAATACATCTCTTTACTGGATTCCCAAACACAGAAGAGGAAAGTCTGCCTCAACTCTGCTCCACCACCTCAGCATCACCATGGTCAAAGAGACTGCATCTTCTCTCCACAGCTATTTTTGACCGTTGATTCTCTATCACTATGGGCTCATTCAGAGCAACAGCACAAGAGCAGGCATCTGGACATGGCAGACTATGGTATACTAAAAAAAGTACAGTACACATCTTATGACGTATTTTTCACCCATTCACCAGCAGACAGTGAAGAAACCAAGGCTTTGTAACGATGTCTCTAAAGATATAAACAATCTGGGACCCACGTCCAAAGAGATGGTATTGCCTTCTATAACCTCACAGCTGAAAGCATCCAGTGATAGGTAAATTCAGCTACTTCTCTCATCCTCTACCTATGCATAAATTAATTTAACACCCAGCTAATAAACACATGATAATACTGCCCTACCAATCTTTACTCCTCATAACATTTACCACTCTACCTTTCATCTCAAGCTGATAAACCATTTTGTGTCACTGAAGTCTGAGCTCAGGAGCAGCCATGAATTGCACTGTGCTCTGGGTTAGACTCAGTGGTTTTAAACGAGTACCCCAGGAGACATAATGAAAGAACTCAAATGAATGCTTTTCCCATTATCATTTTCTGTAATGACTTTTGTCGTGACTGATTAGGTCCATCATATTAAGAGATATGGTAACCATTTCAAATTTCTGTGTGGAGAGAATGAACATGTGCTGAGATCAGAGAAATCTAACTGAAGGAAATTAAAAAAAAAGAAGAGAGAAAGCTAGCTGTCATGCTGTTAAGTATTATTTATCATATGTGCCCCATGTCTTTGGGTAAAAGCACAAACTTCCCGGTGGAAATTCAGTTCCTGCTAACGATACAAAACCTAAAAACTTCCTGGGGGTTGGGAAGGAAACCCTTACCAATCTCCAGCAGGGATCCTTAACACCTTTGAGATCCTGCCTGCTCCTTCACACTTAGGACATTGCTCAAGGGGAAAGCAAGGTGACTCTGACTGAGGATGGGCTTTTTCCTTAAGCCTTCCTAGGAGCCAAGCACTTGCCCAGGGTAACGCATCCACCACAGTGAGAGTCTGCAAACTTGTGTTTGGCTTATAAATGTACACTCTTCACTGGTCACGAGGGAATCCACTACCATCAGCCAAGGGCTCTGTGTAGATCACCTCCTGACCAAGCATGAACATAAGTACCAAGGGCTTACACGTACACTGATCTCACCAGTGTTTGTGACCCTTGGGCAGGAAGGCAGTTTCCCTGGAGGAAAGCAGGTAAGGTGCAAAAAGCAAACAAATGGCTTGTATGCATGGCAATCCTGTGACTAGAATAGATGTGACAGATGCAAATTGTCTCTATAACCTTAAAAATATGAAGATGAGCCATTCCGTGTCACCTGACCTCACTGCTGAGCCCATCAAGATGGCCTAGACACAGCCTGAAAATGCTCAACTGTTTTCCTGTATACTGCTGTTATCAGCAGGAATTGCTACCTTGGCTAACTTAGCAGCCCAACCATTTAGTAAGTTAAATGTCAAGTGTTCTGCTCAAAGAAACTAAAGAGGAGAACATAGAAAAGTTACTTAATGTGAGCCTTATAAAAGGTTGGCAGATAAAAAGCATCATGTCACTAAAGATAAGTTCCCACAGGTTAAAGCTTACTTTATCTTCTGTGCAGGCACTGCAAAGAGAAAAAAATAAATGCCATTTTATTCATGTCTGCATTTGTTTCTGGCTGCTTATCTGCAAGATAACAAACAGAACTGTACGCCTACTGCAGGTCTGGGTTGAAAAGCCTGGAAGTGCTCTAACCGCCTCTAACTCCACAGCAAATGTTCTTTAACGGGCCTTATCAAGAGTGAAGAAATTACATGCTGCAAATTTGCTCTCCACCTCTGCCCTCACTGCAGTGCAGACATTAAGTTTTCTCTGACATCTCCCATCCTTCAACCCTAGCTGGATTTAACACTTTCAAAAAATTTAACGAGGGAACACCTTGAGGTAAGAGTGGGAGCTTTTCTCTAGTTTATCTTTGAAGACAAATCAACAGGGCTCTTTGCTTAATATCCTGATAAACATGAACTTCTACCATTGTGGCTAAGAAAAAACATTCAGAAACAGCAGATCTTTCTCCCACTACATTTTTTAGTCCAAGAAGGCAAATTACACATCATCCCTTCCATTAAGGAAAACCCCTTAGACAGTGGCCTATAATAGCAGTTCTTCATTCTGCTGGTGATGAACAAACAACCAGAGAAGCCTGAATACTTAAACGGAGGAAAGTCATTATCTGCTTCCTAGAAGGGGACAAAAAACTGTTTTCTCTTTAACAGAAAATGCCCAAGAAACAAAAAACTTACAGAAAAATTAAAGAGCTGTTGGATAAGCACATGGTAGTCAGTGGATTACCTTAATGTGCTAAAAGTTCACTGGAGGTGGGCTGAGTTTCAACAACAAAAGCAGTATTGGATTCAGTGCTCAGGAGCTGAAGTTAATGAGAATATTTTGCAACAGCTGTATGTATAATAACCTGAAAAGCTGTCAAAATATATTAGTGTAAAAGTCATGTAGAGATGGATTATACTAAGGCTAGTAACTACAGAGGTCTTGAATTATATGCATTTATTCCAATGCACAGATGCTTAAACAAATTTGCCATTGAACTGACTACTTATTTATTTATTACTCGTGTTTTTCATACAGGGCTTTTTAAGACTCAATGAAGCAAGTGAAGCATTTTCCCCTTATCTGTTCTTTGAGACTTCTTGGCATATCACAGATAAGTAGGCTATTTGTATTGTTTCTTGCTGGTATTACGCTTACCTCAGTTTGATGTCTTGACTTTAGCCTCTTCCGTTGTGTAACATTAAAGCAAAAACATCACAGGGAACAAACAGAAAAATAAAGAATCAAGGCAATGTCTAGCATAAATAACTCCTAGAAAGTTATGGTACTACTGGCAGAGGTTGGGGGTTGTTGCAGTTCGGACACGATGGGATGAAGCTCTGCATTCACACAACATTATGTGATGTAGGCCCCAGCTGGTGTTAATGGAAGAGTTAAAGCTGCCTTATCCTTCTCTGGCTCAATAAATCAGTGTCTGAGTTAGACTAATAGAAAGGAAAAAGCTATTTTCTAGGCAACAGGCATAGTTACCCAGCAGGTTTGCCAAGTCTTCAAGTCTAAAAGGCATAAACAATGAGAAACTCTTCCCCAAGAGCATTTGTTTTAACCCCTTTTATCTGATCGTCTAGGAACACAGCACTTAAAGGACATTTAATCCAGTCCTTTACTTTCCTAGCATTCATGTTAGCGTGTACAATTGTAAACTGAGCAAGCTGTGTTTCAGAAAGTACTGACTTCTGCAGTATGTCAGGCTTTCAAAATTCTGCTTAAAAAATGAAAGTGTATTAAAACATTAATCACTTCCTCACCATTCCCCAGTGTTCCACATAATTTGAAATAAAAAGAAAACCTGATGCTATACCCATTTATAAACAGGCCTCCTTTTATATAATGTGGTGTCAATATTTATTATTTTGGTTTGACTATATGCTTTCAGCACCAATTATTTTTTAGCTCTTTTAATTTTTCAAGCAGTAGCTTTAGCAGTTTTCTTGAGCCTGTGGGCTGTAAAAATGGACTCTTGAAACAGACATGATTAAGGAGAAATACTGAAATTGTTACCTCAGAAACAGTCCTGAGTTTATTTCACAGGATAAAAATTAAGCTATTTTCTCAAACAGTGGTATGCACAGAGCAACAGGAAAAATGTTCAGCTTTCATTTCCATCCAGTTCTTTACTTTTGTGCCAGAGATGTCAAGACCTAATAGTATGGGACAGGTGCCCATTTAAAGTTGGGCTGACAATGCCAACTATTTTTTTCACACAGGCAACTGCAAGTATTCAATGTATTTTTATTCAAGCACTTCTAAAATTAAGGCTTGCAACTAATGAGCTCCAGTGGCAAGCTTTTCTGTCATGGTGCTGTTAGCATCGTGATCTTGTGGATTTTGAGAGGGATTCACTAGCCAAACATCATTACTAGCCAAACATTGGAAATGTTCTCACTCTTACTACTCTTTGTAGCTGCTTCAGCCTTTGGGACAGACAAACCTGACCTTTGGTTCCTGTGCTAGTGGCCCCTCACACCTGGGATGCAAGCCAGGCTGCAGGACAGCTGGGGACCCATGGACACAGACGGAGCTCAGTCAACCTTCCCTCTTTAAACCTAGGAACTGGGAGGCATCCCTTTGAGTGGAAACAATGATGTTGGTTTTATGCAAATCCTTTGTATTGCATTCACCAGAGCAAAGCAAGGATCAGACCCACTCGTTTTGCTGTAACACAATTATAGAGAGCCACGTCTCTCTCCCTCAAGCTAGGCGAAGGGCTCATTTTCATTCAAATCTCTGTTGTGATGCTTTAATTGTTCTTAAACTAACTGTGAAGGTCAGCAGACAATGTGTACTATTATAACTAAATATAAAATATTTTCAAAATGAGCACCTACCATACTACATACTGTCAGGTATATCAATTCCTGTAATATTCCTTGGCTCCATATGTTTAGCTTAGGGCAATATGAACGTTTTCTTATGTTTCAGCTTCCTCTCTGCAAGACGGCAAAAAGTACCTCATTTATTTTGTTAAAGCTCCAAGGAACAGTTCTGCCAAGAGCAATAAAAAGAATACTTAGATTTTATATGTTTGTTTCTATGTTATCTATAAATGTTGTCTATATTGCAGCATTTGCAGTGCCATAAATTAACGATTCTGTATTAAAATCACATTCTGCCAGATCTTGAAAGTTTCCTTCTGATTAGAAGAAAGACAAATCTAAGAAAATCTGAAAACCTCCGACTCTGAAAAAATGGCTATACAGAGAAAACAGGCCCAATACTTACTAGCTTTTATTTTTCTTCCTAAAGAAAAAGAATTAAAAAGATAATGTGACAAAATTGCCATGGTTACAAAGTCTTCATCCTACTGAAGAGTGATATGAATTAATAGATAGCCTAAAGAATAAACATTTTACTGCTCTAATTGCACAGAAATGAGTAAGATTCATTCAAAAATGTGCCTTGAGCTTCCCGTAAGTCATAGTCTCATAAAATCAAGCTTAAGCACAAAACCAGAATTTTTCAGTAACATTTTGCTTTCCATCAAAACACTGAAGCTGTATGAAAAGAGGTAACAATTTATTATCATTTGGTGCTTTCAGATTCAAGTCAACTTCAGGAAGGAAATATACTGCAGAAAAGTTAGACTACAAAATCACTGGAGAACTTAAAAGGATATGAAAAGTAATGTTCTAGAGAAATTACTCTTCAAGCTTTTTTATTGCTAAGGAAAACCTACACTTATCCAAGGCAACTTCCGCTGAATCGTATCCCTGTCTTGTAATCAGTGATGAACTGTGCACTGTTTTCTTGCCATGAACTATTTCTTAGAACTGTTACAAAAGTGATACCTCATTCAGACTGCCTGTATGAATACTTAACATATTTATTATTACAGAATCACAGAATTCTGTGGGGTTGGAAGGGACCTCTGGAGATCATCTAGTCCAACCCCCTGCCACAGCAGGTCCACCCAGAGCAGGTTGCACAGGAACGTGTCCGGGCAGGTTTGGAATGTCTCCAGAGAAGGAGACTCCACCACCTCTCTGGGCAGCCTCTTCCACGGCTCTACCACCCTCAAAGGAAAGATGTTCTTCCTCATGTTTAGGTGGAACTTCTTATATTCAAGTTTGTGCCCATTACCTCTTGTCCTGTCACTGGGCACCACTGAAAAAGGACCACCCCATCCTCTTGACACCCTCCTTTTAGGTATTTATAAGCATTGATCAGATCCCACCTCAGTCTTCTCTAGACTAAAAAGACCCAAGTCCCTCAGCCTTTCCTCATAAGGGAGACACTCCAGTATTCTGCTGTTTGCCAGTAGGGCTGAATATCAGGACACTCCCCTGAAAGAATGGGCGCAATCTGGGAACGCACATATCATTCTAGAGCAACAGAAAAATATGTTGCCTCCAGGAGAGATAAACAAATAATTTCCTTTACAATCTTTATTGAGGATGAATTTGGTATTTAACTACATGAAAAAAATTTATCATTCAAAGATATTTTCTCATTATTTTGTTTGGCAACATTAGACAGGTCCACATAGTGGAATTTAAAAATAAAACATAGGAAGTAGACTTTTTTTATGAAGTGTAAGTAAGCTTTATAAAATCAGAAACTCAATGGCTTTCAGCAAGGAAGACACATTCTTTTAGACCCACACTAATTCTGTGCAAATTAAAAATGTAATTATATGGCTATTTTTTCTGCTAAATTCAGTTTAATTTGAAATTCTTTATATAAAATCTGTGAATAAAAAAAAAAAAATTGTAAAGACAATGTTGAGGTTTTCCCTCCAGAAGTCCTTCCTAGACACACACAAAAAAATGGCATACAAGAAAATTATGGTTTATGAATGTAACAAAACACACAATCTTTCAATCTTCAAAGACTGCCAATGTAAGTCATCCCTGCGTGCATTCCTTCCTTTGTCATTTAGTACACTCAGAAGCAAAACTGCTCTACAGGGAACATTACAAAACAAGTGGAAAGGCTTAATATAAAGAGAAATTTATGATACAGTATCAGCTACAGTGTAGAACATTGTAGAGTTACTTGTTCTCCAGCTTAATTTTAGAGACTTCTTTAGAGACTTCTTTTAGAGACTTAATTTCAGAGACTGTGTATCTGAGACTGCAAATCAATTCTACCTGGCTTTTTAAGGCAAAGGAACAACAATTCTTTTTATATTTTTTTTTAGTTTAAAGCTTATTTTAAACATTCTGGTTTTTACTTGCTCCTCATTCGACCCCCTCTATTCCTCAGCTTCATCAGGGATCATGGGAAAATATATGACAGGAAAAATGGGTGCTGCTAAAGATGGAAGTGCTAAGGCTTAGGTGCCTGGAATGACTGAAGCATTTTACATCTGTGTAAAACACAGTGCAGCCAGACTCATGGTCTGAGTGGACTTGTCTCCCTGCTAAATATCTTATTTTTCTCGTCAGATGTCACTGATGATGGACTTGGTATTTTATTTCAAGCACAGAATTGGATGAGCATCAGAAAAACAGTTCTTGATGCTGAAAAGATTCTGATTAATTGACACAGCTGACTTGTGCTTCACAAGAAACTTCTGATTCAAACCCAAGAATGGAAATGTGGGTCTGGCAATTCAGGAATGTGGAAGGGTATGGAAAGTACTCATGGCTACCACTTCATTATCCTTTCTAACATAGTTCTCAGAGAAGGGAATCACCTTAATAAACCAAGGTAGTAAATTCCTCATTTATTTTGCCTCCATTGATCTTAATGCCCCTACACACACTATTAATATGAAAAAGAAGTTTCAATACACTCCCTAATTACAGGCTGTGGACAATAAATGCTACAGTTACTGCAATACCCCTTGTGGAATTGAGGTTAATGACAGTACAAAATATGTTCACGGAATCATAGAAAATGTAACTGAAAGACAATTTGATGGGTCAGAGAGCCCTTCCCTTAATGAAGAAATAAATTCAACTTACACTTTGCTAATTCCTGACAAATATTTGTTTATTTTTTTTTCTTTAAAATCCCCTTTAAGTAGTGGGGTGTATTGTCTATGTGCAAGATACATAAAGATACATAAATCGATCTTTCTATTAAGCTTTAATAAGGTTTTAGTTCCAAGGAAGTTGTGGAAAGCCTGAAGAAAGATTGGAAGACAGCAAGAAGATTTAAAACTAGAAGATTTAAGACTAAGAAGACCTACCAGGAAAGACTGGAAGTACTGGGGTTATTTAACTTAGAAAAGAGATTCAAGGGAGAAAGGGTGGGTATGATAAAAAATTTGCTGTATGAACCACGGGGGCTCTTTAAATCCATAGCACCTAGGGAAGGAAATGTTTCCATTAAAACTGAAGGTATAAATACTCAGTTTCATGTTAGTGAAATCTTTCTTAAGCCAAACATAGTGAGTCACTAGGATGGTTGAATCTCTACCCAAACATTTCCCTGGAAAGAGGCAAGAACAGTTGACTCTTTATGGCAAACAGGATGGACTAAATGACCACTTGATGTTCCCTTCCATTGTTTTTTGATAAGACTGTCCATTTGCTAAGAAGTTCCTTCTAATATCTAACTTAAATCTAGCTTTATCACATTTTCTACTCATTCCTACCCTGGTGGCATTTAGAACAGATTCTATTTTTTCATTTTTCAGCAATATTTCACTTGTTTAAAACTCTTGCTGTTTCTCCTCAGCCTGCTTTCAATTTTTCCTAATGTAAACCTGAAATAAATATTATGTTGACTTTCTTGCCATTCCTTTTATTCTCTATGGCTAATGTAACTTGTTCTGTTACACAATATTTAGCAGTACAATTACAACTATGGCCACAGTTGTGTTAAACTAGTTATTAAGGAAATGATGGTATTTTGCAGATACAGATGAACATGTAGTCAGGTTTTCAAAAATTGTGAATAGAAGTACAGAAGTCTGCACAAGAAAGAAGTTAGTGAAAAACATGTATGATTATACTTGCCTTAAAAAATTGTTATGGCTTTCACTGCCATGGATCTTTAGGTAAACAAATAGCAGATGTAGATGTCTATTCTAGAACGACACACTAGTGCAATCCAATTCTTTTATAAATCTATTTGCTAACTGCTTGCTATTAGATAGTTTTAAAGACTTTTTTTTTTCTGGTTTTTGGTTTTTGGTGTGGTACAGCTGGAATCATAAGCCAAGAAAGATTTCTCTGAAATTCCAAAACAATATAAAATGAAGTATCTAATGACCTTGTCAGCAGCGTAATTTGAATGGTGTTTTCTCTAAGAAATATTTCTATGCAGCTGATAAAGGCTACTAAAGAAGTCACAGAAGCCATCACGATCCTCGTAGATGATTACATTTTGACAGGTGTAATTATTCAATGACGGTTGTTCTCTTTTCAGGCTAAGCTAATTACCACTGCATAGTTATCCTGCTACCAGAATGCATGCAAATACCCCTGCACGGCACTGTCCCGTGCATTGCAGGTACAATAGCTTGTTCAAAAATATATTGTGTATGTTCAATACTGTGAAAAGCTTATGATACCAAGTAGCACTTCATGAAACCTGGAGGGGAGTAATGTTTAAATAACTTGATGCTTTTTTTCCCCATGCTTTTTTCCCCACTTTGGATTCAGGTAGGTTTTGATAGTGGACATGTCAAAAAGAGAAGAAAAGCTCTAAGTCTAATAACTGCTAACGATTTGACTTCTGACACAAGACAGCCTTCTGAAATGTCAGTTTTTTGCATAGTTTCACCTATATTACTTTCTAGAAAAGAGCTTTGGTCAGTGTAAAGAAGCATAAAAAAATTTGAGCAGGCCAGTTTTGATCTCCAGAGGCTCCTTCCAACTGAGATTGTCCTATGATTCCTGATTTTCTGAAATACCAGCCTAGCCACAGACCCATTTTTCTAGGACAAAAGGTTATATAAAAATTCAATAGTTTTTTTCTACAATATATTTGTTTCAGTTGAATGACAGTTGTGCCTTCTGTGTGAAAATTCATATGCAAATTTTTTAGTTTGTGAAGCTTTTAATTCTTCTGGGAGGGAGCTTCAATTCTAAAGCTGTAGGTCAAAAAGTTCTGCTCCTGAAGCATTGCACATGTGGTCAGCTGTTGCAATATTCAAAGAAATGTGATCATTTTCAGCGCATGTTTTCATTATTCACACTGCTTTCACCCAGAGTGTACATATATAAACAAAGAGATGAAGCCAAGGTCTGGTGGGGGCAAGGAACAAATCTGATGAAAACAAGAAACAGTCAATAAATTAAAAAAAAAAACAAAAAACTGAAAGAGCAAGCTGTTGCAATGCACTCATTCATAATAGGAAGAGGAAAATAACATCTGGTAACAGTGGAGCATATCTAATTAAAGCCTTTCGATAGTTCAGTTGGCAGCTCAAGTGGGTCCTGACATCTTAAGGACCAAGAGAAGGCGCAGCAATATAAATGGGTCATGTGTGTAATTACTTCAGAGGGCTAAAATAACACGGCAATTCTGTTACTTCAGAAAAGATCTCAACGTCACTCATTTTTGCATTCTGTTGAACAGACCACGCCAGTTTGACATCTCTGGGCTTCAGTAGGGAACATTCCTAAATTTGCTTTGCCTGAAACCTCTAGCAAATCAGACTAAATGTCTATGGTTTTATTCCAAGTAGTAGCATAAAAATGTGCAATCGTCTGGACTGTATTTCAATGAAAAACCAAATTGCCCAGCCAAAGACCTTTTGCATTGAGTAAAGACAAAAGTGACTGGTAATAAAACCATTCTACAAGCATAAAGTTAGTTTTACAGCTTCTCGGTGGAAGAGATTGCTGGATGTTTTTCACATTCCCCCAAAACACAAAATGTCTTGAGCTTGTTCTTCTATTTGCTTTTAGCATGTTCTTCTTTCAATAGAGTTGCACGTATTGGGGTTTCTCAAGATCCTGTCATTTTGCTCTGGCCAGAAATTTTATCTGCATACATATTTAGGACACTATTGCTGTGTTTTGGAAAGCCAGGTAAACCAGCTGGAGCATGAAAAGGGGCTCTGACCTGCCTGTTGGATACCTTCCAGTGGCTGCATGGGCTTGTCTCAGCCTAGCAACGCACTCATAGTAGGCTCAGTGCTTTACAAAATTGTGCATGATACAGAACATGCACGTAAAGTTCTTTCTGGAAGAGCTCAGAAACAGATACAGACATTGCAGCTTCCCTTAGCTGACAGTTTTCTACCTACCTTCTTATGAGATATTATATCAGGACACTGGACTACCAAGGGCTGAGGGGAGGAACATGCTTTGAAGTGATCAATCAATGTAATAATAATGAAAAGCATGAAAAACACGATAGAACTTAAAGAACTGGTTAGTAGCAATAATATGATTGGAAGGGGTCTGAAGAGAAAGCTGAATCGATCCAGGATGCTGTTTACAAAATTAAGTCTGGATGTCTTAGGTCAAACGATTGCACCAAAGTTTAAGTACAGCAGAAGCTCCGTGAAATGAAAATAAGACAGGGTAACAATATCTGATATAATTTCATCCATGAGAAATTCCATCAGTAACTATGAATAATTTTAGCAAGAATATTAAAATCTAATTTCAGGTCTGTTGCGCAAACAAGTCACAAATCCATCATTAATGGCAATACTATTAAAATAGCTCTTCCCTTTTTGGTTTTCAGGCACTAGAAATCACACAAGTATGTGAAAATGGAATTAATCAATGTTTATAAACATTTTCGTGGAGTTTGAACTGCAAAATAAAAGTGCCAGAATGCCATAAGACCCCGTAAGGACTTCGCAATTAGTATATGCTGTTAAGGTTGGACACTATGGTGCCATATTTAAATATTGTGAGGTGAGTACAATAGGGAAAATAACTGGAGGGGTCTCAACAGACTCAGATATTCACTGGTGTCTACATACACTTCAGCTTAATAGATTGTAAGAGTATGTGTGTGTTTTTTAATTGTCAGACGATGAACGGGGACATTTTATCTAAACTCCATCAAAACCAAATTAATTCTTTAACAGTATAAAGAAGGACAAATGAATGGTAACTTGTAACTAAAGTCCAGAGAATGAAAAATAAGACAAAGCACAGGTCAATGTCAGAATAAATGGAGAAACGTCCTTGATTTAGAATCTTTACTGAAAAGACCCACAGTCACATACAATTTTGATTGATTAATAGTTTTTCATTCAATGGAGGTCAGCCACCTAGCTAGCTAATTTCATTTATCTGTGTTTGCCACTAAGATAAAGCATTTACAACATCTAACAGGCATTAACAGGAGTTTATGTATGCCAACTGTAAGGCAATTTGGACAATGGAAAGCCCAGGTGACAGGTAAAACTACTGTGGGTGGAGGGACTGTAGGGAACGAAAAACTTTGTGCAGTAAGACTAGAGATTCTAAAGGCTAGAGCTGGATATAATATAACGTGGATATAATAAAGACAACCAATGTGATATTCAAATATATATAAAAGGAAGGATTTAAAGGTTTGAACCTTCACTTCTTTGAATGAAAGAGAATGCTTGGTGTGAAAATACTTGATGTTTCAAACACATGGGCAATTTTAAAGTTTGGAGAATGCAACGATAGATGTAGTGAGGAGTAAGAGCAATATATAGACTGGAATTAATATAGTAAGAAATGAGAGAAGTAAAGCAAGTAACTGCAATATGAGTAGCTGTTACAGAACAGAGAGATTACTTTCAGAGAGCAAAGAACAACATTTTGATATCTGAAAAGTCAAGTAAACCTCTTTTAAAAAGAACAGAAATAATAACTTCCTTGGAGTAAATTGAGGAAAGGCAGTTATCCATAGAGATGTCACAGCTAAAATTTCAAGAATGAAGGGAGAAACAAATAAACAAATCACATTGTTCTGTTTTCAATTGTGTCCCAGAACACAGACACATTCAGGGATGGACTCCCATACTAATGCCTTCAGGAAAAACAAGCTTAGTTCAGATGAAGCAGTAGAAAGTCACAGTTTTAATATATGATTTCTTGCTTTAGAACACA
The DNA here is from genome assembly GCA_033628505.1 of Tringa tobata. Taxonomy (NCBI): domain Eukaryota; kingdom Metazoa; phylum Chordata; class Aves; order Charadriiformes; family Scolopacidae; genus Tringa; species Tringa tobata. The sequence continues at coordinate 8,496,202 of JAHREE010000245.1, forward strand.
CATGTGAGAGGACACCTGACCAGGCATTTAAACAACAGGACAAAACCCAGCTGCATTCAGCCAGTCTGTCCTGCCGTGAGTACTTCTTTAACTATATAAATATAGTCAATTGATACTTCTCCATGTGATTTTCTTTGTTCTGACTGACTCCTGTAAGACGTGAGTCACGCGTTTGTCAGGTGTGTGACTTTTCAGCAGCTCGGGAAGAGGCAGGCAAATCTCCTATGAGTGCTGGTGTATCTGCTGCTCCAATTTAACGATCGGGGTCTAGAGTTACTCATAAGATGAAAGCCACTGGTGAGAAAACTACTCAGCCTGCAAAATCCAGGGTATTCAACAATTAAATAAGGACCAGGGATGGGTCACAGAAGAAAGTTATTTTCTCAGTTCAAACACTTTTAGAATTGCTAGTATTTATGCTTAATCCTCATCTTCAGTTCAATGTTTTACCAAAATAATAGAAAAAAAACCCACAAGTTTTTTTATAACCAAGAAAACATTATGGACTTTTAATAATATTAATTCTTTCTCACAAACGATATTAATAGAAAAAGTGTGCACTTCACAACTAAAAACATGATATTGCAGGATGGCAGAGTTGGACCCTATTCCTAAAGGCTTTCTATGCTGCAATTTCTGTCTTCAGAATGGAATACCATGGTTGTCATGATTTACTCATAACTGGCTTGTGGTTGGCATGAGCAGACATAGAAAAAAAAATATAATTAATTAATAATGTTAATATTGGCCACACATCTACAGAAAAGCAATAAAACGTTAAAAACTAAAATCTATGCGTCCTAACTCTTTGTAACATCTTCCCCCCAAACTGATGAAACTAACAATTTATAATCTCCACATTGATTTCTTGATTTGTTTATTCAATATGCCCAACTGAGATATTGAAAAACTACAGTAAGGTCGAAATTATCTGTTCCAATTCCATGAACCGTTAATCTACTTTAGTAATAGGATCTCCAGAATACCTGTAATTAATTTTAGTTTTTAAATGTCACATGGACTTCTGTCATATATTTTGGTATTTGACTTTTCAGTTTTAGTTACAGTATACTCTAAGGGGTAAACTGTATAAATGTAATTGCTGTGGTTTTGTGGGTTTGGGGGTTGGTTTTGTTTGTTTTTTTTTGAAAAAAGATTGGTACGATACTATAATGAAACCCAGAGCCAAACCCCTTGTATTTCAAAATCAAAGTAAAAGATGAAGTGCAGGTCATGAATACGTGATTTTTCTTCTGTTTTTCCTGACAGTCAATAAGGACACTTCAAATATCTATTTTAAGGCAGCAGTCAGATGTTCATAAAGGATTTTGCACTTTGCTTGTTTTCTTCTTTTACTCATATGAGCTTCTTCAGCTGTTGCCCATGGAAACACAAGCTGCACAGTTGACCACTAGTCTCAGTGCATGTGTCAGATCAACAGCTGGGAAGGCAATCTTATTTAGTAATACAGTTGCCAGAATTAAAATTGACTTAAAATTTAAACACATCTAAGCTTGAAATTAAGGCTTAGAGTTATAACCACATTTCTAAAAGCAGATCAAATCTCGGAACAGCCTCATTACACTGATTAGGTAGAGAAAGTCCCAACAGTGCCAAATTTTCTTGAGCTTTGAGAAAGTTTCACTCAGATGAAATTTGAATGACTTGATGCCTTATAAGATATTGTGCATAGAAATAAACTGTCCACAGTGACGCAGATATAGCCTACATATTTCTTTAGAATTTGACCTGGATACACTCAAATGTTACTGGGTACACAGCTGCAGAGACTGATCATTTCAGTTCCATGGATTTTATGTAAAAAGACTCTCTGGCTAATAGATCTGCCTAATTAACCACTGCCAAATATGCTATGGGTCAAGGACACAGTTGTAAAAACTTCCAAGGCTAGAACCATATGGATTCATCTATTAATTTATTCTCATGCACATTAGGTCAGTAACATTTTGTTAACATATTTTAAAATTATCTAGGAAATGAATATAACCACAACATGTGAAAAAGATTTCAACAGATGGCTAACATTGAATTGCTGTTCACCAAATGCAGTAGCTTGACAGATGACAGATTGTGTATGTCCTGCCAATTTGGCAACATTACCTGGACTGGTCCTCAAACTGGTTCAGGACTTTTTATTTGTTTTGTTTTGCTTTCTCCTTTCTTTTCACTTGGAAGCCAACTGAAATTCTTGATGTAGACCAAACACAAGCACAAGTAGATATACAGCATATCTCCAGTGCAAAATCATTATACTGCCAAAAGTACTCTGTAATTTACAAGAAATTTAGTAACCCCACAGTTCTGTTAGAGAAAATACATCATAAGGAAAAGTTTCACAGTCAAAGATACAGTCTGACTTTAAGAGGCATATGAGACAAGGGCTACTAGTGTGTTAAGATACTGATTTCTAAAAATCAAGAGAGCTTTCTCCTCTTTTTTTCTGATGACTTTTTAAATTTAGTTATTGATGTTAAAGTGCAGCAGGAAGCATTATTTCAACCTAATTTCCTAGACATTATTTTTTCTTGCAGAGCTTTCAATTTGCTGTTCAACCTAGCTAAGTTTAGATTTCATTTTAGATACACTGGTATAAAATATGACTTTTACAGTTATATATTGTTTGAATTTTATTAGTGAAAAGCACTGTAGAATTCAGTGATAATTATCACTTTCAGAATTATCATAAAAGTGAAATAAAAGTATATCAGCCTGTCAGTTTTGAGGGAAATTGGTTGAGATCCAGATTAAGTCTACAAAGGAGCAAAAGTAAATCTATTCATCCATCCAATTTGTGACAGATTTACAAAGTTTGTCCATTGCAGTGTTGTATATTTGGCTACATTTTCCCCAGTCTTATACTAGACAGTTCATGGATTTTCTTATGAGTAAAGGAATAGAAAAATTAAAAACTGTTTGTTTCTGACTGCAAAACATTGCTCTCTATAAACAGCAAATACTCAATCCTGTACAGGTAAAAATATTTTTTCAGTTAAGCTTCCTAAGAGCTCATCTCTGGATTTTTAATTCTACCTTAACATTGACTGTCTCTGAATCCAAAAATAGCTCTTTTCATGTGCCATGTGATACTTAGCTTCAGGTTTATTTGAGCTGATGAACAGATAATCAACGTTTGGCACAAACGCTTGATTAAAACTTACATCCAAAGCTGTGTGTGCAGAGCTGAATGTTCAGTCCTGTCATTAGATTCTAGATGCTACAAACCAAATGCTGTGGTTTATAAATAATGCATACGTATGCGTTTGATACTGTCTCTGTAAAATGAGTTCAACATTCAAATGAGAGGGGCTAGTGTAAAAACCTTTAACGGAAAATTGTGCATCAGAAACTGGTACACCATAGAAAAAAAAAACCACGAAAATAAACCTAAGTCAGTCACGTGGAACATGCTTAACCTATTCCTAACCTTAAAGAGAGACAAAAACGTACCTATTCCATTCCAAAACAGTCAAGAAATTCTTTCTTTCCCTCATGAATGCATGATTTCACACATTTTTCAATGAGGAGGGAAAAAAATATAAAGCAAAACATCTGTTGTTTAATAAACTGAATTCTAAACCATTTATTGTTAGGGTGCTATTTTAAAGTCTTTATTATTAACCTATGCAGGAAACTGAACAGCATGTGTTTTTCCTTCAATATATCAATACTTCTTGTTTTATATTACAACCATTATACAATGTTACCTAAAGTTGACTTCACCACCAAGTTAAAATATAACAAAAAATAATTATGCATTCTGTAACTACGCTTTACTGCAGATCCAATACTTTGATGACTGGAGCCAGATTTTATTAATAATAAAATTATCAAGCATTGACCTTTGGCCAGCTCAATCTCATTTCTCCTTTCTACGAAAACTAATCTAAATTAGAAAAATCTCAGGAAAACATAATAAACCATCTCACCTTCTGAGGCAATATTTGGTGTTCTAGAAACATTCTTGAAAATAGTTAAATATGGGTTGCATTTGTTGGGACCATCTGTGTACCCATTCCTAGAGAGCTCCCTGCTAAAGTAACTAAATATTGCAAAGCCAATATAGCCTGTCAGCAAGGCATTAACTCCTGCTCACTTCATCTTAAAATTTATAACTCTTTAATTGAAAAAGGCACAATGAACATAATGTTCCTGTAGTTACCTTTTTCCTTTCCTCCTTTGCCCTCCATGTGGGTGTTGACGTTTCTTTGAAAACCATCAAAATCCTTCAAATGAAAGAGGCACCTTCAATTTCTTTCCATGTTTCCAACTTTCATCAACAATTTTAAGTTAAACCTTTAACTGCACTTCGTGAATAATTTCTGGATACATTCAATATCCCGTGTAAAAGTCCCATGGAGAAATGCATAATGGCAATTAATGATAGAGGTTTTTCTTGATATATGGCTCAGCAGCTGCTGAGACTTAGGATTTTTTCTAGACTCAGTAGAATAGTTTCTACTTCAGACTATAACTCCAAAATAGTAACCTGCCTAATTTCTGTGTTAAGAAATCACAAGGTGTCCAACTGACATGAACAATAATCATGCTTTACTCTTTTAATGAATTATATTTCATTTAGTAAATACAGACACTACAGTATTAAATACACATTTTAAACATATTAGGAGTCAGTGATGTATGAAGATCTCAGTTTGACATGAAATCAAACATAATGAACAGCTTTAACAGCCAGTAATAGGTACCTCCTACCAAATAATTGCTAAATTTCTATAAAGTTTGGAACACCATTTTTTACCTTAAGCAAATATTGACAATCTTTATATAAAAAAAAACCTTTTTCTGAAGGAATTCTGTTGGGTCATAATTGGAAATTGTTCTTTTATTTGCATTGAAATATATATTATTCAATAATTCACTACTGAACGTATAAGATTAAGAAGCAAAGGAAAAGATCATCTATAACCTCTAGAAATGTTGCTATGTGGACAAAAGTAACCTACCATGTAAAGAATTAACATGTATGTATTCAAACTGGGATTATCATATGTAGATTTTTTATATGATCAGGTCTCTTCTTTCTAGCATTATTCTATTCTAACAACACAGGCACAAACACCTGTGCTTATCAAAGTATGGATTCCTTAGTATGCATTCTGCCACTCCAGTATATCATACTGTCATGGTAAATCGCATGCTTTTCTCCTTTCAGAATGAATCACAAACTGCATATATTGCTTTTTTGTTTTAAACTTGGAGTCACTATTAAAGCGCAGTCAGAAAATATTTCACAGGATATACTGAATATCAGACTAAATTTACCAAAGGATTTTGCCAGACTTCGATTTTTACTTTAGAAAACATGCATTTAGTCACAGAAAATTCAAGACAGTGAAATATCTGCTTCTCTGCTTCCCCGTTTCTCACTTTCCTCTCTCCATCCTACCCTTTCTAAATATGCAAAGTAATTCCAGGTTGACAGTAACTAATAATAGAGGAATTCCCAATTTCAGAACGGTGCCATTACTTAGCAGCAATACTGAGAAACGCTAGCACTGAAAAATACTGAGAAAACAGCAACTCTTCCTGCAGTCTGGAAATGAAACACTTGAGAAAGCAGAAAAAAATGCTAGGCTTGTTTTAATAACATGTAATAAGGACCAAATGTGCATGTTATCTGAGGATACTAATTAATGTATTATTTAGAACCAAAATCGTGCTGCACTGTAGAAGTCACTTTTTGAAGGGTCTGATCTTACACCTGGTCTGCTTTGCAAGCTTGCTCAAACTTCATAAAGCTGTACAGAAGAGGAAAAAGCTAATTATCAGTTACTATACTGTTGAAAAAATTCTCTGTTCTTTAGGGTAGAAACCAGCCCCAAATGGGATGATGATAACAAGAAATACAATGATTTCGCTAAAAGAAGACAGAAGAAAATTAGCAATTAAAAACCAAATGTGATTGTTGGGTAACAGAGGAGGACTGAAACACGCAGTCCAGCAATTGCATTTCAATTTCGGTAATGGATAATTACACATTAGTCTCTAACGTGAAGGAGATTCCTTTATAAGACAATCCCTTTATCGTGCCTTATACATCACTTGCAAGGCATACCAGGAAAAAAAATTCTCCTTTTTTTTGTAAACACTACGCAGTTACTTCTATACAGATATATTGGAAATAAAGCACCACGGCACACAGTGGAGCCCTTACAAGCTCTTATTGCAAAACATAAAAAACTTACTATGAAATCTATGAAGCCTTTGTGAGCTTTATATAGCAATCACACATTGAGCTTTTAATTAGAATGCTGTATTTTGCAGTCAAATAATAATTCCAAGTTACAACTAGCTTCTGCTTGAATTTTGGTAGCCTTTTCATATTTTCAGTATTCACTCCTTCTTCCTGAAATAGAACCACCAGCAACAGAACATCAGCGGAGATCTTTTTGTTTGTCAGAAAGGCTACTTAGAGGGGATGAAATTCTAGGGGAAATCCTGGTTTTATGGGTTTTTTTGATTGTAGGAAATCAGAGCTTCTGGATATCTACTGCTCCTAAGACCACCCTATTCCATAGACACTTTTAATAGAAATGCCAGTTGCGTTCTGTTCATTTGCTTAATACAAAGCCTTGCCCTGAGCACCTTTTTAGAAACTGGCTAACAACCTAAAGGGTTGTAATCAGATAGAAACATCAAAAAAGGAAGAAGTTTTCCAAAGAGTATGTTTATGCTCATTACATGCAGGAACACCAAATCCTGTTACAGTGGGTAAGAGTTTGTTAGGAAATCACAATGTCAGAATTTGCTGATACAAATTCCTTAGGGGACAAATAGTCAAGGAAGGAACAGTCTGAACTCAGAAGAAACATCAGTAAAGAAGGCACTATAAGAATAAAACAAATGAGTAGTGGCAAGTTGTCAGGATTATATCCCTTCAGCTGGGGGTACAGTGGGAACTCTAGTATGAAATTACAAAAATCTGTACCGTCTATAGCATGTTTCTTATGCCAGACAAATGGAAGGCAGCAAATGTAACAGCAACAGTTAGGATGAGCCTGGAGAATTAATCAGACTAGCATACACTGTTTCTCTGAGCTCTGTACACCATGGGAAGAGACAGGCTCCCAGATGAGATGATCCTTTTGAGCGACCCAAATAGCTATTAAATTTTAATATAATTGTTTGGCTCATTAAAAGCCTGAGGGTGAGGTCTCTCCTTCCTAATACTTGCTTTGGGTGCCTTGAAAGTTATGCTTTCTCCAGTCATTTCTGATAAACAGTCTGTGGAAAGGAAACCTGTTCTGCCTATGCACCCCAGCACTGGTTTGCGTTCTACACACATTTACTGCCAGATGATGAACCGTGGGCTATAAACCTGCCATTAAGCAATTATTGCCAAACTGTTGGCAATTGTTTCCTAAGTAAATGTTACAGGTAAGCACAAGGTGAATGAATGAAAAAGATCATAAGCTCTCTAAGATGTCCCGTGATCATATTCATGTGGCTATGGCTGCAAAAGTACAGCAGATAAAACCACCTGAGGTCATCTCAGAATAAAACTAATTAAACCCTGTATTAGAGAATGATTTGTGCTTGACCCATACCTGGTGTTGCAAAAGGCTGTTGGCATTGTGAGTTGGATCGGGTCTGATGCATGATATGAAAACTAGCAAGTCAGGTTACAGAAGAGTTGTTTAAACTGGGCAGCCAGTACAGACCTGATGTGAGGCACAAACCATCAGGATTTATACCACAGCGAACACAGAGCTAGGAACTCAAAGGAAAGCACAGGGGAAACATCAATACCCATAGATCTAAACAAAACAACAATAAATTGCAGCAGATAAACCACAAAAGAGGCTCAGTACAGAGGAGACTGGATTTTGCTAAGGCATATCTCAACTCTAAATTACTGAGTTACTCTAAGCAGTAAGTACACAGAGCCACTATATGATATGTAACTACTTTGGATGTAGATAAAAGCAGTCCCAAATGCATTATCGATGTCATTATCCATATTGTTAATGTCTTTGCCACATTGAGCAAAGAGCCATAGGCTAATGGACTAATTTTGGACTGTGATTTAGCAATCTGTGTTTCCTAAATCCATTTGCTTGTTACACTTGGGAAGATTTCTAGCTGAACTTCAATTACACCTTCAGATGTTTGAGGAACAAAAAATTTTTACTTGCTTACTTGTATCTTCCATTTACTGACAAATAACCTCCTTTTCTCTTTGAAGTGATTATGAGGACACAAACTCATTACAGGGTTACTGCTGTCATTGTTCCACCAAATTCACCAGACTGGAGCAACCTAAGAGGGTGTAAGGTGTGAGTTCCTTAAGAAAACATTGTGGAACTGCCTTGCCAAAAGCTACACAGTAAATAGAAACATCTGCAGTTCCACAGTGTCTGGTGAAGGCATGACTGAAAGTTCAGATGGTTTCTAAGAGATGTCAGGAATCTCTGAGGCTGCCTGGAGTGCATGAGACTCACACCTTGTGGCTCTTCCCTATCACTGTCACAGCAGATTCCAACACAATCTCCTGCTCTGTGTGAAAATCTTTTAAAAGAAATAATTTAAAATAGCCAGTCTCTTTATGGTGAAGACTACAAATAAGACTGCTGACCAGACAACAAGAAAACAATTTGGTTTACTATGTACTTCTGCTTAATGTCCCTGTTGTGTAGAAGATGCTTAAATACGGAAAGCTACCCAGTATGTGTGATGAGATGTGAGAATCACTGTGCTAAGCTGTGTGAGAGCAGACTTGGAACAGAGACAGAGTGAAGCATCTTCACTGAAATGCAGAGCAGATTCCTGGAAGTAAAAACCAGACTAGCACTTAGTGATTGTCTTTATTTTGCCGAGGACATTGGTAAAAGTAAGGCTGGAAGGCAGGCGTATACTGGTAATCTTAATCAGAAAGGCATTCAGCTGGGATCCTTGGGACAACCCGATTCTCAGGCTAAAGGACTGATACTTCTGGCCCGCTCTCAAGCAAACAAACTGGTCACAGTCTCACAAAGTGAGAAACTTCATCATTCTGAATCAATTTCGTGACCTCCTCGCTTTTGATATGAGTTAGACTGCCTAAGAACACACTTAAGGCTCCTGGAAGAAAAACATTTGAATGTAATATATCCAATATTTGCAAGGGTGGCTGATTACCAGACCTAAAGAAGGAACTTCATACTTCCATGTTGTTGGTGCTACCTGACATAATATGAATTTCACACATGCTGAATCCCTGCAAAATGCATGTGGGATTTCTGAAGCACCTGCCAGATTAGTTTCTTAGTCCAAAAAAACGAATGTAGCATTGGAAGTAAATGACTGAAGTTGATAGAAAACTGCCCTTCAAATCATTCCAACTGCTGACATTCTGCCAGTGTATAAATTAAATAATAGTAGTAGTTATATATAGTCAGTCACTACTATAATAGTAGTTATGTAGACTCCCAAAATTTTTGTGACACAATTAAGCTGGAGTCACAATTACATGCAGTGCGTGTAAAATATGGAAGGGGCTCTAAGGTCTCCCCGGAGCCTTCTCTTCTCCAGGCTGAACAACCCCAGCTCTCTCAAGCTGTCCTCATAGGAGAGCTGCTCCATCCTTCTGATCATCTTTGTGGCCCTCCACTGGACTTGCTCCAAATTCAGAGGACCTGACTCCTAAGTGCAACTGCAAATGCATTTTTATTCTGAAATTCAAATGGAAATTGCAGATGGATGCTAAGTGGCTCTGGAGTCATTAGGGGTGCTCAACAGGCCATGAGGGTGAAAAAAGAAAAGAAGCAAAAAGAGTGAAGTGAACAAGAGTGGAAGGTAGGACTGAATGGACTTTTGCATTACTGATGTTAAGTGATGCCTGGTGGTACAATATGAAGGCCTTTTTCAATTAGAGGGGAACACTCTCACAGCTTTTTCTGAGAGAGAAAAGTCCCAGAATTTGTATAGATGTTAAAGAAATTTGTGGATATAATGAGGATTTAACTCCTAACTGGTCACGGCACGAAGGAATACCAAAGCATATGCTTTTTTTTCTCTGGCACTATTGCACACATAAAAGGGAATATAAGGATATTCCCTTATTCTTAAAGCAAGATGTCACAGGACTAGAAAGAAACATGTTTCTTCCATGAGCACAAGGACTCAACTGTGATTTGTCCTTAAGATTAAGACAGTACAAAACACAGCTGTAAATAGGATTGATCCACCACCTGTTGAATTTCACCATTCACTAGGATTGCCACTCACAGCTTTGTCTGCTGTTGAAAAATACCTAAGGGCCCAAACCAGGTCAGGCTGAACCTGTGGTTGACTCAGAGAGAGGTAATCATTCCCTTCCCTGATTATTTGAGAAAAGACCTTGCACTGACAAGCTACCTGATGGATGAGTGGGGATGTTTTTCACCTTGTATCTGCCTGGCAAGGGCAGTGCATGAGGTCTTGAATTACTTGCCAATTACAGCTCACTTCCAAGAAACAGGCTGAGGTCAAGACTGAGATCAGCTTCAACTAGACCCAAATAGCCAGGTACTTGGTTACTGAGACCATCATATTTTAAACAATGGAAACTTTTAATACTATGATAACAAAAAGTTACGGTTTCATTACTGTTCTTCAATCATAATAGAAAAAGCTCTTCCCCTCCCCAAGAAAAAAAAAATCTGCTTTAATCAAAGTAGTGATACTTATAGCACAAGGTGTTGAATATGTACTATCGAGGTAGTATTATAATTCCTTATTCTATACATCCACATAACAATGCCTAAAAATGTTAGCTAATATAGAAAATATACCAATATTGAATTTGTTACTTTACCACTGCAATAAATATTCACTACAGAACTTGAGAAAACTAAAAATCTGTGCATGAAAAGTGACATTTTATCATTTTTCCTGACTGCAAAACTATCTCTATACATTAAGAGTAGTGATAATGCAGGTTTATAATCACAAGGGAAATTCACAGAGTAATAATTCTTTAAGAAGGAACAAAAAAGAGAGGAATGGAGATCTCCTAAAGATGAAAAAAATACATCTTTATACTCACTTATATTCATAAACATAAATAACTGCAGGTAATGTTTTCTAAAAATTAGTTTGATAACCCAGTAACAAATGGAAGTTCTGAAGCAGCACTCCTAACTCTATGTGTTATTTCACTTTTCATGGTGGGCTAATTAAAGATGAACAAAATCACAGGAGGTGGCACACTTGTACTAATCCATATCAAGCTTCACAACAGAAGGTCACATCTTTCATATGTTTATTTCAAAGGAAAAAAAAAATAAAATTACCAAAGATTTTCTAATGAATTCTTCCAATGAAAAAGATAGGAATTCAACCTTGTCTTTAGTTCTGTGTAGAATCAGTAATGTGAATACCTCTATTTTACATGAAACTTTAAGATGAGCTAATTATTGCTCAGAGGTATTAGTGGTAAATTATCAAGTATAAGCAAGGCAGGGATATTACCTCTCACCTCTGACCTGTCTGAGACCAGTTTTGAACCCTGTGTCATTTGACTGTCAGTCCTCTAAGAAGTTTATTAAAAACTGAAAAAGGTTCAGAAAAGAACCATAAAACTTATTTTATATCTGGAAAAGAAATAGTACAAGGGCTAAAATAGGTTTACTTTGTTTTTCAGAGAAAAAGGTGAAGTTTCTATAGACAGATTAAAAATTAAACTACAAAGATTAAAGGTATTTGATGTTACATAGTATTTTAAATCTAGCAAAGAATAGGCAAAGGTATTACACAGGCAGCTCTTGAGCTAAACAGCAACAAAAGCCAAAAGTAGATGCACATTTCTAGCACTGGAAGTAATTAAATGCTGGGCCAGCTTGTCAAAGGATGTCATGATGAATCCCTAACTTGGGTTTTTACAGTGAGATTACTTTTTAAATAGGAATGGTTTAGGTCTATTAATTATTGTCTCAGTCACAAAATTCTAACATTCAAAAAGCAATTGCTTCTTAAAATAGTCCTGTAAGAGAATGGTAAGGAAGCAAAGAAGAAAATAAGTAACATTTAAATTACGACTTTTACCAGATTATTGTGATTTTGCGAATGATAATTCATAGGTGATGTTTTCTCACTGAAGGGGTCAGCATCTGAGCTGACTGAAAATTCCTTCCTGTCATTTTTATTATTGCAGAACTATTAAAACAATTCTCATTGTGGGCAAATGAACTAGATTTCATTATATCTCTGTTTCCAACTTGCTAAACAACAATTTCGGCATCATATTCTGCCTTCAGTTATACCTTTCCACTTCTGAAAACAATTAATCATGTTCTAGTAGCCTGATTCATCTCAAATTCTTTATCTAGCCTTAAAATTTACCAGAATGTGAACTCTAAGATTTGTGACGGTGAGTGAGAGGGAAAGAGCTCCAACTTGTCTTCAAATCCCAAATGGTTTTCAAGCATGGTGTTTACATTGCCGCATTTGTGTAAGAGCAAGACTTTTATTTCTAAAATAAGTCTTAGAAGTCTTAAACTCAAATTAAAACAATCTAGACTGATGTTGTATAAAATATACATAATGAACATATTAAAGCAATTTTTGTTCAAGTACATTAAAAATTTAGAAAACTCAAACTGTGTAAAATTCAAGTCACAAATGAAGCAAGGAGGATCTCTAATGCACCTCCTATCCTGCTAGGTGTTTGGTGACAAATATTTTTTGAGAGTACAGGTACTTTTGCTGTCTTACAAATATAAATTTAAATCTTAGACTTCAAAGGAGGCAACTCAGATGGCACATTAATATATTTTAAATATTTAAGATGTATATCCTAAGGCTAAAAAAAAAATTGACTCTGTTAAAAAAGGCTCTTTCTAATGAAAAAATAGTCAAGGACTTTACTGAGATGATAGATTACTTTCCAAGCGGGCAGACTATACCTTCCTACAGTGGCAGAATATGGTCTTATCCTCCAAGGGAAATGCACATGAGCCTTATGGATTTTCTGCACAAATTTGAGCTTTCCAGAAATATCAGGTTCACTATACATTCATTACAAGAAAAACCTCTGCCTGCTTTTTAAGTGCAACAGATCAGCATGGGCTGCCACCATCAGAGAAACTCATGCAGGCTGTCTCTTGTTTCTGTTGTTCCTGAAAGCTCTGCAGATGCAGCCAAGAGGTGGCTGTATATGGATGATTTTTCCCACCAGTGGCAATTGTCTTGCCTGGTGACCTACAGCCACTCCATCACTTGGTACAGGCACAGTTAGAAGAAATGCTGACTGAGTATGAACTTCTGCAACCAAAAGAACAGATCAATTTATAGATGGTTCTTTCAGTGCATCTGAAATCCTTGGCCAGGTATTTGCCAAGAAAATGGGCCTGATAAGCAGCAAATAACATGTGAGCTGCAAGATGACTGATCTGGAAAGACGTTTTGAAAAGCAGGGTGGGAGGGGAGAATAGTTCATTTCTGGGCCTTGTCACTGACGTGACATGCTCACTCACCTTATCTGTCAAGGTGTTAAAGTTTTCCATAAAATTACTCCAATACTGTAATAATTTATCTTTAATACAAGAGAGAGCATAAGGTATTCTAAATGGAGACAGCAGTAATTAACCTTGAATGGTATAACATTACATTTTAAATATTTGTAAACTAGGCAATAAGATTAATTTAATATGTGTCCTTATGACGCATTAGTGGACTCAGACTGTTTTTCAATCTCGATAACAACAGGATTTTGACAATGCTGTAAGACAGGCATAACAATAACCTATGAGAGGAAGTACTCAAAAGTACAGGTATTGCTTACAACTACCTGTGTAAATTAGATAGTTTAGGTAGAAAAATGGTGTTCTTGAGGACTCAGCTAGAAGAGTAGGTTCTACAAGAAGATTATCAGTTATTCATTTGTGATAAGCTAGTGTGACAGTGAGTATGGGTAATGTAAGGGGTCCAAAAGGCATCTCTTTTAAAAAGTGTCCCAGTAGGAATTCTTGCAACTGTGAGGTGTGATGCCTCTTACACATACTGCAAATAACTCATTGGCTTTTTCACCTTTGAAGCAATATGTCTAACAGTTTTATGTTGTGGGTCATTAGGACCTTGTACAGAACTTTTTCTCTCCGCTCTCATCACGTACATCACAGGGACTCAAATCTTTATATTTGGTAAATCCCAGCAATGATTTTAAGACAAAAACATGTAACATATCCTTAGCTGTGTCTGTAACAGCATGATTGCCTCTAGAACAGCAAGCCATCACTGAACACAAAAGGCTGTCTGCCTGATGGAAAAGGGTAATAGAAGGACTAAAAAAACAGTGCCAGGTGGATTTCATGTAACTCAATCCTGTTCGCTTCCAACAGGAATATTTAAATAAATTATTAATTT
>JAHREE010000245.1:8525973-8638757 GCA_033628505.1 Tringa tobata
GAGGCCTGAGAGCGGCGGGGAGGGAAGATGCTGGCGGGTGGCTGGAGATGCTGCGGGGTGAAACGGCTGCCATCAGGAAGGTGGGCTGGCAGTGAGGGTCACCCCTCGCCTCCCCGAGTTGCGGGTTTAGCTCTAATTGTGCCGGAGCGAGGGCTTTGACGGGGTGTGACTTCCCAACTTCTCAGTGAGTTTCGCCGGGGAAATAACTAGGAGGTACAGGCTGCTGCATGTGGCAAGTGATACATGGCATTTTATAGACAGCGGTGCATTAAGAGCCCTTTTTCTGTAATTAAAACAAACACCCCCAAATATGCTGCCTCAAGTTCTCTAAGGCTTATTATGTGGAAAACAAAATTTGAAAACAAAAAAAAAAAACAGATTGAGGAGGAGGAAAAGCAAGCTCATTATTTTTGATGGTTTCGCACTTTGGGAATATTTGCTAAACAAAGTATTTTCCAAGGGAAAATATTAGCAGTGCAACACCCCAGTACTAACCACAGGATGGAACCAGTATCTTACACCAGTAGCAGCCACTGGGCTGTCCCCAATGGCGTGCAGTACTGGCACTGCCACGTGCAGCGCACAACACCACTCATGGCAAAGGATTTACTCTATAAATCCCTTAATAATTTAGCATCTAAGAAGGAATTTACATTAGAAAAACAGTGAGTGCCTCTACTGCAGCAAAAATGAGCAGGGGAACAATTCCAATGTATTTAATCCTGTCTGGTAGATTGTTGTCCCCCCACACGGTCAGAGTCAATCACTGCCAAGGCCTCGGTTTTCTTTCCTTCCTTGGATAAGACTCAAAAAACATCATTGTGCCATGGGAGAACTGGCAGCAACTTCTGAGTCCCCCAGGTACACCTGCATTATGATGGGCGTTATCATTACTGAAAACAGTGGAATGAAGTGGGAGTAAGGGGACTAACAGATACAATACTGGTACCTGTTTTCCCACAGTATAGATAAATCCACGCAGCGTAATGTCACTCTTCTGCACTTTTTTGCTCGGGTTTGGACCCCCTGAAGCTGTTTAGCCTCTTTCTGTCAGAAAACCTAAGGTTTTCTAAGGTTAACATTCCATCCCACATAGTGCACTTGTTGCATTTCTGCAGCCTGCTTTTCCTTGGGTTTCTTTGCCCTTATTTGCTGCAAACTTTCTCCTCACATTCTTCTTTCTGTCATTCAATCTTTGCTTCAAATGAGGCTAAGTATCTTTCCCTTCTAAGCCATCTTATGAGCAGCTCTAAGGACAGTAGGTCCAGCTCTCCTTCAACGTGGGACCAAAATGGGCTAATTTATCATCATCGACGACATAACGTCTGCAATCTGTGTGCCTTTACCCAAAGGGCTGATACAAGTTGTGTTTGGGTATTTGCAACATTGCCACCTGAGCTGCCACATTTTCACTAGTAGCTTTCGTTAATATTTTTCTGCTGAAAACGTTAAAATGAAAGCACTTTCTGAAAAGACCCAGCATTTATTTACTACTTTTGGGACAGTCGTGCCCACGAAGAGCTGAGAGCAGAACACTGGAAAGCAGACCTTGTGGTGCTGGTGCTGCAAAGGTGGTGGCTGCCCTTGCTCCTCCCAAACCCTGACCCCACCTCTGGCAGTGACCAGGCAAATAAGCACGTGGGGATCTGCTGTCTGAGATCTGCCTCCTCAAGTATCGGCAAAGTTCCCAGAGATGAAGTTCTCCTGCACCAACAGCTAATTCTGATTCTTCTTCCAAGGCACAGCAGAGAAGTAGGGAAGAAGGGAAGGAGTTAGTATCATGCCAGCTTTACAGATGGATGCCAAAGAACAGGAAGAAAAATAATCTCCAGGGAAGGACAGGACTTTGCAAGAAAGCTGTGGCTAAACTCAGGTTTCTCAAACGCTGTGAACCAGCCATGAAAATCTCCTTTTTCTTTCTCCTTTTGATACACAGTTAAACACACCTTCCCTAATTAGGAAATTGCTTTTTAGCAAAACTTTATAAAACCTAAATAAGGTATTAAATTGAAGTCACTGGTTATATTTTGAGCTATGGACATATATAAATGGTCACTTCTTATCCTGTGACAGAGCTCTAAATGACAGTACAGTGACTCTATTTACATTACTGTGACTAAGATCCTTGATACCATTAATCTTACTACCATTGCTTAATGCTTAAGGTTAAAAAAAGACCAAATCAATTTAGTCAACCAGTGACTAAACTCATCAACCAGTGATGAGTGGGTCTACTGATGGACTCCCAGTAATGGTTAGACTTCTTTCTTACATTTCCTTTTCTTAGGCACTCTATTCACCTGGATGCCATTAAGCCACTCTCAGGTTTTCATCATGGCTTCCATGAGGATGATTACTATTGGCTGACATTCCTTACAACGTGGTCAAATGGTTTATGGAAGCCTGGCCTGCCTAAGTCAAAATCAGTTGGTTTTGTTTAAAACGTCTGGAGTGGTGATCTGAGCTAACCTTGATGACTTTGCATGAAGCAGACTGGGATGCACAACGTGCACTGGCTGCCCTAACAGATTTTGGGGAAGGATCTCATTGCCAGGGGGATAGTTAAAGCTGACTGGCAAAGCTGGGTGCAAACAGGACATCTATGCACAGCAACAGAAAGCTGAAATGGAGTAGCACCAGTAGGAACAGAACAAAACCTCTGAAAAAGCCACCATTTCTTGATGTTGACTGAGAACAACCTAAATAATATCTTTAAGCATGTAGACCGTGAGGGTAAAAAACATGCTGTAAAGCTAGGGCAATCTAATGATTGCTTTGGAAGTGTTGTCCCTGCATCTTATTACATAGATAAACAATATTTTTCTCCTATCTTTAATAAGAATAGCTTTGAATAAATATTCCAATATCCAATAAAATCATTAAAATATTTATTCTGCATAGCTATTTAAAAGAAATTTGTATTTTTTAATCTTAAAAGGGGGTAAAACACACTTTCTTTCTAAAGGAGAAAATGGGCCAGAAAATCTTGATGTATCATAAATGCAAACAGTTTATTATCTCAGCAGCTAAGTGCTATTATGTTTTCGTGTCCCCTTTTCTCTCTTAAATTTGCTACTAGCATAAGAAATTAAGAGAATAAAATAAAACCTAAATGTAAATTTCTTTAGCTCATCGAATTACTGAGCAAAACTAGAAAAGATACAAAGTTTTATCTTTTAGTTTTAATTTAAACCTCTTTCTTAGTAAATATTTAATGAATCCAAAGAAAAGATACCAAATGCTAGGATGCATTCATCCATTATAAATGCTAATCTTACGATGGCACACCTTGCAACTTTCCTCTAGGCATTGAGCCAATGTGGCCTGACTTCCATAGGATGTTTCCCAGATTAAACACTGGTTAAAAAAAAAAAAAAAAAAAAAAGAGTACAGCAATCTAACATCAAAGTGCCTTATTTCTACCTTTTCACAACTTTCATCTAAATTTCCATCCCAAACTGTCTCTAACATTTTTCATTTGTCACAGGTCAAGGAGTTGCCACTCTTCAGCCATGGTGATGCTTAAGTCATGTGGAGAAGACTACTTCTTAGTGCCACCCAAAAAGCCGTACTACTGACACGCATCATGATTCCCTAAACAGGCATTTCGGCACCTCATCACAGAATCACAGAATGATACGGGGTTGGAAGGGACCTCTGGAGATCATCCAGTCCAACCCCCCTGCCAAAGCAGGTCCACCCAGAGCAGGTTGCACAGGAACATGTCCAGGCGGGTTTTGAATGTCTCCAGAAACGGAGACTCTGCCACTTCTCTGGGCAGCCTCTTCCAGGGCTCTGCAGACAGCAAGAATTTTATGGGCTGGCACAAAGGTTTTGTTTAACCCAAATTGTCTCTGGTCATGGAAGGGGGGCACAACATAGTCATGAAGCAGAAGATCTGGCTCTTCACACTTGTATTTAGGTGGCAATGCATAAATCCCATGCTTTTATAAAACTGATTAAACCAGAAAAAGTTATGTACCTCAACATTCATAAGCAGACTTTTCAAAGACTCTGACATAAAACATCTTTACCAGCCAACTGAGACATAATTCCAGCTGAAAAGTATACCTGAAGATCTGGATAATATCATAACGTCGCTCTGTAGAAGTTTTGGGTCGCTATAAATGTCAGAACAGGCAAAAAATCTATCAATATGTCAGTTATTCTAAATAGTCTTCTAAATAGTATGTGATTATTCTGAAGCCCTTAAAATGGAATTATATTTCAAGTTTATTCCTTTCCATACAATGAAAATATGGCTCCCTAAAACTGGTAGTGTATATTTCTGGAAATTGATGCAGATACCACATTAACTGTGTCCATGAAATACATGTCATTAGAAGACAGAAATTTTCTTATCACATGTAAAGTCACCATCGTAATAATTCCATCTTTACTGGAGGTCCTTAAACCTCACTAAAATGAAAAAATCTTCAAAAAAGTTCAGTCTTAAAAATGTCAGACAACTATATTTTAAAACTCTCTGTGGAAACTGAAAAGTATTTGGTTGTTGTAATTCCACAGATGAAGCTCAACTGTTCTCATGATGTGTTTGTGCTAACTATTTATTAGCAAGGATTTTTCTCCTAAGAAACTTAATGATTTTTCAAGTGTTTGCACTTGAGGGAACATATTGATCATTTTCCAAACTACAGAGAAAATCGTGTCACATAGAATTTCAAGAGAGTTATTAACTGTCATTTGTAAAACTCCTATGCATCTTCAGCAACAAAAGAGTAACGCAGCAAGCTTCATTTCAAATTCTGAGATAGCCAGTGTGTGTCACGGGACGGTGTTTTATGATATTTGCTTTAATTTGCTCTGAATTACACATGGTCTCAAATAGTTCATGTTCAAATGCCTCACACAACTGTGGGATGCCGCAGGTGGCACCGGGTCTCAAGCAGCTTATTTCACTATGCCTCATCAGGCCTGTTAAGTGCAACGTGACCCACACCTCCCTTCAGTCAGTGCTGTTCAAGGGACTGTGTTACACTGCCTTGGGTAAGTGGGACACAAGTAGTCTCACTGAACCTTTCCCAGCCATGTCAGTCCTGCAGCCCTTTAACCTGGGTATGACCTCTCATTTATTTCTCCCTTATTGCTCTCAAATTCAGGGTATATCTAATGCATTCAGTGCAAAAGGTCTAAGATTCAATGTTTTTCCCCTGTCAGACAACTGAAATTTTATTTTAGACTTCCATGGTTTTGCTCCTCAACTATTGTGACCTTCTCTTTTTGTCCTTGTCAAGTGCTATCTTGCTTCTCTTTTTACCCACTTAGGATATAGCTGCAAAGATCATCATTCTGGCTTACCACTCCAGTTATCTCAGCCCTTTTATATTTCTAAAGAATTCACTTCATCATATACAAAGTATTTGTCATCACCTTCAAGGCCAGTCCTAATATACTACTGCCACACCTGGTCACTGTTGAGTCTTAGAGAATATTGACCTGTTAGCCCACTCAAGAAATTTGTTCCTAAGAATTTATTCCTAAGAAATGTTGCTGTCTCCAGTACATCCCTTTAATATTCTGAAATAGTACAACAACTGTTCTCCCTGTGCTATAAAGTTTCTGTGATATACAGCGTGTGGATGCTGATATTTTTGAATGCATTGCTATGGACAGAGTCAGAATTTTATGACACAACACAGTAAAATTTTCATCCAGGTAGCAAACAGAGAAGACATATCATTAATAATTGGAAATAACATTAATAATCAGAAATACACTCTGCTTTTTGCTGCATTTTTGCTTCATAATATTGGAAAACTGTCAAGCTTCCTGTGGAATTTAGCTGTGAAAGTTGTATTAACTCTATCATAAATATTATTAGGAAACTTCTCTACAGCCTCAAAATAAGAGACTGACAGAAGAGTTCCTCTAGTTCAGCTGATGCAGCAGGTGGATATTTGCCAGACTTTTCCTCCTAGTCCCTTGTTGGTTCATTAGTAGCTCACTGCAGACAACAAGAGACTGTCGTGCCAATCAACACTAACAAGTCACCGGAAAGCCTAGCTCATACGCCTATGGAAAACAGCTTGAGACACTGGAGTAAGGCAGCATCTTTCATAGTTGTGCTTAAAAAAACCCCGACCAACCACAAAACAAAAGAGAACCAAAAAGGCAGAGAATCTGAAACCAATGTCTACTGAACCTTACCATCTGATTTAAGCACTAACGTGCTATTAAGGTGTGCTTCTAGTCCAAAGGGTGAGCTTCTACTTTACCCAGAAGTTTTTATTAAGACAAAAGATAGAACAAAAGAGTGGCAAGTTCAATGTCTTTTTCCAGACTCGCTATACCAACATATATAAAGGAAATAAAGTGAGCTGACAGTCATACTCCATTTCCAGCTCTACCCAATTAACCTACTTTGAGCATTATGAAGTAGCCCAACAAGTTTCTTCCTAACATCTTGATGTTGTCTCTTAGTTTTTTTTCCTTCAGACCTCTACCATATATGAACCTGAGACAAACAAGTCCACATGCCTAAGCAAAGCTTGTTGTAGGTTCAAATGTCAGAGTCTTAGTTTTCCTAGGAGTTTTGTTTTGGTAGGAGGGTGATGCTAAACCATCTTATTACAGAAGTGCACTGAAGTCACATTAAGGCGCCTGAAGAATCAAAGGGGATTGTACCATTTCTCTCATGGTGAAAAAACATCTTATAAATAACACACCAACCGTTTATTCAATACTAATGTTCATCTCATTGATATACAATGACTGTTAATGGTTGTTTTAAAGCAGCTGACGAGGGTAGATGGCCCTTTTTGTGTGAAAAACTGTAGAGAAGCAAACACTTGGGTTACCAGTCTCAGCAGACAGTCCTAACTAGCCCAGTTGCATATGTGGTCTTTACAGCACGACTTTGATGAACATTAGTGCAACAGTCCAGTGCAACAGTCACACAAAGCAGTGACATTTGCTACTTAAATGAACAAAACATTTCTGTGCGTTGAGCACCAAGACTTGGAGACTTTCAATGTCGCTAAACTCAGCAGAGCTACTCTTAAATCAATAGGCAGGAAAAGCTTGTAATCTAAATTCTCTTTCCCTCTCTTGTCCTTATGCAATGTAAGTGCCCGTATTACCACTTCCATCCTCTACGATTACATTCTGTGGTGTCTGGTGAATATTTTTCTTTATATAGCGGTCATTTGCACACCAAAACTATGACTTCTTTTTCAACATATTAGTAATTCTATTGGCTCTTTATTCCTCAAAACTCTACATTTTTTGAAAGCTGCTTTTATTTAAATTCAGATTTGCAGCACTAGAAAGATTAGGTCTTGACTTGCACCTTCTCCACTTGGGCCTGAAAAGTGAACATGTCTCTGTGTGAATTGGTAACCTTCCAAAATGGCATGGAACTTTCAGAAGCAAAGATAGGCCCGGTGGAGACACAAAGAATAAACAAGACACTGAAATTTGTTTACATATTAATCTTTAAAACTGTCGAAAGAGTGTTGCTCTTTTATTTTAATATCTTATGAGAATTTCTACGAGAAGCCAGATAGTATTTGCTTTGCTCTTATATTCACTGGCAATATATGATGAAGAGAGTTCCAAATGTTCCAGGGAGATTAGAAATTTAAAACAATATGGAAGATGACATTTAATGAATGTTAATTGTCAAAACAAACAAAAAACAAGTGGGATGCCTGCAAAACCTTGCTACAGTTAGGTATTTCTTTATTTTGTGTTTCCTATTGCTTTTTCTGAATGCCTCATCATTCATGTTCATCCCCATATTCTCTCCCACCACGAAAATGACACTAGGATCTTTGGGAATTTGTTACTCCATTGGGAATAAACTAGACTGATAGGCAACCACAGCTCTCTTGTGCAATTTACATGAGAAAGCAGAGATAAGGAAGGGCTAGATGACACTGAGAATGTGTCTGTTCCTCAGATTGAAAAAAAAAAAAAAAAAGAAAAAGAACAAAGAATGAAAACACTGAATCAGAACTATGGTAATTAAAAGGAAACCAATACAAGAAGACAGCAGGCCCAGATAGATATTATGTGGTCACTTCAGGGCTCCGAATGGCCAAGGTCTGCCATGTTTTAAAGCACAGACTGTGATGAAACAAAGAAAGATCAAGCTTTTTCCATGAGACTTTTTGCTGCCATTATTAGCACTGCTAGCATTACAGTGTGTAAAAGTGCCCATATTTTCCTGTCGTCTGTTGAAAACATAAAAGAACCTACTCAAGTAGCAAGGTTGAGCACCGTAAGGACAGGAATCAGAGGATGCATATGCTGCATGAAGCCCCAATAAAACTCTCTCATCCAGCTCTCTGTCAGTTTACATGACAGAGAAAAGATTAATTTCCACAGGCTGTCAGGTGATTAAAATATTCTGCAGAGTAAAAACAAACAAACAAACAAAAATTGAATACTTTCCTTCACATAGAAGGACTTAAAATATATTTGAAGCAAGTAGATTGTGTCTTTGCTTTCTCTCTGGAAAAGTACTACTGCTGAAATTGTGCTAGACAGGTTAAAAAGAAAGTCATTTTAAAAGCTCCAGACCAGTATTTTGAGATCACCTGCGAAAACAGCAAAGTCTAAAACTGAACAGAGCTAAAGAGCAAGCAGTATGGAAGTAGGGAAAGAGGTTCTGAAACACTTTATTTTCCCCAAGCTGGAAACCAGATAGGGTCCAAATGGCTGCTACCTGGAAATTAATTTTAGAATGTAATTTAGATCCAGCCATGAATATAGTCTTATCAGAGGCTAGCAGAACTGTGAAATTAAATACATGCATACCTATATACACAACATGGGAGTGGCTGAAGTGATTCACATTCTTCTTTAGCATTATCAATATGCTTCAGACACAAAATTGCTCCTTTGTAACTTCAGCCATTCTCTGGGTTTTCTTCCCTCTGAGGAACATCCCTCCAACACATTTTCAGGGAGCAGAGGTCATTGCCAGCAGAGAGCTCTTCCCAGAAATATAATGCATCAGTACTGATGGCTAGAGTAGAGTCCACCACTTTTCAGTCCTGCTGCATATGAGGAAGGCAGCCCATAGGAAGATGGCAGGATGAGTTTGCTTCTGTTTCCCAGTATCCCCCTTCTCCACAGCGTAGGCTACACTGCTTCCTCAGTGAAAGGACCCTGCAGAGCTGAGTTGTGGTATGGATCCATCCAAACCCTACGTAGGATCCCCACATTACCCCATTGCATGTCTTCCACCTCCCAGCAATAGAATCAGGGTCAGGATTTTTCCCATGGTTATACCTCTAGAAACCCTACAAACCTAAAGACGTGACATTTTGATGCCTCTTTTGCAATCTGCTTGCCATGGCCTCTGGGCTTGACTGTTTCCATGCTGGCAGAGCTTTGTGTGACTTTATTTTTGAAGTGGCATTTTCATCTCATTGCTTGCAGCACATTTCATTTCAGTCTAATTTTTTTCCATCTTCTCTGGCTGTTTTGTTATCTTTGCACTATTTCCTGCTGACATTGCCAATCACTAACAGCATGTGTCATTCTGCAGCATCCTCTTTTCAACAAAGTTCTCATTGTTCTCCTTAGTCCCCAGCACTAATCACTTGAAGTATGAACATCAAATTACAAGGGCAAAGTTTGCCTCTGCTTTTTCCAGGTTCTATTCTGAACTGCTATTGCAGTAAAGACTACCTTGCAGTTGAGCCACAGATTACAGTATTTTGACAATTTAGCTGTGTGTCAAGTGAGAGTGATCTCAAACCAGTTCTTTATCCGTGTCAAACATTAACCACCTGGTATCTCACTGTCAAAGTGAAATATCAATGCAATCTTTTCTACACTGCCAAGCAATGGATGGATCAGAAATACTGGTACAGTAAGACAAAGCATCCTCTTTGAATTTATCTAAATACAGAAACGTACATTGAATCCTCAGTGAATAACATACTGGTATAAACTGTGTGGGATGTTCTACGCATTCAATATTAGGATTCCATTCTACTGCCTATGCTCCGCTACAGCTGCACGTACCATCTTCACTACATTACCAATGACACCCTAGCAAACCTTTTCTTTGCTGTGGCTTTCAACCATGACTTTTTTGACAGTTCTGTCATTTCTACAGAGGGGGTTTCTGCACATTTTCCAAAAACATACATGCAGATATATAATATGCTGGTTTTGACTACAGGAAGAACTGAACTTCCATCACGTTTTTTCACAGATCCACTTACATTGTATCCTTTTTAGGTGGCCTTAAAACTTGTTAGTTAAGTAAGAGACTAGCAAGCATTGGATAAAATGCTACAAAAGAAAGACCAGGATGTAGCTTTTTTTGCTTAATAATGGATTTAACCCAACTGCTAGCCTCTGTAACAATAATGGAATGCCTTGTTCTGATAAATGTAGGGAAAACAGCAAAGAACTATTTCATGCAATATTCAGAGAGTATCCAGAAGGACTTTTAAATATAGTCCCTATAACTGGTAAGCTGTGAATCATAGATACAAAAGTCTGTGAAGTCTAGGGATATGATGATATCATCCTAAGCTAAATGTTTGTGTCCCAGCTCTAACAACACGCCTGAATAATGTTTATCCTTCTTTTCAATGAGATGTTAATTAATGTGCTTAGTAATAGTGGCTTTGAAAAGTCATCAATATTACACATTTCACAGCTTCTCATTTAAAAAAAAATAATCAAGTGGACAGTAAAAGAACTAAACATCTGGCATATTACAAACTGATACTTAACTAGGTATGAGAGCTTTTGAGATATTCCTATAATCAAAAAAGTTCTGCAGGCAGGGAAGGTCAGCAGACCCTATGGGGTTTTTTTCCTTTCATATAGGGATAACTTTCAATAAACCTGAATAAATTCAGAGACACTTTGAAAAACTGCACAATTTGCAGGGAGTCATTCCTCATTTTGATGACTTACATCAGTGAAACTTGTTCTGGGCACGAAGCTTTGAAATCTGTCCTATTCCCAAATCAGTAATGCATACTATTGCAAAAGTAGTAGAAGCGACAAGTTAAAAATTGAATGTAATAATTATCTGAAACCAGAGCAATATTTTAGTGATCACCATCAGGGATGCACATAGCTCTGCTCAGAGTTAAATATACATAGACCTTACACTTCAAGTTTCAAAATGGGATCAATGAAGTTGAATGAACTTTTAGAAAACATGGTCTATGGAAGACAACAATAACAAAACAAAAATATTCCTTTGCAGAAGACTTACAATATAGCTGCCAATAATTAGTTCTGAAGCATCAACTAAAAATATTTTTCAAAGAATTCTGTAGACTCAGAATTATAGAATTGTAGAAAATTTAAGGGCTCTCAGGAATCTACCTTGTCCAGTCTCTTCTATTGTACTTTATTGACAGACATTTAAAAAAATCATTAAAAGAATCAGAGCCCAACCCACCCTCCAAGAACTCCAGTATTTTATCACTTCCTAGAATTTGATCCCAAGCCCAACCCAGTGTTTTCCTCAATCTCTTTTGTTACTATTTGAACCCATTTATTCCTGTCTTTTTCACACATTTCTATAAATCTGTCCCTCTCAGAAGCAGGTCTCGTCCAAAAAATTTAAGCTGAAGCTACTAGAATTCTTTGAAAAAATCTAAATTTTCATATGTCCTTTCATGTGTATCCTACTTATGATGCTCTGGTGTATTTTTTTTTAATCAGAAAACTGAATATCTAAAATTTTCCAGCTATTTTTAAAAGAGTTTTTCAAAAAAGGAAAAAAAAAATGCTTTCTTCCTAACATAAAATTCAGACATTTCAGAATCATCCAGAATACATTCTAAATCATTCCACAGCTGTGGAAAACATAAGTCTCATTAAAACTGACTACTGACTATTTTGCTTTTACATTGTGCTCTTTCCTCTATTTTTCCTCATTTCAATTAAAAGCTTCCCTGGGCATTGACTGTGTTGTATACATTCAGAAAATCATCCCAGGTGTATCATAAGCTAAACAATAAATTTTAATAAAATGAAGCAAAGCATCTAAGCTTTCTATTTAAGTGAAACATGACTGAATTGAAAAGTCCAGTGGGGGCATGCATTCTATTTCTTTTGGAAACCACTGAATAGTGCTGTTTCTATATGCTCATTTGGCCCCTCAGATTCAGATCAGCTGCAGCCAGGAAAATTATCTGAGGTATACAGTGTTTAATGGAGGTCAGCATGTATCTCTGACTCATATGAATACGTTCTATGATCATGTTCTCTGAAAAAAACCCAGCACATGGAGACTCACGGTCTCTTTGTCCGTTGTATCAGAAACAAAAGTCCTGCCAGATATCCTGCAAATACAGAGAATGTCTGTGCACAATGATTTTGCAGTTTGAGCACTGCATTAATTGAAAGACAAATGAAACTAGGGGTAGTCATAGAGCTCCTGACTTGCTAAAACAACTACATATATCTTGTATACATTATTTATTCAAGAAAAGCCATGTCTGCTCTACTAAATTTATGGTAACTTTGGCTGAAGAGACCACCTAATCTCTAATATATGCTTAAGACAGGACCACTTTCAGGGAATTTTGACCAGAAATATATGTTTTTTACCTCATGAACTCTTTTGGAGGAATTCAGTATCCCAACAGAGAAACTGCTTTGCACTGAGGGAGTTGCTGCCAAATATTCAACATATAAATTATTCTACTCTTGAATGTGTTGATGTCTTGGCAAAGATGAGACCTAAATAACTGTCTCATTGAATATTAACAGCTTATGTGGCTGGATTTCAATTCCCTGTAATTTGCTGAATACTAGAGAGCTTTATTACAAGGTTCAGGATAAATTAAATGAAAATCAAGTAGAAATGAAGTATGGGTCATCCATGAGCAGAATTCAAAGAGATGCCAGAAAGCAGAATAGCATCTGTTACAGGATCCAAAAAGACAGATGGATTTCCAGTACATCTGTTTTCAGAAAATAAAATGGCTTGCCTGAGGTTGGGCTATGTCTTATTGGAGAAGAAGAAAGACGCCCAAACAAATTGGGCTAAAAATAATCCGGCCACACTTTTGCCTCTGTTTTAGTGCAGACCCAATCCCATTTTGAGTACACAGAAAGAATAGCATGAGATTTCACAGAGATCAGGGGAACCACATGTGAGATAATGTCTCTCTCTCTCTTCTCCCAATTGAAGGAGCTCAGCTAAAAACAAACAAACAAGCAAAACCCCTATGCAATCTGTATCACAATCCGTGAGCAAAAAGACCTACATAAACCTGTGGTCCCAAAGATACCAGACTTAATTTGCTGTTGGCTTGTAATATAGCACAAATATACACTCCTTTCCAAGAATACAA
Organism: Tringa tobata; assembly: GCA_033628505.1. NCBI lineage: Eukaryota > Metazoa > Chordata > Aves > Charadriiformes > Scolopacidae > Tringa > Tringa tobata. Next base: position 8,539,284 of record JAHREE010000245.1, read on the forward strand.
AATGGGTACAAAATTTTACTAGTTTAAAATGATACATGACTTTGATTTAGTACTGGAGTACTAAATGGCATGCTGGCATGCTCACATTTAGTATTTAATATGTGTGCCAACATGAAAAAGAAGGTGACAAGGGTCAGATGAAAACCACCGAGCAAGACCTCTCTCCGTTTTTAAGCTGAAGTTTACAGTTTTAACCTCCTGATTTATGTTTGACTTTATGAACTGAAAATGACAGGGGAAAGACGGAATGAGGTATTCTGTACTTTTTTCTCTCCAGCTGTGTTCTGGCCTTGCAGCAGGTTGGCTGTGCTTTTGGAGAGTATATGGTCCCAAGGAACTTTTCTCTGTAGAGCACTCTTGCATTGCTGGAGCCTGAAGGTGGGGGACTGATTAGTGGGAGACCTGGGCCCAGCTTGTGCAATGAGGAGGGGAAGAGGATGATTCCCAGATGCTAGCACCTGCACGGGGCAGACCAAAGCCTAACGGAAAGCCTGCTTGCCATAACTCCTTTTTCTGCAGAAATGGATAAGCAAGCAATACAGGCCTTTAGTCACCCTGAGAACAGGCACCTTGTACTTTGGATAACTGTAGTCAAATAGTCAAAAAGTGTATCTTATTAAAGTATGATGCAGTCCTTTAAAAGAAAAACCCAAAACACAACCCACTATATCCCACCCCCCAAAATAACCCCCAAAACCTAACTTTGGTTGAAACCCAGTGCCTTATTTAGGCTGGGCTTTTTTAATGGGGCAGATAAGAAATAAAGGATGTTCACAAACAAAATTCAGGTCTCAATTTCTGCTTGCTTTAACACAGGCTGATGGAGTGCCATAGAGTGCCATTGCATTTTTAAAAATAGAAGGTACATGAATAGGCATGCACCTCAGTTTTTAAGAGAAATGAGTCACAGCTCTTCAATTATGTTTCTTTGCTTCATTCCATTATTTTAAATTTAAAAAAAGACCTTATTTGTACATCCTATTGCATACTTATCAAAATCCTGTGAACATAGTTAATCTCACTTCCTGTGATTGGGATAATAGCAATGATAACACTGTGAAAAGCAATAGACTCCATTGTTAATGTGGTTTATTGAAGCAGATAATGAGATCTGGTATTTTACCTTGAGAGGAATATTGACAAGTAGCACTTTCCTCAGTAAATATTCTTGTCTATCAGTTGGGTTCTATGCAATGGAAAATTCAATTCCTACTATGAATTCAACTTCACCAATGTACTCATAGTGTACTCTGGAAACTGCTTAATTTCTGTATATATGTGTTCTTCCCATATTGTAATCAATAGTACACAGGATTTGACACCCCCCGCCAAAATCTCAAATTTCTCAGAAGTGTTTTGCAGGAATATTTGTTGCTCACCTTTAGAAAGGGAAACAAATTAAGAGGTAATGAGCTGTTTTTCATAACAGAGTTATAAAGCCAAAAATATAACATGCATATCCTCTTGTCCATCCTGGTATTTAGTCTGTCTGCTATAATAAAGCTTAAACTATCTACAACAACACTCTAATTTTGTTGTGGCAATTTCTGTAATTGCTTTAAGTGTGTTAGTCTGCTAGGAAAGACTGAAAAAGGGAAGGCAGAGAACAGCTCTTTCTGTGAAAAAGATGTAATTTGGAAAAGGCAGAAGCACAATTTTACTTTATAGAATAACAGCTGACTATGGGGTTAAGATTAAAGAGTCTACAAAGTTCTTTGAAATTTGTCATCTTAAATTTTCTTCATAAGGAGTCTCAATTGTAAAGGCTTAATCAACTGTTGCAGCTCACAAAATCTTTAAAATCATGTGTGAAAAATGTTCTGGCTGAAACGACATAGGATGCTAAGTGACATAGAGGCTTCTGGTAAACCTCTGGCAGCTAAAAATCATCAGGAATGCAAGAACTCAGCTTAGCACTGCCTTAGCTCCAACCTCTTCCCAAAATAATATCAAATCTTGATTCAAACTTTGTGAGAAGCAAGTGGAAGACATCCCAGAATGAAGGAGCTGAATCCACTGTCTGACTCTTATTAACCATATCTCCTCATTTTGAACTGCGTTAGTTGGCCTAGAGAAAGCATTGGAGTTTATAAACTTCAGATTTTTATATTCTGGGAATGAAAACTGGACAGTTTAATAGCACAATTTCTGACTTCATAGTAATGGCAGAATCCAAACATCTCAGTTCATAGTTCTCTACTGACATCGAATGTGAGAAAGTAAAGCCTGGAAGCGCTTAGAAATAACAGGCTGAAAAACTTTTGAATTTGAATGTGCACAGTCTACAGCTATGATGAGTTTTGATTTGAATCGCACATGCTATTGGAACACCTGGCATAATATAAAACCATAAAATGTATAAAACTAGTAAAAAAAAACCTCTGGATTTTGCCATGGCCTAAAATGGACTCATTACTATGCACACAGCAAGACTAGTAAGCGGGAACATGTTCTACCTGCCAAGCCTGTACTGCTTTTCATCTGCAGAGGTGCACTGATTTCCATGGCAAGGAGAACTCCTTGGGCTTTTGCACAGAACTGCCCACAGCACAACCACATGGAGCCTACTGAGGACCAGCTGCCAAAAAAAACCCCTGACCTGAGCACGTCTGGTGGCCATGTATCCAGATATCAGCTTGACTGGAGCTACATCTTTAAATTAGCTGCCCAATGTTTAGGAGATTCCAACAAATTGCTGTATCCCTCTTTTTTCCACCCATGCTAAAACTTGCGGATTATCCATGGAGCTCCACAAAGTTTGGGAGTTCCAAACAAATCCCAGATTTGTGAACTGTTTTCAGGCAAAGACATACCCCTTATGTCATGGAATAAATAGATCTTGTGACAATACATTCAACTGAAAGACAAGGCCATTCTAGCTGGATCTGCTTGTCATACTTCAGTTAAAATTATGGCACTGCTTGCCATGAGGAGCAGTTATAAGCACTATAAATGTGAAACATTCAAGCAGAATGCATATTTATTTCGTAGGTTCAAATCAAAGTAGAGCAGATATTTCTGAGACTGAAGTTAGTGAAAAATTAAGTAGATTTGTTTTTCCCGCCCCAGGTATTTCTTTGAAAACCTCTAGTGTTTCATCATGAGAGTGCAAGATGCTTAAATATGGCAGAAGAAAATTCCAAGGCAGAGAGAGAAACTGTGAAGGATTTAGCTGTCTACTATCAGAGAGGTCAAAGGGAAGCTGATTGAAAGCTTCACCTCTCTTATTTGGGTTGCAGTCAACAAAAGTAAAGAGAAAAGGAATATTCCTTTGGGGCGTAAGTACTGGAGAAAGGAGGTAAATTATTTGTCCCAAAAAGAAGACACACTAAATTCTACCATTTACCCACCTGTTGATATGCAAAATTCTTTTTATCTTTAATCTGAGGCTAATGGAATAAAAGAACTGGAAAGAGGGCAGGCTTACTACAGCCCTTGTCAGACTTCTCTGTTACTTGGTTAAGAAAATAGGAAGCTAAAAAGAAAAAAATGCTTCTATCACCACATCCACTCTGGGTATCAACAGGTGGGAAAGTGCAGTATTTTAAGTCTTAAAAGCCATTATTTCCTCCACACACTCTCTGTGAAGATGAAAAGACAGAATACAGTGTTTGTGGAAGAAACTGAGGAGTGGTTTGTGGAAGAAGCTGTGGGATGTTGGCACTAAACAAGGAGGTATTTAAAATAAATATGGTACGTGGCCAAAGGAGAAAAATATATTGAAACGATGGAAAAGGAAAAAAGTTCAGTGTTATAAGAATACTGTGAGGACAGGTTGAACCAAAGGGTGGGTGAGAAATGGAATGCTTCTAGATTACAAAGAAACTAGCTGAAGAGATTTGAGTAAGAAATTTCACTTTTCCTTATTTTCTCTGCCTTTACTTTATCCTTCCTTTTTCTTTCCTCGCTGGGAATCTTCTCCTTAAATTCCTACTATGCATATATACGTACATTTACATGAATGAGCATTTATTTACATTTCAACTTTGCATGTCTACTGACTGCTTTTTTACCTCAAAGACCTTGGCAGAGGTAGCTCCATTCTCCTGTGAGAATTCATGGAATACACATAGCTACCTAAATCACGTCTGACAGCTTCAGTTAATGTGGGCAGGTAGATTTTACACTACGAAATACACTTCATCCATAACAATTAAAGTGTACGGCACAAGTTAGGTCAGCAAGAGAGATGAAGGGAGCATAAAGGGTTAAAGCTTCCATGGTAACCTCGGCTGTGAGGATGCAATTGGCTCACCCTGTCACGTCTTGATGCCATGCCAACAAATCATGAGCTGTCCATCATTTCACACATCTATTTTTAGAGCATCCTCAGCTGCTTCCAATAAAATGATAAATGATACACGTTCGCAGAGGGCTCATACTGGTCATGGAAAGGGCTGTTTCCATCCAAAATGCAAGCTGCAGCCTTGGAGCAAAACAACGTGACAGAGGTACTGACCTTCAGTAAAAGCAGATTAGAGGTTTCGGTCAAACTGCCCTTTGCTTTTCTTAGCAGCAACCTGTTCCCAACTAAAGGCAAACAAAATCTATGGCAAATGTGATCAAACTTGCTCGTAGCTATTAAGGGAATTGTTCCAAAGGGCTAGTATATCTGCAGAGTCACTCTCAAGTGAGAAACATTTAGATATTGCCTCATCTATACTGAAGTAGCTCCTCTCTTGTGCTTTAAACAGTAAGGGATACTAAATGTTTAAATAACAATATATGACCACTGCAAACATAGAATCTTTAATAATGCATTTCTCTGGGAGACAGCTCTATTCATGCAGGATGCCCAATGAGCACAGTCAAACAACGAACAGAAATTGCTTATGTTGTACCAGCAATTTGTTGCAGTGTCTCCACTGCAACAAAAAAAAAAAAAGAAAAAAGAAAAAAAACCAAACCAAAACCAACCAAAAACCAAAAAGGGCAAAATACATAGAGAGAAATGGAGGAGAGACACTTTGTGAAAGGAGGAACATGAAAATGAAGTCCTTGGGTGGTCAGATCGACACCAGCAAAAGTCATATCATACCATGGCACAGAAACTCAATGCAAAACTTTCTACCTGAAGTGCCCTCAGTGCCTACAGATGACAGTGCCTTAAAGAAGTCAGGTAATTCCTCAGTGTCAGCACCCTCCCCAGTTCTGCTTGTCTCTTTTTGTTTGACCTTCATCACTTTTCTAATTCTTCTGAACGCTCTGCACTTATTTTGCCTTGCTCCAGCATCACTTGCTAGACTTATAAAATATATTCTAGACTCCCAAGCCAACTTCTACATACAAACTCAACTTTCTGTATAATTTCATAATGTGTCCTGAAGACACACAGGCCCATCATTTCTCATTTCAGAGAACTAAGTCAATATTTTACAGGTTACAGATACTGATCAGCAACTAATTTTGAACTACTGTTTATTCCTATTAACTTTATATAATTTAAAATATGGACTGACACGTCTTTGGAGAAAAGACTTAAAACTGTAACCGGTTTCACTCTTAATATTTTTTCTAAATAAAGTCAATATTCTTTTAGTGTTCAGACATTTTCTACATGCATACCAAGGTACTTATTACATCCAGAATAGCAAACTGCAGTTTTCAGATGGTTTTCCTGACAAAAAGAATATAATATAAAAACTCACAGAATCATATAATCACAGAATGTTCATGGTTGGAAGGGACCTTTGAGATCATTGAGTCCAACCATTAAAAAAAAAAAAAAAACAACCAAAAAAACCCCAAAAACCACACAACACCAAAACAAAAAAACCAACACCTCATCACCACAACAGTCACCACACCCAACAATCTCAGGCACTAGAGCATGCCCTGAAGTGCCACATCTACACATTTCTTAAATACCTCCAGGGATGGTGACTCCACCACCTCCCTGGGCAGGCTGTTCCAGTGCCTGACCACCCTTTCAGTAAAGTAATTCTTCCCAATATCTAATCTAAACCTCCCCTGCCCCAACTTCAGACCATTTCCTCTGGTCCTGTCATTATTCCCTTGGGAGAAGAAGCCAACACCCACCTCTCTACAAGCTCCTTTCAGGCAGTTGTAGAGGGCAATGAGGTCCCCCCTCAGCCTCCTCTTCTCCAAACTAAACATGCCCAGCTCCCTCAGCCTCTCCTCATAGGACTCAGATCAGTAACATTATTTCAATTCCTCTATTTCATTTGATAATCTGCCTGTTTATGTGACAGCAGAGAGTTTTTTCATACAAACAGGTAGATTCCTATTTTAATGCATTGTTTTCTTCAGAAGCAAAAAAAAAAAAGCCTGTTTTTAATATTTCCTTTTCTATTTATTCCTTGTCTGAATGCAATAAAAAATATTGATAATTGAGGTATTAATTTTAAATTACAGATAATTTGTTTTTTACAAAAAGATAGGTGAAAGTCTACAGCAATGATGCCAAAGAAAACTTCAGAAGTGTTGCTTCATAAATGTCACTCTCCTGTTCTTCTACAAAAGAAGTCTTCCTGAGCTATGAACTGGGTTCAGTTTAGCGTTTAAGAAAAGATTTAGCTTTGTTTTCATGGTACGGTGAAGCACTAGGATTAGGCATGCTAAAGACATTTCAAAAGAATGGTTCATTTGCAGCTGTCTTAATCAAAAGATGTTGCAGGTACTTCGTAATGAAAGTAATTCATAAACTTCTCATTAAGTGTTTAAAAACAAATAAAAAACCACACCAATTCCCCAAAAAACCCCATAGAATACCTTTTGGCAACCAGCCAAATGATTTTATAAAATCAACTTTGTTACAAAGTTCATTATAAGCATGTTCAAATGCAATATTCTGTTAGTTCATAAATTAGTAGAATCATGTCAAATCACTTCTCTCAGTTACTCCATGTACTGTTTTGGCACCAGTAAGAATTAATTTTCAAAGCTCATTAAAAAGTTTGCATTTTTGCAGTCTTGCAAAGCTGCTCAGGCCCTTAGAATTAAGCTGAAATAATGGCATAGCAAAATAAACATCCTGGTCATTAGGAAGATCAACAAGGAAAGAGGCACTTTCACCGTACTTATAAACACAAGTTTTATACCTCAGAAAGCCACCTCCGCTGGGGAAACCACAGAATCCAGATGGGCATAAAAGGGCCATCTCCTGGGAAATGTTATAACATGAGGCAGAAAAAAACCCCTGCCCCTAACTCCTCGTTAGAGTATGTTGAATTATACTGAGTGGATGCTTTGATCACACAACATCTTCCTTCACAAAATTTTAGTTACCTGTTCTCACTGTCACTGCCATAAAGAAGCTATAAAGAGAAATAAGTGAAAGAATGGAGGAAGGAAGAAAACAGAAAGCTGTCCTGCTGTTCACAGGTCAGGGAACAGACAGCTGGATACGCTCAGTTCTGCCTGCTCATTCCTGCCCTCCACTCAGGTACCTCCTTCTCCAGGAGGAGGGGAAGGGACTTCTGACCATTTTCCAGTCCCTCATGGATCACCAGTGAACAGAGAAGCAACTGAAGGGAAATTACAAGTCAGTCCTTAGAAAATAAGTATTTTATAGAATCACAGAATGGTTAGAGTTGGAAGGGACCTTAAAGATCATCAAGTTCCAATGCCCCTGCCCTGGGCAGGGACACCTCCCACCAGACCAGGTTGCTCAAACCCCCATCCAGCCTGGCTTTGAACACCTCCAGGATCAGGACATCCACAGCTTCTCTGGCCAACCTGTTCTAGCATCTCAACATCCCCATAATCAAGATTTTCTTCCTAATATCTAATCTAAATCTCCCCTCTTTCAGTTTAAAACCATTACCCCTCATCCTATCACTACGTTCCCTGATAAATAGTCCCTCACCATCTTTCCTGTAGCCCCCTTTACGTACTGGAAGGTTGCTATAAGGTCTCCCCAGAGCCTTCTCTTCCGCAGGCTGAACAACCCCAACTTATCGTTTTTTTTCCTACTGCTTTCTCTGATACTCCCTTTTCATTCAATACAAATAAATGCACTTGTGATTTTTTTAATAAAATTATAACTGCTTAGCTGCATGCTGGTGATTCTGTTAGCATTGCTTATTTTATGCCACTCCATAGTATTCTGTGAAAATATTGATGTACAACTGATGGAGGTGTTCAATTATGTATTATTGATATGGTCTATATGTATAATTTAAATTCACAGGCAGTAATTCTTTGCTCCTCAAATCAGCTATGTTTATTAACAGAATAAGTTTCTGCTCAGTATGACCAACAGTGGTAAAATGGGACTTTTAGAAAAGCATTTTATTGAAAAAAAAATGGATAAACGTGACCCTATTGATGCTATCGTTAATAATTTGGAATATTTGCATAAATCTGAGCAAAGACTGATGACTTCAAGCAACGATCACTAATTAAGAGACCGAAAGAAACAAAGGACAAATAACACCTTATAAACCAAGATGGGCATATTAGCATACTGTATCTCATATCATTGTGGTAATGTCAGAAAGATAAATAATCCTGATTACACCTGAAGCAATACTATAACTAATGCAATCAGTCACAGCAAGGGACTTTTACTTGCTGTTCATTTCTTACATAAACTCTGATTTTTAAATTAGGTATGTTGCCAAAATGTATATATGTATGAAAATGAATACAATTTGTTGCAATAATATGCAAGCTGAAGGATCTCCCTACAACTGAATTATTAGTCGCCATTTCCTAAATGTGGCTAATCATTATGCAGACTTCAATCTAAGTCATATTGTTGGAAGAGAATGGCAGATCATTAGAAAAGTCTGTTTTTCCTATTTCTTGCCAGAAAAGCTGCTTGCTTTTTACATAACAACAAAATCTTCTCCGACTGAACATTTGTGAGATCTTTTTCAAATTAGCCAAAGGCTGAAAAATTCCTCAGAAAGAAGTAATAAAAAGTCATTTAACTTGGGTTAGCACTGCTTGGTACTAATCAATGTGTTGAAACTATTTTGAGTTACATGCTCTGGGACATGGGCTGTGTTAAGTCCTGAAAACTAGCAGAGAGGCACAGGTGATATTTAAATTTTCTGGTAATTTTTCTGTGGATGAGCCTCAGAAAAGCAGTGGTCCCACTTTTCAAGGACTTCTCAAAACTAAGGCTCTGCGTTCTTGTACAAGATGCCACCCAGCTGACAAGGTTACTGGGGACTGAGAAACTATTACTGGATTTTCTACAGGGAATATGACCTGTGAGGGGATGGATGTGCTCTTACTCAACTTAACTCTGAACTTAGTGAGCAGCATTGTCACCACACTTCCCATGCACACATGGACGGGCAGTCCATCAGTGAATAATGTCAGCTACAGTTCTTCATAAAAATCTACAATAATCTAGTCCCTTCTGAGCATGGTTCTTGTACTACTTAAAAGATTAATTCATTTTTTCTCCCAGTAAAATGTAAGCTTTAATGTTATATTTCCTATACATAAATGGGGAAAAAAGGGGGAGAAACTGAGATCAGCTTTCAAAAATGTCTTTACTTTCTGCATCTCTGTTTTTCAGTGCCCATTCAGGATACCTTTGTAAGTACCTTGGCATTTTCTGTCTAACTTCACACCTTTGTCCCAGGAATTTGGCTAGGGACTGGAAATCACTGCAGCTTTAGTTCTGCATCCAGTAAACCCAAACAGAAGTGCATACATTAATTGCTGTTGTTTTCTCCTCAGTATAGAAAGTGGGGGCATCCATTTATCAGGCTTTTTAGACTATGTTTTGACCAGACTCTTTGACCTGTCTGCTGACAGCACTCCTCTTTTTCCTCGTTGAGGACAGAACATGATGGTAGTTTTTTTGCAGGAAAGTGGTGCTGTGATAATCACAAAATTGTTTCTTCTCTTACAGCTACATGAAAGTGAAAAAGACAAGTAAGGCACTTAAGGTAAATTCTACTTAAAATTCTGGGGAAAATATGTGCCAGCAATGTGACAATAAGACAGGAAGCCTTAAAGGACACTGTTTATTGTATCTTGGAATACTTCAATACCGAAACTTGAGGCTACTCTGATTCCTTCCTACCTCTTCAAAATATTCTCTATCAAACAAATTTCAGCTGTTCTGCTTATTTAAGTAGGTGGGTAAATACTAGTAGTAGCAGAAACCCAGTTCTTGAATCCTTTGTACTATTATCTGTGGTTAGAAACATATTTTTGTTTATGAAATTTTTTAGAGCAGGTTAAACACTGAGATGTGTCAATAATCAAACGTGGAATAAGAAATTATTTATTTTCCTAAGTTATAATAACTTAATTTCATACTGTTTCACTGTGGAGAAAAAATATTAGTTTGATTTCAAGTCAAACCATGACTGACAGACTCAAGTTTCAAATTCAGTCATTCCATTTTATGAGCCTCCTTAGCCCCAGATTCAGTGAGAAGTCCTTGGAAGGCAACACAGCTTAATTTGCCTTTTTTGGAGGGCAGAGAGAAAGAGCTTTGTTTTGTGGGTCCTCAGTGACAAATGCTCCCAGAATGATGCCACAGGCTTATAACCTTGATGTGAGTGGAGATTCGTACTGCAGGTTCTCCCTGGTAAGTACTGAAATAAAAACTGCTAGCATTACAGTTCTCAGTTTATGTGTCCATAGCCATGAAAAGAAAAAAAAGGGGAACAAAAGGGGAAAAGAAAAGAAAAGGAAAGGAAAAGGAAAGGGAAAAGGAAAAGGAAAAGGAAAAGGNTCTGGAAGACCCAGAAATGTTCTCTTACTTCTGAGAGCCATACATTACACAGCTGTTAAACTGATGAGCAAAGAACTGGAGACAGGAGTTGAAGTCAATACATCACAACTGTTTCCTTGCACTGACTCTGGCTAGGGAAAACTAAAATGTATACGACAGTTCCATCATATATTTGACAACAGTGACTAGCAGTGGCATCTGGCGCATTTGCAGAGGTTCTGAGCAATACCAGCTCCCACTGACGATGCTTATAGAAAGCACCAACCAATCTGACGTTAACTCAAAGGAATTTTTGGCTAGCTGATAGACTCACAAAACAGAATTACATCAGAATTTGTAGGGAGGATGATCACAACCAAGAAGAAATCACCTCCCTCTCAAGTACTTCTGTTCCCTCTCTGCTCTTCATTGCAGGAGCCCACAATTACCCGTGCTGCTGGTGCTCCCGCATGCTTGTTAGCACCAGCCTCTGGAAATGCAAGGATCTGAGCGAGAAGCTGATCCTTCCCTCACTCCTAGATCAAAGAGTTGAAGGAAATTAGGAATCGAGTGCCCTGCTTCCTCTCCACTTCCTCCACAGATGTAGTTACCACCGTCCCTGACAGAAAAAATGATGTAGGGCTGTATCTCCTGCTGCTCTCTATTACTCCCTGAATGGAAGGCAGGAGAGAGCCCTGCGGCTCAGCATCCTGTTTCTTCACATCTATGCAGCTTGAGCTGTGCTGGCTAAAAAAAAAAAAGGCTGATACTCTGTTCTCTTCTATTACTTATTTAACAATTCCTATAGAAAATAACGCAGTAGAGAAAGTGTCCTGCTTCTAAGGCGGTTCTCCTTCTTAAAAATGTAATTATAAAACTCTCTTTTTCACATACAGCGAGTGAAGTTCAGATGATGGCAAAGCCCTAGCTCTCCTCCCCAACACTGAAATCAGCTTAAACAAGAAAAAAGTCTACGCCTGCCGTTCTGGGAGTAGAAAGGAAAACTCTTTTGAGAAAAGCTGTGATAATGAATCTATCCTTTCAAATCAGGTTCCTGTTTCAACCCTCAATCATTCTGCCTCTTTCAGTTTGCTCTTTCTTAATTTATTGGCACTCTGTTTTCCTCACTCTCAGGCCACATCAAAAGTCTAGGAAACTCTGGGAAGCTAAATGTTTATTGGTCTAACACACATTAATCAACAAACTCTAGTGTGGGCTATTGTGTCGTGAGAAGATGCATACATGCTTTTTTTCTCCTTCAATACTGATCTGGTGCTTTGGTTTGGACTACTCTTAGAGAGAGATAATTTTAATTTCACTATATTAAACTGAGCAACACTGTAAAGAACAAAGAGCAAAAAGCCTATTGATAACCAAAGAGTTATAACACTACTTTCAGCCCCTTCTTTCTGCCATTTTTATTTCAGCTAATTCATCCATAAACCATACACCAGTTCTTTCTCTTTCAAGATCTCTCAGAATTTCAGAATAATCTCATATTTTCTTTTCTCTGAAGTGCTCTTCTCAGTCAAAAACTGTTTCACTTTCCTTCTACAATGGCAGGGACTGTTTTAAACCAGGAAATTCAGGCCGAGAACATTGTAAGCCATCTCATAACTATCCATCACGGAGAAACCAAAACCTGAAACGGGGGAAATAATGACGCAACAATCTTCCCGATTCACATGTAATAGTAGAAACAAACTTCTTACCCAGATTGCTATACTTCATAGATTTAAATAGAACACCCTTAAATCCTGTTCTGCAAGAGAAACTTTTCACTAGAGGGTAGGAAATGTTTGAGTAAAACCTGAAATAGTTAAGACACTGCTGTACTCTTGCAGACCCGGTAACTTATTTTTGTTTTCTGACTTGTTCAAATTCATTGTCAGAATCTGTTCTGGTTTTTGTTAGATTTTGGTGGATGAATTATTCCTGATTATTTCATAAGTACTTTGCATTTAAGTTTTGACTGAAGCCTTAAACATTTATTAATAAATTAGCAATGCAGGTGAGATGCATTCATATATTTTTTTGCCTGCAAGTTGAATCTTAAGGTTGCCAGCCACGCAATCAGAGCCTTTCCCAACCTATGTCATCTATAGCATATGCAAGATTAAGCACATAGACAGAAATAATTCAAAAGGCTGTATTTAAATTAATTACTAAACCCAAAATATACAGATTAAAATGATGGTAAGCACCATGAATACTACAGTACAAGAAGTATATGAATTGCATGATATTTCCTTTGGGACAAACCTCATTTTTCATTTTACTTGCATAGGACTCTTAGCTGGGGACAGTGAAGTTGATGAAGCTATGACGTCTTTTCAAATTTTTAGTGATGATCAGTTAATTAATACTGTACAAGGATTTTCAGAACGTTCTAAATTTGTTTCCAATGATATTTCTGAAGATGAAGACTTCAGGAGCTATCACAGTACACTTCTCGTTAGGGAAAACCTGTAAAAGTAAATCTTCTGCAAAAAATACTGAAAGAAGAAATATTAGAAGTATGTGATTACAGAATAGGTAAGGACAGTAATTTCAAGGCAAGAAGAAAGTATAAACACCATGGAATGAGAAGCTACCAGGTTATGTTTTAAAAAGCACACATCTCTGGTCATCCAAGTCCAAGAAAAATTAACTTGAACTGGGTCAGAATAAGTGAAAAGGAGATGACTTCACTCTTTAAAATCCTGCTCTCTTCCATGAAGAAACAGACATTGCAGCCTTCCCCTTTTTGAGAGGCCAGGAAAGGTCGGCTTCCTTGTTACAGCAAAACGATGGGTAAAGATACTAACTCTGGCAATAGTTGAATGAAAAAGATAAATGCAAGGAAGAGAGACAAGCTACTTAAATTGAAGGAAGGATCAATGATTAAACTTCCCATGACTAAGCTTTGACAGGAAATCAGAAGATTTTCTTAAAGTTCCTGAAGACTCGCAGTCTTAGCCATACTGCTTTTTTTTTCCTCCCTTCAGTAGATCTAAGACTGAACTGCAGTCATTCTTGGAAGCTTCCTACCTTTGACTGATAGCTATTAAATTAGATTTTACCCCTTTGATTCTGTCCAGATTAAGTACATTTATAGCACAGCTTGACACAAGGAGACAAAGGAACAAGTGGCAACTATTTCACCTACTCTTGTCTCCTACATGCTTAACCATCATTTTAACACTGAAAAGGAGGTAAAGAGGTCTGAGTGTGTTTGAAAAAAAGTAAATAGAGAGAACAGAATCAGCAAACTGACTTGCTTAATCTGGAATAGTTTGCAAATAAACTTCTTCCGAAAGATTTTTTTTTCTAAATCCCAGGAAGTTTTTTTCAGTGAAGAGCCAAAGAAGACCTTGCCAAACTAAAACATTTTGATATCAAAAGAGTAATAGAGGATAAAAACTGCCTGCTTTACATCACTTGCAGACTGTTTTTTATTTAAAGCACAAGGGTTGATATGAATTCACAGTTCCTTTATGTAGTAACAGAATACTGAATAGACATAATAATAGTTTAAACAACATTTTCACTGCCATGTTCCTGCAAAGCACAGAAATCTATTTTCTCCTTGTTAGTAACCATATGCCTTGTTTGCAATTACCCAGTAGGACATATATGAGAAGACCACGAGACCCTTAGGCAGAGGTCTTTGAGGGAGACAGCCACTTTCCATGCAGCAGATGTTTTCAAGAGCTTGTAAAGAAGCGTTAATTAATGCACTTGCCAGACGACTGAAAGGGTGTGTGGTGGGTTGACCCTGGCTGGATGCCAGGTGCCCACAAAAGCCACTTTATCAGTTCCCCCTCCTTAGCTGGACAGGAGAGAGAAAATACAACACAAGGCTTGTGGGTCAAGATGAGGACAAGGAGATTACTCAGCAATTACTGTCATGGTCAAAATGGACTTGACTTGGGGAAATTAATTTAATTTATTGCCTATTAGAAGTCCGAGTAGGGTAAAGAGAAATAAAAAACAAATCTTAAAACACCTTTCCCACCCCTCCCTTCTTCCCAGGCTCAACTTTACTCTGGATTTTCTCTAACTCCTCCCCTGAGCAGCGCAGGGGGACGGGGAATGGGGGTTGTGGTCAGTTCATCACACGTTATTTCTGCTGCTTCTTCCTCCTCTGGGGGAGGACTCCTCACACTCTTCCCCTCCTCCAGTGTGGGGTCCCACCCACGGGGAGACAGTCCTCCATGACCTCCAATGTGAGGATGCTCCTTTGGGGGCATCCAACCATGCCCGTGTGGGGTCCTCCATGGGCTGCAGGTGGATGTCTGCTCCCCTGGGGACCTCCATGGGCTGCAAGGGGACAGCCTATATCACCATGGTCTTCACCACAGGCTGCAGAGGAGTCTCTGCTCCGGCACCTGGAGCACCTCCTTCTCCTTCACTGACCTTGGTGTCTGCAGAATTATGTGTCTCTCATATTCTCACTCTTCTCTTCCAGCTGAAAAATGCCCAGGTTTTTTTCCCCCCTTCTTAACCATGTTCTCCCAGAGGTGCTACAACTGTCACTGATGGACTTGGCCTTGGCCAGCACCAGGTCCGTCTTGGAGCCAGCTGCCACTGGCTCTGTTTGACATGGGGGAAGCTTCTAGCGGCTTCTCACAGAAGCCTCCTCTGTAGCCTCCCCACTACCAAAACCTTGCCACACAAGCCAAATAGAGGGCAAATCAAAAGACAGGATGAATGAGGAATGTTCATCTGTTTCCAGATGTAAAACCTAAAGCTTTCGACAGAAACCTCTTGTTCATATCCACCCTGACAGAGACAAGGAACTCATACAAATAAACCAAAAAGTCATACACAGGCTTTGAAAATATGGCAGTACGTATATATGCTACTTTATGGTATACGAGTTATAAAACCAACTAGATAAATGAAAAATCTAGCTTTTGTTTTTTCTCAGACAGCAGAAGGATGAGTGTATGTATGGACACAAATGGTTATCTGAGGTGATGATGGGAAATATTTAAAAACTACTACATCTCATTCCTTCCCTTGCTCTTCTGTTGAGGTCCTCCCTCTGAGAAGAGATTCAATGCCCTACTTCATCAGAAAGTTTGAATGAGAAGATTTTATTAGTGTGATCTGTGGCGCTGATGGTAGACTCTATGGGGCTAACTCTCTGACTTGTTTCTCTCTACCAAATCACATACACACAAAAGAACTTCCAAAGCCATTTAAAATGCTTTCCTGATAATTGTCCCATGTACGTTGGTGGACTCAGATTTACTGGCATGGAAATGCTTTTGTAGATCTAGGTCTTACTGTTAGTTAACTTTTTGACATAGGCATCAAGAGGACATTCCTCAATCCTGAAGACATTGTTCACTTGAGATAAAAATCACAGGGCAAGTCAAATTTTGAGAGGGAGCACATTGTGAGTTGCTGTTGACAGTGTGCCATCAATACACCTCTACCTTGTAATTTTTAAGTTTGTTATTTTCCCACTAGCTCCACCGGCTCTCATAGTTATTGCTTTTAACAACCAAGGCAGCTACAGAATAGCTGGGAGCCTACAGGGGTGTGCACTGAATCACAGCAGGGTATTCAAGCAAATTGGATATACGGGTGTTCACTGAAAGTGGGAATCATCTCTTTAAAAGTTTAGGTGTGATGTGCATTATTTTGAGAGGAACTATCATAAGAATGCAATTCCTACTACCTCGGTGAGCGTAGGGGATGATTTAATCAAAGAAACAACGGGTGGGTTTTTTTATTTAGCTGGGAGTTTTGGCAGTCTTCTTCCTGCCCAGCTAAAATTGCAGGCTCCTTGCTAAGGCTGTCCCAGCTTTTAACCCTTTCTGTTATGTCCCAGCACTGAACCCCCACACCGATGCTACAAAAGTAGGAGGGAGGACCTGATGTTTGGCTCCCCCAATTTGAAAATTACATTTTCTGCATGCCAGGCGTACTTCAAGATTGACCACAGACCTTCAGTTGGGCCTAATGACATTCAATACAAAATGCACTTGGTACAAAAGGCCCAAATAAAGACTCCCTGCCCCCTTTTTAAAGCTACTTTTGAACTCAAAATCTGACTTCTAACCAAAAAAAAAAAAAAAAAGAGAAAAACATAGTGTGCCACTTCCTGGTTTAATTCCCAAATTATTGCTTTGAATGGCAGGATTTCTGGTAGCTCACATGCAGGAAGACAAAAGCACCTGCCCATAAACCAGATTTTCAGGGAATATAAACAAGGAGCCCAGTAGTTCAACCACTAAACAAGTTCCCTTGCAATACTCTCACTCAACATGCAGTAGTTTAGAATTTGATCATCTTCTCATTTTTTTTTCAGGTATATTTAGACAGGTACGTGAACCAATGCATTAATGCTGAAACAATTTCAGGGTATCAAAAGCTGCTAATTGATAGTTAAATGTGAGCTTATTTTTCATGTGAAACGGCTGTACTATATTCATTGTTGAAATAATGGTAATCATTTTCTTTGTGACATTCTCTTGAGGAATTTTAAACAAAGCCTTCAGTAATTGCTTAGTTATTTCAGACCTGCCCGGTAATTTTCCACTGTATTAAAAGGCATTTGTTACTGACAGTGGTGGAAAAAAATGTACATGTCTGCTGGATGGAGCTTTTACTTATTTTCAGTCAACAGAATTACCTTTTATTAACACAGCTGGTATCTGAACAATAGCCTTCTTTTTATTTATTTGACTAATACTTTCCTAAGCTCATATCTGTAGGGTATCTACACCCTTCAAATGGTAATGAACAAACAAGACTGGTTATGTGGGCAAGACTATATTTTCTGTTTGTTTTTTTTTTTAAAAAAAAAAACAACACTTTTAACCCTACTCACAATAAAAAAAAATTTATTATATGCAGTTTTAGAGGAAAATCTAATCCAACAAACTCAACTTTTAAGCAACATTTATAACAAAAATAACAGTATTAGTACTAGAAAAGCAATTTTTACAGCATATGTATTATAATCTGGTGCCTTTGTAAAGTAAACAATATTATGAAAGGTATTTACTATCCAGATATTGGAGTATTAAACAACAGGTATTATCTACCTAAAGGTCACCTAGATCTCTAAATATTATGTGTTGTTATTTATGTTGTTTATCAAACTGATTTTGTCCAACACTACATTGAAAAATATCCCTGCAATATTTTCAGTAACCTGCACCCCCCATGTAGGAATTACAGAGAGGTCAGGAAGAGTCCTCAGAGCAGCAGCCAGGACCCAGGACCCCACCAGTATGAGCTCCAAGAAACACAAAGCGGGTCCTCCTACTTTCAGCCACCCCATGGCTTCCTTATCTCTATAAAATAAGTCTTGTGATGTGTTCTGAGACTTCACAACAGCAGAGGGCTTTTGTTACACATTGCTATTTGTGACTGGCTTTTAATATAGCTCCCACGCTTACAGTGATCAAAGATCACAGAACCATAGAATGGTTAGAGTTGGAAGAGCTAGAAGGATCTTCGAGTTCCAACCCCCCTGCCATGGGCAGGGACACCTCCCACCAGACCAGGTTGCTCAAAGCCCCATCCAGCCTGGCCTTGAACACCTCCAGGGATGAGGCATCTACAGCTTCTCTGGGCAACCTGTTCCAGGGTCTCACCACCCTCACAGGAGGGAATTTATTCCTCATATCTACTCTAAATCTCCCCTCTTTCCATTTAAAACCTCATCCTATCCTAGGCATAAGATGCCCTGAACACCACATCCTCCTCCCTTCTGCCTCCAATGCAGACCCAGGCCCACAGCTACAAGAACACACCATACCGATTCCTGCTTTTCTCTCTGCTTCTCATCTGCTTTTCCGCAATGGGATAAACTTTGTGTGCAAAGGACTCAGGGTCTCCTGTAAGGCACTGATTCCACAGCACCAACTCCCTGCAACTGGAAGGACTTCGTAACACTCTTCTCATACAGGTAAAAGCATATATTCCAGATGTTTCAACCTTATCACTGATATCTGAATGTTCCTTCAGCATCTTGCCATGTTCTGGCCCAAAGAAACAACCTTATCTCCCTCAGTCGGCAGATATGCTCTTGCTGGAACAATGCAGGGATCAGAATGCCATTTAATTACATTTATTGAACGCTCAAACACTGTTTCTTTGACATATTACTTATTTAGGAATATTATAGCACATTTTAAAATGAGTTATTTAGGAATATTGCAATACATTTTCAAATGACAAACCGTACTATTACAGCAGGAGCATAAAAAATGGATCCAAAGTAATGTCAGACAATTTCTTTTACTTGGTAATTTAACTGAATAAAATACAAACCTTTTATTCCCAAACTTTAATGCAAGCTATATAGGCTCATTTATCATTTTCCTCATAACTTCAGAATTATAGATAACTTTGGCTTTTGATATTATTTAAAAAATAAACAACGAAAAAGGTAAAAAAAAAAAACCCTAAACCAACAACAAAGAAAGAGGATTTTCCAGTCAATATGACCAGAAGCAATTATTTGCATTTATATATAGATGTGTGACACTTCTCATATTCACCACCTCATTTACGGTATATTCATTTTTTGAGGAAATGCAGAACATATTCCAGAAAAGCTGATTCCTTAGTTCTCAAGAATAAATATTTTTATTAAAAAAAAAAAAAGATGCTAACTTGCCACAGGTGTCTCTTAGTCTAATCAATGAGAGTAAGCTGAATCTACTTAGTGAGTCTAAGAATACACTCAATGGTTTAAGAAAGACAGCAAGGAGTTTTGCACTACTCTGATAAAATGCTGAAACAAGGGTGCCTTGTTGAGGTTGGGACAGAAGATCAGGAGCAGAGGGAGCACTTCATTGAGCCAACTCAAGTCTGATGGGTCACTCTCCTATGGTGCCGCATTTTATAGGATTAGGGTCTCTCAAGCCTCTTTCCTAATAGTAAAGCAACATCTTAGAGTACCTTCTATTTTTTTTAAATATACTAACATGCCGATCTTGGTAATCATAAAGTTTCATCCATTTACATTCTGGGCATGGCACAGATGCCAGACAAACATGCTTTCCTATATATAATTTTCACAGAGAAAATCATAGCCTAATGATTTAAGCACTACCTCTCTCCAGAGAGAGATTTGTGTTCAAATCCTGCTTAGCTACAAATACTTCCACAACTCAGGGTATGTTGTTTAGGCTGAACTCAAAGTATCAAAATCCCAGTTTAGATAGGAGATGCTCCTGTTTCCAAAAAGTAATTTGATCATCTGTGCCAGGAGGGATTCCTCATTGGGGACTGCGGGGGACCCAGTGGGCTCAGCTGTGGTTTGGAAGGGTGTGGGGAAAGCCTCATCCCCTTACAGCTGGGGATAGCATCCAGCAAAGTATTCTACCTTCACTTCACTTGCCAAAATCAGGGTGGAGGGAGAAGAAAAGGAGGCGGGTTTGTTTTGCACAATAACTAAGTAGATCCAGGAAGAGAGGGCGCTGAAAACCCTTCCCAGCTGGCAGCTCCAGAGCTCCTTTACCACGGGACCCTAATTGCCAGGCGAAGGATGGGACTCCAGCAGAGCCCTCCTCACTTGCCCACTCAATTGGACCCCAATTTAGGACAGCAAGAGCCACCCTGACAAAGAGCATGTCCAAAGGAGCCTGGCAGACTTCCAGGACCGGGGGCTCGGGGGGTCGGGTCTCTCTTCACAGTATTACTTGCACATTTTATTCAACAAGTCGTCAGCGATGCTGCAAGCTGTATCATTTTTCACTCAGCATGAACTGTTAGATGAGCAGTATTATTTGACTGTATTCCAATAATCCTATTAGTGGTAATACAAATATGCAGCAGGAAGATGACTGGCTGTAGAAAAACACATTTTCAGGAACGTTCTATCTCTTAGCTTCGCAATCATTGTTTCTCAGTCACTTTATAATTTCAGTCATTCCACTGAAAATGGTTATTAGTTTATATTTCTTTCCTAATAAAAGCATTTTTACTTCTAGGAGCTTCTTTGCTGCCCTCTTAAGCACTTTGCTAGAACAGCAGAGCTGAATGAAAAAAGTTTATTCTGTTCAGCAACAAGGCGTCTGAAATAGTTCCTACTTTGACTCTAACATAAATATTTTCTGACTATATTAAAAAATACCCAACCAGGAATTCCTTAGTTTTTTTCAATCATATTGTAAATCAGTATTATATTACATATCAGCATTACAATCTTTCTAATATAAACTATTATAAAATACAATAAAGTTAGAAAATGAGGAAGTTAATAATATGGATAAAAAGAATTTTTGAGTGCCCTATTTTGTTATTTTTGTAACACCCCCTTCATACATATATGAAGATAGTGTGTCAATTTAAATTATTGCTCTCCTTTTTACTTCTTCCACACATTTCTTTCTTAATATGTTTTCCTGCAGTTAAGCAGACTCAAATAACATTTTAAATCTTTCTCAGGAAAGCCAAAAATTGTGGATCCACTGATTTGCCATTTTTTAATGCCATGAAAACCTATACTGGCTAATAGAGCAGAGGAAAAGTACATTGAAAATAATGGCAAAAAGTGCAAGAGCTGTTTTTATCCCAAACTTGAAAAAAAGTCAATTGTTTTCTAAATTAACCAGACTTCATTATTAATTTTAATCTAAAGCTTTAAACTAACTTTTTATGGAACAAAAACTGAAACTGCTTAATTTTAACATGCAACTTTCCTTGCTTGCTTTCAAATATTCACTTTGGATGACAATCCAAAGACCAATAAGAGTCGGAACAGAAAGGAAAATTCACATTTTCTATTTCCTCATACCTCTTCCAGTTGAAAACTATCTGGTCTTAGGACCAACCGTATACTCTCACTCAAACTAATTTATAACTCTAACTTCTTCTAAAAGCCGTCTTTATTTAGAGTTAAACTCATCACTGCTGAGACATCTTAAATGCACTTCACCATGCACACAGGCAGAGGGGGATAACAAGGCAGATTTGTACAAATCCAAATATCCCCTTAAACAGGGACAGCAAGTCATTGCAATCCGATTGTCCAAAGGCCTTATCTCTGGCACCCTGACCGCTGAGGAAATTACCCTTGAGGAAATTACCAGGGAGTGAAACAGTGGACATATAATTCTTTATTCTTAATTTGTGCTTTCAACCCATCTATCTTCCTGCAGGCAGAGAAACAGAAAAAGCAGGCACTGAATAGCAAAGTAACACAGTCAAGTTCATGGAGCTACCCAAGCTTCTAATACCTCCTTTTGAGGTTTAGACCAAGAAAGCAGGAGTTGATGCACCAGCACAAAACCCACAACTTCTTGACCTGCTCCAGGCTGACCCGTGGGACACACAGCACAAAGGCAGATCTGATCCACGTTTCCCTCAATACAAAACAGATGTATACCAATACAAAGCCAGTTTCGCTTTCTCATCCCCCTTTTCACAGATATTATATGCCCAGAGAAGCTGTGGCTGCCCCATCCCTGGAGGTGTTCAAGGCCAGGCTGGATGGGGCTTTGAGCAACCTGGTCTGGTGGGAGGTGTCCCTGCCCAGGGCAGGGGGGTTGGAACTTGACGATCTTTAAGGTCCCTTCCAACTGTAACCATTCTATGATTCTATAATTCTATACCACGGTGTAAGGAATTCCGAACACACACACACACACACACACACGTTTCCCCACTTACAAGTGTATTTTTATAAAGAAAATACATGCTATGCAGTTTAAATCAAAGATACAAAAAACAATACAGGAATGCTTAATAAAGCTATGGAAGACTTAATTAAGAGAAAACATTGCCCAAAGCACCAGATCTCTCAGAATACTAGGTATTTTTGAAGGAAGTGTTTTATTCAACTCATAACTGTGCAGCCAAAAGGCTGACACCATGGTTATGTGATCATACCTAGCCTGGGAAGATTTCAAAATTCAGCTTCAAAAACCTAAAACCTTCTTGTTAACAGTGCATTTTTACTGATGCTAACTTTGTGCGTTTGGTGGACCGGGTAGTACAGGATGGTACCGAGTCCCTAGGATAATTCTGAATTCCACTTACATCTTCTGCTTGAATGACTTTGAATTAAGTAAGCATTGTGTATCAGCCAAAAGAAATCCACTTTGCATGACAGAATGCGTCTTTTGAAAACTTAAATAGTGACACACTAGAAGGTTAGAGAAACAAAGGGAAGAACTGTGTTTAAACAATCAAAGAGATGGGAAAAGATGGACCTTATTGACACACCTCAGTAAGTCTATTACCGTGGGGTAAACAGACTTCAATCTGGATCAAGATAAGAAACACTAATGATCTGCTCTGGGAAGAGAAGCTAAAGCACATTGTGAAGAGCATCAGCTGTGGAGGAAAGCCTAGAGGGAATACAAATTAAGAATTTCACAGGTGAGTTGCCTCAAATGCTACTGGTTTCCTTCATTATTTGAATGATTAATAGGAGAGTGATTTTTATCCCCTATCTTTGTAGACAGAATTCTTCAGTAGAACATAAGGGATTTCTGCCACGCTGACAGGAAAAAAAGAAAAGCCCTTCCAGGAAAAGTTGTGTGGAACTGAAGTTTTCAAGATTAAAACAGTAAGACTGTGAGCTTCATGTGGCCATCTTGCTGGACCTGCAGCAAAATTTCTGGAGATCCTAGTTAGAGATTTCCTGAGCGAGAGAAACTGCAAGTCGCCATCTAAAGAACAGTCCTTTAGGGCCACCCAGAAACCATGAAAATATATGATAGTTATATATTTATGTAAAAATGGTAGTCGACTGTCTTTCTTTGGTGATGATTATTTAATCAAAACTTTAGTCGTAATATTTTTGGTGATAATGTAAGAGCAAAATCATAAAGATTGAGGAAATCATACATTTCGGAGAGTATAGAGGCTATGCTATAACAATGTAGCTTATATTGTATTCATTTAAAGTAAATAAATTTAAATTTAAAGTTCTTAATTAAAATAGAGCAACTATAAATAAACTGGAAAATAATAAATGTAAATTGATTATATCTTCAGTGCTATAAAATGGATTAAATCCAGTGTTTTAAAATCACATTAGAGAGGATCTGAAAATTATGTTCCCTTTTCCAGGCTTTAATATCACTCATTTAAACACTTTAATTAAAATGCAAATTCATCTATAGAGCAAATGTAAAGACAAAAGCTTTGATGAATATGGAATATCTGAGAAATCATTAGCCAACATCATAGCACATTAGATTACCACTACTGGATTGGAAATATAATGTTCACTGTGATGAAAACATTATAAATTAAATCAGATGGCTGCACCACCTAGTGTTTTAATTTCCGCAAACTTCACTCTGAAACGCTTTCTTCTCCGAATAACCACCTTCATTATTATCAAAGGACTATTCAATCCTTAGCTTAAAACACTGATTCTTCTTTGTATCATTTTTCACCAAAAGAGTCTTTCTTATATGATGTTCTGCCATCTGGCAAGCAGCGTAATGTAATGCAGTTGATGTGTCATCTATATGCTTATACAAATAAATTAACGACAGAAAAGTAAACCAGTACTTGCTGGGAATGGGAGAGCTCAGCAAAGGGACAAAGTGATGGACTCAGGGATGCACTGGCTTTCAACAGAATTCATTAATTAAATAGTTTGTAGCAACAAATAAGAGATCTACAAACCAAACCTGTGCATGGTATTTCTGTGCAGATGTGCAGGCACATCAGCACCCAAAGCTACCCACGGCTGCCAAAGCACCCATAGCTGGGTTCACGCTGCTGAGATCACACTTCCCAGCTGACAAGGTGCTGAGATGTTTACAGCAATCAGCACTTTGCCACATTGCTTTGGTTTGTTCTCTAAGCAGGCACCTTAAACGGTAGTTAGATAAGAATATTGCCGTGCTTTTCTCCATATTCCTGAAGACAACTTAACTAGGTGACATGGCTGTGCTTCCACAGATGTCATCTAACCAACACCTTCCATCTCTCATTCACCCACCTGCTACATCTCTCTCAGTTATGTGAAAACAACTGCTTGGGAGCTGCAGTCGACCAAACTGTGAACCCACCCACCTTCAAACACAAACTGCTGCTCTGGGAAAAGCGAGGGGACAGTCCAGGCTGGAAGTCAAGGTACGTTTCCCAAGATACTTGAGCTTGCTTAATAGTCTTCCCCATGGAGGGGCACAAGGCCCATTCCCCCTCGGATCCCTGGAAAACACCCCCTGATACTCATTTTGACTTTAAAGCTCCATGCAATGGCCAGACAGGAATGGCCAATTACAGGAATGTTTAATCTGCGTATTTTAGGCACTTTGCTTTGGAAATTTAAAATAATGCAATATCGAAGCCTGTAATTACTTTGCTAAATATGTGACCGTGAGCACAGGCAGGACTTTTTAGTGTTTGGGCCATGCTGACTGTTGACAGCATCTAGTTCCTACGATGGAACTCTTGAGTGCTCAGTGCTTCACAGCATCCTGCAGAGTTTAGAAGTGCAACATAACACGTGGTCTGGTGTAGGCAAACACAGCCACATGGTACATCCCACACATGGGATGTGCAGTTTAAGTGTAAATGCCAAGATCCCCAGGGTTTATTCTCACGAATGAGCATGCCAATCTCAATTAAACCCACGGCGTTTATTTAGAAAGTTAGGATCTTAATTTCTGCTGGCATCTTAGGATGTGAGCCACTGTCTTCAAATACAGACAACTGCAGTTCAAATTCCCTCATGTTATTTTTCCAGGCTCAAAAATGATAGGTTAGAATGTATCTAAAGGGAGTGGTCCTAGTCTTCATGGCCCACTCCATCTTTGCTGACAAGGGCACACTGTGGCATCACTTGTGACAATACCAGCTGTGTACTGCTGTAAGGTTTCAAAAGGTTCTCCTTAGTCATATTTAATCCAACTATCACCTAATAAAACATTTGATGCACTACTGACATCAGCTGGATAGAAGGAGATTTTATGCTTATAATCTATTGCTGAGTAAAATTAATTCCTTAATTCATCAGCCTAGCTTGTTGTCTCCACTATAAACTAATCATAGCTGCCACCCCCCACACAAACTTGACCTATCATAAAGGAAAGAAGCATAGCTTTTTCACTCCTAAAGCTCTACTGGTGTAAGCACCTTTTGATTCCATACTTTCCTTTCCTGGATCTCTTATAAGGCTATTGTTTTCTAAAGGAGATTCTCTGTGAAAAACCAAATACGAAATGTTACATTTATAAAAGGAAAATAAATGGAATACAGTTAGCAATGAAAAAAAAAAAAAAGGATAGCTACTTTATTTTTTCTGCAATTATCCCCTATTTGTACAGATAAGATTGGATTATTACCTTAAAAAGAAAAAGGATAATGAAAAACATCACCTTGCTAATTTGTACCAACATTATTAAATGAAAAAGTAAAAAGGAAAGAAAATTTCAAAGCCTTAGTTCACCTGAAATCTTTAGTGAAACGCTCAGAATTTTCTAACAGAGACTGAGCACTGACAATTATTCCACCGACTACTTGGGTGATTTATGCATTGTTAATTGCTGTATGTCTGTTATAAAGCAATCGGTATTGGAACAGAGTCGAGGACTCAACTCTCTATCAGGTATTGACTGAGATACGTAAAAATTCTCAGTTAAGGGTGCTCAACTACATTCAGCTGGAATGTAAATAAATAAATACTAATCAAGACAAATACAGCTCTAGATACTTCGCAAAATGTTAACAAATACGAGACTCTTGCTTGAGTTGCACCTTGCAGCTGTCTGGATGCTCCTAGGTCATATTTTATTGCTCCTCTTTCTTGGGGATATCCCTCTGAACAACTACTAACAAGCTTCTTTCCCCTCCTCCCCCAGTAATGAATTTTCATGAAGTAGACGGAAACTTTTGTGAAATCCTCCGCCAAATCTGAATGAAATCATACATTTCCAAACATTATCAATTCAAAGACAGGCCCCACACAATGCATGTGTGCATCTAATTAAACACACAGACCATAATAATACTGGATACTTCATTTCCCATAGGAAACAAAGTTAAGTGGATTTCACTTAAAAGTCTGACAAGAGCTGGTGAGCGCCATCACACAAGGTGTGATCAGAACACAACTGCAAATTTCAAAGTTATCTGCCCTTTATAATTTAAAGCATGAAGCCTGTTAAAATTTCCCTGTGTGGACTTCTCTCTTTTCAGTTGCACACAGACCCTGCAAACATTGCTGAATTATTTTGCCTTATAAATTTACTATTTCTCTTTAAACTGACAAGCAGATGATGGAAAACATATTGGTGCTCCATATGGCTTGAAAGAACAGAGGAAATCATGTTCCTAAACTTGGCATGTTTCGAAGCTTTAGAGCTTGAAAGGCTTCTATGTCTGCCAGCTTTCTATACCATTATTACAATTACAGTGTTTACCGCTGGAGGATACCACCTGGTTGCAGGATCCTGTATGCTATTCTTCCACATTTCCCTCCATGGGTCACCTGCTGATGAATCATAGAATCACAGAACCATAGAATGGTTAGAGTTGGAAGGGACCTTAAAGATCATCGAGTTCCAACCCCCCCTGCCATGGGCAGGGACACCTCCCACCAGACCAGGTTGCTCAAAGCCCCATCCAGCCTGGCCTTGAACACCTCCAGGGAAAGGGCAACCACAACTTCCCTGGGCAACCTGTTCCAGTGCCTCACCACCCTCACAGGAAAGAATTTCTTTCTGGTATCTAGTCTAAATCTCTTCTCTTCCAATTTAAAACTATTGTCCCTTGTCCTGTCACTGCTCTTCCTGGCAAAGAGTCCCTCTCCAGCTCTCCTGTAGGGTCCCTTCAGATATCGGAAGGCTGTTATAAGGTCCCCCCGGAGCCTTCTTTCTTGAGGCTGAACAACCCCAGCTCTCTCAGCCTGTCTTCATAGGAGAGGTGCTCCATCCCTCTGATCATCCTCATGGCCCTTAAATTCTGAGTGGGTGTCCAGGAGGAAATGAGATGTTCCTCATTCCTCAAGTTCGATAAGAAGAAATGAGCCGCTGTGGGACAGTGCAGATACCTGGCCAGGACATCTAACTGACCCCTGCAGTCCCAAAAGAATCACCAAGGAAACTCATTACCAAACGCAGAAACCACACTGAAGGGCAGAGCTGACTGCCAGCAGACAGTGTTACTCGCTGGACCACTCCAGCCTGTTACTTCTTCAACTGCTGCACTCCTGTCCTGTCCAACGGCTGTGCTACGCTGCTTCTCATCCTCATTTGTTGTTTAGTTTTAGTCTCATTTGACTCCCTGGTGGCGTGGGTATGATGTCTGAGCTGCTGTCAGAAAGTCCGTGTGAGGCTATTTTAACAGCTACGAGAAGACAAAACTCTTTTAGTTTGTCTTTTTTGCTGAAGAATTTGCTTTTTCATTAGCTCAGCTTAGGCATGTCACGGTCTGGATGAATTAAGAAGAAAGTGAGTCCTCCTTTCCCCCTGTTTAATGTTTACATCCCCTTCACGTCAGGCTGTGGTTTTCCTATTTCTGTGCTTCCAGCCTTCAGAAAGGTTCAGGCACAACTGCACCTAAAACACGAAGACCATGACCCATCTCCTAAGGTCTAATACTTCACACCCTTTGCCAGACGCCTGCCAACACCAGGCAAATGTTTTCAGTGAGAGTCTGCAGACCTCCAGAACACAGCCTTCTGATGCGTGGGTCAACTCCTGCCTTTTCCATCTACTCCCTATGAATTCCCTTTTTCAGTCCCCGTGTTTTGGACGCCCCTTCTTGCAGATTTCCCCAGGGATTTTTTTGGGACTGCAGGGGTCAGTTAGATGTCCTGGCCAGGTATCTGCACTGTCCCACCATGGCTCATTTCTTCTTATTGAACTTGAGGAATGAGGAACATCTCCCTTCCTCCTGGACACCCACTCACAATTTAAGGCAGAGGCTTTTTCTCATTAAAGGCTCTGTGCCCATTAGCCAATGTTCCCTTACTCACCACAGCTCACGGTTCACCAGTTCAAAGCTGATCCCACCAGATATTTTAAACCACCGAACGTCACTGCTCCCTAATTTTACTGAGTACAGAGACCTCCACAGAGAGCCTTGGTTACCTTTCATCCTGAGGAAGCTCTGAGCTTTTATAAACGCCTTTCCTACTTAAATGAATCCATCATATTAGTGCAATACTGGTTACAGTTTCAAGATTCCAAAATAGAAATTAAAGACATTTTCTCTTTTTTTGTTATAGCTAACTTTCTATTAGTCCAAAAATGAACCACTGCTTTTTATTTGAAAAACTCAGACTTAGATAATTAATGGTACTCGCTGTTTTTCAGGTTTTGCCTTTCTCCACTTTCACACTTATGTAGGGCAATTTACTACATCTGTGCTTAATGATGCCAACTTTATCTTTTTTTCTTTTTGCAAAAATCCAGCAGTCGTGGACACCGGTGGAAGTGAAAAATAGAGGCTAAAATGGCTCAGGCATACTTTGGCTAGCCTGAGAAATGCACTGACCTGAAAACCATGGCAATTATGGAGATAAAAATCTACTTAATCTATTGATAGATTAAAAACTTAGATGATAGTTATCATGGAACCAAACACCAAAGATTTTTAATAACTGTGAGAAAAGGAAGGGTGATTTTAGATTATGATGACATTAAAAATAACAGCATTCCTATTTGGGGTGTGCATTGTATGCCAACAGACATGTATGCTGACAAGATGCAGAGATTCTGACAGAAGTCATTTCACCATGTCATCATTTCAAAATGTCATCATTTTATTCAGAGACTAACCTTGATGAATACTGAAATTCAAGATAAAATTAAACGACTGTTTGTTGTTCTTCCTATTATTGATAACAAAGCTAGTTAAGAAGCATATTTAAACATATTGTGCATCAGGCATCACTATAGCAATATGTAAGATTTGGGTTCTTTCTCAGTATAATATCTGATTGTAAATTTACTGCTCCCAGTTAAAAATATATGAAAATACTTGTTTTCACTCTTTGATGAGGCACTGAGTTTAGGAAGTTGGGAACAACAGTCCTTAAGACTAAGGTGCTTCCCTGCTTAGGATATTCCATCTGGTAACAGATAAATACAGCCTTTATTAAAGCAAATGGAAAAACTTCTACTGACTTCAGTGTAGTCATAAAGCTCATAAAATATTGCCTTTCCACGCATGTAGCCCCATTCATTTCTATAGGTCTGTTTAGGTGTATAAATTTTGACTCAGCTGTCTGCTCAAGAGAAATAATAATAATGACAAATGAGGAGTGCAGCAGTGTCCCTGCCGAAGGCCAGATCTGCAGCTCCTATTTTGAGTGGAACATCCTCCCAGGACTGAAGGTTTTAAATTGCACATGAGAGGAGTAAGAATAGACACATGTGCAAGAAATAAACTGAAGACCTGGCACAAAGTGCTTGTTTAGAACAAAGCAGAAAGCTTTGATTATAAGTCTGGGAACATTGTACGACAGCCTTTAAGTTGGAAGAGTAGAGGGAAAATGTCAAACAGTTCTGAAGTACCAGGAGTTACTTCAAAGATAATAAGAGTTGAGCAGAAGTAGCATTATCCTTCAATCTTTGCCTTTTCCCTACACTAATCTTTTTCCTCAGTGATCTACTTTCTTTCCTCACAGATGTTTCACTGGGTTTTCATTGGCTTGAGTAAGAACGTATTTTAAGACAGTAAGACTGATGCAGAACATAGTATAATGTTGACAATACCTTGACAATTCTCAAGACTATCTTTCTTGATAATCCATTAAAAAAAAACCCATAAAATGCTGGCGGGTTGAGTTTACACCGGCAGCTGTAGTGCTGGATGATATGTCCCAACCACCCTAGGGTTTCACCACAACTGATACTGTTCGTCCTCCCATGTAGCACAAAGCTGACCGAGCTAACAGCACCAGTCTAAATCCAGAAATTCCCTCTGGCTAAACTGACATAATAGGATCATGAACCCAAGTCTGACCAAGACCAGCCTGGTACTGCTGAGTAACACAGGAGGGCTGATATTGGTCATCACAGAGCCATGCCTGTCGGCAGCCGAGCTTAGATACCATTAAAGACCTAAAAGTGTAACATTCAAAATCCTTTGGAAGTTATACTTAATGTTGGGGTCATAGGCACAGTTTAATTTTTAATTCTAAGTTTGTGTCGTTATATATTACAAAGCAGGGAAATGCTCCTTTCTTACCCTTTCCCTCCTTCCCTTTGCTTTCAGCAATGCATTTACAAGATGTGGTATTTACAGTGAATTGAATGTCAGCTATTTTAGGATTCATTGCTTCAGTGCCCATACCACTATTTAGTGAACACATTCTCCTGTACTTCAATTATTCAAGTCAAAGCTGCCTGTATATAATTATTATTAAGAAACCTAACTAGGATTCCTATTCATTTTGATGTGATTTATGTCACTGTGACAGCTTTCTGCTAACAAGTCATTAGTAATTATTTCTGAAACACCAAGGTCTAAACAGCAGCAATGTTGCTTAGACAAGAAAAGAGAACATTCTGACAGTTTGTCTTTCATTTAACCTGAATTTTCCAAGACTGTATGATACTGTAACCAAATTTATCACACCGCAACCTTTTCATCTCTTAAGTAAGAAATTCCCCAAATGCTTTAGGAGTTTTTGATCCACCTAACTGCACAGCAGCAAAGATTTTAAATGTGAAAACAACTGTAAGAAGAAACAATACTAGGCTAAAAGTACTAAAAAAGGACAGAAATCTTTAAAGTCTTTGGATTTTTATAAAGACTCAGAGCACGGGAAAGACAATGCCTGCTCTCAGCAGTCACTAGAAGGCACTACAGCATCTGAGCACCATCCTCAATAGACAGGACACTATTGAACATGAACTTAATCCAGCTGTGGTTGCGTATCTTTTGAAAACTAAGTTTTTATAGATTATTTACTCTTTAGAAAATAAATTTCTTTGGGAAAGCTGTGTCTTTGGGGGGAGAGTCCTGAAGCACAACAGAATCTTTCCTATTACACATAGTAAATATTTTCTCGCGCTGTGATATCTGCTGAGCTACTATAAATCAGAAAAATAACAAATGTCCTACATGCTCTCCTCCCTCTCTACCGTTCTTCTTCCTGAAAAATTTCTTCTTTGGCTGCATACATACATGTACACGTACGCATACATTTGCATGTATATCTATGAGATACATCACTTGAAAACATTTCAGTGTCTGTCTGGCCAGAAAGCTCTTGAATTACTTCATTTTAAGGTTTTCTTTTCTTCTTTGCTTTACCTTGTGCTTTTGTAATGGCTGTTTTTTGCCATCTTTCTGTGATATTACAGTAACATTTATTGCTGCTGGCATGATGAATAGTCTAACCCAAACTGCTAGTCATCAAGCACAGAATGTAACAAGGACATCTGATTGCCTGCAACCAGAGCCCTGGCAGTCGTGACTGTGTCTGTAATATCTTGCCAAAGTGTCCTTGAAGAAGTCAGTTTGGCTGTTACCTCCTATTAGTTATGACTTCATAAACTGTGAAGTCAAAACTGAAAAAAATCTTTGTACTCAGAAACCCTAAACCAATAATCACAGCTTCCTAAAACTAATAAAAAAATAAACAGCATCATGGAGCCAACTTTCACTATGCTGGATTTTGACTGATAGGAGGAAAATTACTGTGGATAATTCACTTAACAGAATGAAGTATTTTGCTCTTTAAGCCTAAGTAGCTGGCATTTCGATTTACTCTGCAGATATTTAGGATTTTTTTCCTATCCGCCAAAAAAAAAAACAACACAATAAAACCAAAACAATAATTTCATTAAAAATAATGCTTAGTACAGCTTATTCTATGTCACAGTCAATTTCAAAGTCTCAATATAGAGACTCAATATAGAAATCACGTATGTGCACATATCTATGTATTCAAACTATCTGCAAACTTGCAGACAATGCTTATATACTTCCATATACGAAATGGAAACAGGCTGACACTTCCTCTACATATCTCCTATTTTATAAACCAGAAAAAAGTCATCATCATAATACTCGCCTTCACCTTCAACCCCACATCTCTATTTCTTGATATTGATTTGCTGCACTGGGGATCCTCTATTGCACAATGTACAGAAAATGAGCTAGGATTATGAAACCAAAGAAGATAACAGTTGTTATCTCCTGCCTTCTCATGAGCATCCAACTCTTTACAACCTAACTACTAATATGCTTGGGTCTCCAGATTTTCTGTCTTCATATGCATAGTCAGAAATCAGAGACATATTTTAGTGGGAGAGCTTGAATATGACACAATATAGCATCCTTAGCATCTGTATGAATTGATCTTCCTACTGCTTGTGCACCATTGCAGTATGTGCTTGCACACTCTTCAAATACAGGATCAGGTGTTCTTAAGATACAAAAAGAAAAAGTTGTTTATACTGTATTAGCCTTGGTAGAGCCTAGTACATGGCAAAATTAAGTAAATAGGACTAGATTGCAATGTGGTACTGGATAGATCAATGTAGAATCAATTTCTTCTTGTTAAAAGTTTCTAGGAAAAAAAAGTTTTAAAAAAATATTATTTTCTTACTCAGAAATTTTTCTGAATGTCGTGTGAATCTGCACAGACTGATATTTCACCCAGATATGACCATCAAATCCTTGTCATTTGATGTTTCTTAAAAAGAAAATCCAGCGCCTGTCAGATTCCTTTTCGTGTAACCTCAGTAGGACTGAGCACTCATAACTCCCAGGAAAACTAAGCAAGCTGTATCAATTCTAAGAAGTCATCCCATTAGAAATAATAACGCCTAATCAAATATTTAATAAAAGGAGTCAGCAGACGTAAAATCCACAGGTGCCATCACCATAGCAGAAACTATACTTTATCTCCAACTAGCTGAATGTGCTGTAGCTACTGCTGATGTAGTGTGTTTCTTTCAGGTGAGTATAACAGAGGAATTAAGGAAAAAATGTCAGAAAATTTCCCCCTCGGGATCCTATTTTCAAATACAGAAGCATTTGACACAAGGTCTAAGCATTTCTGGCTTTAATCTTTAATAGTATTGCTCTGTAACACACATAATAGTTAAAATTACTCTGCAGAATAATATTTTCATCCTCAAATCATAGACCAGAGGAGGGAAATAGTTGATGATTTCTAATGCCTTAGAGCACCATCGAAAACCAGCTATTTTAAAAACAAAATTAATTACACTGCACAAGTTTGAAGCTGCACCTTTACCTTGCTCCCAGTGATTTTAAAGCTCTTGATTTAGAGACCGAGTATGTGTCCAACATGTGTGTTCATGAGGGCTGATGTACAACTAGATTTGTGTAACTCTTCCTTCTGCTAAAGAAACTTTAGTGTGAGGCTCGCCATGCATTGCAATTGTATGAAACGCAAACAGAAGCACAGAGAAACAGCTGTTTTCCCAATATAGCAAATTCTTTAGGGAAATTTGTGCAG
Organism: Tringa tobata; assembly: GCA_033628505.1. NCBI lineage: Eukaryota > Metazoa > Chordata > Aves > Charadriiformes > Scolopacidae > Tringa > Tringa tobata. The sequence continues at coordinate 8,573,300 of JAHREE010000245.1, forward strand.
AAGGAAGCAGTAAATGCATCAGCAACCACTGACGCGCTCCGATAATTACTGCAAGGCAAAAGAACATCTGCATGCAAGGAGTAAAAGAACACTACAGCTAATGAAAAGAAAAATTAAAGAAAACCAACTCTATAATGGGGAGTGGAAGAAAAACATCCTCTTTTTCCTGAAGAGATCACTAGTGTATTACTCAATAATTTAATTCTGACACATGCTTTTGTTGCTTGATAGCTTGTGCTTTTTTTGACTGAAATAATTTATGCTTCATTCAGAAACAGAAGCTTCCCTACTCCTTCCAAAAAACCCAACCAGGACCTGAGAAAACCAGCTGTGATACACAGTGGAGTTATTTACTACCCAGCATCCAGTCTTGGGCAAGCCAATAGCAAGTCAAAGTCGCCTTGTAGTCTATTTAAATCAAATGAGCATTCCAGGTTCGTCCTAAGACAGGACATGAAATATTACACAAAACAGCAAGTCAAGATATACTCCCATGTCATATTATCTGCTGACTAACTTTGCAAAAGTTCACAGGAGAAGATACAGAAATGTGTTAAAGTCCATGTTAGAAGGTTTGAATAAAGCCCGTAAAGATGAATGAAGTGCTTTTGGAGAGAAGTTAGAGATCATCAGTACTTTTTCTTGTTTTATATCACTGTGAACTTCACAGAATCAAACTGTGACTTGAATTCACTCTACATCTACTTGAGGGTTTCTAGGATTCTATTCCCTGCATATATTTTTTTTCAACTTTTAAAATAGTTATAAAATCAAAATGTTATACTGGAGATACTTAGAAAATAGGTATATCTAATGTTTATGATCCAGATAAAGTTAACCATAATTATTAATAATTTGTAAAGTGCAGAAATAAGTCACATAAAAAGAAAAAGAACAGAAAAAGAAGAAACAATCATGTCCATAGCTATAACATAAATTGCACATTCTGCAAATGAGATTCAGAGTAAATGGTAATGACAGTACCAATTTTACCAGCGAATTAAATCCTAATACTTCATAATAGGTTTTTAATCAGGGGATATTTTCCTTCCTTGAGAAAAAAATTATGCCTAATTTTCATTTCAGGCTGCCCTCACAATCTTCCATGTTTAAGACTATTTGCAGCTCTTTTACACACACAACACTGTCAGTTTGGAACGTTAATTTCCATGAGCCAGAGACGGGACAAAGATATCACCTCAAGAGCTCTGAAAACCAAGGTTAAAAATGACATTTTCTGCCAGACAGGTGACTGTTTTTCTTGTTTGCTTTGCCTGTTTATATTGGTAACTCTTCTGCTGGTTTCCTTGTGTGTAGAGAGTACCTGTAAAAATTGAATGCTGATCTCAGTTCCTAGGCACTGCTGTAAAAAGCATGATTATTGCTCTTATAAACATCAGCTTTACATTTTTAAGCCACAACTCAACTACATGCTCCAGGACCACATGAGTGCTAACATGGGTTACCAGCACCATGTCTATGCCGACCTTCATCTTGGAACCCACAAATTTTCTCATCGGACTACCTAGTACAAGTGTGTGCAAACTCAAGGAAGGCTGAAGCTCTAATACTGCTGGGGAAAGCAGCAGGAAGGAATGTCTAAATTTTATACAACACGCAAATAGATATTAAGATGTTCATCACAAATTTGTGTGAGCAGGAATGTTAAATCTAATAAACAAACTAATATGGTTTGTTTTTTTTTTTTCGACACAATTTGAGGATGAAGTTCTGTTTATTTCCAATTCCTTGGAAATTTTTTTATCCACTGTTCAATTATCACCTAATTTCCCATCCTTTTCACAACTCCTTACTACTATCCAGAAACTGTACCAACATTACATTTCTGAACAGAGAATTAAAGTGTGCAGGGTGGTTTTGGCATAGCATGCATTTAATCATTTGTGTTAAATACGATTTGTTTTATCCACTTCTTTGATGTCAATTTGTTAGGTGTACTCAGCACAGCTTACTTTCAATAAAGTGGAATGAGAAACTGAGCTGAGAAACAGAAACTGATTATACTAATTAACAGAGGTGGTGGTGGTTAGTATTTTTCTTGCAACTTTAGACCAGACATGCTTCAGATGTAAATGTTCTCAGTCAGGCTCTTCTGCCCAGGCATCTTGTTATTTGTGTTAAATTCTCCCTAGTCATCTTCTCCTGTGCTTTGACTCTCTTTCCAAAAAATACTAGATTGTGATACAGTCTTCAGGCCAAAAAAAGGCAACACAGCGGTGGCAGGTGAGAACGAATACACGGAGTGTGGGCCAAGAGGATTTCTCCGTATTAGAAATAAATACAACCCTCTAATAAATGCAGCAAAGATAAACCCCAAATCCCTCAAATATTCTCCTCCTCAGCTGCTAAATATCTGGAAAGGAGTTTGCAGGAGTCCAAGCAAAACCTGAGTAAAACACAATGGATTCATTTTGGTGGGAACAAATACCAATCAAAGAATTTATTAAAAAAAAAAAAAAAAAAGCTGAACTAAGCAAAATGTACAGCCAGAATGTGGCTCAAACTTCTGTGATCATCCAAATGCTCCTGGGCACCCTGCAGTGAATACTGTGATTCACAGGCTGCTCTAAGCACTGAGGGTTTTAGGAAGTGAACACTAACCCTGTTTGTTAAATCATTTTTAGACAAAGTTCATCAACATGTCAGGAATGAAGGGCAAGGCTTTTGCTGTGCTTCTTTTATTTCTTATTTGACCAGCGTCAATTAGAAAGTCTTGGGGAGACTCTGTAATTGCATATTGCATAAACTCCAAATGGGGCCTTTGAGTGGGATCGCTGCTAAGAGGGCAAGCAATCTTCTCTTCACTTCTTCCACAACTGGACAAACATTGAAATGGTTGATTCTAGATGCTAGCATCCACATTATACACACATGCCATGCACTTCTAAATAAAAAATGAGTGCTCAGACAAGACATCTGTAATTTAGGAGGAGCCTTTTTACTACACACTATCGTCTGAAATTGAAAACTATCAAAAGTTAAACCAGGAAAGAAACCCAACACATGTATTTTTGAAAATTTAAAAGAGGTAACACAGAAGACAAGAGTGGAAAGTTAATTAGATTACTGAAGTGTTTAAAGGACAGAAAGAAAATGTACAAGGAGGTGTTTCTACACAATCTGTTGGTGTTCTCTTCAGTGAAAGGACCCAGTTCCAGATCCCAAAGCACCTGAGGAGGCCCTGAAGCTAAGATCAAACCCCAGTGGCATTAAGATAAATTATGTGCAGCAAACTGAAAACTGCATGAGCAAGAAAACCAAGGGAAAGGTATCAAGGGAATACCCCTTCTCAGAAGAGTAGTAGAACACAATGTCATACAAGCACAGGAACAGAGGCTACCTCCATCCTGTGATGTTTATTCTTCCATCAATAGACAACAGTTTATTTACAGACCACAATCCTTTCTTCACTAGTTAGGAAACACATTTGTCTACTATATAGCAAGACTTCATCAGAAAGTTATGTGAAGGTATATCTGACACCTTAACAGCATTTTATCTGCTCTGTCACCTCAGTGGGGAAGCTCCTTTAGTCCTGGCCAGATATCAAAGAGGTTCATTAGGAACATCCAGCACAGATTTGCCATGGTTTATCTACTGTTCCCAACCAACTGTATTGCCTTCTACGATGAAATGACTGGCTTAGTTGATCTCATTTACCATGACCTTAGCAAGGTTTTTCAGACAGCTTCCAATAGCATCCTACCAGCCAAACTGAAAAGGCTAAAAGGTGGGTGGAAACTCTGAGTCAAGAGACACTAGTCAAGAGACAACCGGCTTCAGAAAGGAGCTTTGCAGCAAGGACAAAGGGTCCTGGTGGACACTAAGCGGACCATGAATGAAAGCCACCCACACCCTCAGCTGCATCAGGGAGAGAGTAAGCAGTTGGGAAGTGCTTCTTTCCTTCTTTTTGGCTTCTCACATGGAGGACTTTGTCCAGTTTAGGGCTTTGCAGTACAATAAAGACACTGGCAAAGGGAAGAAGTCACAGAATCACAGAATTGTAGTGGTTGGAAGGGACCTCAGAGATCATCAAGTCCAACCAGCAAAAAAAAAAAAAAAACCAAAAAAATAACCACACCAAAAAAAAAAAAACCAATACCACACACCAAAAAACCACCTACCACCACCTAAACACACAACAACAACAACCAAACCAAAACCATCACCCACCCACACAGCACCCCACCACAAACCAATAATCGTGGGCACTAGACCATTCCCTGAAGAACCATGTCTACACGTTTCTTAAATACCTCCAGGGATGGTGACTCCACCACCTCCCTGGGCAGCCCATTCCAATGCCTGATAACCCTTTCAGTAAAGAAATGTTTCCTAATATCCAACCTGAACTTCCCCTGGCGCAATTTGAAGCCATTACCCCTTGTCCTATCATCTGTAACTTGTCCACCCAAGTCCACCAGAGAGATTGTTAAGGGGCTGGATTATATGACATTGAGGAGTTGCTTGAGAAAGCTGAGACTTTTCAGCCTGTACAGAAATGTACATGACTATTTCTGAAATGAATTACTGAAACAACTAAAAAACAAAATATACCGTATGTTCTAACTACAAGGTTACGGCTTCTCCAACCATATATTTGTATTTTTATGATTTACTGCAGTAAAGTTAGCTAACAATTGAGCCACTGGTAATTTTTTCCTTCCATAGTATTAGAAAGATTTGAATAATGGAAGATTATGTTTTTCCAGAAAATCCCACCAGATTTCTAAGTGTCTTTTTTTCATGTGAAATTTGCCTCATTTCCACAACTGATATTACCCATGTCTTTGCAGGTAGGATAATCTGTTTTTCTATACCTTACAACTATGATTATCATATGAACTAGTCATGAGACAGAAAACTACAAAATTTCATCAAAACACCAGCTGATTAACTGACAAATACCTTCTGTTGCAAACCTCATTCCAAAAATTCTAACCTTGAGGGAAATATATGAGAAGTGTACTTATTGCATTCTACTGTCTCACACATGCTCACAATAAACCAAGATTAATGTTATTTTTACCCTTTTTTACTACAGAGGAGTGAGTTGAATCTCTTTGGTAGCTAAATTAATAACACTTTCTTTTTTTTTGCTTTTTGATTTTTAATGAGCACATATACTGAGATATACAAATTACCATTCCAAATGTCTCCCTTAGCTTTTGCCTTTATTTTCTCTTCCAGAATCTGCATTTTAAAAGTTTTCTCCCAAACTTTTTCTCTTTTTCAAACCTTTTCTTTCTTATCACTTAATATTATAATAGATAGTAAGTAGATTTTATGGTTAGTGATGCAGTGAATAAGTTTTCAGTATAACAATTTTTTCATAAGTTCATTTCTGTAAAGAGATAATTAAACATTTTATCTTTAGACATGACATCACGGAGCTTTGTGAAAATTCGAGTTAAAAAAAGAAAGAAAAATGAGGTGAGACTGATATTTTTAAAAGTATCATTTTCATTAGCTGTGAGATTTTGTTAAGTGGTTAAATCTGGTTCTAATATTTCTAGTTTTAGAAATGGATTACATTCTTATTTAACTGTATGCAATCCCAGTTATCTTAATTGTTTCTATAGACTGTTTCTATGCTGAGGTGTTTACAATATGCCTAGATTTACCAAGTTTGGGAATCTAGAAATGTATTTCATTTTCTATAAAACACATTATGTTTTTGTGTTTTTTAGTATTTCATTCCTTTATCAAGAACTCTTAGAACAGACACCAGTGTCCTGAAAGTGTTATGAATTAATACAACTCAACTGTGTCATCTTCAGCTTCAATTTTACCTGCTTTCTGTGGCTCAGCCTATGATTAATAGAGCCAATCTTTGCTTGAAGCCCGAAAGCTACTCTTTATTAATTTCCACTTTCATGCCACGCGCTGTAGAACATCATATAGCCTGGAGTGCACCCCTCCTCTCCTCTTCAGGTTAGCCAGAAAGTTCAATTTAAAAGCTAACTATAAAATAATCTAGGAGAGAGACAGAAAATAAAACAATATCTGGAGAAAGTAAAGAAATAGAGTATGAAATGAAAGACGTGATAAGGGTAACAAGAAAAATGTACTGAGAGCAATCCTCTTCCTAAGTTTAAAGTCTAGTAGCTATTCACAGCAGGAGTTGCTGCACTGCCTAAGAGTTCTGTCACTCTTAGGCTTCATTGATATCCCGTGTAAGATGCAAATAATATTTTTAAATTAAGAATGTAGAGAACATCTTAAGCCAGCCCAGTAAGAAAATAAAAATGTCTAAAGCGTGGGTGTCAAGAGAATGGGGCCAGACTCTTTTCAGTGGTGCCCGGTGACAGGACAAGGGCACAAGGGCACAAACTGGAACACAGAAAGTTCCATCTTAACATGAAGACAAACTTCTTTCCTTTGAGGGTGGCAGAGCCATGGAACAGGCTGCCCAGAGAGGTGGTAGAGTCTCTGTCTCTGGAGACATTCAAAACCCACCTGGATGCATTCCTGTCCAGCCTGCTCTGGGTGACCCCTGCTTTGGCAGGGGGTTGAACTAGATGATCTCCAAAGATCCCTTCCACCATGACCTGTGATTTAGTGCCTGCATCCCTGCTTCAAGGTGTAGGTGTGCTGATGGGAGGGCATTGCCCATGGAGAAGATAACGATTCCCCTGCCAGGTGACCTGAGCATGGCATAGGGCTGTGCCATCCCCCCCCCAGCACTGCCCACAGCACAAACCCCACCAGCTACTCATTCCCAGGGAGCCTGAAATTGGCACCAGCAATTACTCCATCTGTGTGTGCTTATCTTTATCTTGATGTGAAGCGGCACGTTCTCACGTGAACATTTGCTTGGCACAAATGGTGCACAGAATTGCTCGCTTCCAGGAAAATCCCATACGAGCACTAAAGGCAGGATCTGCAGTGTGGTTTGCCCATCGGTCCATATGAAGGGTTGTAAAAATATCTATACTGTGCTCTTTTCCCTCTAGTGTTAGCACCAACAAATGGTAATTTTGTTCTAATACTTTATGGAGTCCGAGTGCCTTCTGTACTGAAATCTGTAACAAGCATTAGCCCTGGTGCATTACACCAGGCTCGCCTTTTGGTCACTGAAATAATGTTTTGAAAATGAAGAAAATAAAACAATAAATAAAACAAATTAAAACAACAGGGAAAGGGAACAAAGCATGGTGAATTCCTGCCTTCCAGACATGCCTTACATTGTTCATACTGAAATCAGTGTCTTGGGTCAGTGAAAGCAGAAATCAATCTACACTGAAAAAAAAATTGAAATATGAATTCAAAAGACTCATATCTAAAAACGTATTTCAGTTCTATTTTTTTTAAAAACTTATTTCCAGTTTTTTCTTTTATTCTTAATATCTGCAACGACAGTGCCTTTGGATATCTCTTCTTCTGTATAATTGTTTTTCTGAACCTGTCATTTATAAATGGGAGGCATCCTTAAACTGATGTCTATCAGCCCTCTATTAAAATCGTGTGCTTCATATTATTGCCATTGTTGTCCTTCCTTAGAGTATACAACTAAAGTCAAAGCTAAAACTGCAACTAAACGGTTAGCTTTCCCAACACATTTAGTGGTTTTAGGTTTTAGATTTTTTATCTAAAATTATTTTTAGTTTACAGTTCTTTGGCTGCCTTTTTGAGGGGAGGGGTGGATGCTGGGGACAGATAGTAACTGAGCTTGTGTGTTATTTATAGCAGTAGTTTAAATGGAATAAATATTTTTTTCCACAGTGTGGCAGCAAAACCACAGAGGAAGAATTGACTCGTCTCAAGAACTTTTTGCTAAGTCAGTTGAAAATTATGAATAGCTACAGTCAGAGTCCATAGACTCCTTGTCCTCCGTGAACTGGATTCTGCCTGGAAGACTAAATCTCTGCTCTAGAATTCCAAATCACTGCAGGGTCCTTTTTCTTACTTCACCACCGTTATTTTTTTAATTGTCCTTTTTTTTTCTCCTATAATAAAACTCTTGAAATACAAAACAGTTCACAAAACAGTTGAATGCTGTTTTGCTGTATTACACAACCACACTGCAGACTCACAGGCAAAAATGTGAACGAAAGCATCTTCTCTAACGCCTCATAGGAAGAACTTAGGAACATGCAGGAAGTCAGTAAGTGTCCTGCAGTTCAGCAAATGAATCAGAGACAGAAATGGCACAGAGCATTCGAAGGCAAATCATACTGGTTTTTCACCTCCCAATGCATGTGTGCATGTGTGTGTAAACGAAGAAAATGAACAAAAGAAAAGGCAAACACAATGTAACCTAATTTCTGGTGAATTATACGAGACAAAGACATTTACAGCCCCACTCTGTAATCCTCCAGATTCAGAACGGCTACTTAAAAAAGTAAGAATCATGATCACATTTCTGTGATCTATAGCTAAATCCCTCCTGACTGCAGCAATGTTCCAGCCCAGTCTTCCATCTCATTTGAATCAAATTAAGGAACGGACCACTTTTCATTCCTTTCATTCTCCACTCCTACACACTAGGTACTACTTTTCTTCTAAGCAGGTTAAGGCCGTGTAATTTTGAACATAGTATGTCTATTTTGATTGTCAGTTGACTTTTTACCTTCTCACAACACTATTTATTCTTTCACGCTTGAAGTCAAAGGGTGAAACTATTTCTTAAACATAGTGATCTCAGCTTCCTAAAGAAGATTGTTGCTATTTTGGAAAAGGTAGGAAATATTTTTTCCAGGAAAATTAGTTATTCATTTCAGTATATTTCAAGGCAATCTACCAAAGAAAAAACTTTGTATATTCATGAAAATAATCAAAGATTTAATTATGGCTATACCAACAAAGCAAGCTAAGGAGAATGGTTGATTTATTTTCTGCAGTAGACCATAGAAAAATGATTGTATTTTAGGAAACAATGTCTAATGTGAAAATGACTTAAAATGTAGTAGTGTCTGCATTATGATCAGCTCATTAAAAGTCCTATTTTAGATGTAGATTATGCTATGCAACATCTAGGGTATGGATTATGTAGGCACCTGACTAAATCTGTATCTACAGTGTAATTGAACAATGAAATTACCTGAGGATCTCTTAAAATATGTGTTCTCCATACAAACACACATGTATATACTTCCATATGCATCAGCTGGTCTTCTTAAGTGAGAATCTAAATCTTATTATGCTCAATTTGGATTTATAGAAACTCAGACAAGCCAAAATGGATATCATGTGTGACATTAGAGAGGTTCATTTCTCATCTGGGACTTGCTGACTCATGATTTAAATACACAATGATAAATTAGTTCTGGGAAAGAGTCTAATGGTGCGTATCAAACAGAATAAGCTATTAAATTCTAATATTTAAAACTGTATGAGGAAATAAATATTTGGCTACACTCAAAACAGTCTTGAAAAAATGTGGAGATTTTTTGTTTCATTAAAAAAATAGCAATTTCCTTCAACTTTTAATCTCAGCAATGCATGTAAACAGCGAATACGCCACAACATAAATCTTTTAGAAATTATTCTACTGTTATTCTCATATTCTGGTAAATCAATACTGACTTCCTGCCTTGCCACCCTCCTTTACCTTTGATAACGGAACAAGATTGTTTTATCAGTATAAATCAGTTTTATCCACTCTTTGCTATGGATGACTTTCAGTCCATTTACTACAAAACCACTGCTACAAGGTCATCCATAATCAGCTCTTAACTTCAATATATTATAAAACATTTCAAATTAATTTCAGAAATGTTTAATGAAAGCAGTTAAAGGAGCAGAGCATGGTAGCTGCCTGTGTGGTGCCTGCAGCTATGACACAACCTATGGATTTTAGAGCAAGGTATTACCTACGTTCAGAGGCTCGTTATTAAATGTCAGAAGTTCATAGCCATTTTGCATAATTTGAAAGAGACCTTTTTAGCTAACACTTTTTAGGTTTAGTGTAGATTAAATGCTCTACTCTATTAAATCTCTGAATTTAACAGGAATGAGGAATAATATATAGCCAATACTTTACAAGGAAACCACTGATAGTTCCTACTGCTTACTGAGGAGAGTTCTAACAGTGCATGTATAGAATCAGACACTTAAACTTGTGCTGTCTACCATCCATGCATACACACACACAGATATACCTGCTAGATAGTTACATATTTTACAAACGGAATCTTGATTGTCTGATTATTTCCCGAGTCTACTAAATACTGCTTCAGTTTGCTGAATTAAAGGAGCTTGTAGTCTTTTATGAACTCCTGGAGGTACTAGGAGTGCTCCTTAAAGTATGTAAAAAGAAATTTATAAGAGAAAATTTATTATTTACACCAAAGTTCTCTATGCAGTAAACTATTCCACTGCAAAAGATATCCACAGAATGAAAAAAAAAAAACACCCTGAAATTATTGTTTCAGTAGGATCCACTAGCTCAGTCACTTGGCTGATTATCAAGCAGTCACCATGTATGGCCACCAAAATGGAAACTGCTGGAACTTAATGAGAAGTTGGAATAGGCTTGAGCCAAAACTGAACTTCTGCTTGGCTTAAAACCATGTAGCAGTATCTCTTCTCACTACTGCTTTCAGTGTCCACTCTCCAGCAAGGCAACTAAAGCCAGTATTCAAATGAAACAAGGCGTGTACCCAAAGCATTGCAAGCACATCAGGAAAGGGAGTCAATTTACCTCATGGAGCTCCACGCTGCTGCAACTGGTCAGGTCAAAGAGGAGCCAGCTATGTTTACACTGTAATGCAGTCACCAGGACAAACATCCATAAAATATCCCTGCACTGTCTTTAACCAAGTTGTCCCTTTATTATGCTCCAGATGAGTACCAGTGAACCTGTCCATCAACCAACCACATGAGCTGGTGCATCCTTCCTTGCCACACAGGGAAATACCACCACAGAGCTCTCCCTGACTACTCAACAGATTATCTTCACTTCCAAAACATTAACAATCCATTTAAAAAAACACACACAGATATAAGAACTGGGTTTTGGTGTTTAGGGGATGCCTAAATTTCTACTTTTCTTCCCATCTTCTCAAAGTTTGGGGATTATTTAGCTTCACATAGGGAAGGTTATTAAAAAAAGTATTAAAAATATCAATTAAAGTCACTTCATGAAAAATGTGTTTAGCTTGCATGAGAAAGAATTAAAGTCTACATTAGATAAAAGGAATTAATAGAATTCCAGGATCCTGGGAAAGACTATAATTCTTCTGGAGAGGAACAAATGTTCCACAAAGGGGATGTGATACCTTAATGAAGTGAGAAGTTCTTTTTTGTATACATATTTTATATAGAACCTGCGTGTGCGTTTGCACACATACACAGAATACAATTTTCTTTTATTGGCTGATGCTGCCTCCACAAACAAGTTTTCAATAAAACCATGCTGCTATGGTCTATAGAGTTATTATAATTGTCTAACCAGTTTCACAACATGCAAAATAAACTAAGGAAAGGGACAGAGATAAAAAGTCAAAAGTCAAAAAGTCAAATGCAGACATTACTGCAGACAATTTTCAACACAAAGCTAGATTTCATTAGGTAATATTGCCCTATTAATCTATTAATTTACATGATTATACATACATAGATGTAGAATCACAGAATCATAGTATCTTCTAGGTTGGAAGGGACCTTCAAGATCATCTTGTCCAACCATCAACCTAACTCCAACAAAAATAAACACCCACACAACAAACAAAATGCAACACCATCACTAAACCATGTCTCCCAGCACCACATCAACCTGTCTTTTGAACACCTCCAGGGATGGTGCCTCAACCACCTCCCTGGGCAGAGAACTCTATATAGTTAAACACTGCAATAATATTTTTATGTTACATGGGTTTAGAAAATACTGTGAACCCGTAATTTTTGTTTCATAGGTACTGTCTCTACTTGTTTGTCTTTAAGTGCACAGTTAGACCATCTTCACTATTTGGTGAGTTGCCCCTGCTTGTTTTCCTATACACCCTCAAGGTACACCATGGATCCAAACCCATCATTCCACATGGCCTTTCCTGCAGTTCCCATCACCACCATGCTGAAGTGTTTCACAGACACTGCTGAACATCTTTACACCTTTAGCTCATGGAGTAAATGGTGACTGGCCCTGTCAATACAGTGTATTGGGGTTAAAAACCAGACTAAGTTATGTGAAAACTAAACATGCATGAGTCAAACATTCAGCTCTACTTAACCACAACTGAGGGAGAAGCGAGCAGTAAAACTTTTAAATAAGATAAAAGCATTTCTTTCTGTTTCTCCACAACTGAAGTAAAGGGAGGTTACATTACTAGATTTTGCAAAACAGTACTTGAAGTTGACCCTGATCTCTTCATTTTGCTTATTATCATCCTCTTCAATCAATCCTGGTTTAGCATATTTTACATTCATTTACTCCAAATGGACTGCAGCAAAAATATGAAGAACAATCAGCATCTAAACAGATGTGCAGAAAGAAAGGTATTTCTGGAGCCTAACCTTCCACTCTCCCAGCCATATGGATAGTAAGACAGTTGTTTTGAAGAATCTTTTAAATTCAAAAGAAATACAGGGTCCTGGAGGGGAAAAAAAAAAAAAAAAAAAAAAAAAAAGAAGCTAAGAAGTGAAAACTGAGCTGGCAAAGGCATGTGTAAGATTCAACATTTTTAGCTCCAGCTCCCTCTTTGGGTGTTCCTGCTACCTGTCACATTAGAAAAATAGGTCTGACAAGACAAATCTGAGCATTACTTGACAGGAAAATAGACCATTTTCATGTATTTTTATCACATTCTATTCACTGAAAAGTTAAAAAGTTCTAGCTAAATAATTATCCAGAAAGAAGATATTTAAAATTAGGAGGCATTTTTAGAAATGTAGGGCCAACTTACACTTATCCACCAGAATTAATGCCATGACTCCTGAGTAACAAAATATTTATGTACATCCATAGTTACAGAGATGCTACTGTGTAGAAAACTAAAACATTACCTTCAAATGCATTAGTTTATTCATGGCATCGTCTTTTTCCTACACGGTTAAAAACTTTCCACTTTTTTACGGATATTTAAACTACTTCATATTTATCAAAGGAATAAGAGCACACAAATGGGAAATTACTATGTTTACTAATTTTATGATATCTTGCATCTTAGTAAAATTTAATGAGCCCTATCTTTGTTTCTGTAACAGCAAATTAACAGTGAACACTTCAAGAAATAAAGGTATATGTTCATCTTTAATTAACAGAGCAATTAAGTTCATGCAAGCCAGGAATATGCACGAGTTTTGAGAACGTGGAGAGAAAAAAGGTATTACTTGTTCACTGGAAAACAAAAGGAGTATGCCAAGCATTAGTACCTTCATGCTCAAAGAGCAAATCAAGTATAGAAGAAATGAAGTAGTGTGCTACAGCTCTGCCAAGGCTTTTGAAGGATTCACAGCACCTCCAATGTTTGGAAAAATATCCAGTTTTGGCAGAACACAATTTGGGACTGCAATGTGGAGAGGTAAAGGGATGCCTCTCCCTGGCAGGCAAGTACCACGTGGCAAGGATGAACCACAAAGGGCAACACTACAGTTTCTCCATGTCATGTTACAGGACAGTTACAGACTTCCAGGATTTTGTTATAAAACAGGTACTCATCTCAACATGGGCTCCCCAAACACCCACTGGCAGATCACCAGGTCCTCTGCAGCCCACCATCCTCGTGATGAAAGTATCTATGAGGGAATGTAGCGACAGGATGAGGGGTAAAGGTTTTAAACTGAAAGAGGGGAGGTTTAGATTAGATATTAAGAAGAATAAGAGGGTGGTGAGACACTGCAACAGGTTGCCCAGAGAAGCTGTGGCTGCCCCATCCCTGGAGGTGTTCAAGGCCAGGCTGGAAGGGGGTTTGAGCAACCTGGTCTGGTGGGAGGTGTCCCTGCCCATGGTAAGGGGTTGGAACTGGATAATCTTTAAGGTCCCTTCCCAACCAAATCATTCCATGATTCTATCTGTGGTTCGATCCCATGGGAGGTGTGCTTCCAACCATGTGAAGAAAGGCCCCCTGCCCAGGAAAAATAGCAGCTGAGAGGGATCTGCAGGTCACTGTCCCTTGTCACTATCTTCTCCAGTGCTGAGCAAACCTGACATGGTCAACCCGTCTATCTCCTTTCAAGTGTAAGAGACATGCTACTTTCCTTCTGTGTTAAGAAAAACACCAAAGGGGACATATAAAGTATTTGTAGTTCCAATAACAGAAGTGTTTCATGAAAAGTGCCTATTCAATTTTCGTCCTCGTTGAAGAGCATTAAGCCTCCAGATACCTCTGTTCCTTTATGAACACTACTGCATATTTGTAAAAATAACTAAGCAGCTATTGTCCTTAATATTTCCCTCTCAGAAAAATTTTGGATTTTTTTGCATTAGGATTTTTTTTGCAAAATTAGGAGTTTTTTTCTGCAGAAATTCATAGCTAAGACACATTTACTTTCTTCTTCCCAACTTCTTCTGACCCTCAGAGCAGCAGACCGTTTGATGCAGGCTCCTGAAAGCACAGACCTTCGTTTGAGGCAAGGAGTGCAGAGCATTCCGTTGCTTTATGGTGTTGCTGTCTAGCGTTGATCACAGTGCTGTCAAAAAAGTGCCTTATTTACAGCAGGCTGCTGAGTCTGTCTGAAATTATTCCTCTCTCACAAATTACGCTCCATGACTGGCTTTGTTATGGGAAAACACGTCTGCATAATTGATAGCAGAATGCAGGAAGGTGCTAACAACTATCAATTTCTGTTGTCAAAAAGCAGCTGAGGCTGAAATGTGCTGCTTAATGTACTGGCAAGATTATCTGATACATATATAAAATCGTCTAAAATCCTATCATTCGGAACAAATTTTATACTTTAAAAAAAAATTGGAACAAAAAACAACCTAATACATGTACGAAACTTTACCCCAAAGTTTCAGAATTTGATACTAACTGTATATTAAGAGGAAAGATATAAGACTTTCAAATATAAAATGTTTATCAAACAGAGGATTTAGTTAGAAACATAACACCATGTTGTAAGTGGTAGAAGAAATTAAAATAATAAAAAATTGTTGCTTTGCTCCAATGAGTTTTTAAATACAGGTTATTTCAAACTCGGTCTTTCACATATTGACTACTTCTTTAATAGTGGGGACTAGCCAGTCACTTCGTCTTTTGCAGACACAGGAAACTTCCTTTTTGAATTATTAAACACCTTTTGAATGCAGCTAGCGTTCACAGATCTGACAGTCTGATGAATCTCATGACTATGTCGCATTACCAAAAGACTAAAGAACCTTGGCAGCTTGATAAAAAATGAATTGCTCTCTCTACCAAGCAGAAGGATAAAATCTGGCAAAAATTAGATATATTGGTGTTTATTAACGTTGCCTTTTTTTCACAAGGATCTTTAGTATTCTGCAACAATTATTAACCTCTATAATCTAAGCTAAAGACTGGCTTTCTCTCTGAATTGTGAATTTAAAAACTAAAGCACATTAATGACTGCAAGTTATCTCTAAACTTGTATAACAGGAAAGCATATGATAAAAAAAGCGCCTTAATTTAATAATTACAACAACTTTAAAAAATGTCTTGACATTTAATACCAGCGAGGAATATTGGCATGGAACAAGTCACTTGTTTAGCAAGATCTCTCAACGGAATAAAAGTGCAAATGTGCTTAATTTCAAGAACACATATAAATGCTGTAATATAGAGAAACAGATAGAAGAGTTCATTGAAAATCTTGGAGAGTGGGTGCAAAGAAAGAGAGGAAAAGAGCAGATATACTAAACTGAGCCAGAAAGTGAGGAGGACTACCTCTTTTTCTTTGGGGAGTGGGGGTGGGTGTTGTTTTTTGTGAATGAGACTCTTTAAAAGCATCTAAAGGAGATGCGACAGAGACTTTGGATACTTAGGCACCACATGAGAAAATTCAGATTTAACTTGTCAGGATGCTGCCTTGCATGCAAGTTGTCATTTCAGAGTGAAGAAGTTACCATGGGAGTGGTTTTTATAGGTTTGGTGCTATCTAACAGGAAAGAATGGATGAAAAAAATGAAGAGAGGTCTTCTGGTGAAACCAGTCACAAACTGATTTGTTAAGAAAAATGACATACAACAGCTACGTAAATAAAACAGAAATACCTTCCATTGCAGCACCACCATCAAAACCAAGAGATTTCAGCAAACTCTGGAAACTTGTTAAAGGTCTTTTTGAAAAATGCCTTGAGGATAAACATGTGCAGGTACGCTCACAGATTATGCAGAAAGATTACATTAAATGCACACGTTCTCCCGAATAAAGGAAAGAATATGCCATTACACTTGGAAATCTTCAATGAGTAGCTGTCAAAAGTTAATCACAAAAAAAAGGAAAGCAAGGTCATATAACAAAGGAAGAATATAGAGATATACAACAGAAAAAATCTGAAGTATAAAATGAGTTTCAAATTGCAAGAGACAAAAGGAACAAGAAGAATATTAAAATACCTGATAAATAAAAAAAAAAAGAAAATGAGTAAGTCAGAGGTAACAAAAAAGTAGAGAAAATAATGGAGGGAAAGATGAAACTTAACACTTCCTTCACTTCAGCCTTCACAAAATGGTAAATATTGACAAGACATTCAAGATTACTTAAAGAAAAAAACTGGATTGCAAGGCAAAGTATGCAAAGAATACATTAAAGAATATTTAGATAAGATAAATGTCTTCAAATTGGCTGAGTCTTATTAAATTCACCTTAGAGAAACTAGACAGTGATTTCTGAACCATTAACAATTATCTTTACGAGCTTCTGGAGGACAGGGGAGGTCCCAGAGGACTGGAGAAGGGCAAATATAGCATCTCATCTAAGGAGAAGAAAAGGGAGGACTGATGGAATGATAGATCAGTTAGCCTAGTTTTCATTCCTGGAAAGGTCCTGCAATAAACTCTTAGACAAATCTTTTGTCAGTGTACACATAATTTTCAGAATAGACCCCTCTCACTGCAAGCTGTAATCCTAAAAAGAAAAAATATCCACACCAACCAAAAATACCCCAAACCTGTTTTTTTTGTCAAAACAGTACAAAGCCCATATTTTTTCATAGGGGAGGTGGCTGTTGGATTACAGAAGGTATAGCAGTTCACAAAAAAACACAAGTAAAACATGTATTTCTGACGTTTATGTGCCAAGAGAGATAAACAGGGTCCATTCTATAATAGTCTTCAACAGGTAACACGTCCACAGGAATATAGCAATAATTTATGGGAAGCCACTTTTAAAACTGACACAGGAGAATTACTGTAATTGCCAAGGAGAGGCAGAACTTACAGAATCATGGGGTTTCCCCCAATAATAAACAAAGTTTTGTAAACTGATTTCAAGTCCAAGTGTAATACGGCGGTTGCATATTCTCTGCAGCCCATATACAGCCAGATTACATCGGCTCATGCATCCACAAAACTGTAAAAGTTGGAAAGAAACCTTGGGAAACAGTCTGGTCCACCCTCCTGCTGGAAGCGGGGCCGCCTTCAAAGATACATCCAACTTCAAAGTTACGTGAAGGCTGCTCGGGGCTTGTCCAACCAAGTTCTGAAAATCTCCCAGAATGGAGATTTCACAGTCTCTCTTGGAAACCTGCTCCAGTGTCTGATCACCCTCAGAGCTGAGAAGCTTTTCTTACGGTAACACGTAATTTCCCTAGCTGCAGTTTGGGCACATGCACAAGTCTTGCTCCTTCTTCTCTATAACCAGCCCTTAAGTAGCACAAGGTTCCCTTTAGCTTTCCCTTGTTCAGGCTGAAAAAGGCCAGCACTCAGGTGCTCCTCATCATCCTATAATCCAGCCTCTTAAACAACTGGTTGGTCTCATTTGGACTTATTTCAGTTGGCAAACCTCCCATGGCAAAGCCAAAGCTGGCCATGGTCATCTGCAGCACTCATCCTCTGCTCTCACAGAATGGAGGGGAAGAAGCTCTGATACAGGGCAAAGAACCCAAAATGCAGAAAAAGCTAAGTCCTGCTCCCACCTTATTAAACCTGACTGCAAGTGCTCTAGAGATGAATTCGTTTCCTCCCCCATATTCACTGACAGGCTACAAGGTGGGAAATCATTCTCAGTCCTACTGTAAGTGCCCCTGAGGGGCTTTATAGCTAAAAGACCAAAGTCACAAATATTTATCAATTCAACAAATGTATTTTCAACTGGTGAAGGAAATCAATATAAGTCTTAATCCCTGTATTTTTCCATATGTTTCTCTAGACTATCCTAGCAGAAGCCATCTCAGGTAAACTGCTGATTCTATTTTTTCCTCTTTTTCATGTTCAGAAAAAATAAAAATAACACAAAATAAAAATAGCATCTCTCTTGCAGTGCCTCAAACAGCCTTCAGACAAAACAGTGCAGAAAACATCGTGCAAATTCCCAGGTCAGTGCAAAGATGTCAAGCAAGAGAAGTTCCACTTGTGAAGTTTCTCCCACAGTGGGTCTGTTGGGAGGCAACGAGCCTTCAGTTGCCAAAGGACTGAATTCACAGTAACCTTTATACATTCATGGTTGAAGTATTAAAGCTCACAGTGCATGACTAAAGGAAAACCAACTAGTCCCTATTTTTAGACTCTGCCTCTCAGAGGCTCCGTCTATACTCTCCCATCTATATTTTAAGCTCTTTTGGCTCTAAAATGCATGGCTTTTGGCAAAGAAACAAGCCAAGGTGAAAAAACGTCTAAACATTAGCCAATTGTGCATCTTCATATGCCACGATTCATGGAAACACTGTTAATACTGCAAAAACCATGGACACAGCTACTTGCAGTCCCTTTGTAAAAACCAAGAAAAGTTCCAAAAAAGCCATAGGTATCTGGAAACTGCATGGTCTGAAGAAATACAATCAAAGACATGATCAGTGATAGCAGTCACCTCTGCCTGTTCTCTAAAATGGTTTCAAGCTGGAGCATTCAGTACAGTGGTATTTTATAAAACATAAAACAGAACATTAATTTTTTTGTGTTCACTTCCTAGCACAGAGTGTAGGAGCTACATTCAGGTTTATGTCCAAAGTTTCCAAGGAGGGTACTCAACCTCCACTCACATGAATTCAGAGCCAGAACAGGCCAACTCTCTAGCACAAGAGCTTATCTCCAACTTAGTATCCCGTCTCCACTAGTGGCCAGAAGAAGATGTGTGGAGAAGACCGTAAAAGAAAAGTAAACATGAAATGATAGTGAAGTTTTCGGCCAGACTTTCTGTTCCAGAGGTAAATTTCTTGCATAGTTGCTTTGTTGGATTTCTCTGCCATGCACACATAAAACTTCTTTTGTGAATCCTTCTACGTTTTGGCCAAAATCAGTATCAGTTAATGAAAAGCTTTATAAGTTGACTATGTGCACTGTGGTAGGTACATCCTCAGTACGTTCTGAATCTGCCACATGACAACTTTATTCCTCATATTTTAATTATGAGAAACGATGAACCTCTTTATGTCCCTTCATGCCACTCACTTTTATAACCTCCTATCTCATCTCCTACCTTCCCCCTCATTAGTCATTTTTTTCAAGGCTCAAGAGCCCTGATCTACTTAGACATGTCCTTGTACTAAACCCCTTCCATACCTTTGATCATCCATGCTGCCTTTCTCTGTACCCTTTCTAGCTTTGTTTTGTCCTTTTTGAGACACCAGAACAGCATACAGGATTCAAGATAAAGGCAATAGATTCATACAGTGATATAATGATATTTGCTTTTGTTCTCCTTTCCTTTCCTAATAATTCTTAATGTCATATTTGCTTTTTTGATAGCTACTTAGCACTGAGGTGACATTTTCAGAGCACAACTTATTATAATTCACTGATCTCATGCTTGAGCAATAAAACCAAGAACACAGCACACCGTTGCAGATGTAGTGGGAGGACCGTTTTGAACAGGTACATGACTTTACATCTATGTGTACTGACATGTTATCACACATTCATTCAACACTCTACTGCAATTCTTCAGTGTTGACCTTTTGCCCAGCCCTAACAGGAACTTCTCCCTCCCCTGCAATCCCATTTTTTGAGGATCCTGATAGCAGCAATAATGATGAGATTTAGATTTATGGAGGTCTTTGCGAAAAAACAGTGGTTATAATCCTTACATACAAAGCTGGAAACTACTTTAGTTTTTCTTGTAATGTGAGCTATTTTTTCACCATTTGCAACTATGAATCAAAGGGTTAAAACCCAGTATTTTTTTATTAAAGGCAAAAAAAGAAGTCTCTGAGAAGGTAGATAAACAGGGCAATGGAGACATCCTTAAGCAACAATATTTCACAGCCTTTTCCTTTGGAGAGTCAACTGCTATTTGAACTTTTTTCTACTCTTGTAGAATACTATAATCATTTTTTAAATCATCCTGGGTAGCAAAGTGCTTTAAAGACCATTTGATCCATTAGTTTAAGTTCTTTGTGTGAGCAAGTCTCTTCCGCCAGCCACTCCTGTTAGCTGTACTTTGCACCTCTCCCTCCCCTGCCGTGGACCTACAGTCTATTTGCTTTAGAGATTGTTATAATTCATATGATTGATTTTCTGTTTTCCTCGCCCTGTAGTTTGAAAGGTATATCCTAAGATACAGCCTGTAGCAAAAGTGACCATGTATGAGGAAATACCCTAAGCTCTTCCCTTGTGTTCCACACGAATGTGGAAATGTGGATCCATTTACTCATATATAAGCACCTGTGATAATCTGTTGGTCCTGAAGATTCTTTGTAAGGCTGTCTGTTGTTTATCCATGGCAAACAATCACTTTGATAGTTTTTTAATGTCTTTAGCAAGTTATTTTTCAAGATTTTATTGGAATGCTGTATTTCTATAGTTAAGCACAGTGTGTAGATTTTTTCTAGTTTTCTTTTTGGACCTTCTGAATATCGATTTCCTAGCTAGACATTTCTTTGACCCTTCTATTAAATGACACCTTTTATTTCCCCACTAAAATGTTTTGATATGGTAGTGTGGTTTTTTACTGAGCTTCTAATTTGATATTTTAAAATTAAAATTATCCCCACTGTATCTGAATGTACTTTACCCTTCTGAATGGTCCTTCCAATTTCCTTTTGATGAACTCCTCATTTTAACATAGATCTCCTTTTTCAGTTAAGCAGTAATATAATGAATTCTGCTGTTCTTGTCAGAATGTTGAATCTAATTACATTATAGTGACCTAAAGAGATGGAGAGTAGCTCTTTGACAGTAACATTTTTAACTGGATCCTGTATACTCTTTCAGACCAACTCAAAAATTTCTTCTTTTCTCATGCTTCCCTGAGAAGCTGTTACATGGGATAGTCATTTGTGGGTTTTAAAAATTTACATTTGGAATCACATTTAACCTATCTTCAACTGCGATAATGGAATCTTTCCATTATAATTGTACTTTTTAAGGGGCATGTTCTATGGCATACTTCACTGAATATGTTTCTTAGATTCAGACACTAAATTTTTACATCTGTGGCTGAATACTAAGCATAAAAAATGACCCTGAATTACTGTTTAAAATTATTCTTCATTATGGAACATACCCCTCAAAAGTGGATGGAACGGGAAAAGGGCATAATGAAATAGTAGCAATAGGTTTTCCTTAAAGTTCAAAAAATCTCTTTTACAACTTTGTCAGTACAGTTGTATGGTTTTCCTCTTCCTCTACCCCATTCTGCCTTTTTCAGGTTTCATTCTACAATCCTGTAATTAGTCTTAAATTTTGATTTTCATATTCCCATTGATTAAATCAGGAGTAAAGACAGACAATTCATAGGAAGACCAAAGCACTAAACAACCTTTACCCACAAGCACCTAATACCACTATGGGTATTTACAAAAGAAATTCTATAAAAACAACTTAGTCTGAAAGACACATTCTTCTACTGATAGTGTAGTGGTCTATTTAACAATTGTCTCTGAGAGACTACCACTTTCTTATAAAAAAAAAATACCTAAGGGAAAAAACTAATTTTTTTTAAAGGAACATGAAAGACTTGTTTTCTCTTGCTTAGTTCTTCATCCTTCATTAGGGCAAAAGTCATAATTTTATCCAAGTAGGTCATTATCATATTCCTTAAGAGCTATGGCATCCGAAAAACATGTGTACAAAATCATCCCAGAGCCTGATTCCTATTTGTCACTTTTAATGCACACTGAACGGGAAGTTTTGATTTACCAATTACATTATTTATTAAAATTATTTTATCTATATGAAAGAGTTTAATGTTAGTAACTGAAGACATTTTTTCATGAAAAGCCCCATAACATAAATTGCTTTGTAATCAAGGGAAATTAGAGTATTGAAATTTACACGAACACTGTGGCAAACCAGAATACAATTTTGGTTAAAGTATGATTTGCACTCTTCAAGAACATGAAATCTCAAAAATTGTTCCAGAACAGTAAAGATTTCTAGCTGTAATGTTCTCATATTCAACAGTTTTATATAGGGTGAGGAACGAAGGATTAGTTTTACCCATCAGTGGGACTGAGTAATATAGCCAGGGACAGAAGTAGAGGTTCAGATCTCCATTCTCCCAAGATTCCAGCCCATGCCATTCTGAGGCAAGGCATCTCCACCTCCTATTACTCAAGGGTTAAGAGACTGATGGCAGTGATTTGCTGTTAAACCTTTTTTTGCAGATAAATGCATGAATGCACATCCCTGATTTTGGGATATGGTTCAGTCACCTTTGGGAAAAATGACCCCAACAGCAGTTCCTCATTCTCTAAAAGGCTTGTGAATTTAAACCAGAGTTTTTACTGAATACATAAAAGAGAAGTGTTGCTATTTGAACACACATATTCTTTCCTTGGAAAGTCTAAAACCATTTTTACTTTTGCTTGATTTGATTCAGTTGCCGACCGAACCAAAAATATATTTTAAAAGGAACATCATTTATATCCAAAACCCTTTTATCACAGCAATGAAGACTGGAGATGCAGCTGTAAATGACATGATGAATTTATATAACCTTAGATGCCTATTCTGTCAGTTCTCAGCTAGTATGTCCATGACTGATGCCTTAAAAGAAAAAAGCACAGTGCTTCATTAAACTCCAAAAAGCTATAGGCTCATGTGTCTATGTGACCCCACAGGAAGGAAGAACGTAAAAATAAAGAAATACCATTTCAGTTTAATAAAAATGCTAACATTTTTAGTCTAATAAAATAATCAAACAGATGTGTCTGTAGTCTTATGTGCATACCCTCAGAAAAAATGTAAATAATCTCTATGGTAGCCAAAACTTCATAAAACATCAGACTTTAGCCCACAAAGGATAATAAATCTCAATTTGTTTGCATTAGAGAACCCTTACACGTAATGCAAATGTATACTTCTGTGCCATCTTTCAACATGTCTCCTAACAGTTATTGAAAAGGTAAAATAGTCTAAGCCCATTCAAAATAAATAAATAGATCATACGACTTAAATGCTCTTGAGGGATAAAGCATTCAATAACATCCTTGAAGGGTCAACTAATCACAGTAAAACAGATCAAGTCACAAAGAGGACTTATTCTCTAACATTAATAATGACTGAAAAAAGAGAAAATCTTTATATTTGCTCTTCAGCACACCTCTTTCTTGAAAAAGATATCCATATTATACAAAAAATAAGAATGTTTACTTTAAAAGTATAGAAGGATGGTTTCAGATTCAAACACCCATTGCTCTTTTACAAGGGAAATGAGTTTGAGAAATGCAAAAAGAGAAAGAAAACAAATTTTTAAAAAGGATGGTCCTAAGTTTCAGATATACTAAACTAAATTTATAAAAAATAAGGCAAAGTATTTTTTCAGCTTCAATTTATAGCAGAAATATAAGAAGGACAGAGAATGATCAAAGATGAGGAATGGACTTCTGTACAAAATGTGACAAAATATAAAAATAAAGAACAGAAGCTCAGTTGCTCTTCCAGTGGAAAAACTAGAGGACAGCCATGGAAATTAGCAGATAGAGAAAGAAGTATCTTCATACAATGCACAGTTCAGACAAAAAGTTCTTTTTCACAGAATGCGGCAGATTCTAAATAAAAAGATTAATCAAAAACAGCTTTAAAAATTAATGGATGAAAAATACGTCAAGAAGTATTAAATACAATGAGATTAGCTCCTGTTTGGCAAATCCTTGAATTGTAAATTAATGGGAATCAGAGAGCATTCCTATTACATCTAAATATATGCTTTTTTTTTTTACCTTCTCTAAACATCTTGACCTTTGACAGAGCTAAGATATAGAGCTAAATGAACTTCAGTCTAACCTGCAAGAGATCTTTATGTTCTATACTGTCATTTATATGCCAAACTGAAATTTTATTTATATGCTCATAAACTCTCATGAACTCTGCAAAGCATATAATAATTCTCACTGCAGATAAAACAGCTATATAAAGCTATATTGCCTAACAAAATTAACAATACTTGACAGGAAAAGTTTGGAACCAACTATAACCTACTTTAGGGTGAAGTTACACATGTTTATCACATTTTACAACCTGCATTATGTCAATGCCATGCAAGACTACACAGACGTGTGCTACAATTTAAGTATCTATATAACATATAATGTATTATGCATTATAAATAGTTCAGACTATTATGCACAATATTGATATCTCTGCTAACATGACATAGGTTGACATTAAACTGGTTAAAAAAAATGGGGAGAGGGCCTTACTATGGCTGGAGGCATTTTCTGTCAGCGACCAAGCAGGCAGCAGAAATCAAGAATCCTCTCACCTTCTCAGAGCTGCTGAAATGAAATGTTTACTTGACTAGTAAGTCACGGTGCAGACTGTGAAGCCCAACAAACAAATAAATTTAACACAGCCTCTCAGAGAAGTAGGTCACCTCATTTCCCAGGAAGTAATGTAAATAAAAAGAGACACCACCTAAGATACAGATAGATATCATTGAAATCTGGACAAGATTAGAGGCTGAAAGACTAAGGATAATATAGTCTCTCTTCATCATACATTGAAATTACCTTGTATATTTTACAACTGTATTTCTCTTTCTTCTTGTGAAAAGAGTTCACGCATCCCATAGTATTGAATAATAATTTTTGGTGCGATTATCAACCTTATTTCTTTATCTAGTGCTACTAAAGAATGGTTTTGTTTAACGCTTCTCACCCATGTTGTGGCCAGACTGTGGCCAAAACACCGCAAGACACCGTTCCTTCATCACTGACTCAGCTTATTCTCAAAAAGTGTTCCCCAGTGTTTGCTGGATTTGTTAGGAGGAGCTCGTTTAACGCAGCAGAACAACCCCTGTCATGATATTCCAATTTTATAATTGCATACGGCTTACAAAATCCCACTGAACTAATTTACTAAATATGTATCTTAATTTAATCTTTACCAAAGGAAAAGACTATATACTATAACCTCATGTTTCTTGGATCGAGGTTTTCACTGGTACTACGTGCACCCTCCACCCCATCGTGGTTGAATGCTTTTTTTGTGACTTCCTCTCCAATGAGAAGCCTTTCACAGATTTTAATCTTAAAAGATATAGCTCAGATACTTGTTAATTATAAATCTACTGTGAAGTTTGAAGTTACCACTATCGAGCCACTCTCACAACTAAGAATCTGAATGACAAAATGATGAAATAATATTGCAAGAAAATATTTGAGAAACCAGAATCTGCAGCTGGGAATCCTGTAATTCCTGTCTCAGTTGTTTTTTGCCCAGCAGTTCACGCAGGAATATGCAGGCTAAAATAACAAATCAATAAAATTAAAGCACTTAAATCCATTGTTAACATACTGAGCACAAGAAGGAATGGCTATTCACAGTGATTTACTTACATCCATTCAGAAGAGATTCAGGGGTCAGTTATCAGAAAGTATCAGCACAGGGACTGACAGTGGTAATAGAGAGGAACAGGTTCCTCTCTGTTAGGCCTGTTAGGAAAGGCCAAGAAAACAGAGGAGCATCATTGTGCCTTTATATATGGCACTTATCTCTTGAATATTGTGCACAGTGCTGATTCTCCAGTCTTCGAATATTGAGCAACAAGAAACTTTCAGAGGAAGGGACAGCAAGGACAGTGAGGTATGCAGAGTGATTTCTGTGTAACAACAGTTCACCACGGAAAAGAGAGATCTACGGAGAAATGGACCGAAACCATAGCACGCTCCATGAAAATATCAAGTAGCAAGTTTAAACAAAGGGAATCCTTTTCCTACCTACCATATTAACAACTGTGGAATTCAAAACCACAGGATCATGTGAGGTCAAAACACTGTGCCACCACTGTGGCAAAAAAAAAAAAAAAAAAAAAAAAAAAATCATTAAAATGAAAAGTGCTAAGAAAGTCAGACAAAAGATTGGAATATTCCCTGTGACGACTACTGTTGTAAATAAGAGAAAATCTACAGTTTGGAAAGTTCTTAAACGTTTGCTTGCTAAAGCCTAAAAAGCCATGCCAAGGAAGGATCATACTAGATTTACACTCAAATTTCTCCTGCACTTTCTATGACAGGTCAGTGTATGAAGTTCATTGAATACTTAGTCTGACGCAATATAACTCTTGTTACGTTGTCATTTCATCATTTTATCACAACTACCTTTTTAATATTTTTTGGTCCTTATGTTCATTGCCACACCAGGATATTTATTCTGAAAGTTTGGCTGATGTCCTTAGTACATTCTCTTCTTAACGAAACAGATTTTCTTTTTCCTGATTTAAAAAGCAAGCATCTCTAAAAACCACAGGAGTACAAATCAGTATTTCTGAAATGCTGTTCTGACCTTCACCCCACTCACTGCAAGTCCTCCTTTTCTACTGAATGCTTTTCTCTGACAACTCTTTCTTTCTTTCCTTGAAAATCATTGATCCACAAAATTTAAGTGATAGCTATCCTCTATTAGAAGATTAACTCTGCTTAAAAATTACTCTTCATTAAGAAGTACCATTTCACACTAGAATTAGATGCTTGGATGAACACTGCAAAATTTAGAACCATGATTATTGTATTATTATCATTTAATGATTTTCATTTTACAGCTAACTTTTTTATAAGAAAGCTATTTCTCCATTTTAAACTCACACTGTACATACTGACTTAGAACTACACATCTAACTATTGTGGAACAAAAATAGCACAAAAAAGAGCCCGCTTAGAAAGAGAAATTACCATATTCATGACGTTTTAGATCAACTTTTCAGAAAGCAATAGAAGATAGAATTTGAACCAGGAAAAGTTATTGTCAAGTTTCTTCATTATATAGGCAGCTCCTTAAAATAGAAAAACTCGTTTAAAAACATAAGCGAATATTTGTTTAAAAGCAATTGAAACAAATTACAGATCCAATAGGTCTGAAATCCACGTACAATAGTGTTAGATAATAGAGAGATATATTTTGTATGTGCAAACTAGTTCATTAAAGCCTATGAGAAAGGAACAAAAGATAAATATGAAAAGCAAAGTAGATAATTAAAAGCAATTTTCCAAAGACACAAACCTCATCATAAAAAAGATCATTTAAATACAAGTCTGTTGAAGTAACAGGGTGAAAAGGAAGCAATTGAGGAATACAGACTACTTGGCTTTTTGAAGCAACACCACATTGCCCTCCTTTATGTATCTCTTTGAAAGCACCTCTGTCACCAGAGCCAAAGCAAACAGTATCCCGGAGCTATGTCAGAAGAGGCTGAGAAATTTAGATCTATTTTATGGTTTAAAGATCTATTTAGAGCCTGAGCTACTAAATTCCAGTACAATGGCTTGTTCAATGCTTTTCAGAAAACAGGCTTTTTCAATCTGAAATCTTTTTCATAATTAAAACAATCCAAGGAGTCAAATCCCAAAATAATCCTCTAATAACAACTACAGTCGAGATTTTAAGCCCCACTGACAAAATAACTTTTATTTTAACAGCCTAAGTTTCACCATGTAAGTCTCCAGATTTGTTTAGTTAACTATGGATAGGAACAGACCGAAGAGAAAATTGGTGCTCCTCTAAGCCCTATCACCTATAGGAAACAAAACAGCTTTGGTGACCAGGTGACAAAAGGAGGTGACTGCACTAGAGCACCATTGGTGTGGCACAGGTTCTCACCTGTGGGTACAAGAACCTCATTTCTTCACAGCAAACATCTGATGTTTGGGTGCATTTCTGCCTGCCAGGCTGGCAACTCAGGAGTGTTTCTCAGTATCTTAAAGATGAAAACATTTCAGTATTAAGATTATTCTCTTTTTCTTAAGTTTGTTAAGTTTCTTGAATTCTCTTGATTCCCAATTTGTGACTGCAGCCCAACAACTGAAAGAGGGGGTATTTAGACATTTAAGATGGAACAGTATTTTTGAACAAAGATGCTTATGCCTTCCCTCAGTATCTAATGGACCATGACTTACTTGCCTGACAGGAGAACTAAAAAAGAATATGATCATCCATATGGAATAAGATCAATTGAAAGAGGACCAGGTAGACAGACAACTATGGAATAAAGACTATTTCTAGAGAGCTTGTGTTTATCCTTAAATCCTTATGCAGCAGTTTGATGTATGTGGGCAGCAGACACTCGTTCCTTCAGTACAGAAGCGTCAGCGCAGATTGCTTTACTTATTCATTCCACACTAGACTCCCTCTTTTTGCCACTGAGAACATCAACATCGAATGAACAGAAAAGTGAACTGCAACACATCAGCGTCTCAATTTTGGTATTTTATAAAACCTGAAACTGATAAACCACCTTTTAAAAGGGTGCCAGTCATCTGAGAGAATGACTCAATTCACTGAACAAGGTTATTAGTTTAACAACTAAAGCTGACATTCTCCCAAGCTGAATTTATGTACTATGTCTACAATACATTTTCAATTTATTTTTTATCTAGCACATTACGCTCTGTCACTATACTTGCAGACATATAATATAAACCTATGGAGTGAATCAACTTTTCTAAATATCTTTTTCCAAGCCAGAATCCTAGGTGAAAACTGACGCCTTTAAATAAAGAGGAAATATTTATTTTTGCAGCCACTTCACATCAGAATCTACTTCTTAAACCAACATAGCTCCCTCGGATTATCAGAATGTAAGATTACATACATTGTTGGTATGCTTCACTGCAATGATGTAGTAACCGGGCTTACAGCCTCTCAAGGTTCACAAGAGATAAATACAACTACAGCTGTTGTCCTCACAGTATCACGGCTGAACCCAAAGACTGATAAATATCTTAATTATCTTCCTACTGGCACTATTTATTTACCTCAGCAAACTCAGTAACCAGAGAAGCACACGTTAAAGTAAAGGCAAAGTAAATATCAGAATGTCAAAAATCAGAATAACGGAAGTGATTTTAGCAACACAGAGCTTTTACTGGGACATTGATGAGCTGCTGACAGAATCCAAATTCCTCTCCTTCAGGAATTTGCAGCCATCTGTCCACAGTATTTAATTCGTTCCCATGGAGCCACTTGTACGATGGTCTGGTGCCTTGAGGGATAAAAGTACTCAGATCTTCCTACAAAATCCTGTCCGTACATCTGGGAAGAGAGACATCACTTGTCAAACAGCAGGGCACGTAACATCAAAGATTTCCTGAACTGAATGTATTAGCACCCTTTGACTGATGAAGGAGAAGATTTGTCAGACTTTGGTGGAAAGATCCCAACAGCTACCATAAGGGGAAAGCGTTGTACAGAGGCATAGGTACGGCACCTAATGGGGTATTCATGGGGTACTCTTGTGGGGTTTCCATCTTCTCTTCTCCTCAGCTGGCTCCAGAACACTGCAGTCACCCAAGGAACTGCCCTTAAACCTTCACACGCTCTTTCAAAAATTTGCCCAGATGTTAACCCCACAGGAAAACCCATTTCTCCTACGTGGGCATTTACTCTAAGTTGTACCACCTATTCAGAAGGGATCCTAACCTATAAGTGGTCATGCTGGCAATAAATATAAAAAAAAAACAAAACAATAAATACAGCATGCTTCAAGTAGAAAATGTCCACAGCATTAGCTAATTCTATGCATCTTCTATGAAATAATACTTCTTGTTCTTGCATTTGCCTGGTTAAAACCTAGGGAGGGAAGTGCCGGAAACAATTCCTAGTGAAATAAGATGACTTTTATGTTCTTCTGAAAGTGAAAAAGCCTTCTAATTAAGACAGGCCGGACTGCCTTCCACTACAGAGGAGATAAAGGGGTTTCAGGATAAAATATACAGCAAGCCTACAATAGCTGAAACTGGAGAGCAGCCACAAAGGCTAAAGTAATCCCCTAACAGAAAAATGAAAATTCCCACGAGGCCTGAAGTAGAATTACACCTTGTCTTGACAGAAGCAGCAAGTCATATGAATAAGGGCAACAGATAACTTGTTTACTGCAAGCATGGCGCAAATTAAGCGTAGTTGTACTGCTGTAGTCATTTGTAACCGTGTTGTCTGCCTGTTCTTCCCTGTCACTGTGGGTTTCACAAACCCTGTGTGTGTCTGTAAGTGGGGTTCTGTGGCACCTTTGCCAATACTTTGCTCCCAGCGTGTGCTGTGCAGTGACTGAGATGGCATCAGAGGGGGGTTCCTATCAGAACTTGCCCAGGCAGAAAGCCCACATAGTAGGAGCATCACACTACTTTTGTGGGGTACTGCCATGTAGTTAGATTTCCAGTTACACACACGAACACCAAGACCGTGAAGAAAGAATAAAAGATATTCATTGAGAATAAAAGCTATTTAGTTGCTGTGAAACTTTTTTTCTTAGACCATTATGCTGTGATTACTGACAAAGAACCTACTTAACAACTGAGATGCACTATCAGGCAAAAGTTTACATGACCAGAATGTGAAAGACAGATAAAACCCCATAGGTTGGCTACCTTTGCATTATTCTAAGCTGTTAGGATATTTTTCCCTTGACATGCTGAATTGGAAACTAAGAATCAGGCTAAGTATAGTTTAAGCTGTCTTATTTAACCAACGCGTAATTAGCAATGATGACTTGTTTTCACAACGGGCTGACAGAAGTCTCTTTGGTTATAATATAAAGTGAAATTTGCCATTAAAATTTTAAAGAAATATATTTAGCGGTTAGTGAAGAGAACTTAATAAAATGTTAAATCTATTCATCGATTTATCCTGCCTCATTTATTACTGGGTCTGTTCAAAAAGGGTTCTCTCTATTCCTTAATAGTAGCTATTCATATAGTGTTATACATTCTGAAAAACTGCATAAATATTTCAGATTGCTTCCCTTCATGAAAGCCCCAAAGAGAGAGAAAAGGGGCTTTTCTTTCTGGTGTTTTATCTACAATTCAACATTTGCAAATATAAATAGGCTAAGCAAAAAGCCACATCCAGAACCAGAAGAGCTGTGGTGGCAAGTTTTTAACTCCTTAAAGTTTGGTTTTATACTATGAACCTCACAGTAACCTGAGCTCTGCTGGCCTAACCAAAAGAAGCAGGCCTCTCCTAGTGTACACATCTGGCAGAATGGTTTAAGGAGACTTTTCTCCTCACACTTCACACTCTCCTCTCGCTGGGGAGAGGCTGGAAGAACAAACAACAGCTGACAGATGTTCCTCACATCACCTAATGTGCCAGCAGCAGGCTGTGTAGACACGAGCACAGTGCAGTGCTCTCTGTATAATAAANGTGCCAGCAGCAGGCTGTGTAGACACGAGCACAGTGCAGTGCTCTCTGTATAATAAAACACCACGTTAAAAATACAGACTTGGGTCCCTCTGAGGTATTTCTATACGCTGACAACCTCCCTGATTAAATGCGTTAGTTCTCCCCCGTTGGTTTCTATTCCATCTCTCCCATACCGCAGGCATCAGAAAATGTACGTTTACACTAATAATTGCAATGTTCCTGGGAAAGTCCCTGAGTACTGACGTGCCAGCACGGAATGACCCGTGGCTCTGTTAAACTCAAAAAAAAGACACCGAGGTGGTGGAGTGGGTCCAAGAGGAGGGCAACGAAGATGGTGAGGGGTCTGGAGAACAATTATTACTTCTTGAGCTTGTCCGGGTCCCTCTGGAAGGCATCCAATCCCTCAACCATGTCAACTGCACCACTCAGCTTGATGATGTCTGCAAATTTGCTGAGGATGCACTTGATCCTGTTATCTATGTTATTGATGAAGATATTAAACAGCACTGATCCCAATATGGACCCCTGAGGGAAACCACTTGTCACTGGTCTCTATCTGGACATTGAGATGTTGACCACTACCCTCTGGCTGTGACCATCCAACCAATTCTTCATCAATCAAACAGTCCACCCATCAAAGGTTAGGTTGATTGTTGGACTAGATGATCTTAAAGGTCCCTTCCAACCTGGACAATTCTACAATTCCATGATTCTCCAAGGTAGCATAGCTGTGTAGCAACTGTCATTTGGAAATGATCTCTGAAAGTTTTAACTCCTGAATGACGTCCAGGAATTGAAGGGGAGAGAATGAGTTAGCATACACCAGAAGCTTCCCAGGGACCATGATACCAGCACAGATGATTCAGGCCCATGTCTGGGACATTCCTGGGTAATGTTTAATATAATAATACAGTAGCAAGGAAGTAATAATGGGAAAGCTTTGTATTTTGAAGTCTTTTTATTGCATTATGTCACAGCACCTGTGTGGCATTCTGCTTGGGCTATGTCCATGCACCAAACCAGGGCCCCTAGGAGGCAAGTTCCTTCATCCAGCAGAAATGTCAAAATGCTGGGAGCCACCTGAGAATCATTTCAGTGATTACAACGCTGTGAAAGATGATATAAAGACTGTCTAAAATATAATCATCCTGAAAAAAAAAAAACAACACCAAAAAAAACCTGCAAGAACATTTGTGGCTATTACTCCTAACAGTTAAAGTCTGCTGGCAACAGGGTGCCCGATGTTGTGCACACCACTCTTTATTGTGTGTAACTGTGAAACAACATTGAACTCTTCTGTCTATATTAATATTTATAAATCTAGAGGAGCAAACAACCTTTAGCTAGGATAATGTGAGCAAGGACATGTGAGAGATGGATGATTTATTATGTCAAGCAGACGCAAGAGACTCACTACTAAAAGCAATAGGCCCGGTGGGAACAGACACTTAACAGCTGCAATTCATTGACTACAGATCCAATAAAAGAAGCAATGTGACATTTTTATTGGTATCCCACTAATGCCACATTCAAAAGGAATAATTTAGTTTAAGCAACAGCTCACACAAATAATCCTTGTGTTAACTCAGTCACAAGCCTGGCAAGTTACATAGAACTTTAGCATAAAAAGATGCTTTTTTGATATTATTCTTAACAACATCCTTTTTGGTATATACCAAGGGCTTTATTTCAGCTTGTAATCCAAAAGTAAAAGTTTCTCAGAGTCTTTTTAAAACCAAAGCAATTGCCATGCACGCAGTTTCTTTCTGTCCTGTCAGTGACACCTTCAATGTATTATTACAGAATCTTAGTTAGACGTGGCCTCCTTTGATTGAATTCATATTTTTTCCTTGAACAACCTTTTTATATCTGTATGACTTAAATGACCACAGTACATCAATTTTCAGGTATCACTACTAGCTCAAATTTAACAGTAACATAAAATTGTTGTGGTTTTAGACATCTGATAGACCATCCTAATGTTATTTGATGCTATCAGTCCAATTACTAACAAAGAGCAGAAATATCAACACCACCCCTCTTCCCTTTGACACTGTGCCTATCAGGCAACCAAGAATAAAAAGCTGTGGCATCATTAATCCAGCTTCTTAGTGTATACATGACTGAACTAATACCATTATTCATTTCAGTTTTCAAACTTCTGGCCTCAGATCACGGATTGGTGTGGATTTGTACCTGCCTCGTGTATACTGTTTTTTCCCAGGAAGTTTTATGTTTCTTTCTGGTACTGATCTTCAGTACCAGTTGATAAATTCACTTAAACGATATCTTCTCACGCTAACCAATTTAGAGCATCTCTGAAGTCTTGATTTAACCAGGAGATTTTAATATCCATTTTATTGCCTTCAAATAAATGAAATTGTTCTGCCTCTCTCCCTTCCTTACGCAGCCTGCAAATGTTGTTCAGGTAATCACAGGGTATCCACAACACCGAACTGCTAAACTTCCATACAAACTTTTTGGGCCTGACCTAATTTCACGGTACCCAGTGGAGCTGCACAAAACGTTACCTTGCATGCAAAAAACTAAGGGTATGTCAAAACTATAAATACCTGCTTGTCAAAAAAATGGTGTAAGAACATGGTCCTACTGCAGTTGCTCACACCTGTTTCTTTTTTGCATTGTAGATGAGATCCAACATCAGCTTCTGTCTTGCAAATCTTGGTTCAGTTTAGTGTGTTTCAAAGTGCAAATAAAACAGTGTTATCTTATAACCACACTTTGGTTCTTTCTAAAAATAGGAACGTGCTGGAGGTCACCATGTAGCAAAGGGAACACAAAGTAGAAGAGCGTGAGACATTTCAAACACTACTTGGAGACAGCTTTTAACATAAAATTTGCTTCAATTTGGTGATTTCCATCCACTTCTTTGCATGAGTCCTTTAAAACTTTCTAAAGGATATTTGAGAAACTGAGCCTTTTTAAGAAATAAACAGAAACATTTTATGAGGGAAAAAAAAAAGATTAGTACTTTTTGATGACTTTTACAGGGCAAAACTGGCACTAGTGTTATGTTATATGCATTGCTGTGCAAATCTGAACGATCTACAAGATCTGCAAGAAAGTGGAATGAGGAAAGAAGTACAGTGTATACAGCATTAGACTAAGTGAAAATGAATTACTTAGAGAAGTTTTTATTATTTCCTTTTGATATATATGCTTCAATAAAAGTGGTGGGACTTCTAGAGGAGAAAAAACTGAGGGAGGATTAATTGTGTCTAGGCAACTACTGCCCAACGTTCACATGCATATTTTTAATCTCTCTAGAAAAGTACATGCAAGGTCAGATTCAAAGCTATGGCTGGTTTTGTAGGTGAGTTCTTGTCTTTACCATTGATTTACATTTCAGAACTGAATTAAACTCTATTCCTTTTCTTCAGTAACTGCTATTATCTAATCCAGTTTTTCTGAATTGATTTTGTAAATTGAAAATGTCAGTATTGAATCACAGAATATTTGGTATGCTGGAAAATAAATATAATGGAAACGGAAACATTGGAAAGCTAAAGAGCTGGCTGGTGGGTAAATACAAACCAAAGTAGGATTATATTCATGACGCAGGCTTTTGCTCCTCAGAGGATGGTCCTTCTCCGAATACAAGAAGATGTTTGCTATCCCTGAAGGACACCACCCTCCGGTTTACTGCTGTCTGTTTTGTTAGAATGAATGTGCCTCTGGGGGAGCCAGTCACTTGCATCTACATTTGAGGTGGTTTGCTGTTATGATCGCAGCTGGCTTAGAAAATATGGTAAAGACTGGTGAGGCATAAGAAAATACGTCCTGGAGCATACAACATCCTCTAAAAAGAAGTCCAAACCAGGACAGATTGCAAGATTATATCACAATTTTTGTAATTCATAATTTCTTACAACACATTATTAGTTTGTAAACGTTGAGTAACTTCAATATGTTTTGCTCCATTTTTGTTTGCCTTAAAGAAAATTATTACTCTCCGATAGAAAACGTTTTCTCTTCATGATACTTTCAAACTGTTAAAATATTAATATGGATTTAGATATAAAAATTGAGTGGGGGGTGAGATATGTTGTGAGGGGGTTGCACAGAAAGAAGAAAAAAAGCCAAAATAAAATTATTCTAGTAGCAGCTAAAATGCAACACCTATGAAATATGGAAGGTCCTAGCTCCCCACTCACAGTTAGTGTGGTGCCAGTACTGCAAATAAAACTGTGAAACACACCCTAAGTGAACCAAAGTTATGCCACTGGGAAGATAGTCTATAATATTAAGGTGGCATCACTGTGAATGGGGACCTTGAACAACTAAAACACTTTCCCTTCCTGCTGGGGAAAATATGGGAGCCCTCCTACTGCCCTTACCTCCTGTAAGCGACTGGGGTGACTGTACTCTCTTAATAAGCCACTTAAAGTCTCTCCGCATTTCAACCCTGCCTTCTCCTTCAGGAAATTCAGAAGATTCCACTGACTACGGTGCCCAAATCTGCACCCTTCACTTGCTATAATAGGAATGAATTAATTCCAGAACGCTGCTAGATTTGCTTTCGCATTTAGACAGCATCATAAACAATTTCACGTGGCAAGGTTATATTGTAGTTTCTATTTAGCATCATTGGGCTTGTGAACTAATTATCAATCTCATTTTAAAGTGCCAAATTTAAATGTGTCCCCAAAACTGTCCTCTAGGTTAAGAACCATGCTGAAGTCATTGCTCACTAGGTTAAATATTTTCTGTGAACAGTTTATTTAAGTTGATCTGCTTTCACCAAAACAGTTATTTCTTACGTCAGACAAACAGTGAGAAGCAGATACTTACTAAAATACAGCCAGCAGATTACGTGCAGAGAATTGAGTATGTGACTATTAACAGAATCCCTCATATAGTCAAAACAGGATTTCACAAAGAATCATAGAAACACCTAGGTTGGAAGGGATCTTTCCAATCATCACGTCCAACAGTCAACCTAACGCTGCCAAAAACCACCACTAAACCATGTCCCTAAGCACCACATCTACACGCCTTTTAAATATCAAAGATGATGATTCCACCACTTCCCTGGACAGCCTGCTCCACTGACTGACGACCCTTTCTGTGAAGAAATTTTTCCTCATACCCATCCTAAAGCCCCCCTTGGCAGAACTTGAGGCCATTTCCTCTTGTCCTATTGCTTGTTACTTGGGAGAAGAGACCGGCACCCACCCACCTCTCTACAAACTCCTTTCAAGTAGTTGTGAAGAGTGATAAGGTCTCCCCTCAGCGTCCTTTTCCCCAGGCTGAACAATCCCAGCTCCCTCAGCCATTCCTCATAAGACTTGCGCTCTACACCAAGGCTAGACAAAGTTTTAGGTGGACCAAGGGTATAGAATTTCATTAAGTTCAAATATACTGGGAAAGGTAAAGATGAAAGCCTAAATTTTCTCTCCATAACAAAGGTATGGGATTGTATTGTGCTGTCCAAGAGCTAAACCCCACAACTAAAAATAATCCAGTTTCCACAAAGAATTCAGAGAATTCAAACACTCACTAGCTATGTAAATTCCTCTACTAGTACACATCCCAACCGAATAAAAGACTAAAATAAAATCAGAATTATCCAACAAAATGTACTGTTCCTGAAGATAGTAATGTGAAATATCCTAAATCCAGACACAGCATACTAAAGCACAAATTATGAGGTATCTGCAAACCACAAACTAATTGATCACCTTATTAAAAAAAATGCTATCTGACCAAATGTACTAACATCTAAACCAAAATTACTTTGACAATCTGTAGATTTACTGTGGGAACACTCATAGGATTGCACCACACTTCCAAGCAGTTAACACAGTATTTTGAAAACATGTCCTTCAAGGTCATTCAGTGTCCGAGACGTCTTAAGAAGATTTTTTTCATCACAGATAATATACACGTGCCTCCCACACAATTCCTATTGGCAGAAAGCATCATTTCTTTGAAAGCAGGGTAACATATACATTGACATCTCCTATATTAATAAGAAACGCTAAATCCGCCATATACAATTATACAAAAACTATTATAGGAAAAAAACCTGACAGATGAATTATCTGGTTGCAGATGATTTTGCTACCATAATTCTGAATGTGATCCAGACTTTTCCATGAAGGGAAAAATGAACAAGAGGCTTTTTTTTTTTTTGTGGTGAACCTAAGAATGCTACTGTCTACCTACCTACATTCACAAAGCTCATGTCTGTGAGGAAACTGATCCTGAAGTGAGATTCATGAATCTCTAATAGCTTGAAAACGTGCACCAGGAGACACTGCTGTGTGATGAAACAGTTTATCAGTAGGAGAAATTATTTTTATCTCTAATCAAGCAGGTATAAGTGTATGTAATCTAGTATTTCGACTCTCATCCCCCTCAAAAAGCACCCATCCAGAGCACATTTCCATAATTGCAAATGTCTTTTTCAACTTTGCAGGAGAAAAAAAAAAAAATTACAAGAGCTTTTTCAATGCGTCCTACATCTAACTGTAAGGCTCAAAAGGAAAAGCCTCATATTTTTATGCTTTAAAAAAATAAAAATAGATTAATCTCAACAGGCAGTTGTCTCCCATGGATTATTAGGTCTCTCAAGAAAGCTTATATAACACACATAGGTCTTATGATTAGCTTGAAAACCCAAGGAGACATATTATTATCCTCTTAAAAGTACAGGGCCATATTTGCAACAGGGGTTTGAAGATAAAAGTTATTCCCCAAGTTTTTCTGATTTCAACAGTGTCTTCCTTCAAAAATTCTTTTAACTCCAGCGTGTGCAGGAAGTTATTAGTGGGGGCACAGAAAGCACACCCTGCAGTACTAGATAGAGGAGGCTGCAGCAACTGTGTGGGAACTTTTGCCATGATTAGCCTTTACATAAAAGTCAAAATCAGTGAAAATTTCAACTCATGAGCCCAGGTGAATGACCAAATAACAACTAATCTGTTCACCTGCACTACTTATTAAAATAAAATGGAAAAGGCTATTCTTCAGTATGGAGAGCAAAGTCTGTAAAAGCATGTATTTCTTGGCACAGTCATACAACAACAAAAAAAGTGCAAGTTTGAGATTTTTTTATCTATCTAAAAATTCAGAATGGATTCCTTTTTCTACCTTCTTTGCTTTCTCAACTTTTATTTCTTTCTACATTTTTTACTTGTATATTTTTCTCCTTACCAGTTTCAGCATCTCGTGCTGTTCCCTTTTGCTGCTCTTGTCTTATCCCTCTTTTTCCACCCCTGCATCTTTATCCTCTGAAAGCTCTCTAATCCTCTCAACCTCTTCTTCCATTTCTGGAAAATCAGCTCAGTTAAATCACCCATAACATCCAGTTGTGACATTGGGAAGTGTGTGTGGTCTAACTATATATGAAGATGGAAAGGTATGTCAAAGATCCTTAGGAGATGCCAAGAACAGGAGAAACCAGGGGAATTTGAGCCTCCTTTCTCTGTCCCCTCTGAGAGGTTTTCCTGAGTCCTACCTGATCCTGACAGGGGACAGCAAATGCAGTAGGTGTCAAACTGAAATGACTAACCGCAGCAAAAAGGACACTTTATGTTTTAGACCATGCTGATGATTAGATGGACAAGGATGAAAAATGTCGTCTAGTCAAGATGATGAAAAAATGCTGTTTCAGCTAAGTAAGGAAAAAAGAAAAGCTAACAGCAAAGCTGCAAGTCAAGAGACCAGAAGAGAAAATCCTCTGTGCTTTTAACACAAGGACAGAGCCCTGACAGCACACTTTCCACCCCAGAGAGGTAGAGGGAGGATCTTCTGAGGAGATCACTTGAGAGGAGATCACTGGATCTTCCCACCGCTGCAGAAAGGCTCCAGGGCTGATTCCTTCCCAGAAGGCTGAATTGCTCTTTTGATCAACTCAGCAGAGATCTGGAGGTCTTGAATATCAGCTTGTATCTGAGACAGCATCAAAACTTTCTGTACAAAGATGACTCAAATTTATACTTGGAATGAAATAGCCTAAAGTAACCAAGCAGCCTGCTTTGCTGAATATTTTCAAGTGTTAACAGGACTCCATATATCATAAAAACTCATAGCTATCTCCAGCCTCCTAGAGAGCAGGTGTAAGTTACACAAGATCAATGGAGCAATTAAGGATGACACAGTTCTGAAACCTTAAAGGAAATACTATGCCCATAATGGAAAGGCAGATATCAAGTGACCCATTTGTGGAAATCAACTCTCTCATCAGAGGTAAAAGCTTGGCCACAGTGGAAACAGTGCAATTGCTTCATTCCTGTACATATAGCCTTTAATTTTTACTCAAAAGCATGCATGGTGAAGTCTATGAAATGTTAAATGCTCCAAGAAATGACTGGAATTATCAGAGGATTTAAAAATTTAATCATTAATACTATTATCTTAGACTTGCCAGGCTTGGATAATCCTCGGTGACACTTAAAACTTCCATAAACAAAAAAAATATCCTTTTAGTTTGAAAAGTAAGTCCATTCATGCAAGAATAATCTACATTCCCAATCAAAATTGGCTCAAGGGAGTTCTGCAGTTTTCTTCTTTTGCAAGCATTCATCTAGCAGATGCTGTCATTTTAACTCCTGTGAAGTGATTCTCATCGTATCTTAGTTATTGCATATTGTTGCTGTTCCTCTTAACAGAGCTTTCTGGGAGTTCTAGCGAGGAGAAATCAGTATTGCTGCCAAACCAGCTGTTAAATGTGAGAAAACAATTCAAGAAGACATTTCACAGGATATTTTCTATGATAGCATCTGTGCTTGATTATCTTACCAGCAAATTTCACAGATTTAAAAATGTTCAATGCACAAAATGTTGTATCTGTCTGCTTGTCTGTAGACACACATGCACACACTCCCTAGTGCAGCATCACCAAAATTCAGAAATACCCTAAGGGATGAGACAGAATTTTTTTATAATATAAAGTCATGTTAAAAGTCACTGATGTAAAAAGGAAAAAAAATAAAGTGGCTTCTAAATTGCTGAGAAAATCATGTTTTCTGCTCCAAGGAACACAGCAATCTTGCCTCAAAAGATCTAAGGAGGAGATTAATTCTGTGGGACTTGTCTGCCAACTAACTAAACATCAGAAAGGCCAAATATATCACCTCTGTTGATCCTCAATTTTCTTTTTCCTTATCAATTAAGCCAAACTTCCTGGAGGAGAAAATGAGGATAGTTCCTCATGTTTTTTCTGGAAAAAGTTTTGAAAGGAGAAACTGCTGCAGTGTTTTTAAATAAATTAAAAAAAAAAAAAAGTAAAAACTTTAAAACAAACAGTCAAGACAAACCCTATGCTAATATTTGTTATGTTAATGGAAATTATTCTTGGTTTTGTGAGTTGTGCTCCTCTGAAGCTCCTCCTCTAATCTCAGCAGACCAAAGGCAGAAGCGAGTGCATTTATAAAAATTATACTGTCGGCAGTTAGCAGTTCAACCCATAATCAATTCCAGAAAAAAATGGGAAAAATGAAACCACAGGACAGCATTTGTCAATACTTTCCCAACAGAGCTCAGGAAAAATCTGAAATTCTTTTGACTTCTTTTATATATATAAAAAAAATAGTAGCTATTATGGATACAAAATGCTAATATATATTATTCTAAGATTTGTCTCAGTGTGTGTGCATATCCATGTATATGCATATTTTGGTCTTACATGCTATGAGAGCAAAAAGCCTGCCAGGAAAAATCTGCTAGAACAAGAGTGATGAACCACATACCTCCAGCCACAAAAGCATGAGCTGCCCACAAACCGTGAATCTGCCATCAACATCCTGCCAAGCTGATCACCCTCCCTTCCCCAGCAGAGGAAAGTAAAGATGCCTACAGAACATTTACATGTAAAAATGCAAAGCTGTTTCCATTTTTCTTATGCCAAGCAGCAGCCATGCACACAAGAAAGATAAAAACCTTAAAAGTCCAGAATATACAGCCCCTATCACACTGCTATACCTAATGCACGTAAGTTTGAAACAGTTGGGTTCAAGAGGAGAACAACACTTTAAATATTTCTCTCCAAAAGAAACTGCTGGACAACATAAACACGCATACTGCCTGATATTTGCACCCTGTTATTTAATTTAACTTCTTTAAGGATGAAGAAGTGAAGACAGTTATTTGGCTGTACCATGTCATACACTACTAGAGGGCAATGCAAGGTCTAAGAAAATGGAAAGTTGAGCTGCTAGTCTAACATTACTCCATTTCACCAGCTAAAAAAAGTAAAACTAGAATCTTAGAAGAATAAAAAAAAATATTCAAGCTTAATTAGAAAATAGTCTAAATACAGATAAACTAGTCCTAAATGAATTATAGCAATTTCTGTTAAACCACTTTACAGGGCTTTCAATATCTATTACTTTAATAGGAGTAGTCTTTTTTCCTAAAAGGATATCTCTGAGTTGCTCTGACAGGTTTATCTTCATGATATGTTGTCCCTTGCCCTATTTTGCATAGTACAAATGAGACTATAGAGGAAAATTTAAATGAGCAAAAACAGTATTAGCCCGTGGTACGGAGCCATTTGTTCACTGTGCTTTATATGGTATATATTTTAAAATAAAGGCTCTGCAGAGAAGAATGCAGGCACCCATGAAGTAAACTTAATTTTCCATTAAAGATTAATTAAGAGAAAATCAGACGAGGCTGATAATTAAAGACTTTATATAACTGCAGTTAGAAAGAGCGAACTATCTTCTCTGTGTCCCTCACCAAAGCAGCCAAAGGTAGTGACAAGGGGAAGGAAAACTCTGCAAGTAACAGCCTTCCTCTAGAGGAAACCTCTTTCCCCAGGACCTGTGGAGCACAGGTTTTTAATCCAACTGAACTCAACACTGAGGAGATGGACTAATAGCAGCAAACATCTCCGTGGAGGCTGGGTCTCCCTGAACTTGTTCTTACCTCCTGGCCCAGGCTCCTGGCTGGCAAACAAAGCCAAGTGCCCGTTGCCCCGAGATCCCCTCCGGAAAGTCACTGGGGAGATTCACATCCATCAGAACTGCACCCTCTGCCAAAGGGGAAAAATAAACAGCAGTATGTGGAGAGTGCCCTAGAGCATTCAGAGATTATGAATGCTGGAATGGAAGTAGATGTTGAACAATTCTTGTTTGTAAAACCAAATTTTAAACTGGCCTGGGATTGGGACACGGAGGAAAAATAATCTTACAGACCTGAGAGCTGCCCCAGAAAACCTGGCCATTGCTTGCAACTTCTGCCAGGATTTACTGAAGCTTTCCTGTTCACAGTCATGGCATTAACTGTTTACCTACCTCAAGTAGGATTATTAGGAAATTTAAATGACTAGGAAAGTTTAAATGGTATATCTATTCTTAATACACAGTATTAAGACGGATAAAGAGAAAAATCTTTGCTTATGAAAATTCATGAAAATAAATGCAAGTTAATATTGTTCAGAAGCAACGAAGGCACATTATTTCACATGTTAATTATTATATGCAGCACCCACTGAGCAGCCAGAACCTGGCCAGAAACCTGAAAACACGGCAGTAACAAAACAACACGCCCGAAAATCTGTTCCTTCATGGTTTTTACATTCTTCAAACGACCAGTTCACAACGAGATGGCTCTCACTGTAAAGCATTTACTCTGGCTGACCAAGGCCATCCTTCAGTCCAAAGCCCTATTCTGTTCTGTTCTAGTCTGCAAAGTGACCATTCAACCACAAAGGTACAATTTGCTTCACAAATTAATTAGCCCTTAGTTCTTGCTTCCCTGTTGAACACATCAAGCTCCTCTGTGTAGTTTCTCACTTCGTTCTTGAACGGCACTTTTCAGATAAGATCCACTTATATAACTTCAGGGGAAGAAGAAAATTTTCTGATTTCCTTAATCTTAATAAATCCTCGCTCTCCTGGATGTTTCTTCAGTGTAGTCTAATGAAAATTCATAGGACATCTGTTCATTTGTAACT
Organism: Tringa tobata; assembly: GCA_033628505.1. Lineage (NCBI taxonomy): Eukaryota > Metazoa > Chordata > Aves > Charadriiformes > Scolopacidae > Tringa > Tringa tobata. The sequence continues at coordinate 8,616,820 of JAHREE010000245.1, forward strand.
AGAACAATTTCCACCTTGGAATTTTCTTTCTGCTTAAAAAACAGTGCAACACAGCCACTTTATTTAAAGATTCTCCCAGGGATTATACTCAATCATCCACTTGCTTGTGCTTTTTGCTATCAGACCTTATTAGCCTCATTATTTCCCATGCTTCTGAAAATCTGTTGTGCTTTTCCATTTCTCCAAAACAAGCCATAGATACTTCTTTCACAGGTCCCTGACATTTTTCAGGTCAAAATGAAGAGCCATCTGTTCTCCTTGGCATATAATTCCTGTTCTTTCACTTTAAAAGCAATACTATTTATTTACAAGCCTTAAGCTTCTGGATCCTCTTCATATTTTTCCTTCAAACTTTTTTTATGCTGCCCCATTCATCATCTTTGTCAGACTAACAAGTTTAACCTCACGACATATTATAACTTACTTTTGTTAGTCTTTTACTTGCAGGCTGTGCTTGAAATAATTTGTAGTGCATTTTGTAACATTCTCAAACTGACAATTATTGTCTAGGCTACTTGAAAGTCTATTTCTCAGTCTTCTTTTCTTTTCTTAAAATATGTAAGAAATTTTGTTTTCTGCCTAGTAGCTAAATGCTTCCAGACATCCTCCTGCAAACTTGATCTCTCCTTCTCTAGATCTCAAGTGATAAATAAGGAAACATCAAGAGTTTATGGAAAAAAAAAACAAACATGGAAATAAACAGATAAGTTTACTATCAAAAATAATTGTAACTATTTTAAGCCCTTTCTTAAAGGCACCATAATATCCCTTACCAAGTAGTTTAACATATCTGAGGAAATAGGGAAAATGATAGTCACAGTTCTAAAAAATAAAATAATACAGCAGAATTTTATCTTTTCTGTACTAGCTAAACACAAAGCTACTCTCTGAGTACCACCAGCTGTCTCAAATCCGTATCCTATGTATGTTTCTACAGAACTGGGTTTTGATGGCTCAGACTGAAGAAATGAATCCTGTGCCAATCTGTTCAAAAATACACTACGCAGTAGTATCAGGTATGGACTTTACAGCAGTGAAAGTCAAAGTTTGAGTTATTCTTAAGTTTATTGTATAACCAGACCCAGTGTCATCACTTCTGGATGCCATTAAATGCCCTTGCAGCACTGTTGATTAATGTGTCTATTAGTTGGGAAGGCTCAGCAGGCAAATGACATAGGTCAAAACGGCATAAGGGAAGCAAAGATTTAGGGGGCAAAAAGTATGTAAGTGAAACAAAAGTTTGAAAAAGCAATAGTTACCTCAACAGGAAAGGATGTGCTAATTCAGGTTATTCTTACACTGACAGATTGCTAGCATTTTGGGAACAGATGTACAGTTCACTATATAGAAATGGCCACAACTTCTACTCAATTAACTAAATGCCTCAAATGATGCCCTCATTAACCATAACATCCTCTGTGGACTTCATGGAGTGCAGAAGACATCTTGACAAATTAAAGTGTCTGTTTTCTAAAGAAAATATAAACTTATGTTAGCATAAGTAGCATTAGAACTCCTTTAAGTTCTAATTTAGTAGCAATTGTGAAACATTGTGAAAAAAAATATTAGAATTATTCCAGATTTTCCCTGGGATTTCCTTCATCCAGGAAACTTTGCTTAAACACCAGACAAACAGCAATTTTGTAGTTTATTGTAGCCTATGGTAGAACGTGTTCATTCATTTGGATTTCAGATACATTAAAAGAAAATTCCATGCAAAATTTAATCTTAGTAATAAAAAGGTAGTTAAATACTGAGCGAATTAATCAAATTGTAATGGCATTAGACAGCAATAACCATGAGCAGGTCACAGAAACTTTGCCACCTTTTTCTGTGGATTTACTGTCTTATTCTGTCTTATGCAAGAAAATTATTTGTAAAGATTTTAATTTTTTCCTTAACTCCTACAATCCAACAGGATTGTAAAACTAGCATTGCTGAGTCCCATATTCAATTTTATGTGACAATCATTGTCTTGATATGATGCGGTTCTGCGTAGGGTTAGCTAGTTTTGTAAAAAAAGTATTTTTTCCTGATAAAATTATTATATTTACTACTGGGGATCTCAAAACAGCAAGGTCACCAAGAGTCCTCAAGACAGCAGAACGAGAGCTTTCTCGTTGCTGAACTGAGATACAGACAACTATTTCTTGACACAGGCAGGAATAATTCTCTCATATTTTATCACATTCAGAAGAGAACCTGACACCTTCCCTGAGATGCTGTTAAATGTAATAGAGTTTCTTTATTCCTAGGAGTCTGCAGAAACACCCAGTCTGGGAAGCCAGAAGTGCCCTTTGTTTTCTAGAACAAAGAGCAGGCAGCATTTATTCTCTGAAATTTTCAAATGGAAATATGACGCATAAAGAAACTCCTGCTTCAGGTGGCAGTAGGAATGAGACTCTTCTCTTTTACTTAGATTTACTAAAAGCCTTCAGAGCTGTTTCCCATCCAGTATAATTTTTTTTATTCTCTTCTGCCTTCACACCTTTCCTGTAGATTTCCTTCCACACTTTGCATGACGGGACAGTCACTGCCAAAGCACTTTTATCGACCTTTCTGCTTTGAAAAAAGCTGCTAGAAGCCCTAATGCATTCTCTCTAGCTTGCTTTTTATCAGCAGAGAAGCAAGTTCCTTTACCCAAAACTCAGGGGAGTAATTGGCCTCAGTCAAAAAAACTGGCAAAAAGCCCAAGCCTGTTGACTTTCAAAGCGTTCATAAAAAGACCAGTTGTTTACACCAGGCTTTTCAGAAAGGTAAATGAGGGTGGCTTGTAAATTAAGGAGAAGAAAAAAGCAGGGCAACCCATCTTTGAGAAATTTGACATAAGCAGCTGTCAGCATCTTCTACAGAGCTTCCAACTACCCAATGTGCATTACTGGAAAGGCAGAATGGAGGTGGTTATTTTAAGGCTGCTTGGCTCGGAGTGATTTCCAAACAGCATCTACTACCAAGAATGAAATTTATGAAACAAAGAAAAATAATTCTCATAAATGAAGGAATGAAGCGTAATTTCTGTACAGACAGGGAAGAGAGCTCCAAAGTCTTCAGGAAGAACACAAAAGCATAAATAACCAACTTGTCCATCTGTGCCTCTTCTATGTCCACAGAGTTAATTTCACAAATTTGAGGAGTTAAATAAATTCTGACAACTGATCAGACTGTGATTTAAGACAAAACAAAGGCCAGTAGAAGACCTCAAACAAACTTTTGTTAAGGAAAAACTGTCCCTTGGCTCACAATCAATTTGTCAGAATGAAAATGCTCCTTGTACTGAATATGAAAATACAGAAAACTGGTCCTGAAGCAGAAATGCATGCTTACGATTAAGTCAAAAAGCCCATAAGCCAAAACTCAACAGCAATAGACAAAAAAAAAGTAATAAAAGTAGCAATTTTAGCAACCCTCTACAATAAAACACCATATTTTGACCTAGCTAATGCTACATACACACCATCTTTCATCACTGTCGTGTCCAAATTACTTCGTTTAGAAGGATCATTCTGCAAGATTCTAACAAGAGGGTCAGTGCTTAGATGTCCTCCCACCCCAGACTGTTGAACAGTAACTGCTTGGGAACATCAACCTGAAATAAACACCTTGTTTTCTTTCAAATAAACACCTTTCTTTCTTTCAAGCTGTACAAACCCGAGGGGGAAGGAAGAAAAGTTAAAAGCTTTGACGAGCCAGGAGATTAAACTCATGGCTTGCAGGCACGAGCTAAGGAATATGTGAACTTAATATATGACTAATAAACAAGCTGCAAAGACACAAAAATAGCCACTGCTCAGTTACAAAGCAAAGCAAACCTTTTTCTCAGTCAAATAACTGCTTGCATCGCAGGGGCAAGAGAACAAAAGGGTAAGAAACATGAAGAGCTTTTCAGGTAACAGACAGCTCTCAAAGGAACACAGCAGACAGCTACTGAAGCCAAACCACCCAAAAGCAAAGGGCAGGAGGGTGAAGGACTGAATCCTTCGTTTCTATTTAAACATCAAAAAAACCCGACACCACCAAACAATGCAGAAACCAAACAGTCTCTTTAAGAAAAGATATTTTCGGGGTGAAAGCAGATTAATATCTTTCTACTATACTCAATACCTCAGCAGAGTCCTTCAAGTCTATTCTGAAAACAGGGTGCTTCAACATACTCTGAAAATTTTCTTGATTTTTTTTTTTTTAATTCTTAGTTCAGTTCTATTTCTTAACTGAGTAGTAACCACGGGCTGGAGGTCTAGCACAAGGAAATAAGCTTTTGAGGGTACAGAAAGCACTACACAGGTCCTCCAGAAATTATTACATATTTGAGATATTTATTATGTATTTATTAGATATCTCAAGGGAAAAAAAAAAGAGCGTGCTACAAAATACTTGGAATTTGGGGTGCAGAGAAATCTGAAGAGAGAGTACTTGGCATCTATTTTTGATCCTCTCATTGACTTAGAGCAGTATTACACAAGAAAATCCAATATACACTAGAAAAAAGCCTTCATAAAGAAATTGATGAGACAATTAAAGAACACCTAGGCCTGCGACATCCCATCAGTAAATACACAACAAATTCCACAGCCTATAACATGCTGGAGTCACTTCTAATGCAATATTCCAAGTATGCCTTAAAGTACATTCTTTGCCTTTTTCTCTAGTCTGAACTTTACTAAACTCCTTGCATTTTTTCTTAATACAGACTTACCTAATGAAGGCAGAAATAAAGTAGCACAAAAGAAAATAAACTTTTAATTCAGTAAGTTGACAGGGGAAAAAAAACCTAAAAGTCAGTTATACTATTTTCTATTACTGAACCACTTTTTTTTCTATAAACTGAATTTCTGGGAGCAAACCCTTGTTGTATATCATAGGAGATATCACACAGAAAAATGATCACCAGTTTTGACAGCTTACATGCCTTGTATATCAGTAATTGACATTCAATTGGGATCCATTCTTTATTTTTTGGAAACATTTCTCTTGGTGCTTGCTAATTAGGCATTTGAGAGTAAGAGCAACCTGTCATCTTAATGTCACTCCATAGCTAGACACAGGGGAAAAAAAAAATACAACAGAAACCATAATAATATGTTCCTAAGAATGCCGAGACAAACAAAAATGGGAATGTATGGCCTTTGTGGGTAAAAATATCCCCTTGGAATTTTTTCCCACTGTAGTTTTGTATTGCCTATCTGTAGAATATCTTCTGGAATCCCAATCTGCAGGACAACAGTTACTGCCACACGAAGGACATTTGTGAGCGAGTGAAAACCAAAGGAGCATTCACTGGCATTAGTGTGAGAGACACATGCCCCTTTGTCAGCAGCACTGTAAAATTAAAAAAAAAAAAAAACAAACCCCTCACTTATTATCAGTTCTATACTTGTCCAGTTAAAGTCTTCACGCTTTCTCACTTTTCTTGCAAGTTATTTTTCAAACTATGATGCCGTATAATTGAATTCTTCAAAATACAGTTTTAAAAGAAAGATACAACCCCTGAAAAATTATCTTCTAAAAACAATGACCTAAATTTAAGTTTAAAAAGAAAGGACATGTAATTTCTTTTTTTTTTTTTCTCCCCTCCCTTATAGTACAGAGTGAAACAAATTAAATTTTATAAACATCCACCTGGGATTCAGGATGTTTGATTGCATTTTTTCAACAGAGGGAAATGAGAATGAGTCGTTTACGTTAGCAGTTGGTACAGTTCGAGGCCTGGAAATTTATCATAGTTTGCCACGTAATTGAAGCACTCAGTTTCCAACAGCTACTGCTCTCAGCCTGGGGAGGCACCGAGGAGAAAAAAAAAAGAGAAAAATCTACAAAAAATTACATATGCTGAATTTTTAGTAGCCTCAATATGGTATTTTTTGTGTCACTAGTAGACAGGGTACCGGGCAACAGACTGCCTGAGAGAAGGGAAGGTTAACAAACTGCATAGTAAAAAGAAGAGCCTATGTTAAAGGTGACCTTCCCAGAAGAGGTATTCCAGCCTCTGGCTGGGATGAGGAAAGGCTGTGACTGCTGGAGAATTATATTAAAAGTAGCTTATCATTCACTTCTGAAAGAGAGTTGTCCTGGCAACTTTGCTTTGTATCAAGTCGTTTGCTACGGCACTTATGCATTTGTATGGCTTTGACGTATTTTCTTGATTGGACTTTTCAGGAATCTAGTGCTGAGATGCTAAATCTTTAATCCTACATCATAAGACAGATACCGAGCTACTTAATTCTACCAGAATGACTTCTGCTCCAGGACTGCAAAGGATCAAAGCACAGGCAGCAGTTTTATCAATGTTTTCTTGGACTTCAGCAGAATATAGGCACCAGAGTCCGAATGTACTTACCCACAGGCTGAAATGACTTGTCCTTGGTAGGGCACTAGTGGTGGAACAGAAATCTGAAATCATAGTTTTGCATTCTAGCTAGTCAACTGTGCCTTGGTTTAGAAGGACAGATCTTTATGATTGCCAGGGGCATCTGTGGAAGAATCTCTGCAAGACATTACTGTGCCTCCCAAAGCACTGGACCAAGAGATTCACATTTTCCTCATGTTGCACGCAGAAGAAATTCATGGTGGTTTACATAGATATGTTCTGCCTTGGTAATGTGTTTTAACGCCTTATTATTCCAGTTGAAAGCAAAGAGAAAAGAGTTTAAAAAAAAACAAAACAAAAAAAGCCCCAAATAACCTTAAATTCATTTAAGCAAGCGAGCAGCATGCTGCAGACTGGATGTAAGGAGAACACTGATTTCTGGAGGCAGGTCTCCTGGCATCAGTCCCCTTCTTCAGGATATCTCTGACCTCTTGATTTGGACTCAGTTCTTTAAGGAGACAGTCAGTCTTCAAAGTCTTAGTTTCACTCTGCTCTCTCTTAGCTGCAACTCGACCAGGTAACAGCAAAACAAAAAGATGACTTATTAAGCAGGATTGACAGATATGTTTGGAAAAAAAAAACCAAACCACAACTCAAAAGGACAAAGGCAAGAAATGGAGTAGAAGTAACTGGTCAGACATCATGGCAGAGGAAGATTACGATGGAGGGATCCCTATGGGGTCAATGTTAAGGCTCCTAGGTTCAACACATTCATAAATGTTCAGAAGAGGATGAATAATGAAGCTAGCAACATCTGTTTATGATACTCAGTCATTCACTGAAGTGAAAGGTTAGTGCAAGAACTCCAGAAGTACCACATGGACCTGAATGACTGGGTGATGAAATGTCGAACGATAGCGAGCAAATGAAACAGTATCGACAAACAGCATGAGGCAGGTAGGAAAACCAACTTTAACTCACACCAAAGGGGGCTGAACTCACTACAGACTACAGCTACTGAAATATGGGAACTCATTCTCTTAATTCATACTTCTAAGAAAACATCATCTTAGCAGCACTTAAAAAAAAAAAGCAAATAAAACATTAAGAATGATTACAAAAGTATTAACTGAAGAGCAAGCATACAGAACTGTGAAAACAGGGGGTTTATACATTTTAAGTACTACAAGACATCCTGGTCTAAACTGAAAAAGACTTGGAAATCAGCACGAAACAAAGCACTTAACTGTATGTAAACAGGTACCTGCACTACCCGAAGAAAACATTGTGAATATCAAGAAAAATAATGTGAAACCTTGGTATATAGTATCAGTTTTGCCAGTTCAAACCCATCCCACTGCAAAGAGTGAAAATAAGTGATTCTTAAAGGGACAGAGATAATTCAGCTAATTCAGAAAATGTAAGCTGAGCACTAAACAGCCCCCTAACCACTAACCTTCAGCAGCACTTCCCACACCATACTCAATCTGTGGGGACATATAAGTGTAGTGAGGTTCTTCCACACCCCGTCACCACACAGGTGGGAAGAAACATGAAGCAGGATATATATAACAATATATGCCATCAATCACCATCTTTCCCATGCCTTCTAGACACAACTAGATGTGTTTGAAGGCTTTTTCCTTCAATCCAACACACCTCCAGGTAAGTATACAACCAATGACAGCATCCCAGTGCCTTACTCAAATCTATTTAAGTATGGAACGCCTCATCTCCAGATGTACACTTTGGTGATATTTTTAAGTACTTATGTTGCAATACTTTGCAATAGTACTTTGGGACTCCAAATCTGGCATTTGATGCAATTAACTAAACATAAAAAACTAGTACAGAATACAAGCTGAAATATTGCACTGCTTGGAAAAAAGTGTTGTAAAAAAAAAGTGTCTAGAACTTTCATTTTTTTTGTTCACAATGAGACTGTACCTATCTAACTGATGGGTAAGATACAATAGAAAGAAAATCTAAATTCCCTCATATCTAGATCTGCTCACTTAGATTAAAAGCAATGCAGCTAAAATAGCATCCTTAAACACATGCATTTAAATAAATGTCCTTCTTATATTGAAGTAAACAGTCAACATAAAAGCATGAAAATTTCTAGATATTCTGTTATTACATGGTATTTTCATTATCTGTTCAATGATGAACTCTACCTGGTAAGATAGAAGATATATATTTAAGAGTATCAATAATAGTTTATTAAGAAAAAAAGGGCATATATCAAATTGCCTATTACAATGTCCAGATGAGTATAAGACGAGTATTTAGGAGAATTCAATCTTTTTGGAGGACAGTTTTCTCCCTGATGAAAATGAACACCTTTTGCTATACAGTATGACTTGACTGATCAAAACATTTCAGCAGTAGTTGTGAAAGAACTGGCCTTATTCCTACACTGTGTCGAAATGATGACATTTCAATTACTGACACAGTATGATACTGTACAGACAACAGGTAAGTAATTTAATAGATCAGTCCAGAACTTCCTGTAAGCAATACATACAATTCAATTAGTTTCTCACAATAGACTACAGTGGTTATTTGAGGAGCTTTAAGCGCTTCATCTGGTAATTCTTCACAGGGGCAGGAATGCCCCGCTGTTTCCATTCACGTCTGTCACTCAGCATTAAAGTTTCAGAGCACCATGAACGTGGACACTGGGTATGTGGTGGCACTGAGAGTCACCCGTGTGTGCAGAGAGGGTGAGGGCCTGGAGCATGAGGATGTTTCCAAAACCATCGCTCAGGGTCATCAAACTGAAAGGGAGCAGTGACTGTCAGCCAGCACCAGCATTTCAGTCTGCTCCAACCTGAATTTTAGTTACTGATGTAACTCTGTGAACTCAAAAAACAGGGTGGTTTTGTTTGTTTCTTTTTTTTTTTAAGGAATAAATATTTCTACAAAGTATTTTAGAAAAATCATGAGTTTGATAATTTTGCCTTAACTCTCAGTACTCTTAGAACTCTAAGTTTGAAGCCATGACACCATGTTGTCCCCTATTTCTTTGTCCAAACTCTTAGTTGGTACAGATTTGCCCACGGCTTTATACCACAGATGAATTTGGTACACAATAGCATAGACATATCAGTGTCTGTGCATAAACACACACTGTTTTATCCTAGTGTCACTCCTATTGCCTCTTTTTCCTTCATCTTCTCTCCTCATCCTCGCTCTCCTCAGTATGTGCAACTGTTTTACTTCAGGTAGATTTTTTTTCTTTAATTTTGTTTCATATTTTCTCTTTAGCATCAATTTGCATCTAATTTTCTTTGTTTGGCTGCATTTTAAAAAGTTATTAACTGATTGAAGAAATGAAAATTCTTCTTGCTCTCACTAAAAAGCCCTGTCGCCTTTTCAGGGCTCCTGAGGAGCTGTGCACACAGGCTGCTGAGGACAGTTAAATATTAATTAATCAGCAAGGTGGAATAGTTGAAATTAATTCAGTCTCTGTTGAGACTCATTCAGAATTTAAAATGACTTTGGTTGGTTTAATTTCTTTGAGAAATGAATTATGTTAAATTAACGTACGGTCACTTCAGTTCTGACTCTTCTGAAATGTTACAGCTTTACTTCATTTGAGTGAAATCTGCAGATGAAGACATTCCTTAGATTTCTCTTCTGTTGCTACTCCCTTCCTGAACTGATAAAAGAAGTTTACAAAAGTTGCACTAGGCTCCAGTGTGGCAATTCAAGAGGAGGTGGTTAATATTTATTTGTCTGGACACAAACACAATATTTTGGGGTAAATGACTAAATGAATATGATAGTTAGACTCACATTTACAGTAATTTCACATGTATTTTCTACAAAAAGTTCTACAGTTTTTACTGTCGCAGATTCAAGGCGTCATTGCTAGAGAATTAGACTGTACTGACTGTACCTGACATACAAGATGGTTGAATATGAGTGCATTTAAAACTCGTAAGTGAACGCAAAGATGTGTATTTAAAGATTTTTGAATGTGGAATATAAGTAAATATCACAATTTTTACATAATCCAGGAAAATCTAGATCATCGACATTAGCACTTACTATATGTACTCTACCTGATTAACAATGAACTTGACTTTTTTGCCTCCAAGGTGGATGCACCTCAGCACATAAATCAATACCACATTTGACCAGCAACTCTGCTCTCTCGAGTGCTGCAGAAACCAGATCCCCCTGCATCAAGACCTTGACCTCAGGGACTCAGCCGAGGAGAAAAACCTGAGCTAGGATTTTAAAGAACTTCTTCTCCAAATGACGTAATGAAATGTAGCCATTAGACTGAAGAATCCATGGACAAACTTCTGGGGAGTAAATTCCATAAAAAGCTTTATTCATATTTCCAGAGTTGACCAAGGACTCTATAACGAAGAGACAAGAGGCAAATCAAGAGTTTGGTGTCGCACTAAGTGTGCCACTCTATTTAGTCAACATCTAGACAGAGATGCCTGAGAATCTACAAGTAGAATTTAAAGGAACTGGCTTATACACTGAAGTGTTAAAAATACATATAGCCCGAAAACACCTAAAAGCAAGTAAAAGCCACCACACAATACTGGGAAAGAGAATAGTGGTGTGGGATGACTGGTGTCACTATGTTATTGTACATAAACAGGGCATAAGTTTGGCCTTCACCATGGCCACAATGCCATGTTAAGTTTTACCAATTCCATTTTTCCTTTTGGCTTTATGAGAGCCAGTCCCACAAAACAACCAGTTAAAGACCAAAGTGCTGTTGGCATATAGTTCAGTGCCCCCATATTTCCAAGGCAACTTATCGCTGCCATTTTCCAGATTGTTCATTTACTTTATATCCAAATACAGAATTGAATTGGCCATCATCTATCTCTAAGGTTCCTACAGAATTCAAAAATTAAACTATTAAATGAAGGAAGAATATTTTTGTTAAGGCAGGTTCACATTGCGGATAGCCCTTGCAGACTGTTTGTTAAATATGAACATGTGGGTAGCCCAGTTTTGAAGAGACTCGTTTTTGTTAAACTACAAGTTAAATTACATACTATTACTGCAGTCCTCTAAAAGCACATGCATATATTGTCATATTTGGGTGAATTATCTGACTGGTAATGGTAAGCTCACCACCTGTCCATTTAGACACAAGGCTCGTTTTGCCCAGCGTGCACCACTTTACGTTAATCTACATTGAATTTTACCTGCCATTTTATTGTCTGTGAGAATCACTGCACAAAAATCTGTCTGCAATGGAAAGGGCCTCTAAAGTGAACAAAAACTCAACTCAACCACCAATGAACAATCTGTGTACTCTAAGGTAGTATTTAGTACAGTTTGCACCCAAATTTCTACTCTGAGCATCCTCTTACTCCTTCCTGCTTCCGTACCCCAAGTTGCTCTGCACAGTGGTTTGAGGAAAAGGGCACACACAGTGAAGAAGGGCATTAGGTCACGTAAGGCTGAGACAGCCTTAATGCTGCCATTTCTTAACATTTTGTGTGCATAATTTGGTAACTTTCTAAAACTTCCTTTAAGAGCTATTTTTAAACATAACGTCAAGTGCTGTGTCCTACATACAGCTGAAGTTTTAATATTATTATCTTTATAAATTATGTCAGTAGTTTGGACTCTTACAAGAACGTTACAGAACGCAGGGCTTCCAAAGAGAGAGATCATTAAGGATGGCAACGGGATGCTTTTCAACATGTCATTTGTTAGAGATGCTGAACTGTATCTTTCATTATAATTAAGATGCAGATTTGGAATGAGAGAATAAAAACCTCAAACAATCTTTTCAAAAGAAATGGTATGCAGCATGGTAACTCTGTCGGTCCTTTTCCCATTAACATACCACAAGAAATCTCAAGACTTCAAAGAAGACTCTTTGGAAGGATCTGGGAAAAAAAAACCTTTTTGAAATAGGTTATATGATGGAGTTAATGTGTTAAAAATACGGGATATTTGAGTGAAATATTTAAATATATTCAGGAGAATACATTTAAAGATTAGGGTACTGCCTTTAGATCCCCTACTTCAAGATACCCTCCCACCCACACCAATTTTTCACTACTGCTTCAGTCTCCTGTGATGTTCAGTCGATCTGCCATACGCAGGATTATAAAATTTCAAGTTGAAACATTTTGCACAACACTGAGTTTTGCAGATATTGCTCAAAGAAAGAGAGGGGTATGCAAATTAGGGGAAGCAAAGGCAGTCTATCTAGACCATTTTCTGAAGAGGGGAAAATTTATAATTTGTAAGTGATTAGCAGGGATTTATTATCATATATTTTCTAATTAGTTACATTACTTAAAATCTAAGTGACCCTCTACAAAATCACTGGAAGTTCACAGTATGTCTGCAGCTGCAGTGTGTGAGAGGTATATAGCTAGGATTGATTTTTTGGGGGTGAATGAAAGAAATACTTATAAGCTACTCCATCTTGAAGCAGAATGTAGCATAAACACACTAATTTATGGCATCCTCAGCACTTTCTACTATTTCTTTCAAGCTAACTGCTGCTAAGTTTAATACATCTTGGTCTTTTGTCTCAGAGTACTGTCTATAGCACAGTCTACTTCTAAACAAAAATGCCTGTAGGAAGGGTCCTATTTGTTTAGGATAACATAAGAAAAAAAGTGTTTTCAAAAGCCAGGTAGTCAACCATGCAATAAACCAGAAATCCTAGAAACACTATAGGAGGACTCAGGCAAAATTCAACTCCCAAATCTGCCAAGAGGACTTACAAAAAATAAATTTAAGTTGGGAGTGGGGGTGGGGTTTGTTTATTTTAAGGTATTTTTCTCTCAGTGTCTGATATTTTACAGTTAGGCGCCTCAGTGAACTAGTAGTATGAAACCTACTCAAAATCCAACTTTGTCATACTTCTGCATCCTCAACACCCTTTCATAAATGTGATATCTCTCCGAGGCAGACTAATACAAAGACTGCATGGACAAAAGTTATCTATGCTAATCAGGAACTTGAGAAAGCATAAAGTTCAATGTAGAACTTCAAATGCAATCTCACTGGTTTCTTTGAAATCAATAAGGCTTCTTTCCCTAAGCAGCATGGGACAAAGATTTCACCCTTGCACATTAGAACTTGTGCAATTATATATACAAAAAGAGAACTGTGCACTTCTGTATATGAAAAAATATCTGAAATCCTGGAGATTCAAGCTACCTCACATAGGCAACAGACAGAGATGCAGACCTTAAATCTAGAATTATTTTGCTTTGAAAAAAAAAAAAAAATGAAAAAAGACTAATCAGGTTGACAGTGCCAGAGGAAGAAATATTTCAGCAACACAAACCAATAAAAAAAAAAAAGCATTTGGAAATATATGAAATCCATGTTTTCCCCGTGAATGTTGACAGTTCAGCTTTTTCATGACATCTTCAAGCTACAAGCTCCTTTTAAAATAATTTTATTTTAGATCCTATTTGCATAAAAAGGAGAACATCCTTTTCATCTCTTCTCTTTGTCTCACGTTGTTTAGAATTATTTTGATATTTTGGATTATTGTTTTCTTTTAATTTATTCTACTTATTTCATTTTACATGTGTTCTCAATAGAAGTTAATGGAACATTATTAACCTGCATTCAGAGATGTTAATTCATCTTCTGCGGTTGTTAAGGTTCCTTATTAACCCCATAATAACACAGTAGATTTGATTAAAGCTTTCAAATCATCATTCTTCCCCCATTTAATAGATTTTGTCCAACAGTCACCTGTAACCATTACTTCATCTCTGGCTGGAGATGAGCATCATTGTTAGATGTTCAGTGATGAGCAAAGTGCTTTTATTATAGCTTGGCTATTATTTCAGAATTTCATCCTGGGAAATCAAAGAAGAGAACCGAAGAAGATGGTAGAAATTCTATGGTTGTATTAGAACTGATGAGGAAAATTTTAAAGTGTCATCAGGGAGATGGAGCTGAGAACTCATTAGAGTAAAGTTTCTTCACTGTGCTTTCTTCATTACACACTGTAGGGTAATTAAGCAGCACAATTTTTTTATGGATTTATGCAAGTAAACAGTGCTGTAAATTCTCTTCTCTCAAGAGTCTACCCTGTGTTATTTCTTAAAAAAAAAAAAACAACACTCCTATGTTTATGATACAAGAAAATATTTGCGAAATGAAAATTCATTACAGTGGACATACATCAGTGCATCACCCTTTGAAAATTGTTTCATTGTGAGATCAGTGAAAAGAAATGCAGAAGCATTTTTAGGGGGTTTATAACACATAGTTTTGCGTGAGAGATATTCCTCTTCCTAAGTAGGACAAAGAAAAAGCTTTTTTTTCTCTTTCACCCTGTTGAAAACAGTTTGAAGTGCCAGAAAAAACACACAGAGAACTCCAGTGCTGTCTTTCTGTCCACTGCCACTTTTCAACAAGAATTTATAAATACATTGAGAGAACAAAGGCAGGGTTATTCAGTCGGTAGCATACTCCCGAGTGCTAAAGTTATTCTTTACCAAATGACATTCGACGTGCCACAGTGTGCCCTAAACTCATAGCAACGTGTCCCTGCAGGGAACAGCATGGTGACTGCTCCATTGTGAGAGCAAGGAAAGAGAACAATTAAAACGCTTGCTTGATAGGCCTCATTTTCCCACTTCATCAAATTTACCCTGAAGGAGAGACAGCTTTGCAGCCACAGCACTCAAATCACCCCCTGAAATTAAGGGAGACTGGAGAAGAGAAGAGCATTGTGTGCCTCCAGGGAACTAAGCGGAGATCCAAGTGTAAAAGTGCAATGCACTTCTTTAGTGCATTTTCAGCCCCCTGGCTGAAAGACAGGGGTTAAAGTACATATTGCTTGAATTACCTTAATTACTCACGGTGATAAATTGGCATTCTACTGCACACTCCTGACAAAGTTTTAAATAAAACCCCAAATCTATTCAAAGGTATCTGATGAGCAACTGACTGTTAAACGCATCTAATCCCTGCGCGAGACAAGGGCAGATGGAACATCCAGATACCTCCTGACAACAGTTCATCTTCTAGTGTTTCATACCAGTTTCTCAACATTTGTTGATTTGCCACCTCCTTTGCTTGGAAGATGACAGAAGACTTAGCTGACAGATTTTCTCAGCTGATTTCAGGCATGTCATTGAGTTGGTCCATGGACATCCATGGAACAGTTCTGGGAAACACAAAGTTCACTTGCAGGGGACTAAGGGGCCATCCCCTAACCAACAGTTTCTGGTGCTTCTGGTTTGTGAGCACCCACTACTAGTACTTCAGAAGGTACAGATTTATAAAACAAGCAGAGACTTTATTGAAAAGATAAACAACTTCCATTTTTTTATTACCTAATTGTACTGCCACGCTGTGGGTTAATAGATCAGAGACATCTATCACCATTTGGAGGCCTTGTTTCAATCAAAATGCTTCAGCACAGACTCCACAGCTTCCTTGAGAGAGAGATGCAATTGCACAATTTGCCTTAAATACCATTTTGCTTGTGTAAATGTGATAGCTTATTTCCACTTTACTTTGTACAACTGGATGTAGTACAGCAATATAGCTTTTGCACTTTCATTTCTTTTGTAAAGGCAGCTGGGGATTATTTATTCCCTTTCATGCTTTCTCATGAAGAGCTGCAGTTCTTATATAAATTTCCTTTAATCTTCACTTTCAGAAAACACAAAAAAAACCCTGTTGCTCACAGGTGGCCTTAACAAGTTATTGTAGTTTCTCATTCATTTACTTTGCCATGTATTAAGCCAATAAATCTAAGGGAATGCAAAAAATCATCATGAGTCTTCCAGAAGGTTACATCAATACAAATCAAACATGAAATCAAAACTGAACCAGAATTTTAACAACTTCTTTTTCTTTGTAGTTTTTTTCCCCTTTCTATTGAATCTTTATGCTATTACAAATCCATTAACCAAATGATTCACATATTCCCATTTCTGTTGTCCAGGCTTGTTTTTTTTTTTTTATTCAGTTGTCAGTCCTGCACAGTTTACCCAAAAAAATTTTCGGAGCCCAAAGTCCCGGCGACGAGAAACATTCTCTTACTAGAAATCTCATCTAAGGGGAAAGATGCAAGAAAGTCTAGTTTGACTTCTTTTCAGTTCATCATATCCCTTTTAGTAAAAACTGTGTCAGGAAATATTAAAAATAAAAAAATTAAAAAATAAAAGCCTTTCTTTAGAACCACAATTCCTAAAGTCTCTGAAGGACATAGATTTGGGGATAGATGCTAAAGGGCCACACGGATCTGGTTTTCCACATTCTATCACCCCGAGCATCTCAGCCAAAGCACAGCTCTTTTTGCTGAAGACATGAAGTGCCTCTCGCTTTCAAGCTCAAAAATTCAAAAGAGGAGAAACCGCGGCTTTTAAATTCCTCAGCCAACCTAACTGCCAGGCACCGCTGGCCCAAAAGGTGTTTGATCAACCTGTTAATTAGTGTCTGAAGTGCCCAGCCAGCTCTCAGTGCAGGGCAGTGACACTGTGAGGGGGCAGCAGCCTGGTACCCACGCTTGCCCGGCTGGGACCCGGAGCAGGACAGGGTTTGAGAAACAAGCAGCTCGAAGGTCCTGAGCAGCAACTCGTGTTAGAGACAGGCAAGATGCCAGGGGGACTCTTAAATGCTGCAACCCTCTGGTTTTTATCCTCTCCTGCCAGAATCTCTAAATTCCTCTCAACTTCCTTACTTAAGCAGCACGTGTTAGAATTGGCAGTGTGCATGGAGACTACCTGCTCTGCAGTTTAAAATGCTGTTACGTTAATATTGCCAACTATTTAAGAAAAAAAAAAAAAAACAAAAGAAAAAAAAAGCACATTTACACGTTTCTTTTACAAATTCCTAAGAATATTCTGTCTTCCACTTAGGAAACTGGAAGCAAAATGCCTTATGAGAATTCACATTAAATAATAGGTTAACAGTAATTCCAGACCTCTGGCTTTGCTGAATAGTTTTTGTGACTTGCCACAAACAAAAATTAATCAGCCAAAACAACACACTACTGGAAAACAGAAGTAGTAAAATTAATGTTAATAATTCAGGAGTATTTCCCTTACTGTTATTCAGCTTCAAGGTCTGAAGAGACCATCTGAGAGACAGTTGGCTCCTACACCTATTTAAAGCATCCAGATTTTCAGCATCACTCATTCATAAAGCTATGCAGGAGAAGTAACTACATAGATGAAAGTATGCTAAATTCATTTCAGGATCAGGTTTTTTATTAAAGGAGAAACTCTCTTTTGCATTAAATTACAATGCTTTTTCATCTCCACTAAGTCTTCCTAAGACTCAGAAAATTAATTGTTGGAATAATTTCATTTGCCGCATTTAAGATGATAGTCCTCAGATTAGAAGTAAAGTATTTTCAAGTTCTGTGCTCTAAATCTGAGGGGGAAGTGGGGAAAAATTGTGTATAATTGAATGTAAGAATTAAGAGCTAATTATTCTCAATATTCTCTTTCACACAATCTCTTAACTAGGAAAAAAGTTATTCTGGGATATTTACCGCCTATCACTAACCAGACTACTACAGTCTTGTAAAATATTTTAATTATTCTCCAGGTTTTTAAACTTGGCACAGCTTAACTGAAAAAGCTGATAATGGGACAACCCTCATACACTCCTGGTAAGGCTATTTTAAATTCACAGCTCAAAAGCCAGATCCCATCACCTTCTGTTCCATTCTGTAGAAAATATCACTCCAAAAATAAAAATCCCAGTGTCTCACCCTGTTTTCACAGAATCATTCCATCCACAACATGCACACCTGAAAACTGAAGGTTTGAGCTGAAACCTTTCATTATACCAACCATGGAATCCACACCATGCTGAAGCTAGAATGAAATTTAAAATTTGCCCCGTGAACTTGTTGTAGAATGGGACAAGAAATGGAATGAGGCAGGAAACTTGTCTAGTGGGACATTCAGTCTCAACATCTCCCTCTCCTCCTCAACTGGGTCACAAAATGAGGCACCTCTTTCAGGGTGTTTCAAACTGCCCTCAACAGAGAGCCAACGCAAACCATTTGGGATCTCCATGTGGTTGGGACCTATTCTGACGTGGTCAGAACGTCAGTAAGTGGTGTGATGGTGATACTTGATCTTAGGACAGTTACAGATCTTTTTGAGTGATTCCATGGAGAGTACTTTAAATACCAGGTCTGCTGTCTCCCAGATGAATTCCATAATCATCTGAGAAGACTTAGGCTCCCTGTTCATAGCTCTTTGTGGTCCTATGATATTTGCATGCCTGGCTGTAAGATGCATTAAAAAGTGGAGTGAATTCTTATCCATGCTACCAGATTTTGGAAGTATGGACATGCTCCTTGGACATGGGGGAAGAGATCTCAGTCCTCTTCAGGATAAGCAGAGTCAGCAACACAGATCATCTCCCTCCCTGGCAGGCTGCCTAACCAACAGGTCTTTATATATTTCCAGAGCACTCATCCAATGGATCTACATGCCTAACAAGTAAGCATCCCTGGAAAGCATTCATACCTACTGCCTCAGACTCGCACTTCGGGCACTGGTGGGCAAGTGAACTACAGAAGTCAGAGGAATATCTAGCCTGTGATCAGTTATTTCGCACCAACAGCATCAATCTCCAGACCAAAAAAAAAAAAAAAAAAAAAAAAAAATCAATCCATAGCCCAATCTACATAAACCTAGAAAAGTGAGATTACTTCAGTTTGTTAGAGAAAGAATACAGTTCCACAGCCAGAGTTGTTCTCCTTTTCCTTCTTTCTTTGAAAATGCATATCCTAACTGGGAATTTGAACCTGTTCTGGAAAAATCTCACCTCCTTTATGACCTTTAATAGGAACATGCCTGAAAAGGATATACTTGTGAAAATCTACCACTAAAGTCAAGTACAGTTTTGTTTCTATCACCTCTTTAATCCCCACACTTATCAGTTGTGATAGTGAAGAAAAAATTCTTAGACATTGCTCTGAAATTATGTTTTCTCCATTTCAAAATAATTTGTCATCTATTTCTTGATTTCACAACGATTTATCTTGTTATTTATAATATGCACACTCACGCTGCATCCGAAAACCAAAACATTCTCAACAGCAACACTAGGTTCCTCACCACAACATTTCAAAGACTGGGCACATCCAACACAGCTCCAGTGGCAGCAGGCAACAAAGTAGGAATTGGTATGACATTTGAAAAATGTTGTCTTCAAGTATTTGAGGGAGCCTGTTCCACTTGTGGAAATGCATCAACTTAATATATAGCAGAAATTATCTGAAGTGAAAAAAAAAAAAATGGTTTAAAAGACTATTTATTTTCACTACCTTTCACTACATTTTGCTGTCATTCATAGTAGCTTGCTGTAAAAAAAACTAAAATTGGGAGAGAAGTGGATGTATTCAGGCAGAGATGAGAATTTAAAACCCCTTGTAAAGGTTTATGCAGCATTTACCTCCAGGCAAGGGGGCAGTTCATTAATATCGGTCACAGCTGAGTTGACTATTAAGATAGTCCGTCCTTATGAGATATCTATAAGAGATAACTTTTGTTTAAATCTTGAGATTCACCACAGAACGGGTCTGTAGTGTTGCAAATGGTTATGAAACACAATAAGTAAAACCAGTAATCGACAAGGAGTCCTTAGCTGGGCCTATAGCCAGCAAACCCAGTCTCCCTCCCAGCTCACCTTCTCTTGTTTTCTCAGCGTGATCACACCAACTGCAGTAGAGCTTTCATCAATCTATATTGATATAAATTAAGTATATATTCAAGATGCCTGCCCATACAGAAAGGAGGAACAGATTAGAATCGGTGCTTTCCACAATGTGTAGTTCCAACTTATTACGTACAATTTAAAGAACACCTGGAGGAAAAAAAAAAAACCACAAAAAACACCCCAGGGGCCAAATCCTATCAAGAAAGTCAAATTGTGTTCACCATTGTGCTCCTTAGTAAACATCTACGTTTTGAAAATAATGGGTCACTTGAGCAAGCAGATTGTCTGCTTGCAAAAAGCTAAATAAGCACACTTTTTTGTTTCTGATAGCTATCCTACATTTTTTGAATGCTCAAGATAGAAACAGCAACATCTTCAATATAC
This sequence comes from Tringa tobata, assembly GCA_033628505.1. Lineage (NCBI taxonomy): Eukaryota > Metazoa > Chordata > Aves > Charadriiformes > Scolopacidae > Tringa > Tringa tobata. The sequence goes on from JAHREE010000245.1 coordinate 8,637,179, forward strand.
AAATTAAAGTATAACTTTCAACACTTTCAACCAGGCTTCCTCATTCATCTTCATTAATTACCAACTAATTATCAACACAATGAATTATGCATTAGATTTTGCAGGGGGAACAGTACCTGATATTGCAACAGTTGAGGTTGTTAACGAGTAGACTGGGCTATGCAAGAACTGAACAGTGGAGCTCTACCTCTCTTAGCACTTCAATTATTATCACATTATATTGATCTTATTTGCTACATCATTTGAACATGACGAAGTCCATTAACCTAATAATAGTAGTAAGATACTGTTGCTTGTAGTAAAAAATCAACTGAAAATTTCCTAGGAAGTGTCTCAGATCTTAAGAGTTCCAAAGAGTGGGGATTTTTGCTTGCTTGTTTCCTCTAAGGAAACATATTTCATATCACTGTAATTGGCTTTCCACTAATTTAGCATTGATAGAGTGCTCCTTAATGAGAAATGAAAGGACTTCTCTTAGTAGTAACATAAGAATCAGTATCCCCAGCAACTCTTCAAAGTGGTTTTGAATTGTGAGCTTAGAAAACTCGCAGTATGAACGTCAGTCTGCAAAATAACATAGTGTGCATCGTTTCCTAGACAGAAAAGGAAAAGCTTGGCTGACTGTGTGAAAAAGGAGTATCGGTGCTCATTCCTAACATAGCTTCGTATATTACTTAATTTCCATAGCAACCCACAGGGGCAAGAAGCCAGCATTTTCAGAGAAATCTGAATTGATACCATTCTCGAAAGAGACACGACGACAGACTAGGAATAGCACAGAAAATAAGGTCAGGGAAATTCTATGTTACCAGACACTCAAAGTTACTAAAAAGTCGTCTCAGATTTCCACAAGTTCCAAGCATCCTATAAAGTACTCATTGCCAGCGTTTATGCCATGATCTTTACAGCATTCTAACCCCAAATCTGGTAAACTTCATGCATCAACACGTTAAGTTATTACTAAAGAGTCAACTTTGCTTTCCAATCTTTCCACCAGTGCCTGAATAAGCCAAACCCCATCAGCAGAAACTTTCAAAATACTGGTAGTAAAATGAATGGCTTTTAATTCTCAATAATCACGTTAGTATAATTGGTTATCATCTGCTGATGCTGGACTTGCACTTCTGCTTGATGATATTTTTCCAAGGAAAACAAAACAAAACCAAACTATTTGAAGTCTAGAAAGAAGCACGATTATATTTTATAAATAAAAATCATGTTTTAATAAACATGATGTAAGCTATCGTATTTGTCAGCTGTTGGGAAGAGCCACAGAAAATGCTGAATTGTGAGAAAAGTACATTTTCCAAAGTGCTAAGAAGAAAACTGTGCTGTCTGTTCAGTCTAGCTCAGAAACCTTATCTGCTACTGTACATTTTGTCCAAGGTTACAGAAAAAAAAATTCCCTAAGGTTGACAGTCATTTGTGTTGCAAATTTTTAAGGGCAAAAAGCACAAGTGTTATTTAGAGCTTGCAGCAAGATACTCTAACATCATATTGACAGTTTGCAGTTGATTTGCATCTTGAAATAAGCAAAACCAAGCTTTTAAGAGAAAAAAAAAAATAAAAATAATAAAAA
>JAHREE010000245.1:8639090-8746568 GCA_033628505.1 Tringa tobata
CGTCCAACAGCAACCCCATCCCGGTGCCGGTACCGCACCGCGCAGCTCAAGGTCAGCGCGGAGGGACCACCGCGCCTGTGCCCCACCTGCAGGAAGAAAGCCAAGTGGCCAGCTGGGGGGGGTAGAACCATAGAATGGTTCAGGTTGGAAGGGACCTTAAAGATCGTCGAGTTCCAGCCCCCCTGCCATGGGCAGGGACACCTCCCACCAGACCAGGTTGCTCAAAGCCCCATCCAGCCTGGCCTTGAACATCTCCAGGGATGGGGCAGCCACAGCTTTTCTGGGCAACCTGTTCCAGTGTCTCACCACCCTCACAGGAAGGAATTTCTTCCTGATATCTAATCCAAATCTCCCCTCTTTCAGTTTAAAACCATTACCCCTCGTCCTATTGCTCACCTCCCTGATCCAGAGTCCCTCTCCATCTCTCCTGTAGGCCCACCTTTAGGTACCCCATCACCCTTACTCTGCCAGTTGGCCAAAGGACCTGCATGTAAGCTGCTGAAGGTCATGGGAAGCCCTGGCCACAGCACCACCCTACAGAAGGAACGAGGTACTGGGAGCCCAAGTGGTGGCCCTGGGTGAGAAGCCCCCACTGTGCTCCAGCTGGCTAACCTGGGACCGGTGGGGAGGTGGCTCTGGCACAATACACACATTGGGGTTAGGAGTTCTCCAAGAAAGCCTCTTTAGGAACCTACACACATTCCTTACTGCTACCTCACAAATTAATTATTTTCCATCTTGCATAAGAAGTGTTTCCTGTTAATAAAAGTGATCTGCTGAAGCCATGACCAAAGAACCCAAAGAATATGTTTTAATTTCCCTTTGAGAACTTCCCTGCGCTACATAAACACAGAGAACAACTCTATTGCATTAGATGGTGATGCAATATGTAATGTCTAATACGGTTAAAAGAAGACAAAGAACCCATTAAGGAAAAGCTTAACAGAAGAAAATCACTGTCTGATCTAATTTTGATGACAGCATTGACCATAAAACGTTTTGGTGAATGCCTTTAAGAAGTTATAATAAACACAAATGCACATCTCCAAGCTATTCTTTATATTATGCACTGAGCAAAGATAAATACATTATCGACACAATACATCAAAGCATTATCAAAGTTGCAGTTGGATGACATAGGTTCTGCGTCTGCTACCTAAAACACAAGCCTGCTGTCCTGTGCTTCCAGTGAGGCTCACACAGGTCCTGGAGAGAACCCAAATGAAAGAGCTTCCAGAAGCCCCCAGTTTAGCCCAGCAAAGGGTTTAGCCTAAGAAGGAACTGGGCAAATTTCAATATTACATGTTTGCACCACTTCCTACAGCCACTCCTCTGAAGCAGTAACTGTTTTTCTGAAAAGACATAGCACACAGTGCCCAGAAGAGTTTGATGAATAACACCACCAAACAACAACCAAAAAAAAAAAAAAATCAACAAGTTCTGAGGCATTAAAAATCACAGTCCACCTTACAAGTTCCTAAACGCCTTTGGTCTCTGAAAAGGAAGTTCCTTAAACAGCTGGTAGAGGTAAAGAGATACTGAAAACAGAAGCATGTATCTCTTCTTTAGAGGAGAACAGAAGAGGCCAATGCAAATAGATCTCAGCTACAGTCCTTGACCTTCTTAATCCTTTGACATTTTTAATTGCTTTATACAAATTTCACTGGCAGCGTTACTTCAAAACGCAGAACTGAAATATTAGTTTTTCTAAAGCCTTACATAACCATCTGTCACCAACACCATGTTTAGGTGTTGGTTTGCTCCCCCCATCCCCAGAACAAAGCAGCATCAGTTCGGACGCTTTTTCCTAAAGCATTTACAATTTGATACAGCAATAACAGTAATTGCTACCTACGAAAGAGTTCATGACAGGTTTCTGACCAGTTTCATTAAGAGGCTTTTAAAAAAAACAGTGCAATATTCAGATAGAACCAGATCCAAACCTATCTCCCAATATTTCTCCGCTCAGCAGAAAGGCTGACTGACCTCTGGACTCAATTTGCTGACCCCAAATCAAACAAGCAGGTCAAGGAAAAGTGGACAGGAAAATTAGAATAGAAGACTGGAAGAAAACCACCATGGTTTTGTTGACAAGTATATTATAGTGAGACAATATGAAAGACAGATGGAGAATATCAACTTCTATATATTAGTAATATACTTTTTTGGTTTTGTTTTTATTGATGGGACACATTAAAGTTTTCAGTCAGAAACAGTCTCTTTGCAATGAACATTTATATTTATAAGCTATGTCCATCCCTAATAATTCGTAATCTATAGACCTGAACTGCAACCTAGAACAAAAAAAAAAGGAAAGAAAATTCCTATTCAGATCAGAGGAATTTGGCTAAATTCCTTTAAGTTCTGGCTTTGGAACCCGGTATTTAGAAATCAGGGTTTAAAAGCCACTATTTAAGTACAACAGAGAAGGAATAAAACACATGCACACAAAACAAAAACGTTTTTCAGATAGTAGGGAAGGTTAATGGAAGGAAAACGTAAATCTTGTTTGTGAACTTCTGGATTTTCAAGTTCTTTTACCCAGTCCAGCTGGCAGGCTCCCAGAATAATATAAAACACAAAATTATTTTGTTTTGAAGTACTTGGAAGGCAGTAAGTGACTAAGGAGGAAACACAGCTTTTCTTAAAAGATTGTCCACAACAGCAGTGGGACAGGAAAAGTTTCCCTGAATGTACAAAGTGTGCTATAAGAGCTGTTAGGACAAATTAATTGATAATAATAACAACATATTTTCTTCCTTTGATGATTTCTAAATGAAGCTTAAAGACTCTTAAGGTTTTTCTTGATCACCGCGGCATGAAAAAAAGTGCAAAAACATCAATTTACAAGATTCATTTCTATTCAGGCCATAGATGCAATTCCACCTGCATTTCTAGACCTTGAATTTGGGTTTCAGCATCACTGACCTGCGCCCCAGACAGGTGTGTTGGCAACTGAAGTGCACCCTCACTGTATTCATATCCTGGGCTATACACTGACATAGTCCCACACTGCAAAAGACAGAACTACGCAATTCTTGTAGTTAGGAGCTGGTCATTATTAGCAGGTATATAATCAGTATTTCTTGGTTTTGTGTAGGAATACTACTTCACTATAAGACAATCCAAACTGAAGCAGAAATCAATTAACAGCAATATGAAAGCGTATTATTTTAAAATAAGTAAGGAAAAAAAAACCTGATTCTTAGATTGCATAGGTTTCTGGGACAATCTAGTCTAATCTTCCTTAATAAATAAATCAATCTTAACCCCATACACACTGCCTGTCTCAGAACAGAACATTGTGATGGCCCAGCAGAAAATGACAAATGATGCTGAATTAGCTAGCGTTATAGTTTCTTTTTGAGAGAGAGTTACTAAACACAGATTATATTTAATAACAAAGTAAAGTAAAAACCATCTCTTAAAATACTCAAGAAGAAATTAAATCCAGATATTGTTATATTAACTAACAATGGCAAAGAATCCACTTACAAAAAGCACAGTATAATCCTAGAATGGTTTGGGTCGGAAGAGACCTTAGAGAACATCCAGTTCCAACCCCCCTGCCATGGGCAGGGACACCTCCCACCAGACCAGGTCGCTCAAAGCCCCATCCAGCCTGGCCTTGAACACCTCCAGGGATGGGGCAGCCACAGCTTCTCTGGGCAACCTGTTCCAGTGCCCCACCAGCACCATAGCAAAAAATTTCTTCCTAATATATAATCTAATTATATAATTTCAGTTTAAAACCATTCCTATCACTCCACTCCCTGATCAAGAGTCCCTCCTCATCTCTCCTGGAGCCCCTTTTGGGACTGGAAGGGCCTCTAAGGTCTCCCCGGAGCCTTCTCTCCTCCAGGCTGAACAACCCCAACTCTCTCAGCCTGTCTGGTTTAAAGAGACACAAAAAAAAAAAAAAAAGCTATCACAAATATTTGATGAGAAGAAACCCCTGAAATAAGGACGACGGTGGATGCCAGATATAAACTTGCTACTCTGGTAACAAAAAAGCAACAGCACAAGTTGAAGCGACATATACAGAGCACAAGTTGATTGGCTTTTTGGATACAATTTGCCTTCTATACTTTCATTTGCACACATTATTTAAACATTCCTCCAGCTTCAAAGAGCAACATTTCCTCCTGAGCTAGCCTGTGCTATTGCCTATGAGCAAATCGAAATCTTATAACAATAACAAAATTGACTCAATTAGATGTTTCAGCCTCATCAGAAAGGGTGACTGCAGGAAGTCAACCAGGAGCTCTGAAAACCTGCATACACAGCGTTTCCTCGCTGTTCACTCCAGAGACTTGCAAGAGCTTTGGTTCTTCATGCAAACGCTGAATTCCACAACTTTTTTTTTTTTTTTAATCAGGGAAATTTCTAAACTCCTTATTTCAAAGAGCAGAGATCATATTTACAACCTAAGCACATGGCAAGAAACAACAGATGGGTAGAAGCAAGCAGATGGGCGAACACAAGGTAGCAGTGAGATGTTTACAATTGGCATAATAAACAGCTGCCACAAGTAGTTGACCATCATCAGATCTCCTTTCAGTTCCTCCTGGTCTGTCATAAAAGTAAGGGTCCTTCTATATCACAATCCTTAATGTATTTCTTTTAATAGCTCTTCTCTGGACTTTTGCTTCTCAACAATATTGTGTACCAAGGTGTCCAAAGTTGGCCACCATTATTTTAGAGTGGATGCAGCAGGATTAGAGTCCCTCATCGTTTAAGTCACTGGAAACTGCAGAACTAATTCCCAATTATTCACCATTTCTACAAAAGCATCAGCCACCACTTTTATCCACGGCCAGTGAATAGCAACAAAAATTCTCCTGCACCTCATTTGCCCAGAGAGGGTTATATGCTAGAACCTGAGCTGGAGAAGCAGAGATGCAGATATATGTTCTTAACTGACTAGTAACTAACGTGCTAGCTAAATATACTTGGTTTAAAATGGTTATTGCTCATTGCTGCTGTCTGTCCTGAATGTTACAGCAACAAGGAACACAAAACTATCTTGGCTTCCTCCACTCCATATTAAAATGGGTGTTCACAGGGCATGTGGACATGATCTTGTTCTGTCTTGTGTGGAAAGAGTGACTTCCACAGAGCCCAGTGAGGGGACTGCCAAAGCCCCGGGTTTTGAAGACAGACTTTTTTTTTGTTGTTTATAAACCCTTCATAACACAATTAAAAACTTTCTACTAGCCCAACCATTACTTATCCAAACTGCACGCAATGTTTCTTAATTTGGAACAGAAAATAATAAGAAATCTTTAGCCTGGCCTATGCCACTGAAAATTAATACAGTCTCCCTGCTTCTGTCTATAGTTTTTAACTTCTCCCGAAAGCTTGCTAAGAATAATATCCTCAAAATCAAACGGCTCCATTGCTGTGCTTAAAATAGGACGACGGAGAAATGACTGCTACCTCATGCTGTTTGCATAATATCAACAAATTATACATGTGCTCCATTCTAATAGCTAATACCTGCATAAAATAAATTACTTTCATTGCTGTTACAGCTCCAGACTCTATAAGTTCAAATTTAATTTTCTGTTACATTTATGGAGCTTAATAAAACATGGTGGCTCAGCCCACCAGAACACAATACCTTTGACCAGAGTAACCAAACTACTCAAAACATTTGTCTCTATTATTTCTAACTTCCCTGTAACCAGCTGCTCTGTCAGAATGCCTTTTTTTACTTATTCCGTGCCCTTGAAGCTCACACCCAAGGATTCATTTTCACACAACACTCTTAAGCCGATACTGCAGACAGTCAACCAGGAGCTACGGCTGCCTCAACCTCCCACACGGTCCCTCACTTGACGAATTAAATATTCATCACTCCCAAATGTTGCAGTGTCAAACGCCAGCAGCTTCCCAGCCTGACCTTCCACAGTCGGCTTCTGCTGGGGGATAAACAAGGCTGGGACTTACCTGCTGGAACAGAAAATGGCATAATGCAGTTTTCATGTTGCACATTAAGTCCTCTGCCTCACACTGTAAAATTCTCACTGCCGAAGCTGGAGTACTATCTTTTAATCTTCAATATAAATTGAATATCTGTATGCGAAGCTAACTATAAAACCTGCATGGGCAGTGTTATCAATAATGTTTCTGCAGAGCACTAAAAAAAAAAAAAAAAATCTTTTCCTGCTTATTATACAGATCCTGTTTTGTATGTATGGTCATATCTTCCAACTTAAAAAATAAACCAATGCTGAGCATTCCCAAATAAAATGAAAAAAAGAAAAAAAAAAAAGAGACATACTACTATCAATAAGTATGTGAGATTAAGATAGGAATCCGAAGCCACAGAAAAATAGTTTCACACACCCCATTTATAAGACTTTCGCATTCTGCCTCCAAGATAAAATAGTTTAATTCCAAATCTCTCCCCTCTGTGGAAAGAATACCTGGAGTTATTATAACTCAGTTCAGTTGTACTAGATTCTGCACATATTTACATCTGTATTTAATGGAAGAGAAAGCCGAACAGAAAAAAATCATGAATCAACTTCACTGCTATAGAAAGTGTAGCCTCAATAGTTTATAGGTTCCATAGATTTTTCAAGATTTAGCTAAAGCATATGCATATCATGTCTGTATACAATAAGAACACCAAAAAGCTTGTATTTTGACACCAACAGCTACATTAACCTGTTAAATAAGAAAAATATATCAGAAATTGGGTGAAAGCATCTTTTATTTATGCACACTAGGTATGCAGCATTCTTAAGAGGACAGAATAGTCATTGCAGGAAATCAGCTATGAGAATCCTGTAAGCACAATAAAGGCAATACGTAAATATGTTCATGAGAATATATATATGTAGTGACATGTGAATATATATTTATATAAAATATACATATGGTTTTTAAAAATTTTGATTTCATAACTTCAATAATTTATTCGCTCACTATGAGAACCTTTTTGCCCCTAGGATTTCCCAGAAATGGTTCAAAATTTACATTTCTTCTTCTCAGTCAAGGTCTTCCCTACAGTTTTCAGGGGTTTTCTTTCCCCTGGCATTTTTCTCTAGCCCAAAACTATTGTGGATGCTGTAGAGGTTGCAGATGTAGCTTAATGCCCTGATTAAACTAAGAATTTTTGAAACAGCTGTACCAACGTTGACAGCAAGTTAAGTTACCACCCTGCTAGGCTCGCGGTAACTGTCTTTTCCCTCCTAGCAGTGTCCTGCAGATATTGAGAAGAAAAACAGTCTATCAGCATTCCTGTGGGATCCTTCAGTAAAGTCCTTTGGGGAACAGGAGCAATTAATTTTCTACTCCAGATTTCCTAGAACTGTTGTGATTGTAATACTGGCCTATAGATCTTCCTCCCACGTAATACAGGTGATTAGCTCTCCCAAAGTATGCAGGATTTAACTCTGACAAATAGGAAAATAATTTTAAATAGGTTTAGAATTGATCTGATCATATCTATGGTCTAATAAACCTGAGCTGAACCTTGCTCAAAGAAAGGTTTATATATGTTCAAGACTCTGCCCCTCTTACCTAAATTACAATTTTTCTATTCTGCGCACTTATTTTCCTCACAGGCAAATTATAAACACATTCCAAAAATCATTTTATGATCATCTCTGGTCACCTGGAAAATCATCTAGGTTGCATGCTACGCATAAAGCCTGAAGAAGCTTCCCACTGTGTGCTTCAGGCAGGAAATGGTGACCAAGGCTATAAATCAGAGAGCAGCGTAGCCATTTAGCATTGCTGGCCCTCTAAGGGAAACATCCGCATTATGGTCTTGGAGTTGCATACTACATACAGCTGGTAGATTTTGATAGCCTTAGTTGCTTATCTCTGCAGTATCATCATTTGCCTTCCTACCTCCTATCAACATTTGTTTGCAAACATATCCACCACCGCTTCTCCAAGAAGTGTGGCCACAGCCACCTGCAGCTTCAGGCTAGCCTCCCTCATCTGTCTTCCTAACACTGCTTTAAATCCGTCCCCGAGGACCAGAGATGGAAGGAGGCAGAATCAAAGTAAATCATAGAATCAGCTGAGTTGGAAGGGACCTTTAAGATCATCTAGTCCAAATCTTGCAGATTAAAAGCAGGGGAATGGAGCAACCAGGGAATTCAAATCTCACGTGTGACCCACGGGCATTAGCCAAAGCCACAATTTTTGGTTCCCAGCTGGGAACACTCAATGGCAGGGCAAGTACTCGGGACCACGTGCTGAAGACCTCAGGAAACTGTGGAAGTTGAGTATGAAGTCAAAGCAGTCTTAGTAACAACAGAGTCTACAAGACCTGATCGAATAAAGGCCTTAAGCATAAATCCAGATTATTTCCCAACTCTACAGCCTGCGGAAGTGAAGTAGTTCTCATTATGAGCTCAGCTATTACAAAGTTACAAGTAGTCAGTGATAATGGTAATAACCTGTATATGGTCTAGGCGAGCACAGGAAAATTTCATTAGCTGGCTGTAAATAAATTTCCAACTCTGAAGCCTAGAACAGGAAGTTAACTGCGAGGCCAGTAATAAGCGTTTCTCCCATCTCTATGGATCAGTACAAAGAGCAAGAGTTTTTATATAATACACACAAATATATGTATTATATAATCAGCGCTGATGCTCAGGAACATAAAGATTCAGTGGAATACTACCACTTATTTCTCTTATGAGGAGAAGAAATAGTACTAGAAGAAAACAATTCCTAAATACTACAAGAACGATGGTAAATGTAAGTTCTTCTGCAGTATGGGGCGAGTATGAATATTACTTCTATTTAAACCCTGCAGCAATTTCTTAGTTCATATCAGCTGCTCTGGATGCCTGGATATAGAACTTCAGTAACCAAGTAGAAATAATGTTTTATATTACGTAAATTATGATTTCAAACTTTTCCCCATCAGAATAAGGCAGCTACCTGTGCTGCAGAAACTGTATTAAAAATGGAAGAGATAAGCTCTTCAGTAAAGAAAAAATAAAATTCCATTAGAGTTATCTTATGTCCAAGGAACTAGACTGGAAAAAAAAACCACCACCCACCTCTACAATTTCCAATGCACAGGTAACTTGTCAGGTGTAAGCATCTTAATTGCAAAGATGCCCTTACCACTTTTGGTCAGTAAAGAATTTATGGCACGTCATGCAATTTTCGTTCTTGTCTCTTGATTAAACTAGGTAATTCCACTCTCCTTAACTTCAAGTTGCTTTTGATTCAGTAATCACATTTTATCCTACGCTATTTTATATTATCATTACGCAGACTCCCCCATATGAAGTCTTCAGAGATAATTCAGGTTGATCACATTTTAATAGCTTACCTCTTCTGTTTTCCACCCAGTGAAATACAAAAAAAAAAAAAGAAGATGAAGATAAACGTGTAATAGATGTTTTAACCAGTTGATTTTCTCTGAAGGTGAAACATTTATCTGAAAACACTCATAGGATTTCCTCACCTTTTTTAATATTAATGTTTCCAAGTAATATATTGCTTTGGCTTCCCCAGGAACAGTCCATCTTTAAACACACAAACCAAGGGGGGGAAAAAAAACACCCAAGCCCCCAAGACTGGTTTGTGTGGTGCGCCTTGAAAATGATTTCTAAAACTAAAATAGTACCAATCGGTAGATACCTTATTTCAAAACATCCTACAGTCTCAGGGAAGATTATGATACCATCTAGGGAAGAATGATACCCAAGTGAAATTACTCCTCAAGGTCTCTAGTCATGAATCTGTTGCAGTATGAGATGTCATATCAACACGAACTGTTAATATTCTTGCAATAACAACTTTTTTGTATTCCGTTTATACTATCAGTACTTTAAATAAGCTAAAAATAAACTCGCGGCTCTGTAAACATATGGAGCAGGTATAGATACATGGCATGTTCCTCTCTTGTCCATGGCAAGATTTCATGCATAACACATGCCTCTTCCCACAGGAATCTGTTTGCAGTTTGCTTTCCTGTCAGTGACTTTTTACAGAAAGATGTCCTCATGGTCTAACTACTTTAGGGGCAGTGCCAGTTTCTGAACTTTCAGAATAAAAACAATTTGCCAGAACTGCACCCATTCTGAAGTTGCGGTTCACACTGGTAACCAGAGCACGCGTACTTGTCCTCAGACAACAAAGGCTGCAAGAAGTAAACCAACTTTTACTTTAAATCACTCAAGATATTCCTACGTCTGAAGTAGTTAAGGTATCTGAAGGGGGGGAAATACATAGTTTCTACATCACTCCTTAGTTCTTTCAGTGTAAATTATTGGGCCATGCCCACCCTGAACCTCCCATCCTGGTCTCTCTTCAAGAACAATTCCCACTCCTTGCAACACAAAGCTACTTTACTTCTGTTGACGTGCCCAGGCTTCATTTACTTCTCCAAAGAAGAGTTAAAAAAGGAAGCATCTTTATCTGTTCCTTTCCTAGATACTCTATTGCATAGTTATTATCATTTGATATTCAAAAAAAGAAAAAAAAAAAGTAGTTTGCCAAGAGCAGTTCCTTTTCCTTTACCAGCAATGCTTTATTTAAAAAGAAGGTGATCAAATTTTAATGATCCTCTTTTGTTAGCTTAAACCAAGTGCAAAAATTCCTCCTGGCACTTCCTTTGGGTTTGAAGGGTATCAGCAATGTTATCCATTTTAAAGTGCACAAACCTTTTGGTGGTGAAAATTCAGATCTTTTACTTTTAAAATAGATGGTAACAAAAATGCTACAGAAAACAAGAGTATAAGCAATCAAATAATTAAGACTGAGACATTTTTTCAACAAAAAAAGTTAAGGACCCTTTGGAAAGCAACACTGAAGCCTCAGTGTTTTCCTAGAAATTCTATTTTGTTCTACACCTAAAAAAATTTGCTCTAGTCAGCATTTAAGGCTGGGAAGGAAGGTCAAAGCCTTGCCATGGTTACTAGTCCTTGTAAACATGCACAGAATCTAGGAATCCTAATTCTAACAACAAACAATTCTGTGAACCCCAGGATTGCATGAATAAGCCACACTGCATAAAATGTGATTTTAAAACGTCTGGGATTATATATGTACCTGAGGCTGATAAAAAACCAAACCTTGAAATAATTTGCCTAGAAGTATATATAAATGGTCTTAGAAATTGCACAAGAACAATGTTTGAACAGTTCAATAAAACTTCAGCTGATGTCCTTTGCATAAAAAAAAAAATAGATGAATCTCCGAGATAAAACAAAAGGTATGGAAGTTGCCCTATGAAATTTTTACTTTCCAAAAATTCCTTGGCTCAGACTTCTTGGCAAGACAAATTTTTATTGTCACTCTTGCAATTTGAAAAGCCCATCAAGTTTGTAAAATGGAAATGCATGTTTCTTTCCTTTATGGATGGAATAGCTGGATTTTCCAGCTGGGTTTAAACATTCTGGGGTTTAAACATCTTCCCAACCTTTAAAATTATGACCACCTTAAAAAGATGCAATAGGAGTTCTGCTCTTACTGTGTCTTTACGATCTGCATTCCCTATCACTTTCAAGAAGAGTTTTGGGTTTTTTTGATTACTTGGTGGGCAAGTTTAATGGTAGAATTATATGCAAAAGTAATCAGTAAGATAAAAAAAATAAATATTAGTTTTACTCTAACTATAGCTGTAACACTTGACAAGTATTTTTTGGGTGTTTCATGGTTTAGGGCATGTTGTGGGTTTTTTTTTTTCCCCTTTTGCCTGTAAGTCTACGTGCAATAATATCAGACTGGAAGCGACATCCTACTAACCAGGAAACAGGATGTGAGAGGTTTCTAAGTTTCAGGGCAAAGTGGCAGAGCTTCAGTGTGACACTGAGAACAGAAGTGCCAACCAGAAAAGCATGGCTGAAACAACCATGGAGCTTCATAAACGCCACTTTTCACTGGTAAAGGCTCTCACTGCCATCACGATGTAATTCTGCTACTGGTTGCACGTTATTAGTTATTATTGTGTTATTGGCCATTCAAAACAGCATCACCTCAATCTGAGCTTCTGGAAGTCTTAAGCTGTGTTTGTGTGCTGTTGATCTTGACTCACAAACCACTGCTTGTGTGGCCAACTGGCACAGAACTGAAATGCTCCTCATCATCTCATGTTTGTGGGGAAATAAGCAAACAAAAAAAAAATAATCATCACCTTCTGTTCATGTTGTAACTAGAGAGAAGGGCCCAGTCTTTAATCATATTACACCAAGAACATAGCTATTATTGAGAATATTCTCTGCAAAATCCCAACAATTATTAGACCATCGGTGCCATATCAATTTGTAAATACAAGCAGAGATTGAAGCCTCGAGTTGTGGAGATAGAAATCCTTGCATTTGAGTGCAGAAGAGTTAAATTAGAAACTGGAAAGGACTTTCTGGAATGTCCACTCTTGATTGTGCTGAAGAGGTCTTGGATCTCTTCAGCCAAACCACATGGTGTAACTTGTTCCAGACCAATTCGTTATTACTGCTGTACAGTTGAGTCCCTCCTTTCTGCTGAATTTAGGTGGAGGACCCCCTACCTTTCTCATAGAATCATACATGGTGTTGGGTTGGAAGGGACCTTTGAAGGTCATGTAGTCCAACATCCCTGCAGTAAACAAGGACATCTTTAACTAGATCAGATTGCTCAGAGCTTCATCAAGTCTGATCCTGGAGACTTCAGTCTCCAGGGATGGGGCCTGCACCACCTCTCTGGGCAACCTGCTCCAGTGTCTCACTATCTTCATTGTAAAGAACTTCTTCCTAATGTCTAATCTAAACCTACCCAGCTCTAGTTTAAAGCCTTGTCCCATTGCTACATGCGCTTGCAAACAGTCCCTCCCCATCTCTCCTGTAGCCCCTTTTAGATACCGGAAGGCTCCTGTAAGGTGTCCCCAGAGCCTTCTCTTCTCCAGACTGAACAACCCCAACTCTCTCAGCCTGTCTTTCTAGGAGAGGTGCTCCAGCCCTCTGATCATCCTCGTGCCCCCCGCACCCCAGTCCTTCTCATCATTACCTCCAGCTTCAGCCCCAGACCTGTAGGGAAAGGGAGACAGGAGGAGACCATTCTCTTTTGCTCTTCTCCTCCCCGTTCAGGTTTTGACTGAAAGCCTGTGGTCAGAAGTGAAAGCAGCAAATAGGAATACTTTATCCATTATACGGACCTGTATTTTCCTATATGAGATGATCGCATCAACTTTTCTCCCTGCGCCCAACCTTTTATTTTTAAGAGTGTTTGTCTCTGTGAGAGAAGGTAGTGTTTCCCGTTATGTGACAGTGTGGTCACAAGCTGCTGGAGCAGAGTTTCATATCTGACAATACATCAGGAGTGACCCCAGAATTGCTTCCCGAGTGTGTTATGCAAGACGTTATTCCAGCTTCAAAAGAAAATAACTGAAGTTCAAGAAAACATCAATTGTTGAAACTGCATAAAGTAGATCTGTATAAATTACCGTGACTTTTTTAAATTTACCTTTCCAGATGCCAAAGCACGGTGAGGGGGGAAAAAAACAGCTAACAAAAAACTCAGCAATGATTACGACTGTGACCAATGCAGATTGAAATTCTGAGTCTTGGGAGACAGCTGTAGAGACACAAGTTCTCTCACCTATACTAGTTGTAGCATCTAATAATTAGGTGCAAAGGAGAATAAGAAGTCCATCAAACAAGACAGAGAACATTGCTTTAAAAGGAACAGCTTCATCTTCTTACTGTGCTTTATCTTGTTCAGTCCAGCTTGTGGAGAAGAAAAAACACGCTATTCGAAGCATTCCTACTTTAGTTACATTTTTCTAAACTGCAAAAAATACAATTTTATTTAGGCATAGTAGTCTAGAAAATCTTATATTTATTTCCAAAATTGAGCAGAACCTGAGAACTAAGCAAGAATGCTGATGTGTAAGCTTTCTGAAATTACATTCCAGCCTGTGATGAACACAAGGGAGGAAACCAAGGAGTAGGCAGTGAGCAAGATGACAAGTGAAGACATATTGGACAGAGACTCCTAAGCCAAGTCTCTGAACACAATATTACAAGAAACTCTGATGTAAATAGAAGATGAGATAAAAAAATCACGCAACAATTAGTTTAACATTGCAGGTCCAAGACTTTTTTTCCACAAGCATTTTAAGTTAGAATCCCATTTCAGATTTCTTTTAAACGAATCTGTCATAGTTCAATTTATATTAGCTCAATTAGATCACCCTATTCCCTCAGAATCCTATTCCTACTGAGAACAACAGATGCCTTCAATATTCAGCCTTGTTCTTTTACGTTTGTGTCTTTCATAGTGCAAATATTTCCATATTTTAGGGGAAGCATATAAAGCCAGAAAATAAAATTATGTCTCAAGAGACGTTCTGAGTATTAAACTATGCAGTTAATTCCAAATTAAAGTGAAACATTTAAGAGCTGAAATGAAAATTCCCTTTTGGTAAAGCCTCAGGGACTTGCTACCTGTCCTTAATTTCACTGTGCCCCAGAGCTGCTATGGGATGTGAAACACCTTTATAAGCTATCAAAATATTCTTTTTTTTTTTTTTGGTCACCCTAAGTAAAAACCAGTATCAACAGGGTCTTGAGAAACATTTGACAAAGTACCATATCCTATATAAAAAAATGCTGTCTACAGTTTCCATATGTTCTTAGCCACACATTGGATTGTTACTTATCATTCCACCTAAATTTGGTATTCCTGCCTACCTCTGTAATAACACAAAAGAAACAGAGTAAGAGACACCTGGTAACCTGATTCATCCTGTCTACTATCCCAGATTTCCATTTATCACCAATTTAATCCAGTATTCTGGTCTTTCTTCAGCACTGCAGACTTTCCTCAGCTTCTCTGACATATCCCCAGTATATTGAATCTCACCGATTTTCAGTTCTCACCATCTAACCACTTCACCATCTCTCCCCACTGTAGCTAGAACAATGTCCCATATTTAAGAGCATGGGCACAGTTAACAGATTACTCTCCTTGTATATTCCTGTATCTACAACATCTGTGTGGCTCCCTGAAGCACATGGATGGAGGAAGCAGAAGAGTATGTCTGTAGGCTTCATTGGGACAGAGAATGATCAGAAAACATGTTCATGCAAAACCAAGTTTGTGATTAGAGACTCAAGACAAGGCTGGAAAGGGAAGCTCATGGGCAAATGGAGTTTCAGTTCCTTCATAGCCATACAGAAAGGCATTAGCACAAGGAGAAACTCAGTGACTTAAATCAGATATAACCTTCCACAAACCTCAACGTGCAGCAGATCTTAAAGACCAGTTCTTGCATCCACATGGGTACCTATGCACTACCAGTGCTTTTTGCCAGCTTCTTTCCCTGAGGAGAATTTTCTAGTGGAAACATTAAATTTAGAGATAATTCTTACCTCCATCCTTCCTTTGACACTTACAACGCTTTAAGAATGCATTTGCTCTTCAAGGATATTTTCATCTATTAAAGAATATTTATGAGTGCTGCTTCAAAGAAAACCACTGGCATGAGAAGCCACGCCAAAAACAGAGCATAAAGACTTGCATTTGCAACTATTTATAGGTGAACTCCTAGCAAAACAAAAAGCAACACCTAAAATGTTTTAAAATCTCGGGTTTAAAAAACAAAAATAAATAAAAAAAAAATCAGTGCATGAATTGCATTCTCTTGCAATTGCATGTTCAGTGTTTCAAAGTTTGATACCAAAATGGACCTAGAAAACATATAAAAAGCCTAAGATATTACTACAATTTACGTGGGAGGAAATTAATTCATAAATCAATTAAATTGAAGGCACCTAAAAAGGGTTAAAGAGAGTTGAAAGTTAAAAAGCATGGGTTTGTTCTGCTGAAATTCAGTGCTGTCCTGTATAAAGATCTGACTAAAGCAGACTACTCCCAAGCCTCGTAAACCAGATCTTATGATTCTGTCCAAAAATTTTACTTCGTCCGCTCTGATTCCTGTTACAGAAGTTTATTGATCCCCCCCCTGCCCCCGTATCATTGACAGACTGGCACTGGAGCTCCAAGGTATTTGCTGTGCCTGTTGTTCCCAGGCAAGTGAATGTTAATTACTAAAGGAACAAGCTACATATTCAAGAAAGATTAAGGAAATTACTCTTATTTAAAAAGCAGAGCCCAAATTTGCTGATGTTAGCAGTACCATAGTCCACTTTAATTTTTTTATATATTTTTTTTTTTGGAAAAAAGTAATAGCACAAAACCCAGAGCTACTTTCCGTGCAAGACTGCACTCGTTACAAGTTTGGGCAGAAAAATCAGGCCCCTAAAAACACCATCTGTGCATATTTGTACATACTTCCTTTGAAAACAATTGGAAATTTCAAATGTTCAGCTTTTTTCTGGAAAGGGAGGGGAAAATGAAGCAAATGCTTCTGTGCACTTAGAGATATTTATATAATGGTTTAAGAGTTGAATACAACACTAATTTTGAAAGCTTTAATGAAGAGTATCCTAGAGAGTAACAAGATAAATACATGAATTACTAAAACGGGAGTCACATTTATCTAATTATTGCTGTTGAAGCATAGAAGAGAATGGGGATGAAAAGAGCATATTTGGCTTACTTAATTGACTTGGAAGATGGCAATATGTGTATCATGAAACTCAGCAGCTTTCTGAACAGTTGGTGCACTGACATTTTAATGCCAACCCTAAGAACACTGTTTCCAGCAACGACATTTCTAGGGAAATTGTTACAACTGCAGACATTCAGAGGCAGGTATGATCTGTTGTTCAAGTAAAGAATTACCTTATTTAAACAAATTAAAATTGAAGAAAAAAATTATAAAAGCCTTTGCCAAAAACCTATAGCGAATGATTATTCATAGCAGTCTACTACAGCTCAGAAGGCAACGCAATTTTCAAATCAACCTAGCCTTTGACATCATCTAATTAAAATAGAATCAATTATTACAAGTCTCCATGATAATCTTATCTTTTACTTATCAACAATATCAAAATTACACTGCCCTCAAGGAAAGAGGGTCACTATTTTTATTTAGATAATATTGGCCTTTTTGAATTTAAGAATTTGATTTAAGAATTTGCTGAAATGTCTTTAGTTTTTTATGAAATGTATTATATTTTTATTTTGATAAATAGCATTTCTTGAGTTTTGCAATCATAAATCTGTAAGTGTTCTAGGTACCTCCCTGCAATAGGAAGGCTTTGTTTTCTGTTATCTAGCACAATTATTTCCTTTGTAGCAATCAGAAACCCACCAAGTACTTTGCAAGTCTAATGGCTCCTAATAGATCTCTCGGAAATGAAAAAAATATACAGAACTTGCGTGCTGAAGACAGAGATGCATGAGGAAACTAATACATCTAATACGTTTAGTTTATTGTATTCTTATTCAAGATGGAGTGGCTTACTCATACCTGAATCAATTTTCCAATATAGTCTACAAGATATGGAAAGTCCCACGAATGCCAACGACAGTGAGGATTTAACCCTGTTTATTACCACGAGAGACTGAGCAGTGCATTTCAGGTTAGAGATGGCAAGGAGCTGAACAACTTCTGGCAGCTTTGAGCAAACGTCTATCAGTCTTATTAATTAATTACAGTTTCTAGAAGTACTCTACTGCACTGTGTATTTATCTAACATAAAAAACAGTGGGAGAATTATCCAGTCTGAAGAATTTATATTCTTGGAGAGTCAAAGCAAACAGATTGGATTTATTAAGAGAAAGCAAATAAGCACATAAGACTGAGGGAATTTGGATATTTTGTGTGATAAAATGAAGTCATGTGCATGGTATTGTAAAACTATAAGACCTTTGCCATCCCAGACAAACAAGCAGCCAGTGTTCCCAAATTGCTATCATGCCATTATCTGTACCAGTAATTACAGGTATTTGACCTATGAATCATTTTTAACAAGTGTTATGCTCTCTGCAGCATCACAAGATGTTTTATAGAAAGCCAGATAAAGCCATGGTAGAAAACACTCAGTAAAGCCACAGAAACACTCCTGTATTCTAAAAAGAAGGAACTGCAGGGAGAACTGATTTAAAAAAATATAAATATATATATATGGAAGATTGATGAGAAATAAACAATTAGAACTCAGGGTATTGATCTTGTCTCAACTTATAAAGAGCAAGAAGGGATTGTGAAAAGTACTTTTGAGAATGTTTCAGCAAATTAAAGTTTTATGCCTCAAAAATTCGTGTGTGTGTGAGTTTAAACAGTTTTACTCAAGTACTAGTAATCTTTTAGTAAGCTAAATAAACAAACAAATCAAACAACATACTGGAAGATTTGGCTTCTTTTGGTGATATCTTTTCTTTAAATGTTTTTCATTTTCTTCTGCAAGACACAGGTATGACCAGACTATTTTAAAAGGTAGATTTTGAATTCTTCTAGCTGTACCAGGCTTAGAGCATCAGGTTTCTTTTATTTCATTATAGAAATTAGTTAGCTATATATTACTATTTACTTTCCATTTGTATGTTTCTGTATTACACAATACTTGCCTTTTAAAGGCCAAATCTCAAATCTTAGATCAGCAAAAATCCCAGTATTGCCAAAGGTGATTTTGGTCCCATATGAGCTTCAGACAATATACACATAGCTATAGATAGAAGTTGTGTAGTTCTCACACAAACAACCCAGAATTGATTTCCCTTATGTCAGTAAAGTTAAATTACTGACAATGAAATTAATTGATCTATCAGCGTATTAGGAAACTAAATTTCTAACAGTAACCTTAATTTTTGAGAATATATTTTGGGTGAAATGAGTTGCCTGTAAAATTTTCTACTATAAAAAAAAACAGTTTTAATTTACCACTGTACAATTCACTCAATGGATAAAGCATAATTTTAGACACAATTCAGTAAAGCCACCGCTTTTAAGAAAATATGACTTGAATAATAAGTGTCATCCACTATCAGAGGTAGAGACTGTGACAAACTCCAGGAAAGGGCACTGCTAAAGGCTTTTATTACCTTTTATGTACCATCACCCAACTGTTGTTAAGGAAATTCAATTACGAATTGAAGGGTCATTTATCCAAATTATTCAGGGCTACGAAGGAAATCTGACATGCAAACAATTTAGATAAGGAGTCCTAGGGATCTAGTACCCCAAATTGTCTGCAATTTGTCACTTGGATTCTCCTTTTAAAGGTGAGCCTTCATTGCCCTTGGAAAAACAATTCCATTAAATGCATACTGA
Organism: Tringa tobata; assembly: GCA_033628505.1. Lineage (NCBI taxonomy): Eukaryota > Metazoa > Chordata > Aves > Charadriiformes > Scolopacidae > Tringa > Tringa tobata. The sequence goes on from JAHREE010000245.1 coordinate 8,658,235, forward strand.
CAACTACAGCAGCTGATGAAAAGCAGATAAGTTTTTATACGTCTTACAGTATCTGCCAGAATGTTTCCTGGGTTAAGCACTGTCAAAAAAAAATTTGAAAAGTGAATACTGTACTTTGCACTAATACTATATATTCATTCCATACACTTTCCATTCCATTCATATTCACTACAAGTGTGCAACGTAGATGACTCTCTAGGACTAAAAACTTCCTTTTCTTTCATTCCTGTTCTCTTTACTATTAACTCTTTTCAAAAGAGAAGGGATGAGAGTAAAAAATCCCCTGAATGGTTTTACGCCACCACAGGGATCAGCCTTGGGCAGGTTGAGCTCGGCAATAATCACTCTCCAGGAAGGATGCAGAGAAGGGGTAACAAAAGCTTGGAGCAGGCAGTTAGAGGAGATGACCACCAAACATCCTTTCCAGCCTAAATTATGCGTTGGCTTTTGGATGCCAACATGAAGTGATAACAGGGAACAACATCAGCTAATTGCCCGAGCAGCACATGGAAAGCCAAGTGCCTCACAGCGTGTCATCTCTTGTCTTTTTGCCTACTCATTTCTGCTTTGTTATTAATGCAAACAATAATGAAGAGATCACTTTTCTGTGACCTCTATTTCCATTGAGGGCCCTTGTGATCACATTCAAAGTATTCTTAAGTGAAGAGGAAAAGAAAACCAAGTCCTAAACCTGAGGAACTGACCATATTCACAAGCAGCACATAATTTGTTCCAACAGTTCACTGGTGAAAACAGACTTTATCTAAAGTCTAGTTTTCAAGAAGACTTGAAACAACACTCACAGTAAAATAAGTACGAAGTACAGTTTTTCTTCCACAAGAAGAGATATCATAAAAACATTGAAAATAAAGAATATTAAAGCATAAAGCTTTAACTCTTAATTATGTAAACTCAAGGTACCCTGGGCATGCCATTTCTTTTCAGGAGCAAATATGGGAGCAGCAGCATGAAGTAAAATCCAAATAATTTTAACAAAGCCTAATCTTGACTCATAAGTACAATATTTATTCCTGGAGGGTTTTTTTTTTTTTTTCTGGCATTTCTCAATATTAGAACACAAATAAGGAATTATCAGTTGGTCCTCAGGAGTCAGGAGAAACTAAAGCAAAAACAATAATCAGAAACTATTTTAAAGAAACTATACTGAAGAGTATTCTGAAGAGTAAATTTAGTGAGCTATAAAGAATCTGTATTTGCTTACATGTCACTGCTAGCATTGCAATTTAGAAATAAGTAGATTTTGTAAGGGGAAATACTGTAATGTCAAAAAGGTATTGGCAAAATATTAGACGAAGAAGTGGCTGCTTGCAGAAAAAGGCATTTAATACTGAAATATGCAATGCTAAATACATTTGCATATTTTAGTCATGTTCATACCTAAAGATAATGGTTTCTGCCAAGATTAGGAGAAAACCTGGGAGAGACTTCGTGTTCAAAAGTTATTTTCAATTTTATTAAAAAATGGATATACGTGCACAGAATTGCATGGATACGCACAGCAATTGTGATGTATCTGCTAAGCTGGAGGACACAAAGGTTTCGGTGGGACAGGAGCCACCTGCGTGTCTGGGTTGAAAGAGTGAAAATTGGTTCAGCCAGAGAAAACCCGAGGGGTAAGGGACCAGAGAGCTGCACCTTACTTTGCAAAAAGATGGCCAAACAAGTCTCACCGGTGCTAGTTTTTCATGTTTTGTCAGTAAAGTGACAAAAGCTGCCGTGACATTCTACACAGGTTGGACACAGCAGACAGGCTGATGGAGAAAAAGCTTAGCATCTCCACAGCCACTTCCTTACTAAATGAGACAAAGCATATATCCCACTAAAATTTACCTGCCCATAACATAGGTATAAATTCAATCTTGTTTCACAGGGACATTGTAAGTACTAATGATCCCATAACATGTCTTAGGTCCTCCCAGAAGGCCAACTAGTTTAAAATCTTACATGTATTTAGTAATCTTATACATCAGGAACATGAAGAAGGGCAATGGACAGTCAAAACCTATTTAAACGACTTCCTTTATAATATGGAAGTGAGATCCTTCTCCATTTCAAAATGCGACAAGGTTTTATACTTTCATTACAACAAGCTATAAACTTAATAACTTCTTTTCCAATTTTAAATTGGAAACAAAAAAAATCACCAAATGTCACGTTTTTTGTAAATTGGTACATCTACACTCACAGCAATCTCTGCTTTTGACAACATAATGCATACAGAATGTGTTCCAGTAGCAAATACCTTATATCTTTAGTCATTACCTTACTGTATAGTATTCTAGGGATAAGGATGACGGAAGAATGTAAAATTTTTTTTGTGCCTTTTCTAAATAGACTACATCTCTAAACATTTATTCCTGTTTTCTGAAGGCAACATAGCACTGGTTTACGTATTGATTCATTCTATTCAGTACTTTAAACTCATTGATCATTCCTTCTGTTTTTTCTGATTTTAGTTACAATGTGCTTTAAATTAAACCCAGATCCCACAGATGATTACACGTAAGCATCCCTTATGGATTTTACTGTGGTTCCAGATAAATTCAGCATACATCAGCCTCAGATCTCCTGTCCTGCGAGTAACAGCATCATAAACATCTCTTCTGGACCACAGACTCTACGGCAGCCATCTGAGTAGGTAAAAAGCCTGTTGGTCCAGGGGACGACTAGCATCAGCCTTCTGCAAACCTCAACCTCTGCTAGAAAACAGAGCTTTTGTCATCACTTTAATAGTATCCCTTGAGTTTCACATGACGCCAGCATGCAAACCACGCTAGGGAAGAGCTTGCAAAGTGATGGTCAATGACAGAAACTCTCTGGAGAGAATGAGACAGGAGCATGTCTCTGCCTGCGTATGGAAAATAAGGACCATGTTTGTTTTAGAAACATCCCAAAGCAAGCAATGCTGGAAGAGAGTGAAGCTTTTACACTCCAGAAATGCACTTTTGAAAAAACATCGGAAGGAACTTGTAGGATTTTCTAGAAGCTGAGATCCAGATAGGAGATTCACAGATACATCCATGGAGCATAAGACAATATAAACAAAAAACAAATTGGGAACAGTCAAACATGCGGCCCATCAACTTTAAACGAGAGTTTCTCATGGAGATGGCAGAGAGGTAAACAAAACCTTCCAGCTGATCTGAGGAGGAGTAAGCTGTCTCAAAAGACAAGAAAATGAGGACCACGAAGCCTGTTTCTGAGCACCTGACACTACAACCCAGCAGGACACCAGACCGACACAGGCAGCAGCACGAGCCTTAAACACACCCAAGAAAACAATCTGCCAAGACATCAGCTTCATAGGACTGAAATGCATTTTCCCCCTAAACCAAGGCTGCATTAGCAGCACATTGCGCAAACAAACCAGACCACAGAGATAATAACATCCCAAGAACAATAACTTCCTCCTACATTGAAAAAAGGCATGAAATACTGACCTTTACATACCCAGGTTCGCCGTCTTTGTTCATTGTCTTATAAAGGGAGAAGGTGGCTGACACAGGGGAGCAGGAACTGAAATGATCCTGAAGATATCCAAGAGTGCTATTGATTTGCTTTTTTATTCCCGTGCGTGCTCAATGAGAAAATGAGATTAAATCAGTCAGCTAAATATATTCTTGGAAGGGAGTTGATGGTTTTAGCTATTAAAGTAATAGGAAGCGAAACAAAACAGAAAAACCAAGTAGCATTTTAAAACATCAGCCTTACTTCAGACAGCTCCCCAAATCTATTTTTTAGTTTAAAAGTAGTGAAGATTCACTGCTTTTGCAGTGAGGTTGTGTCGGTTTCACCTAATATTATTGTAATAACACAGAAGATCACCTGTTTTGATTAACTGTAACAAAAATACCCCAAACAAACAAAAAGATAAAATATACCCAACAAGTGCAATATATTTTATTAAGGTAACTGATAGGATTCCTTCCTCTTGAACTTTAGAGAAAGTTGTTACTGATTAAGAAAATCTCTGAAGCTACCTGTGCATAGAACTATTCTACGCTCAAATCATATGCAAATAGACAAGATTTCTGAAAGCAAATACTGAAAGCTAAAAAGCCGCCTGGTAATCAATAGTGATATATCACAAACTCCATTTAACTAGCCATTAGCCTAGCCATAATTTCCTCTTTTAAATGACAAAAGGCCAAGAAGCAAAAGAGTAAACAACCCCCAAATCCTCTCCAATCCATTTAGGTCTACAGACCCCAGCACACTTGCAAACTAGATTCTGGAAACCTCTCCTGTCCAGAATTTGGTGGATTACTTCTTTGGCCACACTGAATACTTCTGAATAGTTTTAATATTCCAGCTGCTGCTCATAAAATAGATTTGTTTATCCTCCAATTAAAAAAAAAAATATTTCCTATGGAAGACTTTCTAGATAGAATTCAAGGTGAAATCCTGATTTTCTAGGATATTCATTAAAGCGCAACTTTTTTGCATGCATCTTTATCTTCGATGCTTTTCAGGTCCCAAAGGATTCAATTAAAGTACAGTTCTAGGAGATTGGTAGTAAGACTGACTTTTTTTAATTATATTTTTTAAATCCTTGAAACTTTTTTCCAAATCAGAAAATGCCAAACTCAGCCATCTTGTGGATAAATATGCCCCATTAGATGGAAATCTGCATAACTACCTGCTTGTTTCATTTCACCAGCTCTCTATCAGCTCACCCTGCAAACTTCTCTGCCTTTCCAGGACTGTGTTTCCAAGCAGTTTGAGGGTTTCCATGAGGAGCTCAGCACCTCCCAGGACTCGGGGTGGGGGATGCCAGGATCCACCACAGCTTCCATTGAACCCACCATCCTTCAGCTGCCTGGAGCTGCCAGGGTGCAAGACTGGCTTCTACTGGCCCTCTCCCCAGATGAGGAAAGCAGACCTCCAAAAGTGAATTCTTTTCAGCTACAATATTCTTAACAGCTACAATACGAAAGGATTTACTGCTGCCACGTGGCTGCTTTGGCCCCCTGTAAATCTGGGTTTTCAGGATGCTTCTGTGGCGGGAGAGCGCTGGGAAGCAGGAGCTGGCACGCTTTCACCTCCCGGCAAACGCAACATAATTCCTCAGTACCTTGCCAAGGGTTTTGTCAAGTCTAATTTTAAGGCTTACAAATAACCTGGCTTTTACCACTTCCTGGGGGAAATGAGTCAACAGGCTGTTATATTTCACTGACAGCCACCCGGCACGAGGGTAGGACACTAACATCCCACCCCAGGATCAGCTCAGAAGATGAAACCCAAGGACTTTCCTGAATAATTTCCCCAGAGCCGATACGTGGTTTCCTCACCTCAGAGGAGTTGCAGATTTTTAGCCATTTGCTCTCCCCCCCGACACACACACGCACCCCAGTTGTGCACAAGCTCGTACAGGAGATCTGCTTCCAGACATGAATTCCCAGGTGACCTCACCCCAAGGATACTACAGCATCCTAAAGAAGTTGGCTCCTTACAAGTTTTGGGCGCAGAAAAGGGCGCTTCGCACACGGAGGAGACTCGTGCTTTGCTACTACGGATTTGGGGACGGGCACAAATCCAAACGAGTGGCAGCATCCAAATCCAAAGGGAGGGAGTTGCTCCCTGCTCCTTCCCCCCCCCCGGGTGGGAGAGGCAGTAAAAAGGCTTCTGCAGAGTTTAAAGAAAGGACAGCCCTTCCTCCGCGCACGGAGCCATAAAACGGGTCACGCAACCGCACCGCCATAAATGAGTTTAATGGCGTTTGGCACAGATTTAAGAATCGTGGTACCGTAGATTTACAAGCCATGCCATTAGGAGCAGACACTCAAATTCACAAACAACAGATGGACATTAAACATATTTATAATACTATATACAATGTCCCCTACAGGACAAAGCTGGAGAAACTGCTGTAACTCGCCTCCATATTGGCATACCTTACAGGATACATATATCATACGGATATGGACACAATTACATTTCCCTATTGCTAACAAATTGCTTTGGGGATGGAAGGAGGGGGGGAAACACTCAGGTAAGGAATATGCAGGTGTCACTGAAACATAAAATAATTTCAGTGATACTCTGAACACAGAATATATTTATATTTTAAATTTTAATAGAACTTTAAGCTCTACAATCAACATTTCAAAAATTAACATTAGATCCCCTTTATTACGAGAGAGGAGTAATGAGCCTTTTTTGTTATTTCATGGTCCAATTATTCAACTAGATTGGGGGTTTGCCAGATTTTTAGACTTTTACTTGAAGCTGCAAGGAAACGCTTAATGGCTTCAAAAACAAAACTAAAAAAGATACCATCTGAGAAATATGCACAGTTTGTGGAGACAATGGAACTGAATGGCAGATGACAGTCATGTTTTATGATTATTTTTGCAATTTATTATTATAAGCCTTGGACAGTGTACTGGTAAGTTAAAGTGTTAATTATTTCCAAAATAAATGAAGCATAATTCATCACCCTGGACTAGGTTTTAAGACACTACATTTCTCCTTATATAAAGGAAAGGTTTTAACAAAGATGGTAGGTAAGTTTCAAAAATACCTTTTTGATATGTGAGTAATCGTTTTAAGGAAACATTTTGTGTTGGATGATAGAAAACATTAAAATACCGGTACGGAGCAACATAGCAACATTGGTTTATATTTATTAGGGCACAGTTTCAGAGCATCCTAATTAGTGATTATGACTGAAGCAATTTCAAGTGTACTGTGCCAGCCTTGCCACCACGGCCATTTAAAAATTCACTGAACTGTATTAGCACTTCTGAATATTCTGTAGGAGAGCAGCCAAGGCCCTTAGAAGAAGAGCTCAACTTCAGCACAAGCTGGCAATGTATTTCAAACCGCAAACAAAACACCACTTAATTGAATGATATTTATTCAGCTGAAAACAGTCAATGGGCAATACACAATCCTCTAAGAAAAAGAGGTATGATGCAAACAGAAACATTTCTGGAATTCCGCTCCGTGCTTGGGCTCTTTCCCCTTTAGGGAAAACTCTATTCAGATTTTTAAGAGGTCCCACAGCCCGGGTGGGTTCTCGACTTAGGGAACCACACCAGTGATGTGCATAGCCTCCAGAAGAGATGTGGGTGTCTCTGTGCCAGCACCTCTCTTACACCCCACTGGTGCAGTGACTGGGCTGCAGAAAGCTTCCACTAGCAGTGCTCTTCTCAACACCTCTGCTGCCCTGATCATGTAACCTGGGTAAAAAAAAACCCAACCCTTTGTACCCCAGACAGTCACCCACAGCACGGAGTAACAGTGGTGGTTGATGCTGCAGAAGTTGGCAGACCAGGAAGGACAACATTATTCTGGCACCTGAATAATAATTGTACTTTTTCTTCCCAAATCTGGCATCTGACATTGAGGCATTATGCACAGCAATGGAGTCATGATGCTGGTAGGACACATGAAACTGCACCGCATGACCTATATGAGGGCAATTTTCTAATGCAAGATCTTAAAATGCATCATTTATACACAGCTGAGCACATTTGCACTGCAATCTGACATCTAAAAAAACCCTAAAATTTAGTCCCTGAATGCATAAGCAGAGAGGAATAGAGTACAGCATATTGCAAAATAGTTTCCAGTATATTTATTCTAGCACAGCTCTGCAAACAGCTGGGATAGCACAGAGTCCAGGTAGGAAATACAGAGTACAGCGGCACAGCCTGCCTTGAACTTGAATAGAATCATAGAATTGTCTGGGTTGGAAGGGACTTTTAAGATCATCTAGTCCAACCATCAACCTAACATCACTAAAACCATGTCACTAGGCACTATGTCAACCCATCTTTTGAATACTTCCAGTGTACAGGTGTCAATCTATTAGCCAATATTTTGTTTAAATTACGTAATGCATAAAAAAAAATAATCAATAACTTTTTTTTTTGTAAAGACTTGCAAATACACAAAGCTCTAGTCTTGACTCTTCCTCTCAGTTCTTTTGTTTCCAGGTGGAATTCTGTTCCCTGCACTTGTCTACTTCTCTTTCTGCTTCTATCATCCTTGCTAAAACGGTGAAGGAAAAGCAAGAGAGATAAGAAGGAAAGGTTCAGTAATGAAGGGGAGAGGACGAGCAGCGCAATCTCCCTAGATAACAGCTCAGTCTTGAATAGCTGCTTATGGGCTACATTCCAGAACTGTGAACACCACATACTAAAAGAAAGATTAAAAGAAGTTTATATATGCCTTTATATGCTTTAATCCTTAAGAATTCCTAGTTTGTTTTTAATTTAGAGATGGTTTAGCAATTAAAAAAACTCCCACAATTTAAAAAAATAACAACATAGACAGTCTGAGATTTGCCAGACTTCAGTGGATCATTTTAAAGCTCTAGCCTTACGTCAATACAATCTTTTTTTTGTTTTACCTAATTCAAGCCAGCTAGCAGAAGCTGAGACTAAGCTCAGTCTACCAAGATTGCTTCTAGTTTATAAAGGTCTAAATTAAAATTCTATACAAAGGCCAAATGGAGCTGAACGCGAGTTTGGGTGACGCTGAGCATCTCTCTTTTTTTCCTGACCCTCCTGTTCTCCTTCAAGCACTTGCTTCCTATTTTCAGTATTATGACAGGCCCCAGTTAGAGAACATTTAACAGATAATGAGAGTTCTGAGTGGTTTGAATACTAAACCATGTGAAAGCTCACAGAAATCAATAAAATCTGACAGCTGCTCTCCTGTGCTGTATTTCTCAAGGAAGAGGTAGAGAGAGGGATTTATACCAATTTTATTTTGGAATACCATTCCCAGCATCATTCACTTTAACATAAAATAAGCAACCTGGGTAGTCTAATTTTATCATGTCACCTTCAAGTCACATTTAGTTATATTTTTCTGATTGATAAACCATTTTTTTCAAAGAGCTGTTTTGGCATGAATGTTTTCAGTACATTTAATGCCTTTTCCTATACTCCAAGTACATTAAAGTTAGACAAGCAATTAAAATGGTACTTCAAGGTACTTTTCTATACCTTATAACAGAGCAAAGCACTTCATAAACAATTAATATTATTTCCACAGATTTGGTTCCTGCTTCAGTTTCTCCATCCTAATTAGGAGCAGGTGATTGACCTGTCCTACACTTAATTGTGACAAGCAAAGATAGAGAACGTTCATAAGCTTTGTTGTATAAAGCACAAAGAATTTTATCCCCAGCCTTTGGAAATTGGCAAAATTGCTTCAATTTCTACCAGTTGCCCCTGTGTGTTCTTTAAATAAGCATGGTGTTTTTATTCATAGTTATTAAAAACATGCCATTTCTTAGGCTTGATACAAGTTACTTGATGAATAGCTGACTGCTCCTTGCAAATTCCTCTGTCTTGAAGAATCCAATTTACCAAAAGCCGCTTGAAGAAAATAAATAACATCCAAACCAACCCAAGACAACTTTTATCAACACACTAGAGCAAACACTAAATGAAGGGAATCAAAGTCCCAAAAGAAATAAAAAAGATAAAATGTGCAATCCACTCAACCTGAATAAGCAGGAAACTTTTTGCAACACCTCTACAGACTTGACTAAAGGCTAAGCAGAGCAAGTCCACTATTTAAAAGCTCTACTAGCTTTACCAAAAGTAATAATCCAGTTACAGTCTGCCCAAGTCTACCAGTTAGAAGTTAGAAGATCACTTGCAAGTTTAGGCAACTACACGCAAAAATTAAGCATAATATGCAAAACTGAAAGTGAAGCAGACAAATCAAGCAATGGCAAAAAATAAAATTTTTCAAAGTCCTCTTTTGAGTGATAGAAAAAAACCTACTACTTTATATGCAGCCAGGGACAGAAACTATGAAAACTGTCTTTAATCCTGGCTCTCCCGGGGCCACCTAAAGGAATGCCAAAAATTCTACAGTTCTGAGCAGCCAAAATTAAGCTGGATATCACCAGATCTGATATTTCCAAAAACTAAAATCCTAAAGTTTGCAAACATATATTTTAATGTTAATTACACATTTTAAATGGCATTAATGATGATTATGTGTACCAGTCTGTTTTGCTAGAATTTGAATAATTTCACATTATGTACCTATATGGATTTACTAAATAATAAATTATTAATAAATTAATAAATTTATTTATTTTCATTATATATTTAGATGAGCTCATATCACAGAGGCATTGAGGTTTTCAGATTATGCAGATGCTAAACCCTTCTGAATAAACCACGTACGCATTTAGGATGGCTACCTCTTTCTATTAGATAAGTAACATGAAAATAATTTACTTAGATTTTCTCCTAGCATTGCTGCAGAACAGGCTGTCCATAATTAAATGACTTAGGCATCATGGTATGTCAATATTAGTGTTCCTCTCTGGAAACCACATGCAGATAGAGGTGTCTTTCTGTAGTCACAGTAAAACACAACAACTAAAGGACAATACTATAAGAAACTACAACCCATGTATTTATACTTTATAGTAGCTATTTTCTTCCACCACCCCCCCGCAAAGTGTTAGATAGCTAATATCTCTTTCCTTCATATATTCCCATAAAAATTTTAAGAACTGCAGAAAAAAAATAATAAAAAAAATCCGTGTGATGCACTGGGCTCATTTACTACTATCCGCAAATGAGCCAATATTCATTGCTCATTTTATGGACAGGCTAAAGTCAGGGATGGGGAGTAATCTAACTTTTCTAATGGATTTCCAGGGAACTAAAAATCATGTGTCAGTGAAGGGTTTGTTCAAGGTCAGTCAAAAGCTAGCTAGTATAGATGCATCTACATCAAAATGCATGTTCTCTTAGCAGTCTTTATAAACAAGGAATTAAAATTAACATCAAGGTTCATGCAATAAATTGTCATTATGAATAACAGTTATAAGGTGGCCTACTTATTTTGATAGTGGTAATATAAACTTCATTTTTCATATTGCATTTCATATTCCTTTTTTCGGTTGCAGTAGAGCCTGAAAAGTCAAGCATCACATCAAAAAAATAAATAAAATCATAATGTACCATATTCTAATTATCATCTGAAAACATAAGGGCCTTCTGCAGATCTTATATCTTAAGCCACTGAAGTCTTATGATAAAAAAAATTAATGTTTACAAATACTTTTTTTTCCTCCCCATTGAAAAATAAAGTCCTACAAAAAAGAGAAAGCTGGGAGGGGAAGGGGCTGGGAGGTGATGCTCCACCAGGCCCATGGGCGATGCCACCTGCAGGCAAATTGCTCAGCTCTATTCAGAAAAAGAGTTTAAAGCCAAATATTCAAACTCACGTCCTTTCTAGCAAGCTATAGTAGCACTCATATTTACTTTACTGCTCCATAAAACAACCAGAATTAAAATTTTGTTATGGTAGCCAAAGTCAGTCATCTGCTGTATTTTCTTACCCTAGTGATTATGGGCAAGATACAGCTGGAAGAAGCAGAACTCTAAGCTGAGAAGTATCCTCAGGGCAGGGGGTGTCAAGAGTTTACAGGGTAGATGGTAGCTCCTGTGTATCATTGACAATACAGCAGAAGGTGCTGATTTAGGCCAATATCAGCACAAGTGTAACATACACAATTTGAAGCCCCATGGTCACCAGCTACTTGACGTGACAGGCTTTTGGAGACTTGATGAATATTGACATCTGTCTGTGCAGACACTTGTAAGATCAGAACATTAAACTCTGCTGCTAAATATATGGAGGACTAGATGCTGTAATGATAATCTGGGGGTGTGATCTCCAGCCAAGAGCAGATCTTCAAACATACCTAGATATACAACATGGAGGGGACCAAGAAATTTCAAGTTATTCAAGCGTGTTGCTTGAGACCTTCAGCTGGGACCCCTTTCCTGAACCTGGATGAATCAATAAGTAAATAGAGAGAGCGTGCAAACAAAAGCTCACGTGCAAGAGAGAAAGCAAGCAAACATATCTATGATAAAATATTAAGAACGATAGAACTGATACGCTTTGATCACAGATTTCCAGGTAAACTTTCAAAAGGGAAGTCTGGGCAAATAAACAGCATTGCTTCTCTTTGTGTAACCTCCCATCACCAATTATCTGTGGCTTAATGTATTTTTCTTACCTGAACTTGTCTAATGGCTTTTGAAGCTATTAATAAAGTGGTTAGAATAAGTGAACTCCCTTATTTAATTATGCATTGTGCTGAAGATTATTTATGTCTGGCACTTTCATTAGGTATTCCTTAACTTGTCCATCATGGGGAAGACTGGACAATCTTCCCTATTTGCTCTCCTCGCTCCATTTATATGCCAGCATCCATTACCCTGGCATTTGTTTTCCAAGCAAGTTCTTCTAAACGTATTAATTTCTTCTCACATGGAAGCAGTCCCATTCAAATACAAAAAAAAAAAGAAAAATCGATGTGGCCTTTCTCTTACCCTTCTGAGTCACCACATCACTTTTGAACTGAGAGGACACAGAATTTATGGAGAGCAACAGGGATATTTTGTTACATGCTTCCTTTCCATTAAGATTCCTAAGGGCATGCACGCTTTCAGAACTATGAGTGTCCAATTCTAAATATGTATATACTCCATTTGCATAATCTACATTTATTAGTATTTTAGTCTTTTTCTTCCTTTTTTTTTTAAACTGGCTAGTCACTAAGATTTGTGATCTTCTGCCAGTATCTCTATTGAGACTTAGATTTAAATATGCTGATTAACTTGAGAAACTTCCATGAATTTGTCATTTTACCGCTCATCTTCTCTCCCAGATAATTTATTAATGTGAAAAAAACATAAATTCCTTTCCATTAATTCTTATCCTTTTGTTTCTTGTATTTCATCTCTTAACAATCTAGAGGAGCAACGTCCCTGCTATCCCATTAAAAGTATTTGGTGAGAAAATTTATGTAAAAGTTTTTCAAATCCTTATCATACTTTAATCAATTATATCAATTTTACCTGAAAGCCTACCCTAAATTCTACCCTAATCAATGTCCTAATGTGCAATTTCTCTCTATAAGAGTAACATTTATTCTTCCCCTTTGCAACACATTTCTACTAGTCTAATCACTTCCACTTTTTTTTTCTTGTTCGATTCATCAGCTTTATTAGTCTGTAATTTCTGAAGTGTTGTTAAAAACCATTAACTCCCTCTCATCTCTCTGCTGCTGGAGTCACTTTAAGCAAGAAGTTTCACGCACCGTCCCGAGCAGCTTGGCAACTTCACACTGGGAATTAAAAAGTGACCACGTGACTTTGCCAATTTATTGCTACTCATTTTACCAGCTTGTCCTACATCTTTCAATGATATTTCATTTTGATCCAGGCACGCACTGGAAGAATTAAAGATTTGTGGAAAAATCAAGGAGCTCTTCTTTAACAGGTAAGCATACCAATGGCCATATGGAAAGTAGACTTAAAATATCACTTCTCTGCCTCCTTTTGACAAATTTAATTCCACATTCCTTCCATGCAAATAGAAGCTCTAGCCATAAAGTTACCAACCTGGTTAGAAGAGCCATTCATTCTATCCCATTCAAAGAATTCCAATATTCACAGTTAAATATTAGATTAGGGTTGAGCACAGATGAGATCTCAGACCCTATCTCAGAGAGTGGACAGATTATCAGTCTCCAATATAATAATCACTGATATCTTGTGTATAAAAAGAGAAAGATGCTGGTACTTCCTTTAGAAATACCAATTAATAACACCTTAAATTTTTAGTATTTTATAGATTTTAATATTTTAAATGCAAGATAAGAAGCTTGATGCTACCAATTCAGTTTTCTCTATTTAACAGTTTTATTTCCCCATTTCTCTTAGAAATTAAGGTGTTTTTATTTGTGTGCACTGTCACGTTACATTAATTTCACATTATCTTTGTTGTAGGGTTCGTATCTCAACCCTGGAAGCTTTCCACATTTCAGTTTGTATTAGGCTGCAGTCTTTAAAGCTTTTGTTTCACTCTAACACATTTATGAACTCCTTGTGAGTTTGTTACATCTTACCTATGAGTTCAAGTTTCACATAACTTTTTTGTCTTACTGTGCAGTCTTACATAAGGAAGAGGTATGATTTCAGGATAAAATGAAAGAGTAGCTACAGCCATTTTTCCGTACTAAGACCATTAGTGATGCCTGTCAGTGACTATGGAGGAACTCCATTATACATGGATCATTAACAGATTAAGGCATTAATGACTCCTTGGAAACTACTTCTATCATCTGACTTGTAGATTTCTACTGAAGGAGGCCATCATGCATATTAACAAGGTTACCCCAATCATTATATCGATAGAGGTATCATTACTCAGACACTTGACTACATGGATATATAATTTTTAAAAAACCTCCCAAAGTAATAGTTCTGCAGTAAACTACGACTGCCGGAAGGTAATCGTAGCCACGGGTAAAACCTCAGTCTCCAAATGCTCACAGGACGTATTACTGCTCAACATCCCCTTAAAGCAATTCCCATTCAGGCCAAATGACAGACAGTGATCCAGAGATCAGAAGCATTGGGACTCAATGTTACTGGTTTCATGGGTTGAGCAAGTAGAGAAGACAAGTTATGACCACCTGGGACTAGTCCTGCCATATACCTATTCCTCCCTTGCCCCCATCTAACCTCAGTCACCTAACTCCCAAATAGCATCCTTCCAGTGTGTGAAATATGCAGCTTACCCCAGACCTTTCAAAATTCTCCCCAGATGCAGGACAAAAAGCCAGTTTGGGAGAAAGCGCGGGCCCAAGGTCACTCAGCATGAGAGGAGGGGAGCTGAGGAGAAAGAGGAAGAAGTTTTGGGGACTTGCTTTGGTGAATGATGTTCTGGAGTAGGACACAGTTGGGAGGACAAAAGACTTTAGGATCAGTTAAGGAGGGGAAAAGACAGATTCCTTTAATTGAAATGGGCTGTACCCTGCCTTCAACGCTTTTTGAGCCCTACTTGGATCAGCCACAAAAGACAAGGTGATAGAATTGTTTAGTGAAGAGCACATGAAGTAAACTAATAGTAGGATAGATCAGTTTGTCTTCACCACAGGTCATAAATCTCTAATCAGTGAATATACTCAGTCTGTAAGAAAGAGAGGTGTGGGCCTGGAACATCCTACCACTGTTGAATAAAAATAACAAAGCCAAACATCTGACGAGGCATAAATCTCTGGTCTTGTCACTATTACTCAGAAAAATCTGCTGGTTTGCATAGCTTACTGTACATTGTTTTAAGCAAAAGGCAGGCTTACATGGTTAGTACCTGACTGTATGTGTCAGTGGAACAAGACAGTAGAAAATACCATGAATATACTAAAGCTTTATATAAAGGACCTTTATCCGACTCTGATCCATTCTTTGTGCTGCAGAATTGCAAGAGGCTATCAATGAAAACACCTCCCAAAAGCTCATCAAGAAAAAAAAATAAATAAATTGAGTATTGGATACTGAAGTCAACTTTATTGGGAAAAACTTAGAAGAAAGAATTAATATTAAAAAGGTCAGCATGATTTGGGGCCCAAGAAGTGACTGCAATTTCATGCAACCCTTTGTCACTGCTTAGGAGTTAATATTATTAGATAGTTTCATAAATTAAGTTATCATTATCCTTATAAGATTAATCTGTGTTCCAAATAAAGATTTTTTTTATTATTATTTTTAATCCACTCAAAAAGGCAGGAAGGTTAATAGAAAATGCAGCGTTTGCATGGTGCTGTTTGAAGAATAACACTAAGGTCTCCACGCAAATGGAGAGAATAAAAGAATGCAGAAGTCAGAGACCAGTGGAATGCAACAAAATGAAAACAGCTAAAATACTAGGCACCAGCTTTCATTTACTGCAATCACCTCAGACTTAATAGAGATATATTATTGTTTCTTTAAGTAAATGCAACATAAGCTGCCTGGGAAAGCTATCCTGCTGAATATACAGAGCATTTTCCTTTCTCTTGTTCTGGCAATGATGACGGCCAATATATGGCTATCCAGAAGCAAATGAGGTGGTATGAAAATTGCATCCCTAAGTCAGCTACATTAATTTACTGCCAAAAAATAATATTAAAGAATGACAGACAACTACAAAACTGTAGAGCTACAGTCCCTTTTCCGCTCCAAGCACAAGAGCTGACAGTGAGGTTTTATCCGCAGCTTCCTTCTGGGAAGGAAACCTCAAACATTTTTTTCTACATGAAAGTTCAGGCACATTTTCAGTTACACTGGTATGTGACTGATGTAAAATGGTTTCAAGTGAATATCTAAATGCAATTTTACTACATTAAATCCTATTCCAAAGTTATCTTCTAGTCAGATATAGTTTTGATGGTTTTAAGATAGTCTAGGAAATGTAACCATTAGTTTCCTTGCATGGCCAATGTAGATTCCTTTAATAGAAGTCTCTCAGAGACATCTTAAGTACTCATACCTAGGCTAAATAATAATTAAAAACAAAAAAAATGCTAAGATCTCTAACTAATCACAGAATAAATGATGCAAAAAAATTTTGTTGAGTTAGATCAGCTGTTGTTGCAGCTTTGTTTACATTTAGGTTTCCTAAAAGGATTGAAACCTACCATCCTGAAACAGCAGAGAATAACTCATTTTCCATTCTATACTGAAATTTCTGGAACAATAACATCAACTACCATCCTCCATAATGAAACAACAACAAAAAATCTAACAGAAAGAGGCTGCCTTACTATAAATTAAACAACATTTTTAATTGAGAGCTTATGCTACTGTGTTTAACCTTAGGCTAACACCTTTTTCCATTGCTGCCCAAGGTAGAAGCTGCAAATCTGTCAAACGTTAAATGTAGGTTGACAGATTATGCTGGAGTTTTACATTTTAGTATAAATTATTCTCCGTAATCCTCAGCAGACAGGTACATTATTGCCATATATCGCCAAAAGCCCCATTATACTATTGCGTTCTGCTTAGCAGAAAACAAACAGCAGAATTTTAATCAATGCAATTTATTAAATACTTCTGCACGCATATATATATATGTATCCTGTTTCATATTTTCCAGTAAACACTACAAGAAATCCCAACAATCTCTCCATTAAGAACACTGTCTAAACTGTAAGAAATCTCAGCTTTCTTCTCAGGAAAATGTGACACCTGACAAACAGAGATGTATTAAAATAGCTAGCTCCTTGACAAGCAAAACTCCAGAGTGTTAGAAGCATCAAGAGCTCTAAAATAAGCCCTGTTCATGGTCACCAATGTAGAACATTTTGGGCTGGGTAGAATACCATTTGGCTTTCTTTATCCTGAAAGACTCTGGAAAATTCTTCTCTTTCTCAGTCTTAATGTTTAACCTTTTCAAGGGATATTCTACCCTTCTACCACTCACACAAGTAACATCTTGAGATCCTGTGGGCCTCAGAAAACCTCAGTCCAAGTTGGGGGGAGGTGGAGAGGAAAAATTCTTAGTAAAGTCAAATACAACTGCAGGAATAATTTCTCATAGGCTTTCAAAGAGCCAAGTATCTTTGAGTTTCTGTAGACAAAAATCTGACTAGGTTTGGGCTCAACAGATAACAACATAAAACATCTCAACTTGATACCAGCAAACCTTGTTCTGTCAATAAGCCTGAAGTACTTTCATGCTACAGAAGGCTATTAAAAAAAAAAAAAAAAAAAGAAGTTGTTTTAACAGCTTTACGCTCACAATTTTGATTCAGTTTGAAAAACAAACACACCTTCTCTCTCTTTAGAAAATAAGCCAGGAGAGCAGACTGGATTTTCCTCTCCCTCATAGCAACTCAGCAACACTAGAAATAAAAACCAGTGGAGAAAACAGGGTGTTTTCTAGGCAAAGTCTAAATTTGTTCTAGCAGTTCCAAGGATTCCTGCAGCTTAGGTCTAACCTTTTATACAGCCTTGGGTAGACAAACCACATAGCCAACATTTGTTGTGAAAACTCATATAATCACCAAGAGTGTCAAAAAAACAAGAGCAGTAGTTCAGACAATTACCCTTACAAATAATTTTCACTCAAGACTTCAGATGAGATTATTAACTTCAAACAGAAGTAGAGTTTATCAGATGGTACACAGTGCTAGGGGATGCCACCTAAAGGGCTTTCATTTAGTGTATGCTGACCTAAATTTGTGCTCTGTTTCCACAGCCAAGAACATTTACTTGGTCACAAATGTTTTGAGAAAGTATGCTCCCATAAACAATTCTATTAATTAAAAAGAAATAGGTCTTACAATTTAAGTCATGGGATGTTGTTTTAGTCATTCATTCTCATTCTTTAAACCATAACCCTTTCACTGAACACTGTTAAGCTCTTTGTCCCTTTGGATCCATAATGTTCAGCAGCCAGACTTCCCTGACTTAACCTGTTTGATGACAGGCAAGTGGGTGCCACTTTGACCAAGAACTTGGGGTACTGCCACCACGCTTTGCAATCGTATTAGTAATTCTCATATGTGGCCTGCTTAAATTCTTACAGTCTGCCATTTGTGAAGGACAAATTAATTCACTCCAATGTGATGGAGAGAGGCCCTTCTATCATTCTATCACTCCATCAGGTACCTTTTTATGGTCATTAGTGCCATCAAGCAAACGAAGCCCAGGAGATACCAGTAAAGCTATCCCACTTCTCTCTGTTGGAAGTTATTGCAAACACACATTATTATCTTCTCCAAAGCCTTGAGAAGCATCAGAGAGAGAGATTAGGAAACTATTAAGTGTTGGCAAACATGGTGGAATATAGCTGTCAGCAATACTCCTCTTCAATTACTTTGGTTAAAGAAACATGGAAAAATAGAAAAAGGATGCATTTAAGATGAACAAAGGAATTCAAGCGTGTAACCAGCACATGACAGTGTTGAGGGAGGAAAACTAGGAGGTAAGACCAACCTGTAGCATCAAGAAGCCCAGACTGTAACTCCTCATTACCACTATTCTGGACAGAAATGATCCAAGTCCCTTGTTCCTGCCTTTTGTATGATGCCAGGACATCACTGGTGTCTCCAGCAGACACCTGGACACACAACTTGTCCTGCCTTCATCTGCTACCTGCTGGCTTTGTCTATCAACACACTAGTTTAGTTCAGTCAGAGAAGGAATGCAGTGCAACGCATGTAACTGGTATCACAAGAAGCACCTACCAGGGTGAGACACATAATCCCATGTGCGCAGAAAAGTGCTGAAAAATTTTTTGTTAATTCTTGAAAATTCCCACTTTGTAACACGACAGCAGCTAAAGCTCTTACAAGATGGAGAGTATTATAATTAATTCAATATACTAAGACATCAAAGAGCAAAGTATCATTTAAAACATTACAGTCTCTTCAGACAAGATACTAGTAATCAGTACTAGAAAAATAAAAAAAAAAAGAAAGTGAGAAAGGCAGAGATAAAGCTAGACCACATTATATCAATTCACCTAAGCTCGCAGCATACAAGTTGATTTGGGTTGAAAAAATCTCATTAAATGTTCAGCAGAAATAATTTCAAACATAGTACAACTTTTACCTTATCCTCTTTTTTTACTTTTCCAAAGCACTACTAGATTTGATGATACCATTATTCTTCAAGTGATGGTTAAGTTAAAAAAAAAAAAAAATAGGGCTTGGTATTTGTCTTCCTCATTAAAACTAACAAGATTTTTATTTAGAAAAGGAATGTCGGGTGTTTTATGTTGAAAATTTTAAGCACCTAACCAAGCAGCCACAAATTTATGCACACTAGTAATAAGTTTAAAATTCAGAGCAAAGAGTCAGAAAAGGAGAGGTACTGGAGAAAGCCTTCCCTGAAAACACAGCCAAAAAGCGTACAGTGTAACAAGGCAGAGAAACACCTAACACACAAAGCCATTTGTGGTCAAAGAAAACTACTTCTACGAGTGGAACATATTTTTATTTTATGTTCACATTCATCAAAAAGATGATAACTAACTATTTGTACTTCTAGAAATAAAGTTGTTTAATCAGAGGTACAGCACATCTATTTTGTGTGCTCAGTCTGTGCACTTAGACAAAAAAAAATTAATCTGTTCTTCCTCACATTTCTTATTAGGCAATTTCATATTTACATAAAAAATCCCAACAAAACTGAAACAAAGACAACAGATATGAATTTCTGTAAAGCAGTGGTATTCTAAAAACATAAACAAGTTTAAAGCAACTAACGACTTTTAGCACCATTACGATTTTTCTAAGAGAACCATAAAAACAGATCAGAGGTCATGTTCTGTTCTGGTTCATAGCAACCATCCAAGTCATTAAGACAGTAAAAGAAAACATAACTCTCCATTTCAGAAACAGTCACAGCTTCCAGAAATGGAAAATAAGCTGTCCATGTTTCAGCAAGCACTACAAAGAAGCAGAAGCCCTTCCAAGAAGGCTCCATGCACACCATTGGAGGGATGGAAAGACAAACTGGGTGGACATAACCATAGAAAAACTGTCAATTGGTATTACGCTTTTGGTTGGATCAGGTCACAAAGACAGTGCTGGAGAAGGCTTCCTCTGGGCTGTGAGGTGGAAGGGGTGGTTATCTTGTTTGGTTTTTAGGCATATTGGCTTGGCTTAGTGCAGCACCTTGCGAGACTTACCTCATTAGCTCAGATATCTTAATATGGCACAGAACAAAGCTATGTAGATATAGTGACTTGTGGCTCAATGACATATCAAGGTGGCTCTGAAGCATGTTAATTTACCCTAGCCTACACAGATATAGCTTAAAACAAAAACATGACAGCTATCAGTGATATACACCTCTCTGTGTACGAGAAGTACAGAAAATAATAGATGAGCATATATTAAAAAATTTCCAAAAAACCACCACATTGTGTTCATGTTTCAGGGCAACTGTTCAGAGAATAGTTCCCAGCACCACCAACTCTAGCACCTACCCACTATTACAGAAAATCACATCTTATATTTTCTGTGGATGTATCAACCTTCAACTATGAAGTAATCATCTTTCTTGCCCTGTCCACTTCAGACACTTGTCTCTTTAATGGTCAGAAACCTGGGTTTATTGGCAGCTACATTATTCTTACTTATTCTTGGATAACTTTGCTCTTCAGCTCAACAACTTTTTCCATTTGCTCCATGTTAGCATTAAAAGGTGTTCAGAGGCAGCATTACATTCTCTCTCCCCCACAGCTCAGCTTCTCTAGGCTAAACAAGTTTGGTTCTTCTAGACAGATCCTCCTTTTTTCCCCCCTATGGTTACCTCATACAAGGAATAATGAGGATGACAATTTTATATAGCATCAATGAGGGTAACTATTCACATTAGAGGACTGAGAAAAGCCAAGCCCCAATAGTTAGCTTAACAGAGGTATGAACCACAGTCTCCACCTCAGCTGAATAAGGAGGAGGGGGTCAGAAAGTCTACCTTGGTTGCTCAAGAAGGTATAGAAACAGAACCTCCACTAGCCAGGCAAAACACACACGTTTAAGAAGGTATCTAATTCCACCACCAGCCTGCCTCCACTGCTGAGCTAGCACATTGCGTACTGTCCATACTACTGAAAGTAATCTTTAAAAAGAGAAAGTGTTTTTATTAAAAACAGAGTATATGAAACGTATATATATGTTGCCCCATATATACCTATTCAAACAAATCAGAACAGAGTAGATATAAAAAGCAGTTAGCTCCATTTAAAGCTTTTTCATTACACAATATAAGAAATCTCACTCTTTTAAACACCAAAGCTCCGTTTACAATCAGCACACACAGGCAAGGACAGAAAACTTGAGGATTCACTACTTACATTGACAAGCAATATTTTAAAGAGAGAGATTATTAAATAAGTAACTAATCCTAAACAAGCGATGACACCATACAGAAAGAAAAACCATTAAAAGATGAAGCTGCTATTGGATTACTGCCACATTCATTAATTTGTGTTTCTAACAAAAATAATCAGTCTTATTGCCCCTACCTTTTCAGCAACACTCGACGAAAGCACAAGAGCTAATAAAAATAGTAAGTTTCCATCCTTTTGCTACTTTCATGATTTCTCTTTCACCACTAGGTGGTGACAGCTCAACACAGATCAGCTTCTCCCCTGTTTAAAATAAACGCAAACCGCAACCGGACAGTGCAGTTTAACATAAGTTTTAAACGTGCCCTCTGTGCGCTAAGAAAAAATACACAATTAACCTCTTTAACCGTATAAATTGCCGCAGCAAAGACTTACCTGCTTCAGTCGTATCCTTTCACTCTGTCCTTCTCCATTAAAGCGATCCCAGACGGCTTGAAAAACTCTTGCCGGATCATTCTCTCGGAAGAGCCTTTTGCCTTGTCCCTGGCAGAGTCACACCGCCCTCGGGTACCCTCCAGCTTTCTTGCAGCAGATGCTTCCAAAAAATCATGACAGCTCTATCTTTAAATCCTCTTTTCCCAGCTCTATTTGTGAGGCAATTCCCACAAGTCCATTAAAGAAGCCCCCAAAGGTGAGACTGCCACTTTTTTTTTTCCTCTTTTCTTTGCTTCAAAGGCTCCCCTAAATTCCCAGGACAGCTGAAATCCACCTCTGCACTTTCTATCAGAATAAACTTTCAAGTCACAGCTTTCTCCTCAGACCATTCAGCCACAAAACCTAATCCCGAGTCCCACCATCCTCAAGGAGCTGAGCAAAGCTCAGGTGAAGCCACTTATCCCCCAGGGGGTACATTGGGCACACCTGTGCCTCGTTAGCCTCCCTAGACACACCTGGAAAACACGGCTGGGCTCACACGCCGGTGGGATGTACTATCCACCTCCCTCTGCACACACACCTGCCGGCAGAACTTTTCTATCCAGTTTTAAAAACCATCTCTTAATGTGTTGGTTACAATAAACATTTTGCATTTGCATGAAGCTGCTTTTGCTGTTAATGTTCCTGCCACTGGTGTTTGTTCCCAACGCCTACACACCTGTACGAGGCTGCACCATACTTGCTCGGGTCTAGGCATCTTATAAACTGCATTAGGAGCTGCATCTGGATGCAGTCCGACTACTGAAACCAGCTAAAAAGGTGAAAATATGGTAAATAAAATAGCAGGCATCTCTATTTTCATATTGATTACGACTGTATCCATAATAGATTATGCCTCTGAAATACAAATACGCTACCTCCAGCATTGTCACACTTTACTGCACCAGCGAGGGTAATGGTGAAACAGCAGTGCTAAGACTATTTGGCTGAATTTCTTACAGAAGTTTCTTGGGGGGGGGGAGTTGCATGGCAAGGGTAAAGACAAAACCAATTACAGAAGATACATGTTAGGGAAAACAACGGAAAGGGACTGAGTGAGTTTGTGTTTCCTTTGCATTACGTCAACCTTCACTTGAATGTCTGCATGTAAGTTATTTGTTAACATAACACCTTTTCTAGAAAACTCTCTAACTGGCACCCAGTTGCTGCCCTGTAGTTTATAGCTCACAGCTCAGTGCACACAAACAGTTTGGAATGAACTGGCTAAGTGTAATTTATGTCAAGGGTATAACAGGTATATTAGCTAACAGCGTGGCTTAAATAGGTTTCAAACTGAAGCAGAGAAACTTCTACTTAAACCACAAGCAATCCAACACTAAAAATCAATAGGAAAGCAGAGTTACAAAGCACTAAAATACATGGACCATTCCCCAGAAGGGATAGGCTTTCTCACTAGACTGTGGAAGATCCCATGCTGTTCTCAAGTCTGCATCAGACCATCACCCTAAAGAGCACATGAGAGAATGATAAACTCATGAAAAAAAAAAGAGAAAACAAACTCAAATCCTTAATTCAATAACTTCAGCTCCTAAAAGCCTGCTCTTTCTCAAGTGATGATCAAGGGACTGAAGCACCTCTTATGAGGACGTGGGTCTGTTTAGCCTGGAGAAGAGAAGACAGAGAGGGGACCTCATCAATGCTTATCAATATCTAAAGGGCGGGTGTCAAGAGGACAGGGTCAGGCTCTTCTCAGCAGTGCCTGGTGATAGGACAAGGGGCAATGGGCACAAACTGGAACACAGGAAATTCCATCTCTACACGAGGAAAAACTTCTTTACTTTGAGGGTGCCAGAGCATTGGAACCAGCAGCCCAGAGAAGGTGTGGAGTCTCCTGTGATTCTCCAGAGACATTCAAAATTCACCTGGATGTGTTCCTGTCCAGCCTGCTCTGGGTGACCCTGCAGGGAGGCTGGATGAGATGATCTCCTGAGGTCCCTTTCAACCCCTACAATTTTGTGATGCTGTAACTCATAAAATCATCTTAACACTTTGGTGTTTGTTCTATCTTGCCCCAGGGTCCAAGCTGGTGCCTCTTCCGTGATCTGAGCTACAGGGCATGAATAGTGCAGTACTGCTGTGCCACAACACGTACAGCCTCTCAAACTTTCCACCTGGCTTCAAAAATGGAAGAATAGACATGAACTTCAAGCTGGCAGCAGCCTGAGACCTTGGCCCCAATTCCATCCTGCAGCAAGGAATTCCATGGATTAATTATGGCTTGTATAAAAACAAAACCAAGTAACAACAATAATAAAATCCAACCCACAAGTCAGGTATCTATTTAAAAAAAAAAAAAAGTGTGCCAAGTCAAATCTGTCTTTTTCCAGTGCTTAATCTGTTTCCTTTCAATTCAGAGATTTTCCTCTTGGCCTTGTATTGATCTAAAACCCACTGAAGTTAATGGAACAAAGTTAAACTCTCTGAAAGTGGAGTCATGAGAAACATTCAGCACAGGTCTTGCACCATGCAACTCCTGGTTCAGTCTCTGGTATATCTTAGGAGTCCTCCGTTGTAGAAGATCTACTGGATCATGTCAAGGTTCCCAGGCAAGATTTCCACACAGCTAACCAATTTCACTCACTGTGTTTCTCCTGCTTTTTTATAGGATCCAGTTTCAGGCAGAAAGTTTATATTGCTATCTTTTTCTGTTACCACTTCTCCTGCTCCCTCGTTTCATTTCCAAAAGAGAAACAGAGGCTGAGTCTCATTCCTTCGGGCTACAAGAAATATCACCCGCTTTTCTGGGTTGGTATGATACAGATTTTCTTCCACTGAATTGAACTCACAGTACTGTCACTTAGAGTGAATGAAAAGGCAGCGAGGGCATTTTAAAACATTCCAAGCACAAAATAAAATAAATGTTTGAATAATATTCTCAAATGCTGTTTCCAAAAAAAAAAACCCAGAAAACATGAGGGAAAATAATAATAACCTCAGGCACTGTCCTCGGTGAACTACAGAGTAAAAATAGCTCAGCTGAAAGCAGAACAAAAGTTGGTTTGTGCTATCGTGCAGTTGAGCCAAACATAAAGCTTCTTTCAAATTGCTTTAGAGAATGTTGTAATTCTTACAAATCTTAATACCTTAATCTTTTCCTTTAACCTTTCTCCAGCTAGATAAAGGGAATTAAAATAAAGCTTCTGATTCTGAGGAACAGAATGTTTGGTATCTATTGTTGATAAACAGAAGAATACTAAGCCTTTGAACGTTGCTTGACCTGTCTCATTGCATCAATCTAAAGATAGCATTTTTTTAGGTATTACATAATTTCAGTTCTAAAGTAGAGAAGTTCTCCAATAGACATCTTCCTTGGGTCATTTTTCCATAGGAATTCATGTAAAAAAGCCAAGGCTATGAAGTCCAAGATATACTTAAATATTTCAATACTTGCCTTGAATTTTAGTTGCTAAACAAGTGGAATTTAACCCACTCAAGTCTTAAGACAATCACAACTAGAAAATACTCAAAGAAAATAAACTTATTTTCACTTTATTGTGACCAAGATCAATCACATGAACCCATCATTTTCATGCCAATGAGACTGCTAAATGGCACAAAAGAGCAGGTATCCCTGTCCTTTATCTAGGCTTCTTTCTATTTGCTCAATTGTAAAAAAAAAAAAAAAGTGTATCCAGTGTACCTTATCCTGAATTCTTGATAATGCTTCCAGAAGGAGGAAAAAAAAAGAAAAAAAAAAAGAAGTTCCTCTTTTTCTTCTCTTTCATATGATAAAGCTAGAATTATATGGGTATATTTAAACTACCTTTCCTTTTGATACTGGTATCTCCTTTTACCTTAAAGAACAGAGTGGGTCTTTTCATTCATTAGCAATTCCTACTTTTATCTTTATCCTTTTCTGAAACCATATAGGAGAAGATTCTCACTAATGTGATGCCAAGATATACAGGATGCTTATGATAAAGAATCTGATGTCTCCAAGTAAGATTATGTCAGTCCATGAAGTACTCTGAAAAGGCACGATTTGGTGGAACATCTGATTGATTCTTAAATCAGTCACTTCATGAACAATGCAAGGTGGAATTTATTACCAATAACAAAGAACAGTTAAACAAGACTGTCTCCTGAAAATTCTATGTACTCATTCCTCACCCAGCAAATGCACGATGACACAGCTTCAAACAGTGAGATAAAGTTGATATTCCTGAAGGGGAATATTTCAGAGGGGCTAATTTTTATTGCATTTTCAGAGTTGAAAAGACTCTCCTTTACCAAACAGGTGACCAATCCATCCTCGCTCAGAACTAGCATGTGCAAGATTTCCATAAAAACCTCCAATTATCATCCTAGAACTGTTGATAAGAGATAAACAGACTGTTTTCTGTGGGACACGATGACATTGGAGCCACAGAGGACACCACTTATGGACATCACCCAAAACAGCCAGAGAGCCTGACCCAAGTGATACAGAGAGCTGGAGAGATGGTGGGACCTCCTGCTATGACTTGAGAGTTGTTGGAGGCCAAAAGGCCTTATAAGACTGCTTCTTGTTGCATTTTTAGTTTGCAGAATGATTTTTTTCCCAAGTGAATAACCTACTCTATATATTTTATATACTACTACTTGCTGATTTCATGGCACTTTGAATATATGCACTGCGGTGGTGCTGCTGTAAAAAAGAAAAGCAGAGTAAATAAGTTATTAATCATAATTTGCATCCATTAATTTCTTCCCAAAGTCTTTGACCAGCTGGAAATCATGCCAGGGCTTTTCTGAAGATGATAAATGAATTACAACTCATACCTCAAGAAAGGTATGGAAACAGCATTTTGTATCTAATTTGTTAAGGGAGGCATTAACATCATGATAGATGTCATGGGAATCTACCACCTCTTTGGACAACCTGTTCCACTGTTTCACCACCCTCAGCATAAAAAATATCTACCTTATATCTAGTCTAAACCTACACTCTTTTGTTTAAAACTATTACGCCTTGTCCTATCACAACAGGCCCTGCTAAAAAGTTTGTTCCCATCTTTCTTATAAGCCCCATTTAAGTACTGAAAGGCCCCAGTAAGGTCTCTCTGGAGCCTTCTCTTCTCCAGGCTGAACAATCCCAAGTCTCTTTGCCTGTCTTCATAGGAGAGGTGCTCCAGCATTCTGATCATCTTAGTGGCCCTCCTCTAGACCTGTTTCAACAGGTCCATGTCCTTCCTCTGCTGAGGCCTCCAGAGCTGGACACAGTACTCCAGGTGGAGTCTCACCAGAGCGGAGTAGAAGGGCAGAATCACCTCCCTTAACCTACTGGCCATGCTTCTTTTGATGCAGCCAGGATACGGTTGGCTTTCTGGGCTGACAGCGCACATCGCCGGCTTATATCCAGGTTTTTATCCACCAGTACCCCCAAGTCCTTCTTGGTAAGGCTGCTCTCAATTCCTTCATGCCCCAGCCTGTATTTA
The DNA here is from genome assembly GCA_033628505.1 of Tringa tobata. NCBI lineage: Eukaryota > Metazoa > Chordata > Aves > Charadriiformes > Scolopacidae > Tringa > Tringa tobata. The sequence goes on from JAHREE010000245.1 coordinate 8,685,798, forward strand.
TACTGGGGGTTGCCCCGACCCAGGTACAGGACCCTGCACTTGGCCTTGTTGAACCTCATGAGGTTGACATGGGCCCACTTCTCTAGCTTGTCCAGGTCCCTCTGAATGGTATCCCATCCCTTGGGAGTGTCAACCGCCCCACTCAGCTTGGTGTTGTCTGCCAACTTGCTGACAGTGCACTTGGTCCCACTGTCTATGTCATTGATGGAGGATATTAAACAGTATTGGTCCCAATACTTGTCACCAGTCTCCATCTGGACATTGAGCCGTTGACCACTACCCTCTGGATATGACCACCCCACCAGTTCCTCATCCAACAAAAAATCCACTCATCAAATCCACATTTCTCCAATTTAAAGAGCAGGATGTTGTGGGGGACCATGTCAAAGGCCTTATAGAAGTCCAGACAGATGATATCCGTTGCTCTTCCCTTGTCCGCTGCTGTAGTCACTCCATCATAGAAGGCCACAAGGTTGGTCAGGCAGGACATGCCCTTCTTGGTGAAGCCACACTGGCTGTATCAAATTGCCTCCTTGTCCTCCATGTGCCTTAGCACAGCTCTAGGAGGATCTGGTTGTTTGCAGATCTCTACTCACATGCACTAGCAAAGTTGCTACTAATGTCTCAGTGATGCTAATTATATGAAAAAATTGAGATTTCCTTGGATGGTTTTTGTGGGATCTTCCTTCCAAATCTGTACAGAGCTACCTAGTTTTAGAGATGACAGGAAAGATAATGGCTTGCTCACACTCATTGAGGCAGAGCTGCCACCGAGGCAGATCTCAGCAGTGATGAGCCGGAGACTCTGTGTAAGCTTGCAGGAGATCCAGCCCATGGGTGAAAGAAACTCAATGTCATTTATCTCTCTTTTAGGTTTTTCTGTTGTTCTGAAGCAGCCTTCTTCCCTCCCCGCTCCAGGGGGGAGCTTGATGTGCTCAAGTAGCTCTGAGTAAGTGGGGAGGAGTTGGCAATTCCCCAAAATAGCATTGTGTACAGGCAGTAGCTGTGCCTCAGAAGAAGCACAGCTCTGCTTATGTGGCATAATGCCTGCTATAGTTAGCATTGCTTAGTTGGCTAATTAGCCCAGTGAAGGTCCTGCACTAGCGCTTGCATATCATTTCCCACTGCAGAGTTAACTCAGCTGTGGTATCTCTGCATAGTACATCACTGTCCAGAAAAGCCACTGGATTCCTGGTATGTCTGCATGGTGATGATCAAGCAGATAAATAACTAATATATATATTCATATATCTCTGTGGTTTGACCCACATTTCCCTTAAAAAATGTTGCTCCTAAGCTGATGGAGTAAAAGAAGATATTCTGTCCTTAGATTACTCGCCTCAGGATAACATATTCAGTAAGTATTTTACCTTACATACGTCAGAACATATACTTGTACATAATAATAATAATAAAAAAAATTAATTACTTATTACAGCTTCAGGAACTTAAATTGTTGCTTTTCAACATATTTTCATAGCCTAAAACCAACTACTGTATTGTAAACCAGTCCTCACAGCAGAAGGTATAGCATATTTGAAAGAATATTTGTACTATATGATAGAAAAAAATGTAAGTGGAATCATTGAACCTTTCCAAAATATAATGACCTGATACCTTTAACTTAGGTAATTAATTGAAATATGATTGCTTTATTACATGCTTTTGCCACTTCATTTGCTAAAACAGTATATGATAAGGATCCTAAAATATTACCGGGGGAAATTTCTCATCATCTTACCTATGTAAGTAGACATTTTTCTCCTCTAGCAATGACTACCTCATATGGAATAATTAGAAATAAAGGAACTTGTGAACTCATATAGTATTTTGCTTAATTTTTTTTTACTTGAAAAAAAGACTAGAGACTGTCTAAAATGACAGCATTTATTAAATTAATGAAAAATAAAGATAGCGAAATTCTCACCTGGAACGTAAGAACAGTGAAGATGAAATTAAGATAACTAAAAATTTATTTAAAGAACCACCCAGAGGATCCCACAGAGTATTGCTAGGTGTTTCGAAAAGCTGACATATTCAGTGTTTATGAAATCCAGAAGGTCCATTTCCCCACAGCGTTATCCCTAGTGAAGTAATTTATTTCTGGCATAAATAGCATTTAAATTTTTTTTTCTCATTTGGCAGATTTTTTCACTCCATTTGCAGAAGTGCATCTTACCACGAAAAGCGAAAGGCAACAAAAAGCTGAACTCGAGCTGTGCTGTGCAGCAATGAGAGGCAAGAACAAAGTATCTGCGTTCCTCCAGGAAAGGTTAAGGATGTTTCTATTACTGACATTGAGCAAAAAGAATAAATCATTTTTTGTGCACCTCTCTAAGAGCACAATGCAGTGAAAGGCAGGAAACAATCAGACCTTTCGCTCTCACAACAGACGCTACATTGCACAGTTAGCTTTCACTATTTTATGAGCTACTGAAGCACACTCATATATATCCCTATTATAGTAAAACGAAGTCAGTTTTCAATCTTATTTCAGTTCGAGTTGAGGAAGATCAAACCTAAAAACTACAAGTAAGTAGGATGTGAAAACTAAATTTAGAATTTAGCCTGGTAATTGCTTAAAAAGATCCCACCTGTATCTTGCACTTGGAAACAGGACTATGGTAGCCTGCTGGTTACCGTAAAGAAAAAGTTAACAGCTCTGTTTGAGATCTCATGCAGAGGATGAGTCCTTCAGCAACTGCAAGTCTGTTGTGTGGCCCAGTGGCTCAGAGGACAAAGCCTTGCATCAATTTTATCTGCAGTTCCCAAATCTTTGCATCAATTTTACCATCTGCAGTTCTCAGATCTTCAGAATCTCCAATCCCGGTGTAAACTAATCTGTATATTGTGCAATCGGGAGCTGACAGCCAGAGAAAGTACAACTGCAGGACACTTTTCATAGCCAGCATAGATATTGTGTGGAGAAGAAGCAAGACATATGTTTATCTGAAAAAATAACCTGGAAACCAAGAATCTAATTGCTGTTTAAAAATCAGCCTTTCACTAAATTGTAGTACCTCTCATAATTGTGAAGGAGGTTCACACAAGTTGAAATCATTTATATAACACCAGCTTTACGAAACCAGAAAGTTTATAATTTATTCTGAGACACTTAATAAGCTAAATATCATCATCATCATTAAAAATTACAAGAGTGGAATATAAACCAGCTGACATTTCAAAGGTCTGATCAAAAATGGATCAATGTGCTTTATGATACTGAAGGAAGGTTCTTCTGAACTCTTTTCAAAGAGAAGATCGTAACCTGTAGTTTCTGAGCAGAGAAAGAAAATCAGCTAAAAGAAGTAGAAAACAGACAAGAAAACTAATAAAAGGTTCAGTTTAACCTTTCATTTCCTATGAATGTAATGGAAAAATTTTACCAACTTTGAATCTACAGCACCCCAGTGAAAGTGAAAACACAAGTGGCAAAATAAGCGCATGGTATCTTTACTCTTACCCCAAATTCCTCCTTTCCTGTTTTTGCAAGTGGTAGTGTTGTCTTATTTCCTAATACATGAAACATAACCTTATTTTTAATAATACAAAACCCATAGGAATTGGATTTTAATTCACAAAAGGTAAGAATTTCTAACTCTAACAAAGGTTTCTTTCTAAAATAGGTGCCAGTAAAGTTTTAGCCTATGACAAAGTACTTCCTTCCAGATACAAAGGGCAGAGTCAGCAGGATCTTGCTCCTAAAAAACATGAGAAACACTGATGCTGTTACAGAAATGTGTCCTGGCTGGGTGGACCCACTGGAGCCCACTAGAGAATGGTGGTTTAATGGGTAACTCCCATTAAACCCTGTCATTGCCAAGGTCCCTACAACTAACTCTGGAAAAAGACATGGTGGCAAAACCAGGCTTTGTTTCACAATACGTGTTCAAAGCTAACGAGCTATTTCCAAGAGGTATTAAACACATTTCTGAAATACAAATGAAAGTAGGGTTTTATCTCTCACCCTACACACAGAATAATAATAGCAGTTCTTGCAACTTAGTATGTAATTATATTTCATTTCATAATATGTTTGAATATGGAAAAAAAATATTTCTCATAAAACAAGGGGAAATGGAACAGAATTTTCAATAAAGATCTGAAATCCCAAAATTTTCGAAAACATCATTTACATTTCCTAAGCGTCCAAGAAATCTGGACACCTGTTGTACAATACACATTTTCCACTGCCTTCTGTAAGACATACTTATTTCTTCTAAACCATTTGCTTTTTGCCTTTTATCAACTCATTTATGGGATTCTGTCAACTTCCAGATAAAGAACTGATGGTTTGGCATTCCCAAGTAGGCTTAATCTCCTCCATCTAATGTTCAAGGGTTGACTTCAGTGCATAAACTCAAAGATCTCTAAGCCAGGATCCAGGATAGAGTTTAAATACTCTGCTTACATACATTTACAGCCAAAGATAAAAGCACAATGGCATTAAACAAGGCAACAATCAGTCCTATCTCCTTGATACTTATACAAGGACCATATGACTACCGAAGCCTTAAAGAACACAGCATTTCTAATTACAAGTGGGACAGTCACACACAAAGAATATAAAATACGTCACATACAAAGAAAAGCAAATACATCACTCTAGGGGGAAAAAAGCAAGAAAATTCTCCTTTTCCATTGCAACTTTTAAGAACTTGGGAGAAGCGCACGTTTTAGATAGGTTTCCATTCATGGCCATTCAGACGAACATTCAGAACACCTGATCAGCAACCCAGCAGGGTTTGCCCTCTCCTGAGGTTATGTCTTCCTTCACAAGTTTTCCCTTGGGGCATTAAGCTATAGAGTTTTCCTTCTGGATTGGTAAGTGAATGCAGTGACTTGTTATCCCAATCAAAAAGTTTTTGCTAGCTTTGTTTCAATATATCCTCACAATCACCAGGCTCAGGATCTGTGTGAAATTAATTCCAAATCAAGGTTTCCATCACTAACACTTGTAGACACATTTCTGTATGATCTGGAAATGGCTGTAAATACCGGAGGAACGAGTCTTTGGGTATAACAGTCTATGAAATACGCTTAGCAATAGAGGTGTCAAACAAAAGCTTAGATATTTTTTGATGTTTTGTCTAACTGGAGAAGATACAACAATAATTTGTGACGAATAGAGCACCTTTGGATATGAAAGAATATAGAAACTTGATGCAATTGGCCAAATAGTCAGCAAAGTGCCCACTGACAACTTTTGTCAGTGGCAGATTGGTTTAGTTCAGGCACCAGGGAAAAACCTAATCCAGGAATGTCTTGCCAGCTTCATGACTGAAAGCACCATTAGAAATCCAGTCTATAGGATACACTGTAGATAGTTCTTATGTCTTGTACGATGTACACAAAATAGAGAAGTGACAAAATAAAGTTCTGAACAGGCTACAAGTAAAAATCTTTTCAACTCAACACTGCTTTTAGGATACCATACGTAAAAAAAGACATTAAGTCCAGCAAAACCCTCACTGTCCTGTGAGGCCCTTCTGCTACTGTCAAGAAATATCCAGCCACACTGGATCTTCAGAGAAAATAATTAGAATGATTTCCTATTCACTTATCATCAAGACCGTTCATTACCAATACTACTATCATACTTTTTGCCATATCTACAGCAATATCAAAGATCATAAGAATAAAATCTTTCTGAGGGATTAGCTGTTTTCATAAATTTCTCTATCAATACCCTCTAAAAATGTCAAGTAGACCATTTAAATAATACCAAACTTGCCTTGAGAGTCTTTCTTTTAACCTGCAATGTTTAATGAGCTTTTGCCTGCCATGGTATACGAGATTTTCCAGAACAAAATAAGGTTATACTGATGTCACTGACCGCAAAGTATTGATCTTAGTATTTACCCAGATTTGTGGAATACAAATGTATCAATTGTGTATCAATTAAAATTACACTGATTAGACAGTTTATAATGGGAAAGGAAAAATCACATGTTCATATACTCAACTCTCTTTGTGCCAACACATTATCTTTATCCCATTAAAGAGCCTTATGCCATCTGTGCCATCTGTGATACCAGCTGGTACAATGGTCCAAAAATATCTCTTCAATTATACTATACTGATTAGTTTTTAGTATAGAATCAATTGTAGTTTAACTGAATTATGAAAATATTTTTTTTTCCACCAATTTCTGTGATCTGATTTTGGTAGAGAAAATTCAAAACCTTCCTGTTCTTTTCCTAAGATTTGGAGATTCCATAATTTGCTTCACATAAAATGAAGTAAAGAAAGAGTTAAAGTGGGGATGTCAGTAAATTAAGAGGTATTGGGACCTGATTCAAAATGAGACAATAGCCATTTCTAGCAAAAATCAAATTTAGCTATTTTCCCCCAAAATTCTCCTTCTAAATAAATATGGCATACATTAAAATGTAATTTTGCAAAGCCAACAGATGGGTGATATTTTGTTTTCCTACATAAAGATTTACCTTATTCAGTACAGAGTTATTTTTATAAAGCAAATTGAACGAAATTCCTGCTACGATGAAACTTAAGGCAAGATTCTCATTCATTTCAACAAGCCAAGATTTAACATTACACAATTAACTGAGAGGTTTACACCCTTCTGCACCCCTCGCCCCTTTCACACCTTGTATCTCAGGGTCTGATCCTTTGATCAATCACATTACCCCTCATTTTAAGCAGGACAACAAGCCAATATCTGAATTTTATCCATAAATCCTTCACACACGGAGATTTTGCTATACATATTAATTACACAGGAAGTGTACATCAAACGAATTGTACTGGGATCATAAATACTAATCGCATCAGTTCAGCCCCTTTCTACATATTCATTATGGTGCAACCTTTTAATGATACAATCAAGTGCTACAGTTTGAACACGAGTTTCTTTTCATAATTTAATTTAATTCATGGTATTTCTCATTTGCTAAATTCAAAACGTTCCTCTTTCTACAATTTGTGCCCCCGTAATTTACTTACCAATCACTGCAAATCTGAGCTGAAAATACAATTTTCTATGACTACAGCGTCCGAGTGCTTCACAAACATTACTGCATTTATATTCACAACATCCCTGTGAGATGAGAGGGTATTATTATACCTACTTTATGCAGAACAGAGGCACACCGAGATTAAGATCAAAGGTATCGACTAATTTGGGCACTTGGTAGGAAATTCATGGAAGCTCATTTTCACAATGCTTAATACACAGCCTTTCATATATGTTCAAAGCCAAGTTAGTGATGCTGCAAGGGCTCAATATTGAGCGAACCAAACCTCAAGGATTCACTCAGAAAACAAGAAATGCTTAGTGTCAATCCCTAAAGTTTTTCTTAACTGACCCCTCTAACATCACATGGGAACTCTGTGGCAGAAGAAATCCAGTTCTCCAGTAAAAATTAACCATATGGACCTCTTTCCTTGTCTGTATCCTGTTTTGTTCACAACTTTATAAATTTTTGAGTCGACAGTTAAGGAATTGTACTGTTGTCTTTCATACAAATATTTCTATAAGTCTTTAAATCACCTGAGAGTTTCCACTCTGTTTACTAAAAAGTACAGGCTTTTTTTGTTTCAGGCAAAACCAACAACCAAAAAACCAATAGTTGTGCTCCCGTATAATTCAAACCTAGAGGGAGGTGGAATAATTTCTGGGTTCAGAGACATTTTCTCGCAGCAGAGAGAGATTCACAGAGATTCAGAAACACATGGATCAATTTAAAGTTATTGTGGGGACATACTGTGATCTTTCCCCCTTCTCCATCTAAAGTTAGATTTTTCTCATTGGTCATTTTTCATCTCAGTTGTATCAGAAGTGGTAGGAACTAAAGGACTCAGTTAAAGCAGTCAAACTATCACAGCTTGGGAAGGTAGCTCTTGTCTACTGAAGGGGCTTGAGGTAAAAAATATGTACCTCTCAACCAGCAAAGATAAACAAAAACCTGTGCAAAGATAAACATAGAGACATTTATTACAGCTGATAGATGCTACACTCAAAAGCTGCAGTAGTTTTATGGCTTTAAATATATATATACATGAGGTATAACAAGGAAGTCAGATGAAGTGAAGCTAGTTATATTCAGGGGAATTTGGTGATGTGAACCAACAGAAGTTTAAATGCTATATATTCTTGTTGTTAGTTGCTCTTGCTCCTATGTTCAAGATAACCTTAACCTACACATCTGCTTAGGCCAGGTAAGGAAACCAGCTTCACATTTCTCTTGTCCTAGACCTTGAGTTCTCATAACAGATTTTCTCTACTCTTGGGAACGATGACACCAACCCACCCAAGTATCTTGCTTTTGCACGCACAGCACCGAAGGCATCACAAATTAAATGACATATTAGAAAAGGATTTTTAGTGTTACAGGTATTAAACTTTTTCAATTTGTTGCCTATTAGAATTCTCCAGCCTGTATAACAAAGAAATCAAGTTGGCCTCAAAAGCAGAGGGTTACAGAAAATAGCACAAACACTGCTTAGGTACCTCCATATTTCCAGCACCATTTTCTGTGACATATGTGAAAACAAGTATGCCTTCGGCTTTGTTCCACAGTACAGGTTTGCTGGCATTTGGTTGAAGTGATCTGCAGAATTCAGCTGCAGTCTTGCCACATATGACTAATACAGCCATTGTGCTCACTAAACAATTAAACGGCTCGGTGAAGAGCTCCAGCTCCTTATGAACTTTTTCTTGGTCTCTTGCACACAGAAAGGATGAATAAGAAAATTAAAGAACGACTGAGAACACAACTCCTTGCCAAGAAGATAATGCTACTCGAAGGAACAGCAGGGAGGTCCCAGCAGGACGGCATTATTGCAACGAAGAGGAGCACCAAGTCCTCCCACTTACCCCTTTTGGGCTGAAAGGAGGACAAATCTATCCTGTCACAACTGTCAGGACCACACTACAGATCCCAGTGGAAACAAGCATTCAAGGAAGGTGACAGCAGCAATAAATTAAAAAAAAACAAGAAAAAAGGCAAACAAAGCAATATGTAATTTTGTTGTTCTAGTTATTCTGCTTTATTTGCTTCTTGCTGGTTTTCCCTCCCTTCTTCTGCCCTAACTTTCCACTTCTAAGATATGTTGGTTTTCCTTTTAATAGTGGGCTTTCCGTACTTTAAAGAAGCTGCTTCTTACAGTTTAGTCGATCTGCAGAAGTGCTTCTTCAAGTCACAGGATTTTTTCCAGGGACAGATGCTCACAAACACATTTGTGTTATACTGTCCTAATATTTAGCACCCTTCAGTAAACAAAATGCAGATATCGTTAAGCACCACAACAAATTCAGCTCTTTATGGGCCATACCATTTATAAAAAGACGTTCAGAGCTACCATTTAATCTGGAATACTCTCAATATATTTAGCCACTTAAATTGCTGGAATAATGCCCAGATGGAAAGTGGCAAGATATTTAAAGATTGATTCCATTTTCTAAGTATGCCATGAATATAAAAGTCCTTCCACTTAATCTAATACACTTCTTTGGGCTATTAGTTTTTGATTGATAGAATGTCTTGAAAGAAAAAAAGCAGCAGTTGGCAGACACAGTAGAAACCATAGATACTGTGAGTACAGAGACTAAAGAGAAGTATATATTGGTTTCATAAAGGATATATCTTAGTTTCCCAAAAGCAGTGATCCTCTACATGTATTATATTCCAAACCTTTGTTGTTAGAACTTCATTTTTAAGTAATAGATTTTCAATAAATTAGTAACCTTTCATTATTTTTTTTTTTAATGAGACACTGACATTTATGTAACAATGAAGGAAAATCCGGGGAAATAAAATTAGACATCAGATTTGTAAATGGTCAGAACTTTGGTTTGCTTTATGTTCAGTGAATATATTTTCTATATTGTATTGCAATGGATCATTTATAAATATATGCGTAATATTGAAGCAGCAACTCCAATTCTAGTAGAGAAAAAAGGAGAATTAGAGAAACAATTATATTTCTGATCTAACTAGCTGATTAAAGAGCAGTTAATCAGCTATTCCTTTTAATCTTTGGCCAAATTCATGAAGATGCTAGGATTGTTTTTTCTAACAGTTTAAACTGATTGAAGAATAAGGTGATCATTGGTAAGAAGGATTAATGGTCTCGATGGAAAAATGAAATTTCATTATGCAGAGTCCAGAGTGACATCCCTGGAAAGGTTCCAGTCAGCTCGATGGTTCCTCATGCTTTTTATATGAAAAGAAAACACACACTCACTATGATTAATCAGGAACTAAATGGTTAAATAAATGGATCTGTTTGATGCTGTTAATTAGAGCTAGTTTAAAACTGTGCACTGTCTCTTAGGAAGCCTACACGAACTGCTTGGTGTTAATACTGATCAGTAGGAAAAGAAAAAGAAGAGAAGCAAAGGGCAAAAGAAGCTTTGGAGTTCAACCTGCTCTTCTGCAAATGTAGAGTTTTCAGGCAGCAACCTGCCATGAGGCAATGCTTCATCTTCCAATATCATGTCCCTCCTCGTAACTGCAACACCGAGATTACAAAGGTGGCAATTCCAGGAGAACATAAAAATCCATTCTCACATAAAGGAAATAAATTCCCAAGAGGAAAAGGAGAAACACACCTTGTTGTGTCATGTCTTTATAGCCAGGGAAGCATAAAGCAGAAACTCCACCAAGTGGTGCACTCACGTTTTTCTAAGGCATGTTTCTCAGGGGTTAACTGTGGAGCATATTTAATCCTTTGAATGTCAAACCCCAAGGAAACCGAATTCCCATGAAATATCCTTCTCCTTACGAGAATATTCACCCTAAGGAGAACTGACTTCATAATCTGCACTTTGCAACTTGCTATCTTTGTATTAAGCATCTTTAAAAACTCAGTTATGGATAATACTTACTTTTATAGGCACTAATAACTGTTTCAAGGGCTATGAAGAGGCATGTATGAATTTTCCCCAAACCGTAAACTAGTGGTTATTGCAAGATTTGTGCAATTTTACTTTTAAATTTGGAAATCCTTAAAAACCTTCATATATGTATGTACAAAGTAGGAAGGGCTTTCGTCATGACTGTGGCCTTTAAATATTAATTTTAAAACTTTAAGAGGTATTAAAAACTTCAGAAGGTTTGTTGTTTTTTTTCCTACAAGAATTTAGGAGACTGATTATTAAACTTTCTCAAGCCAAAAATGATGCTACATAATTTTATATGTACTTTTCAGAGCGTCGCATTTTCATTAGCTACACACATTGCCTGATTTAGCAAGTCTGTACAGAAATACACAGTAAAAGCCTTTTTCAAAACATTAATCACTCTGGAACAATCACTCCGGAATGATTCTAAGTTGTGAGAATCAATGTTTTTCCATTTCCCCTTTTAATGACCTGAAGAATAAGAAACATTCCTGCATAATACACTTTCCTGTTAATTTGTGCCATTAACTATTACTGCTACCCTGAATGAGTATTAGAAGTCTTAGTGAGATTAGATCACTCTATGCTACAAATTTAAAAGAAAATTACATTTACTAGGGAGAGCCTCTAACTTTATTGACAGGATTTGTCTGTCAGTTAGCATTTCACAAGAAGGGAACAAACTACAAGGCTCCCCTTTTTGCCAGGCCTGTTAATACAAACTCCTTTATCTGAGATTATAATGGATGAATAGGGTTTGGTGGAAAACAAAACAAAACAATATTAAAAATAGATTCTTTTCCCTTACCTTTTTTCCTTCTCTTTCCACCATGTTTTATTAGCATTTTAACAAACTTTTCATACCCAGTAAATGTTAATAAAACAACTACATCTCTATTCTAATATTGTGAATTATTTAGCTAAGAATAGGGTACTATATTGGATTCAGTGAAAAAATTTGAAATAAAGAAAAATGCTCATTACTTGCAACACTTATACAACTAAATGGAATATATCCACAATTTCCATCAAGCTCAGTGACTTGAAAAGATATGTATATACAATGTATGCAAAATTTGTTCAGAAAGTGAAATTTTTGTAGCATAAAATGGAACGTTAGCACAGTAAGCCAGGTTTAGGGCATCACAAAACCTGGTCTTAGAGCTGAATAAGAAAACACTGCTAAGTCATAGTTCATTGCAATTAAAGAAATCATAGAATCATAGAATCATAATACCTAAAGAATCAAATACCTAAATAGAATCAAATACCTAAAGCAATACTAAGCAATGTTCATTTCCTCTGAGAAACATTATTAGAAGACACAAAGTGAATAAGGTTTTAATCCTGTAACTTTTCCTGGGTTAAGTAGCTGGCTTACTTAAGAGTAACATGTGCACCAAAAGCATCAGCATCAAATTGTAAAAAAAATTCAGAAATATTTAAAATAGACAAAACGGGCCAAACATTGCTTATTTTGAATTCCCAAGTAAATTTCTCTTCTTGTAGTTTTTACAAAGTAAAGAGTTCTGTATTGCCTAAAACCATGAAAGGTTCCATGTTAAATGGATTTCTACGTTTGTCTTCAGAGCATAAAATCTCAGAGATGTACATGTAGCAATAGGCTACAAAGCCAGCTTATTGAGCATTCAGGAAAGATTTCATAGGCTATGGTCTAATTATTTACACATTCACCATCTAGAATGGAAAGGTGAAGGGGTCTGGCAAGGGACATGGTCCTTGGTCTCTCTCTCTTTCTCCAATCTTTCCTTCCCTTCCTCCATCTCTCTTTCTCTTTTTTTTTTTTCTCTTGGAGGCTTTCAGACTCAAAATAGCAAAGTCATATGAACTTCAGTTCTGTAGGCACATAAGACACATTATTCCTACCACCCGTATGAAGTTCTGTGAAGTCTTCTCATGGCATAAATCTATACTTGCAACAGAAACACAACACTGTTCAAAGCATCTGGGGGAAAACTGGGGAAAAAAAAACAAACCTAAGAAAACTACATTAAGTAGTTTGACATGACATGAAGTAAAAAATGACATATCTGACCATGTTAAGATCTGAACAGTATCAGCAATCCCTAGGAGAGGACTGTGTGTGAAGAGCTGCTACTGGGACAAGGGAATGAGCTCAGGAGAATATGCTATTCTTGACACTGGATATCTATTGTTTATTGTTGTTTTCTGTCATTTGTATCTCTGTTGTTGATTTCATATTCTTCCTGTAGGGAAGGGTGACTAGGAGCAGGTTTCAGTAACTATCACTCCATACACAAGAAAACAAGAAGAAGATGCATTTGCTTCAGTAACAAAGTTAGGAAACAACTTTTGACTCCTGTTTAGTAGTCATGATAGTTTCTAATGAAGGCAGTTGGGACTTTGATACTGGAAAAGACATATACTTTAATCCCTGTATGTAATCCTGCTGTCATCTTTGTCTAGCTTTCATACTGTCTTTGCCCCATCACTTCGCTGCTCAACAGAAAAGGGGTACAAGCAGGTGCACAAGAATTAATGCTGAGAGACATAGAAGAAGAAGACTTCAGTCCAAAGGAGCCCTGTTCAATATTAATAAAGATTCTTGTTAATTTTGAACAACTGGGAGGAAAATTTGTTTTCATGGTCTCAGATGCGACTGGATTGCAAAGTACTGCTCAACATATTTGCATAGAAGAAGAAAAGGCAAACGGACCACGGGGGACAAACTATTATCCTGTTCCCAAGAAGTCCATATTTAAAAAAGCAGTGCTGACAATCTCCAGCAGGAATTTTTTGAGTTATTTAAGGCCTGAAAGTATAGAGTACCCTAGGGCGAGCAGAAAGTTTAACTAATTCTCAAGTAACTTAGGTTATTTTTTGTCAAATGTACTATTTGAGAGGCAAAAAAACCACACATTGATTGACAGTTTGGAATTATGTCTAAATTATTCATATATCAACTCATAAATACATGGTTTGAGGAAACACAAACAATATAAAAAAGGTTATAAATAGTTGATAATCTATAATATTTTTAGCCGTATTTAATGCAGAATCGGTAGTACAATTCCTCCAAATTTATCTTTGTGATAGACAACTTGTTGTCCTTTTGGTGTCTCCCATTAGCATTTTATAAAAACTGCAGCACACTGTATGTGCACGGCATGGAATAATCTGGAAAGATTCATAACTGCCCTGGGTTAACTGAATAGGTTGCCAATTGAGAGAGGCTTTTCTAAAATTAAACCCTCTAGATTTTCAATGCATGTGTTAAACTTGGGTCCAGAGCTCATTGCAGTATGGAGCTCTAACTGATGGACAGCTGGCAATAGCCATAGTAGGTTCCTCAGCCTTAGTCACTATGTATCTGCTTCCCAAAACTACCGTGTGAGGAATTAGTGAAATTACTGAGCCTTGAGCACTGACTAAAATATTGTCTTTAGCCTGGAATTGTTTCCCATTGACAACTGCATTATTCCATTTGCTTTTCTTTAAAAATACAATAAGCCGGTTTTCTTATTCTCTTGTTCTTTGTTTGGAGCACTTGCTACTGCATTAAATTCATGCTTTTTAAATACTGCATAGAAAAGTATTTGTACTAGAGTAATTATCGAGTGTAATTATTGAGTGTAAAAAAAGAGTGTAATTATTTTTCCAGTATTTATGTTATAACATTCTTATTCCTTTGAGAGACGTTGAAGTGGGAAGAGCAGGAAGACATACCCAGTGCCTGGACATTCAAAGATTTTATCATGAGTAAAGATTATTCATTCTGAAAATAGAGTTAAATCATCTGAACATTGCAGTAAATCAAATATTTATTTGCCTGCTCCAAATTCATAAATGGAAATTGTCTCTGAAAGTATAATTAATTCTATGAAGTTAAAACAACATGTTGACAAACTCAGTTTCGAGATCATACAAATAAACTAAAATATGAAAAACAAATTGCAGAGGAGAAATAATCTCTGTTTTAAAAGAAAGATAGAATATACATTACTTTACAGTATTTCCAGCTACAAAATGGTATAATGGCAGTGTATTACCAAATAATTCAGTATTTGCAGTTTTCATTATTTTTTAAATATATGAACAAAAATATTTCAGTTATTTTTAAGTATTAAACCGCAATCCTCAACTGCCTAGTGACTATTTTTATACCACTTTAGTAGTGTAAGGCAGCCTTAGATAACCAATGGGGAATCTGATTTGTGTAAAGGAATACCAAAGTAAGAATGAGCCACCACAGTATCATTTGCAACCCCACCATCCTGCCGACAGAAAACAGTAGGTATTGATCGACCAAGTATCTCAGGAGCCAGGTGCTCTACAGCTACTATACTACTTCCTACTACATACACCATGTGTTACAGATGTCAGTAGGCTCTAGCAGTGAAGTCCAAGAAAACTGATTCAGCCAGTGGAATCACCTTGGACAACAGAAAAGTGTTGAACCAAATACCTCAGGGTATCGGTCTTCTCAATTCTGACAAATATTCAAAGGTTCTTGTAAAGATGTCCCTATGGGAATACACTTTCTATCCTTTGGTACTAGATAAAGCAAAATGAACAGCTTCATTTTAACTGTGTCAGATTCTGATTTTGTCACTGTCGGAGTAACGGAGCCTGATTTTACAGTGATTCAGGTAATTCACTTTACCAAGACAATATAAATCCCTAATTCTATCATTACTTTTCAAGATCCCTTTCCAGAGGCGCAAATGATCAGCCAGTTTAAAGGTAGTGAAGAATTAGACCTATTAAATTCAGTGCAAGTCGCATTAGATTCACACCCCATTTCTAGAGAGCTGATTCCTCAGGCCTACTGAGATTGCTGATAAATAACCCACTGAAAATAAATTCTAAAATTCCCATGAACAAAAGGATGAGTGTATTGAAAGGGTTACAGCAAATTCATTTGTATTTCATTAGCACCAGCAACAATACCAAAAAAAAGAAATGAAAGTTCAGAGAATTATAGGCTCAAACTGATACAGTAATCAGAAATCACAGATATATTTAGTAAACCATAATATGCATGGTGATTAAAGCAGCTAGTTGTTGGAAATATTAGCCTAAATCTTTACAAATGAGTGGCCAAGAATAGCTAAATAATTATGCTTAGATTAAAAGGCATATCAAACACGTGTTTACAGTCTAAAACCATGAGTATTTTGTATTTAACGAGCTATTTTTTTTTCTAAATGCTAAAACTAAGCTACAGGAGCATCTCCTCTAAAGTAAATGTGTAAATAAAATAACGTATGACTCAGGATACAGTGACTTGGCTCTTCATGACAAAACGATGTCATGCATTTTTTTCTGGCTTGACACAAATTCAATATACTGAGGACCTGGTTTTTTATTGTCATAAAGTGTGTACAAGGGGATAAAAAATGCTGCCAAAACACAGAAGGGTTGTTTAGGGCAGTGTTTTTTGGTTTGGTTTTACATAATGTTGCAAAGTACAAGTTTGATGGTAAAAGGAGGAATCAGTGCTGAATAAAATCTTTAACTGTGTGTATGTTCCTGAGGAAAATACTGTGAAGCAGATTAACCATCACTTCAGGATGGTTCCTATTTAATTTATTATTCATAAAAGAGTTAGATTTTCAATGGGTGAGGTATTTCACAGCCAACTTCCAATTTAAAGAGAAGCATTTCTTTCAGTATTTATTAATAAATACAGTACATAGCATCATTATGTATAGAAGTGACAGGATGTTACCTTTCTCCATTTCCTCAAAGACAAAGGGATTGATCATGTAATTTCCATGTAAATACACTATGACAGTGATCAAAGGAGGTTTTACTCATCAAAACAGATTTTTGGGTTGGGCCCTGATAAATTGATAAATTTAATTACTGAGATTTTACATTTATTCAATCTTCTGATTGAAGGATTATTTTTTTTCTGCAGACCTTTTCTGCAGCCCATGTATTTTGATGTGCTGTAAAATGAATGCTTATGCAGTACAATTATTTATATCACATTATGATAAAGCACCTTCAATCAAAGCTGTACCATTTTTAATCTCTTTGCACAATAGACTCAAGACAGTAAAGACTTTTTGTACCTGCAACTTGACTGATGCTAAATTCAGTAATACCACTATATCAGAAATTCAGAATTCTTGGAAAGACAACAATTTCTCCTACACTAAAAATTTCAATAAGAAAGGTACCTTTAGAGCTCAAACTTTTCCAGGCAAAAATTCGCTTTATCAAGCAGCAATTCCTAAGAAGTTTCTTGCAGTTTGCAGGCTTCTGATGATACTGCTGCAAATCTTCATTCTCTTCATGTGTTTTCTTCTCAGGGGCTAACATTTCCATCCTAAACAAAAACTTAACCTTTAGTTTTCCTGAGGATATATACACAAATCCATAAACCGGGGGGTTAGGGAGATGGGGGGAGAAAGGAGACGATGGACTCGGGATAAAGGCAAAAGCTTTAGGATCTCATTAGCCATTACTGTTAGTTCATAAATTCTTAGTATTATTAACCTAAATGGAATTATTATATTCATATTCTTTTGTTTTGAATTATTTATCTGGAACACTAAGGTATTTGTACAAAATGGAGATAGGAGAAAAAAAAATCAGATTTTATCTGCTTAGGTTTTACTTAAATGATAAAATTACTTAAAATCTTTAGATGGTAAATAAATATTTACCTCTTACCTTAGTCAGCTGTTTAGATAAAGGAAATAATGTAATCCTCTATGCATGAACTTATTATCCTTCCTATCTTAGCTTGCCTTACATCAGTGCCATAGAGGAGAGCTGCATTCCTCTAGCTGTTATTGAAAGACAGCTGCTCTACCCAGAAAAGATGAATAGTTGGGTTTCTGTGCTGCTTTAATGCCACTGTCACTCAAATGCAGAAAAGCAGCTGAGCCACTTAAAGCCAGTTGTACACTTGGGGACCATTTCTCTACACAACCTTCTGATTCACACAGGCAGACCAATAAATTCCTATATGACATTATTTTTCTTGATAGACTGCCCCTTTGAAGGAGCCAGGGACCATCAGCAGCAACCAACACCTACTAGGACCTAATCAAAGCCCTGCTCAGGGGCCACAAAGCCAAGAAAAGGCACCTACCCGGTGCTCCAGGAGTTCTGTGCTACTCCAAGGTCATGCAGGAATCCTAAACGGTGTTCCTGTTTGCTCTCCAGCAAGCTCCAGCCTGAGATGCCAAGGAGATGACTGCTGCTGGGGACAGCACCAGACTGCGAGCCGTCGCAGCCCTTTGTCAACCAGCCACAGACTACACCGGGGGAGCCACTCTAATTACAAGCAATAACTGCACCCAGCCAGGAGCAGGACACCAAAGCGGCCCTAATTTCATCCCCCTCCTTCTCCCTCCCACTGCGCTCCCACCCACAGTCCCAATCTAACAACATTAAACAACAATCTAAGTCCCGGAGACAGAAAGTAGGAAATAGTCAAAGAAAAAAAAAAAAAAGAAAAATTGGCATTGGTCACAGTCCACACCAGAGTTTGAGAAACAAAACTGACTTTTCAATTGTAAACTTATTGCTTCCTAAAGAAAGAAAGCGTGATGTAAGACATGACCCCACTGCGCGCATTTGCATCAGGAGTTTCTATTGATTACGTAAAACAATCAAGAAACACTTTCCATTTACTAAATTTTATTTTTTAGAAGATACTACAACTCCAAGGTTTTTTTAATCAGTCCACTTTCCTTCTAACTGAATTAATCTTAATGTCAATTACATACATTTGCACGTTTCACGTCCGTGAAATTTCCCGTGTCCATTTGAACTATGGCTTCAGGATTTTGCTTTGTGCAAGATGTCACACACAACCCCCCCCACCACCTATCTATATCAAGGGGAAACACCTCAGATCTATCAGCACAGGCTAGGATGGAGGTTTTTAGCATCGAGTTTTTTTAAGCACACTAATTCCACTTCTGGAAAGAGCCTATCAATCAGCAGCGAATTCTATTCATAACAGCAGAGAAGGATGGGCCTTAACAACGGATTTTTAGGCAGCCAAATGGAAGCACTTCCATTCAGATTCATATCTAAGGATATATTTGAGACCTGTTGCTACCGAGAGCTGAATGAGGTGTGAATTTGCACCGTTGGAAGAGTCAGTGGTGGTTTCAGGTCCTTTGAGTCCCACAGCACGACACAGCATCCCAGTGGTGTTCCCACCACAAGCTGCTACCAAAGGGAGCTGAATTTCAACCCAGTAACAGAGTTTCTGAAACTTCAGCAGAGAAACTTCTTCCAGTTTAAGCACCTTTCACAGTTCTCTTATCTTATATCTTTCAAAGGCACCATTCTGAGAATAAACATTAACTTTACATTGGTGTTTTACTGCTCTAAGAAACACATGTGCACCACAAATGATTCAGTCTGGATTTCCAGGTGACTCCTGGAAAAGAATTTTGAGTTGCAAGAAGAAAGCACAGATGTTAGTTATTGCATAGAAATAATAGCTCTTTTTAAAAGACAATGCTCTCAACTATTTCTACAGTCTGTCTTCGAATGAAACTAATGCACTCAACAAATTCAAGAAACTCAAGAAACTCAAGAAAGAGTTCACTGCTCCAAAAACTGGAGGTTTGTTTCTGGTCAGAGTCTGTGCAGAGCATCCAGAGAAAGTCACCCATCTTCTGTGTTGGAACACCTCATATCGCTCCTGTCCAGTGCAGAGAAAACCAGCATTATGCCCAGCAGGACTGGAACAGAGCATCATTTAGTATAGCTCTAAACAGCTAAAACTTGAAAATGCTGTTGAAGTAACTTAAGCTCAGGTTTTCCTGACATAAACCTTCAGAGAATCTGCCTGCCCATGCAAAGGTCAGTGAGAAAACCCTCGATCCTCCAGCTCAAACGCTAGCTCTCATGACATTCTGCCACACTCCTCAGAGTCCCAGTTCAGAGCTGCCTCACCTCAGAGACTCATTAATCCAAAGGTAGCATGAATGGGGAAGCATGGTAATGGTTTTAAACTGAAACAGGGGAGATTTAGATTAGATATTAGGAAGAAGTTCTTTCCTGTGGGGGTGGTGAGACACTGGAACAGGTTGCCCAGAGAAGCTGTAGATGGATCATCCCTGGAGGTGTTCAAGGCCAGGCTGGATGGGGCATTGAGCAACCTGAAGAGAAGACTGAGGGGGGATCTGATCAATGCTTACAAATACTTAAGGGGTGGGTGTCTGGAGGATGAGGCCTGTCTTTTTTCAGTGGTGCCCAGTGATAGGACAAGAGGTAATGGGAACAAACTTGAATATAAGAAGTTCCACCTAAACATGAGGAGGATATTCTTTACTTTGAGGGTGGCAGAGCACTGGATCAGGCTGCCCAGGGAGGTGGTGGAGTCTCTGTCTCCGGAGACATTCAAAACCCGCTTGGACACGTTCCTGTGCAACCTGCTCTGGGTGACCCTGCTCTGGCAGGGGGGTTGAACTAGATGATCTCCAGAGGTCCCTTCCAACCCCATATGATTCTGTGATTCTGTGTAACTGTGGGTGATCACTTGTTCAAATCAGCAGCCAATTTCTGAAATTAATGCATGTTGTTCAGGGAGCACTAACAGGGGACTGGTACCTAGAGGTTACTGAGCCTGAGCAACCTCAGGATCTGGGCATGGGCAGATCTTCCAGCTGGGAGTGAGTAGTGGAACAGATAAGAAAGAAGATAAACAGAAATATGTACTAGTGGGAGTATCAACAAGACAAATGTTGATAAATGATCTGCAAAAACCCTGCAATGCCTTTGGTCTGAGCCATTACTTACATGTTACTGCAGAAGTAACCAGGAACCTGCACTCATCCTGACCACGTGTCTCTAGACCAGGAAGACAAACTTTTAACCGCAGCAGGAACAGTGCATGGAGATGGGGACTTCCTAGAGAAAGCAGGTTTTCACTATTTCACGTTATCAGATTTCATCTGTAATCAGTTACAGCCAAAAATAAAGCTGGGTTTCTGTATAAAAAGTTGCTAATTTCATATTGATGGTTAAAGAACTGCTATTATGAGTGATCTAAATCATGTCAGTTAAAAACTCCAGAGTCACAAGCTGATGAATCATATAAGTGCTATGAGATGCCACACAGCCAGAGACATTTTGAGGAATATTTATTGGAGCTAAAGGGAATGTCTTTTAACTGGGAGTCCATGAACATGGTTGCAATAACAGCATGTATGAAAGTTGCCTCTTACTACCACTTGATGTGGTTCAAACTTTGGGAATATGGAAGTGAACTTTGGGTGAACTTACTGAACACTAAATAATTCTTCACTTGATAATGAAATAGCAGTTGGAAAGACCAGAATCATCATTATAGAGTGAGAAACGGCTCAGGAATACTCCAGATATAATAGTGAAAACTGATGTGGCATCTGCATCATTTTGGGAGGGAATCTTTACAGAACTGATTAGCTGGAGTAGTTGATTACTCTAGAACTACTTCCAGAACCTTCACTGATGACTACATGGTGTCGTACAGGTCTTGAAGAAAGAAACTGTTTAAGGTCAAAGATGAAGCTAGGTTAAACCAGTGATGTCTGCTGAAATTTTAGGTCATTAGAGATTGCAGCTATAAGTTAAGAAAGGAATACTGAAAAATGGGGCAAGATTATGGAATCCAGTCCTGGATGAATGTGTGGGTGACTGCTGACATATTAAGGAATATTACAACGAGATGCTTCAGAGAAAAAACAGGGCTTGGTTTGGTTTTGTTTTTCTCAGCAGAAGCAGTTTTTAATAGCAATTTATGATATTCAGCTTTGGCAGATGAAGGAAAGGATTTGTGAGTAGAAAGGAAAATTTCATTCTCTTTGTGTAAAATCAAAGATGGAACAGAAAAATATTGGAAGCAAAAATATCAGCTATTTATTTACCCTTATTGTGTAGTGCTCTCTAAGGTTTTGCTGTTGCATTAACTTGAGCTCCATCAACATCTTTTTCATGAATATCATTGCCACATACTTGTTTATCTATTTATAGGCAAAAAATGGCAATTGGATAAATACCAGGAATCAAAAGCTTCTTGTAAGCTTTAATATCGATTAAAACTTTGGGTTCTGCTTTTGCTGAGAGAAAACAAACAGGGAAATCTTAATTTAACTTAAACATAGTGAAGAGTTGGGCCGTGCCAGTCATTCTGGAAAGTCTGTGGGAAGCATTTGAAAACATCTTACAAATATAGGAAGAACTGCTATTTTTGTTCTTTTCTCATGACAAAATGGTCATCCTCCTTGAGGTACAAAATGTCTGTATGTCTTGCCTGTTCACGGTGAATCTCTATATTGTAAATGAGGAGCAAAGAGAAGAAATAAGAATAGTGGGGCAGCACTGCCCTGGAATTCTTCTGGTTTAGTTAGCTCTGGACCCTGTAGTGGGAAGTACCAGTTAATAACTGGTTTCAGGCTGCTTTCAGGTTGCCTGGATTAGGAGAAGAACACTGGCGTTCACACGCATTATGTCACAGCACCTGTGGGCAGTGCAGGCGACAGGAACGCATTTTGACACCATCAACAATTATTTGACTGCAGCAAGAACAATGAGCAACATAAGGGAGAGCAAGTATTTGTGGGTGGGAATTTTAGAGAGCTTCTTCTCTGTGCCAGAGGAATTTCATGCCGTAATGAGCCCTCTTGGGGTTATAGACATGTTGGGATGAGCTCTCAGTGGATGATTCAGTAGCTGAACTACACTGAGAGAAGGGGTTTACCTCCTGTCAGATTATAGTGATAAGAGAGATGACAGTGACTTTGATATGGGCAGAAATGATTTTCATGTTAATCCATTGTTAATTAAAACATTCCTGCTTGCTCTTGGTGTTTGTCTGGCATGTATACATGTGTAGGAGGTGCACTCGCCCTGATAATGACCAGAACTTCTCAAAGGCCTGGGGGTTGCAGTTTGGGCTGCCCAACCCACGTACTCTCACGTACACACTTAGGTCGAAAGAGAGGGAAGTTAAGGCCCTCAGCCAATGAGGACTAACATGACCATCTATGACCACAGGTCAGATTTGACTAAGGTATAAATGGAGGCCCACCAGATGGCACCCTTCCCTCCAGGGTGTTGATCACTCCACACAGCTTGGTGTCATCGGCAAATTTTCAGATGGCCCACTCAATCCCACCATCCATGTTGCCAACAAAGATGTTAAACAGCACTGGTCCCAGCAGCAATCCCCAAAGAATGCCACTTGTCACTGGCTGCCACTTGGACATGGAGCCACTGGCTACAACTGTTTGAGTGTGACCATCCAGTCAATTCCTTATCCACCAAGTAAAAAATACATTCTAGCTCAATTGGTTAAAGTGAGAGGGGTTTTAGATGTTCAGTGATTATAAATATTTCTAATCAAAGAGAAATATAGTCTATTTACTGGTGAAAAAATAGTTTTATGACTGCCATAAAGCTTTCTTGTCAATACGTCAGGTATTAATTCCTACAGGATGTATTACAGGTACAGAGTAACTTTCTATTTTCCAAAATTACAGGAGAAAATTGAACTAATGGGGGGAGCAGGGGGAAGCGGAAAGGATATGCAAGCCCTAAGAACTTTTTAGTTATTTCCAAAAGGTTTCTTTTCATGGGTAATTTTACATTAGCAAACTTGAACAATCACATGCCATTGCTGTGAAAGGCACTACATCAGTGGTCTTTAGAAAATATTTTTTGAAAAACTATTCGATAATATCAGATACCTGAGAATATAACCTTGGTTGGGTATTCCAAAATTGAAGAAGACCATCCTCTGCCACAGAGATGGACACTGGCAGAGGAAGGTCAGAGGGATGGCTTGAGTAAAACAAACACGCAAAGAGTACACTAAGCTGATTCATCTTATTTGTGAGAATGGTATGCTCTGATACTAAAAAACAATACCTGGAATTGTCATCAATACAGCTGTAGCTCATTAGGAATTAATGAGTGTATTGGACTGTTTAACTTCCTAAACAAATAATTTTTATCTCATAGTCACAGGACGAATATACCGAAGTCTTATATGGCTCCATATAAATAAATACAATTTTGTACATTTGTATATCGTCATGCTTTTACAAGAAAAAGACCTATTTAAAAGTCTGAAAACTCAAACAGATGAGGATGAAGGCAGATGAGACTAATTATGGTAGCTTTGTATACAAATTATGGTATGGCTTTGTGTATAATTCATTAATAATATTGGTAGATCAACTTGCTGCTTTAGAATTAACAGAATATGAGACTAGTCCTAAACAGTGCGTGAAATCATATTATCTGTTTGTCTCAAAAGTATTATCAGGAACCTATGACATTGGGCAGGATGAATAAAAACTAGAAAAAATGAATATAAGTAGGTTATTTGATTAACTTCTGTAAATATATGTACATGCCAATAAATTCCTTTCAATACTTAAAGGGG
This sequence comes from Tringa tobata, assembly GCA_033628505.1. NCBI lineage: Eukaryota > Metazoa > Chordata > Aves > Charadriiformes > Scolopacidae > Tringa > Tringa tobata. The sequence continues at coordinate 8,710,058 of JAHREE010000245.1, forward strand.
GCAAATAAAAAAGATGGGGACAAACTTTTTAGCAGGGCCTGTTGTGGTAGGACAAGGGGTAATGTCCTTAAACTGAAGGACGGTAGATTCATACTAGATGCAAGGAAGAAATTTTTTATGCTTTTTATTGCCCAGAGAGGTGATCAATGACCCGTCATTGGAAACATTCAAGGTCAGGTTGGATGGGGCTCTGAGCAACCTGATCCAGTTGAAGATGTCCCTGCTCATTGCAGGGGGGTTGGACTAGACAACCTTTAAAGGTCCCTTCCAGGCCAAACTATTCTGTGACTCTGTGAAATTCTAGAGATAGTCCAGCTAGAATTTGCTGTTGGAAATTATCTGCGCTTTGTTTAAGTCATTATTTTTACAGGTTCTTCCAAGTAATTTTACTTATCAGTAACAGTATTAATTACATTCTGTACTTTATAGTAAACAGAAAGTTGTAAACAATGTTCAGTATAATAAAAGTGCACGCATTTTGCTTCAAAACAGTAAGGGGTATTAATATTTAACTGGTCTTGAGTTTGTTATATAGACAGGGTACAATCCCTCCCTGCCACTGACTTTGAGTTTTCTTGTGCGCCCTACATCTATTGTGCTCAAAAGCATTAACACAAACAGCAGAAGATCCCAGTTAACCCAGTTAACTCATAGCTATCAGAGCTCCATTTCAGATGATGATCACTACTTTGGAAAGTGTTACATTTTTCTTTTGCTTAGGCTCCTAATTAGACCAATATTTGTCCAAATATTCCTGGAAGCTATCTGGAATTTTCTTTCTTTGTGGATCTTTATTATTTCTATGTAATTCATAAGTAAAGAACCATGAAGAGAGTTGATTAAAATTAAATATTAGGAAGAAATTCTGTCCTATGAGGGTGGTGGGACACTGGGACAGGTTGCCCAGGGAAGTCGTGGTTGCCCCATCCCTGGAGGTGTTCAAGGCCAGGCTGGATGGGGCTTGGAGCAACCTGGTCTGGTGGGAGGTGTCCCTGCCCATGGCAAGGGGGTTGGAACTCGATGATCTTTAAGGTCCCTTCCAATTCTAACCATTCTATGAAATAAACTATCTTTTCAGCACAATTGAAAGTTCCTTTCCTATCTACTGGAAGTTACATCTTTCAGCCACCTTTTGGCAGCGGTGCATAACCCTTAATGGTAGCAAGAAAGGGCAGAAACCTCCAGCTCCTATCCCAAAAAACCTGCTTATTGGGAAGCACACTGCAGACAGGGCACCAGCAGCAGATGAAGCTAATTGAACAATGACAAAACATTTGCACAACCACTTTTTTTGCCTGCTTTTTCAAATGAACAATCTGAAATTATTATTTCTAAGGTATGATCTCCTTCATCCAAGGTATTGTCAGACATAAACGCCTTAGAATAAGAAAATGCTATAATAAATCATCTATAAAATGAGTTCCTAGCTGCTACAAAGCAATCATCATTGCTGTCTTTTACTCACTGAAGAACAGGAACAAAATCTGAGTGATTTCAGATGCTATAATGTGGTGTTGATAAATACAGTCTTTCAAATGGTTAAAAAAGAGAAACAGAAAAAAAAAAAGAAAAAGGGGGTGCAGCTGAGCAATTCATTGAATAGCTGAAATCAGAAGCTTCTAAAAACTGTTTTGACCATGAGAAATATTTTATCCATAATACGGTCACTAAAGTAGGAGCTTGCGGAGGCAGGAATGCTACTGCACAATACACTTGGGAAAGGAAGAAAAACAGGTCTCGTATTTCATTTCAGTTTCAAATAAAATTGATTATGAACCTGTAGACGAGCTGTTTTATGATTTCATATTTCAGTAGAACATAACTCATGCATTTCCTCAAAAAGACACAGAAGTCTCATTTACCAGGGATACATACATCGCTTGGAGACAGGACAATGAATCAGTATGAACACATTTGTCACTTTGATCCCTGATGAAGTATCAGCTGAACTCTTAAACGATCTCCCGAATTTTGGAGAAAACAATACAGAATGGATACAAACTTGCATTTTTAGGCTGCCATATAATGTTGCACTGAATAAAATCATGTTGAAAATGATTGTCTCGTTAAACTTCATGTGTATTGCCTTATGCTCAGCAAAATAATGATAAACATCTCAAGGGCAATGGAATAGGAGATAAAAACAATAAAGATGTTTGCAGACAGACTTTAAAGCTGTGTGTTTATTTCAATACACACGCAAAGTGAACTAAGTTATGAAGTAGATGAAATATAAGTAGTAGATATTTCTGAATTCTAATACAGGCTCTCACATTATCATAAAATTTTACTTTTATGTAACTGTTGAGAAATAATTTATGTTTTCCTAGATATGAACAGCCTTGAAGATTGAACAGAGGTTGAGAGAATATAAATTCAGAATATAATCAACTGCACTATATTGCAGTCACATAAGCATCGAGGATTGGTTCTGCGATATGCTGAGCCCTTCCAGCTCTTACTCTGGATAACAGAAGGACGTAGCGTTCAGCATTTTGCAAGATCAGGCTGAGGTGATTATCATACACTGAAAAATTATCATTTGAATCTATTTTAGGTTTTTTGCATGTATGATTTCTTCCTTAATGTTCCTGATGTGAGACTAAAAAACCATAGCAGGTGGAAATTCACATTGTGGCAAGCTGGGAGGAACTCGGGGGCAGAAACAATGCTGGCAAGCATAAAAGTCATTTATTATTTAAAAAGGTAACAGGAGGAGCCTTTTTGAGCAGCTTTCAAGTGACTACATTTTACATACGGTATTTAATCACATTACTACTTAGTAAGTTCAATTAATAAGTGACATGATTTTTGCTGCCTCATGCAAATAATTTTACCAGTACTATTGGATCTGCTAACAGATAATAAGCCAAAATTGTCTCTTCAGAGACAAACAACATTCTTACATAGTGCCCTTCTCTATTTGTAGGGCTGTCCAGCAGTTTTTAGTCTTCAGTAAATCAGACAACGTGCACAGCAGTCAAATATAGTTGCATTTTCCCTGGATATAAGAAAACGGTCTGAGTTGTTTATAAATATCCAGAGGCCAAGCTGATCAATACATGCAATTTATGTTCAAGCTGAATCAGCATCTAAAAGGCTGAACGTCCCCACCACTGATCACTTGGGGCATGCATACAATTTGAAATGCTTTCTTTTAAAAAGATTTAGTGTTTTTTGTGAATGTGCCTGAACCGGAACAGAAATCTTCTGTTTTGTCACAAAACAGGGAAAGCACAACCACCGTACGAGAGCAATACCTGTAGTCTTCCACTGGAAGAGCTACACCTAATGACGATGTGGTTTTTTCCCTCTTCTAAATTCTTAGCCTAATTGGAGAGACTAATAGAGTATTTAGTTAGCAAAAGTGATAGCTGTGATGTCTTTTGGGGCTGCAGTTTCTCAGAGAAAATGAACTGAAATCACACAAATAGGCTACCAAACAATTAACAGCTACAGGTTTACCATTAAAAGAGACAGCTTTCCTCAGTAATTAGCACACAGAATACCAGCACCTAAAGAAAAGCTCTTTAATAGCTATGTTCTACCTATTGATTTTCTATAATAGCCTAATGATCTTTATGCAGTACTAGAAGCGTGGATAAAAGTGTGCCATAGGAGTTAAGAACTTCTCATCCATTTATTAATCCCTATCTCAGATTCAAACACACATAAGAATAATTATTTTGAAACTGAAGCACAAAAAACACTGTCTTATACACTTATGTAAGTGTACACTTATGCACTTATATAAGTGCACTTATACACTTGCATAAGACTGTGGTTTTGTACTTCTGTCCACCTAAAATTCCCTCTGGAGCGCAGGATAACCAAAATGTACAGCATAGACTATCTACAGTTGCCAACACTTTCCAGAATTCCCATAACTAGAACCCTTGGGAGCCTTTTCTTCCTCAAAATAATCTGAAAATATTTAAAAAAAAAGAACTTTTCATTACAGAAAGAACTTTATTAGCATAGGCCTTAATCTAGTGATATATTTACATGAGATCATGTCATTGAAAAGCTGATTATAGTATTAGTTGTGGGAAAAAAACAGCTTTTTAAAGGGGATTACAAGGCCAGCACTACTTTAAAATGAAAGTTTGCAATTTGGGGATGTTCAAGGTGTGGTTTTATGTTTGATTATGTACTGTCAAGATGTGTTAAATGCCTGTCCAGGTAGAGCGGTGGGTGACAGAGTATTTACAGTGTTTCTGTGAAATTCTCAAAGGGAGAAGTAACACGGGGTACTCGGAAAACAGAGGAAGAGATTCCATCACCAGCATGCCTTATTCTAACAATTCCCAATGACAGAAAACATTCTGCAAGCTACCATCCAGAAAATCAAAGTTGTCACTTCCTGGTGAACTAGTAAGCTCTCAGAAACCTCCACATTGTGCTGTTGCTGCACGATAGCACAAAGGAACAGAAAAACTCTAATTTGGTAGTCTCAGTTTTGCAGTCCAGCAGAATTTAGCTCATTTGGAAGATGTTCTTGATAGACAAACAAAAGTCTCAGCTTTATCCATATTTATTAAATGAGAGAAAACTTGGTTATTTCTCATTTTTAATGAATAAGAATAATCATTTCTCATTTTCCTCTTTGGGCACGAACACACATGAAGAACCATTTTCTTTCAACAAGCGAGACTGGAGTTAGGCTGTGCTAATAAAGGATGGGAAATAAGGTAAAATGTTATGCATTTTTATAGTGCTTATGAGGGCAGCATAGCTGGAGACTGTTCATCTTTGATGAATTATAATAAACTTTAGGTTCAGCAACCGCACATTTTGACAGGTGAACAGCAAACACTTAGTTTGTTACAAACCCAAGGAGCCTGAAATGATAGCAGCATATCCTGTTACTTGTCTTAGACGTGGGTATTTTTATGTCCCTTCTCTATCAAGTGATATAAAGAGGTCTGATGTAGCACCTGAGCTACACGCTCTGTTGTCACTCGTGTGACCATCTCCATCAGCTTTCACATCTGTCTTTCAGCTGTGTCTCTGTTCATTAAGTTTTATTGTTTCATAGTTAAGCTCCTATCAAACATGAATGGGAGGGTTCACTCATTCATGGGAATGCATCTATGAATGGAGAAGGGACTGGCTCTCAGTCCAACTCATCAACGATTTTATCAGCAATTTAAAGAACGCTATTAATTCCTTATATGGACAAATGCAAAGATTGATGGAATACATCATCAGGAGAACATTTTACTATTTCGGGATAAACTCAGTACTTTTTCTTTCAGTTCAGCAGAATGCAGAACAACACTTCTAGGAACAAAGAATAAAGACTCTAAATTTGTTCAAACAAAAACCCCTAAAACTATACCAGGAGAGCATTCTGGTTTTGAGTGCACGCTTCCAAAGAGAAGAGAAAACAGAGGAGTCACTTCAAAGGATGACTACAGAGTAAAGGAAATTAAGGGATGACTACTAGATGATCTCTCAACATCCCTTCCAACTCTGACAATTCCCTGATTCCGTGAAAAGAGATCTGATTATGGAAAATTTTTGAGGCTGATGGACATGGACCAAGTATGATGCAAAAGGTGAAAACTGAAGCTAGACAAATTTGGAAAATAAGATGACATTTTAAAGTAGTTAAAAAATAGTGGTAAACTCCTCATTGGTTTGGCTTGTTAAAAACAATAATCATATCTGAAACATAAATTATGATCCAGTATCTGTGGAAAAAAGACCTCCACCTGAAGAAGGTCAGCTTAGATTACTGTGATCATCTATGGATTTAAAACAATGCTATTTTTTGCATAGGAAAGGAAAGAGCATGATGTTGGTCTCCCCTCATTTTACAGCTTGTTTGCAAGGTTACTTCATTGTCATTAAAAGCTGGAAATATAACTGTAAAAACATGATTGTGAAACAGAGTTCTGCAGCAATTCTGTCAGATTTTACTGGCAAATTCCAGAGGTTCTAACAGTGCTTCCAACACCACCTAAATTCTAATGAATGAATTCAAGATTAATCAATTTTTCAGGATTAAGTCATTTGTCTACATTTGCCTACGTTGTCCTTCAGCAAAGCTTCAGACAGATCTGTATTTAATCAGATGATCATCATTTAGCATTATGTTAAATGCCCAAGTGATTAAAACACCTGAATAATTGAAAGGATTCCTAATGGAATAATTACAATAATGTTCTTTAGTGTATCCCTATTTTCATAGCTTTAGGCAATATCAAGTGGTTCAAATTAATAAACCATCTAATAGATCAGATGGTTTTCAGGCACCTACAGTTCAGTACTTGGAAGCTCTTGCTTAGGAAGGCAGCCATAAACACTGCAAATAATAATGAGATTTTTGACCTTCCAGTGTCATGTAAATTGATGTGTGCCTGACACAGGCAGACTTTGCTGCTAAACTCAAAAGCTTTCAGCTTTGTCCCGTAATTGAATGTGTTAACTCTAAAGGAGACTAAAATAGAAGATTAAAACCAGGGAACAGAGTTAGGAAAAAATGAATACTCCTTTTCAAAAATATACATGTCTCTACTTCTTGTAAAAGAAAAATGATTGTGATTTCTCAGTTAAATACTTTATATCAAATGAAGTTGTATACCACATGCTGGCAATTAATGTATATAAATCTATAATAAAGTTTATTCCCCAGTACCTAGCATTTCAGACTGTAAAAGTCAGGCCCAATTAATGAGAAATAGGCATTCATCCCATTTATTTGACTTTTTTTTTCCATGCTTTGCTTCTGATATGCTGATTTTTTTTTTTCTTTCTTTTTCATTCTGTCTTCTATTCATTTTTCATTCATTTATGGCATTTCCTAGTTCTCAGTAAGTGGGGTCCACCAGCTGAAGTACTGTGATTCTCACACTTTGGTATAACCAATTTCTGTCATGCATAATGGCCAAGCAAAACAATTCCATTTTCTCTTTTGCAATGATAACGGAGCAAACTTTAATGGCAGAGTTAGGGTAGCTAAACAGAGTTGGTTAAGCATGATTGTTATCATAGAATCATAGAATTGTTAGAGTTGGAAGGGGGCTTAAAGATGATCTAGTCCAACCCCAACCTCCCACTAGACCAGGTTGCTCAAAGCCCCATCCAGCCTGGTCTTGAAAACCTCCAGGGATGGGGCAACCACAACTTCTCTGGGCAACCTGTTCCAGTGTCTCACCACCCTCACAGGAAAGAATTTCTTCCTAATATCTAATCTGAATCTCCCCTCTCTCAGTTTAAAACCATTACCCCTTGTCCTATTGCTCCCCTCCCTGATCAAGAGTCCCTCCCCATCTCTCCTGTAGCCCCCTTTAGGTACTGGAAGGATAAGGTCTCCCTGGAACCTTCTCTTCTCCAGGCTGAACAGCCCCAACTCTCTCAGCCTGTCCTCATAGGAGAGGTGCTCCAGCCCTCTGATCACCTTCATGGCTCCTGATAAGGAGCAAGCCAGCAGTACTTGGTGTGTATGTTCATGACCGCTATTACCAGCAGAATGATGCCACACACTGGTACCCATAAACTATGTTGATACTGATACACACTGCACTACACTGAAGTGATATATCAATACCTGTATATATTAAACAATAATACTAAAATCCTTTCAATAGACTTAAAATCCCAACTGCGATTCTATAATGAGAGATGGAGATTGAAATAGGGACAGGAGAAAGGAGACCGAGAAGGAATGGGAAACGAAATGTTGCTCCAATTAGGATACTATACCTTTCTTTTTGAATTGAAAATTCAGTTTGTGGTGCAAAATAAATAATGAGAATGAGAGCTAAAGATTCAGGACTTGTGGCATTATCAAATTCCTGTTTTAATTTCCCCATATTAAAATATTCATAAGAGGAAACACTACCAGCCCATGTAATTAATATGACAGTTGTCCCATAGCTCCCCAAACTCTTCTTCTGTTATTGCTGTTTCTTTACAAAGAGAAATACAATGAGTTCAGCTGATATTTTGAGAAAGTAATACTTTGCAGAAGGATGAGAAGGTGATTTAAGCATCCAGATATTTCTCCCAGACCTAATTCTGTACCATGTTAGCGTAACTAAGGACCCTCTGGAGTTCTCATAACTTTGGATTAAGTTATAAGGGATAACTTAGTTAAGTACTGTGACATTTCCTATAACAACTGGGTCATTATCATGAAAAACTTCTAATTTAGGCAACTGCATTTTGCTTTCCTATATTTCTTTTACAATTCTTGGAAACTATACCGTAGCACTGCAAGACGTTCTCTTCATATAACAACCATGTATCCAAGGGGACAGCTTGTTATTTAATATCTCTATAACAATCCCAGAGAGCAACATTTTATGATCTATGTACTTTTAGTACAAGGATGAAAAACACGGTAACTCAGTTCATCTTCATGAGGCACCACATTAATTTTCACCTTACCACATTAATACATACTACCGTCTACTAATTCAAAATGGTTAAATTAATCTAAAAAGAGGAAACACTTGCACTACTGAATAATTTCCAACTTTGCTAAATGCCTGTCAAAATTCTACATGTTCTCATTTCCATTTTAAGTGATATATTAAAAAATGAGTATACACAGATTTTTACAACATGACAAATTACTTCTTTCCAGATACTAATTACAGACAAAAAATGTACTTATTGTATTAACAACTCTGTGTTAAAGGATCATGTCAGAAGATTTTCAGAGGGTTTTTTCTACGTAAAAACTATGAAGGTGAAAACATCATTACACACCCTAACTCATCTGTGGGAATTTATAAATTACACAGTTTTTCATAGTGGTAGCAAATGAAGATTTTATGTTGGAAAGAAATGCCTACCTGAATAAGAGAAGAAATTCAAAAATTGCTGTGTTAGAGGGGAGTAAAGAGCAGAGAAGCCGTCTGACTTTTGGCACCCAATCTCCCTCATTAAATTGAGTGGGCAAATTCCAGTTCAGTCTATAGTCCTGCAGAAAGATGCCCCATCAGAGGCTGAAGCAGAATTCTTATGTGTTCTGCCCTGAACTGCCCTCTTCTGGCTACATTTTTGACCTGCTTTAGTGCCTAAAGTTAGGCAGTGTGAATGTGTTTTGCTTACGTCCATTCAATTCCTATCAAGGCCTTGCACTCATAGGCACTGTGGGATCATGAAATGCAAAAGAGCCATAAAAGTGAAAGTTATATTACTAGCTATGCAATGGAAGCCATTAAAAAAAGCCATTAGCTATCAATAGTTGATGTACACTAGTTATTTATAATGCTGTATTACAAGTGTGTTTGTGAGTGGAGAGGGCAGGCAGGATGGGGTAACTCCAACGATACCTCAGGGTGGAGAGGCCTGGCAGTGCTAATTCTTCACAGCAACCACAATAGGGTAACCAAACAACAACATTTATAATCTGCCAAAAAGCCCAGGACAAAGTTCTACACTATTTCAGGCCTGGCCTGAAGTAGATTGCAAATCCCTTTAGCAGAACACACATTAAAACGCTCCTGCCTAGAGGCTGTTGTCCCCTATTGTATTATCAAAGTATCCCATGACTTCAGTATGTTACGTACTATACAAACACACAAACACATTTTAAGAAACATTTCTTTTTCCTCTGCACCACAATACAAACAGGCAAGACAAAGGCCAGGGAGAAGGATGCAACCACTGTCTCCATTTGACAGATGGGGAACGGAAGACCAGTGAGAGCGAGAGATGTGCCCGAGGCCGCGTGTGGCAGAGCCAGGAATCTGACCTGGACAGCTTGAGTTCCAGACCAATGACTTCTCTCATTAATATCTGCTTCTTTACACATTTTTTCACCATAATCTAGCAAGTAAAGGAGCGCTGCTTGTCCCAGGTTTAATAGGATCATAGTCTTAGAATGATACACAGGAGTCCGTAACTTCAAAAATCGGACAATAAATTTTAGGCTGTATTGATTTTAGTTTCTTCCCTCAGCTCCCATGTTCTTTAAAACATCTCCAGTAATTTGATTCAAGCTTTGCAAGGAAGTCCTTTGAGAGCACATGAAACAGTATTTCAGTTAAACCACTAATGTGATTTTTCATCAATCAAATATTAAATACTTGAAGAGAAAATAAACTTGAAGTATGAGCGAAGCTTCTGACGGCAGCTCAGAAGATGCACATCTGTGCGGTTCTGCAAATAGACAATAGATTCACTCCTGTGTCCCAGTACTGAGTGATTAGGTTCCGTGTATTACACAGCCAGCTTCTGAAGCGTGAGAAAGGAAAACAACTGTAAATATGGGTAAAACAAAAGTACTGTCTTCGGTAAGAGAGCAGCAAAGAGCGTTTGTGCGAGAGATTTCTCTACCGTTTGTTGCAAGGTAAAAATCACATTTATGAACAGCAATGGCCAAATTTCAAAGAGTTCAAAGAACCGTTACTTTCCTAAATTCTATGCCTGTACAATGTAACGATTTACATATCTGTGAACTTTTTTTTTGAGAGAGATTTTAAAAAATAAATAAATTAAAAAATCAATCTGCCAATTGTTCAGTTGATAGTAATCAGCAGAGTTGGGGGAGTGAAAAAACAGAACTCCCTTAATAAATCTCATGATTTAACATTGTGTAAAAATTCACAGGAAATTAATGTTACAGGATGCACTAAAAATGAGGCCAAACTGGTTTTTTGTTTTAAGAATAATACTGTTTCTCTGAGCCTTGGGAAGTGCACAGTACACCCTGAAGCCCTGCTTCTGGGATAATTGCAAAACGATACCCTCGTCTGAAAAAAAAGTAATGATGGAGGCAGCAGGGCAAACGAGGCTGCAAAAATAGCACGGTTACACAATCACCTAGGAGCCCATTGATTTTCATAAGCAAGTCCTCAAAATTTGATTCTATTTACTGCAAGTTAATTATCCCCACCACTCGGTATACAGAAAGACAAAGCATTACCATTGCAAAAGGAATCAAGACCCTTTGAAAATAATATCATAAATGCAGGTTCTGCGCATACACTACAAACGACGAGCAAATTTATATTGCAAATAAAAAAATGTGAGAGAAAGCAACCTGATAATAAAACCCCCAAAATATGAGGGAAAAGTAATAATCTCCCACCTTCTAATTTTATCACAGCCAAAAGAGGCCTTGTGGCAAAAAATGTCAATTCCAAAGCCATAGCTTTGTCACTCTGACACTTCTTATAAAAACTAAAAATGAATTTTGAGGCTAGTTCATGCACCAGATGAGGGAACTCGAGGGAGAGACTGAGTGAAGAGAAATGCTGGTACAATAATTGGTTGCAAGTAATATTTATCAAAACTTTTGGACAATTTGCAGAGAATAATTATCCATGAATAAAAGTACCTCCTGCCTAGACAGCTCAAAAATAGGAAAATAAGTGCCATCAGAATATTATTCACTGTTTTGGGGGGAGGCAGGGGAGGTTGTTCTTCTAAGAGTGAATGCATTAAGAGCCATACAAACTTCCATCGAAAAGGGAAGGAATAATTGTCACTGGTGTGGGAGGAAATCAACAAATATATTCCCATCTCCTAAATAACTCTTATTGCTGCCATTCTTCTGCCTGGCTTGCAAAGATGATTTGTTTCCTGGTGTACTTGAGTATTCAAAGTTAGGCAAACAAACCAGATTCACTGCTAGGCTGCTTGTGAGGTTGGAGGGGAGTCCACAGAGTACTCTGGGGGTAAATAATTGATCCTTCCAGCCTATTACCAATAAAACTTCTTGATTCTCTCCTCAAACTTGTGGGGCTTATAGTTGGAGACTTTTAAGCAGAGCACTAGTTGGTTCTCTGCTAAACAGCTGGTTTCACACGTGCTTAAACCAGGTGACACTGCGACTGTGCAGAATCAAACCTTTTCTGCACACGTAGAGAGTGTGGTTCAACCCAACCCAGACCTGTTTCCACCGTGGAACTCTCAAGTATTCTTAACCACAGGGACATTTTTCTAGACAAGTCTCAACTTTCTGTCTTAATCACACTGCAAAGTTTTCTTTCTACTAATAAGAAAAAGTCTTTCCCTCCTCGTTCTTCATGAGGAAGGCTGAAAGTTTCTCCCCTTCATAAACACCAGCAAAGTTTCATCCTAATGCAATCAGAATTTAAGAAAGTTATAAGTAGAAATGAAACATCTGCAGATAAGCATTATAGTTCATCACTTGCAGCAGCAGATATAGTTGATTACTGGAATTTGAAAATAGAAAACGTAATGGGAAAATTTTAGATTAAAGTAATTACACTGGAATAATTATATGGGACTGAGCTCATTATATTACATGGCAGTTTTAACATCTGAGCCATTTAAAAATCTATGCTGACTAGTACTGAAGTTGAAGTCTTCCTCAGATACAATGTGGAAAGCATATTAAACAAATATCCTGAAAGTATCTCTGAGAATACACAGTCTGTTTTGTAATCTGGTCAAACACAAAGATAACATATAGGAAAAAAAAATGGTCTATTCTATTGCACTCATAGGTCACAGAAAACTTAAAGTATTAAACAAATCAAAATACATTAAAGAAACTCTAATCACATTTTGGACTAAGAGTAAAATATTAAAGTATTATTACTTCAGTTAATGGAAAAAGATATCAGTCTTCTCATGTTATCAATTCTAACAATGTGCATGATTAGTACTGATTATATCAGAAACATGTAACTTTTAGTCAAATGTTTTTGGACGGTATTGAATTCAAGTGTTATTCTACAGTTAAGACTTCTGATTCTTAATGTTTATGTAACTCAATCACCAGTTTAATATATGGGGGCAAACAATCAGATTTAAGCAACCGCTTAAATCTTGATGATGTCAACGAATTTTGAGACGTCATATAATTTGCACATTTTACAATACTATGTAAAGAACATTTAATCCTCTTCTGTTAAGTGCAAGACTGTCTCAGAATCAGACCCAAGTGAATCCTCTCTGATCTCTGGATCTTAAAGTTGTTCCTCGCCTCTGAGGCTTCGTGGGAAATCCTTCTACACCTTCACTGTTCTGAGGTTATAACAGCTTGATTCAATCAAATATCTGTATGTAGGAAGCCCCCTTGATTCCAGGATATAGCAAATACTTAACCCCTGCAGAAGACAGTCTAACAGGAGCACTTTTTTAATTGCAACCCTAGATAAAATGAAATGGAGAGTGAACATTCTCTTCATGACTCTTCAATGCATTAATAAAATGGGTTCATTTGAAAATGGGCTGATTTTATGAACTTGAGGAACTGCAGTCCTAAGGTAGCTAGAAAACCTGCAAAGATGGGAGCCAAGCAGGAGGACACTTTTTGCCTTTGTGTATCATCAGTTCTGAGCAGCAAAAATTTCTGACCCATAATTAGCACTCAGTTAACTTTGCACCAGCCACCTGATGTTGGCGCACAAAAAAATCTCTCAAGTGACTGATAAAGGGAGAGAGGTGGGTTTAACGCTGCTGGACATTAGAATACTTATAAAAATAAGAAAGTAAAGTTCAAAGAAAAATCATTTGTATGAGCTCCAGCAGTGCACATTATTAAAAGCCATTCATATACTGTGCACTGGACGGCTACTGAATTCTCTCGCTTAATTTGCACTCAAATTACCTCAGCAGTGAGCCTCAAAATACGAAGGTAGACGATATACAGGAACCTATTGCTTTAAAACAATCCAGCACATTGATATGGGCAGATGGTAACAGGAAATCTAAGAGCCAAGCAGCAAAGTCTCCTCATTTGTGATCTGAAGTGGCTTCTCTGGTTTCTTGGAAGCCACCTGCAGCAGTTCTCCCACTGTCTTTAAATAGTTTTGAGAATCAGGTCTTTGGCTCTAAGGGAGCTCCAGAAATTAAATGTCTTTCCTTTCAGAGTTTAAAGGAATTTTTTCCCCTTTTATTTGCACGCCATAACACTAGACATCTCTTCCATCTTTTCTAAGAAGATAAGTCACTTTTGTTCTTCATCTAGACCATGTTTTTACCTTTTTTCCATATTTGCATATAAAAGAATAGGGATATTTTATTCCACATGCATTGCAGAATGAAACCACCATTTATGTGGTGATAAACATTCCACAGAGTTTTGATTTTACTTGCACAGGAAATAAAAACACATTTCTTTATCCCAGGTATGGATTCAAATATGTATGTATTCAACAATATTTCTCCAACAATGTTAGGAAAAAATTCCAATAATATTGGAAAAATATCCAATACTTGTATATCTGCTATGCCTATTTTTATTATAATATATTAACTATCTATAAAATAAACTGGATACAGCTCTGAATACAAGTACTTGTGCCATTTAAAAAGAGTATATCTAGGCTTTCAATTTGCTGCTCATTTTTGATCGACACTTCTTAGAATAAAAAAGAGCAGCATTTGTGCAGTAAGTATGTACTCATTTATTAGCTTGTTAATTGCCTAGTTCATTAGAATGTCTTTGAAGTTTTTTAGTGTTTTGATAGTAAAATTACCAATATTTTTGTATGTCCATTTTAATTTCTGCTTAACTCAAAAAATATACAGTTGGAAACAATGCACAAATTACATCTTCTGATGTCACCAATTCTGCTAAATTTAACGGACACCAAATATGCCACACCAGACTTTTTTTATATGTGAAAAATATGTATTACGATTTCCAACCAATCCTGAACTTCATTCAAAAACTCACCTCATATTTTAAAAAATAAGCAGGATAAAAATATGCAAAAGTATTAAATACATGTCTAAGGCCCCAAAATTCACTAAAATCTCCATTAATAGATTTCCAATAAGGTGTTTCAGAAGGCGTTTTCATCTACTGATAGGAAGGGGAAGATAAGTCAGTAAATGCTGGTGCTCTTCAAAAAATCATTACTAAAAGACCTTGACAGGGTTATCACACCTTTCTAAACAATGGATGTGTCCCAGAAGTGTCCAGATCCTTGCCAAAACTACTGAAATTCAACAAAGGGGTTATTTCACTCTTTGCAATCAGGTACTCCCCAGTTATCCCCAGCTAGAAAAGCATTGTAGAAGAAATGACTCTTGAATTCAGCATTTTTGCTTCCTCAAGGCATCCATCTGATGCAAGCCAGAACTGAGAGGCACTAATGATATCAATGTAATCACCTTTTTCTTTTTTTTTTTTTTTAATTGGAAGATTAGGATAATTACCAGTGAGATGAAACTGAGCACCATAAAATTTTGTCATCTGAGGAGGATCCGTGCTGCGGTACTGATGCTTTGCAGTAAGTCCCCTCCTCAATCTTGGCATGAGGTTTGGGAATGGAAGAGGAGCACAAGGAGCAGGTGGCTTCACGTAGCAGCACAGCAGTGTGGAAGAGCATGGATTTTTGCCATGGAAATCACCAGGGCCCTTTGAGGAGCCCCCAGCAGCTGGAATTAAAAGGCTGCAGGTATGGCTGAATAGCCGCTAAAGCTTTCGGTCCCCTGGGCTGCAGCTTTTAGCTTCTCCCCACAGGCTCTCAGCCCTGAATTTTCTGTAAACTTTAAAGCATCTGCTTGGCTGAGAAAAAAAAAGGTTCAGATGAATTCTGCTGTGAACTGTGATTTTCTTATTAATATATTTAGCATCACTTCAAAAAACTCTACATTGTCATGGCTCGGTTAACACATTTAGAGTTCTCTTAACCTGTGGTGTTTCTCAGTGAACTGTATGAACTAAGCAGAATATTTTTTCTTTGCTGTGTCCAAAAAGCATCCAAAGCAGAGGGAAAACATCAGATGATTTTAGTATTTGCACCAAAACAGCATATTGAAGTTTAATCACAAAATTATGTCAATTATGGGCTTTTCTTACTTCTGTGGTATTTCAGCACAGTCCTTTCTTGTTGTAAAGCAGTATTTAATATTCTTCTTGTGAATCTTCAAAAGAATCAGGCCAAGCAATGACAGTAGTTGTAAGAACACAGGTTGACATTACTGGTAATTTTTTATCTCCAAAAAACGTCAAAGCAAGCCCCAGTTCCTTTACACAGAAGGCTGAACTTGCTATGACTATAAAAACAATACTGGGCCCAATACAGATAAACCATGTGTTGTGAACAAATGGTTTTAAAATGGCCACAGCAGCTTCCTAACGGGCAAAATGGGAAAGCAAGTAAACAATTTTTTTCATTCCCTTACAAATAACTGGATGGGACTAGAGTAAACTTGTCATAAAGCTATGATTTGATCAGTAAAAAAATTGGTAATTAATATCTTCTTTATGTTAATTCATTCCCCAGCCTGAAAACCTTTAATACTCATGGCAAAGAACAGACATTTCTCCAAACCCCTGTATACTTGTCTGAGGTCCTGCTGAATGTCTCAATCATAAAACAAAACAGGCAAACTCTTCTGTTGCTCTGGCCAGGATAATCTTTACTTTATTTGAAATTCATCTTAGGAAACAGTTCATAATATCAGAATTTACTCTCAATCTTCTTTTTATAGAAGGAAAACTCACAGGAGAATTTAGGACCCCGTAGTGCAGTTTGAACAGTACAATTTTATTTTAGAACAACTGCTACTCTCTGCAGAACCCTTGAAATTTGATGTCAGCGAAAAAGAGTCATTATACTTGAAGATTTCCTCAGAGAGAGGGAAAGGATTCAGACTACTACTCACCCTACCAATGCCTACAGATTTTTTCCTTTCTTTTTTGCTGTTTAAGTAAACTATTGACATTAAGAATAGGAAGAATAAAGTCTACAAAAACTGAATTAATCATCAAGGGAAGTTAAACGCCATAATGTCATTGAAAGTGAGTCACCCTTACCTAAGTTATCCCATTTAAGGTTGGTGAACTGCATCCAGCTTCAGTAAGTCGAACTTTGCAAGTCCTTCAAGGTGCAGAACTCTTACAGGAATCCATAAGAGCTCTACAAATAGAGAATTTGTAAGGAGAGGGCCTACCATCAGTATTTGATTGGTTTTGTTGAAGGCTGAATTATAATTTGAGCAGAACAGCAAAGCATCCTGGTTATTCCATCTCACATGCTGTACACGTTTATTGCTTATGTGGTGGCCTAAACTTTGCTAGGCCATAGAAAGAAAGTTCTGATGCTAAATTTGCAAAAGGATGAATCAGGAAGCCAGGTAAGCTGCAACTTGCTTTAAATACCCCATTAGACATAGACTGTGCAGCATCAGACCTATCCTCCTCCTGCTTGGTTTCTCCATTCTTGTTGAAGGGAGTGACATGTACAGCACAAAGAAACCCCTGGATCCAGATTTTAAAGACTAGGTCACACCATAGATACCTGGTCATTGTCACCATGTAAGAAAGTACGCATGATACAAAGCCTGGAGAAGAGAAGGTTCCTGGGAGACCTTATAACAGCCTTCCAGTATCTGAATGGGGCTACAGGAGAGATGGGGAGGGACTCTTTATCAGGGAGGGGAGTGATAGGATGAGGGGTAATGGTTTTAAACTGAAAGAGGGGAGATTTAGATTAGATATTAGGAAGCTATTATTTCCTGTGAGGGTGCTGAGAAGCTGTGGATCCCCCATCCGTGGAAGTGTTCAAGGTCAGGCTGGATGGGGCTTTGAGCAACCTGGTCTGGTGGGAGGTGTCCCTGCCCATGACAGGGGCTTGGAACTCGATGATCTTTAAGGTCCCTTCCAACCCAAACCATTCTGTGATTCTATGAAAAAGCAGTGGCAAAGATGGGAAGCTAGACAGGCTCCCTGCTGCCTTTTCTTTTCCACCATTCATTTGGTTTTTTCTATTTTCCCTTTAAATACAGATCTGGTAAGGCCTGATGCAATGTGTCTTCATATCAGAAATATTTAAGTGAACAGAAAGGGAAAGAAGAGACATGAAAATTATCCCTGGTTTCAAAAGTTTAAAATATAAAATGTGCTTTAAGCAAGTGTTTATAGCACTCATTTCAACATTTCTCTATGTATCTGGATGAAAAGATAGAAGAGCTATTATAAAATAATCACATAAAACGACAAGAAGTAGCTCTTCAGTAAAAACAATTTAAAATACAAGTGCTTCCACTATTACTAGTTATCAGAATCTTTTCCTAGCTGAACTGTAAATTAATCACAGCATAGTATGGAAGCCTGCTATCATCCACATTAAAGTAATTACTGGCTCATTAGCGAAAAACTTCAGTTTTAATAAACAAGACATTTTTTAAAAAGAAAGAAAAAGTATGCTTTCAACTTTCAGTACAAATTATGTCTCAACCTGAAAAGATAAACTTGGTTGCAAGACAGAAGAAACAATATAAAAAGAATAAATTACTTCAATAGCTCCCTACTCAAAATCCCTGTCAGTTCACTACTTCCAGAGCTTTATAACTGCATTTAAGTGCTTTGAGTTCCTAAAGGTGATGCCCACATACAACACTTAGCACTACCTTTAATTAAGGTTTCATGTATCCCCAGATCGGCCCAAGCTAGTATTAACAGTCATCTGGTTTAATGAATGCAAAAACCAAGTCTTGAAAGGGCTCTACATTACTTTGGTAAAAGGTAGCAAAGTAATATAACCAGACTTTTCTAAATGTTCTTTTTCTTCCAGTCTAGAGAAAGGATTTCCATTTTCAGTAGCAATGATCATGCCTTGGAGCTTGAAAGAGCCAAGCAGGGGTGCAGGCTCTCTCCTGATCAAAAATATGTTTAAGTCCTGATTATTTTCAAGCATAAATTCAGTCAGATTTTACAATGTACCTCTTCCATGGCTGACTCTACATCTTTGAATAAAGGTGTTAATTAATAGCAAAGGAGTTCCAAAGGTCCACATCTCCACTTTCTGATGTGTTAGTAGGGTCTTCCAGAAACAAGTAATTGTATAATTATACTCAACTGGGGTCTCTGTAATTCCACGTACACTGTTCTGTGCAGTTTGAATATGTCACCTGTCCCAGGGAATTGTATTACTCCCTGGAAAATCCTAACGGCACTTCCTCTGCCTCTTGCCATAAGCTTTTGGGGACTTCACAAAGCAGCACCACAGAGAGCTCTACTGCAGATACAGCGTGTTCCAACAAGCTGGGGCTCATCAGCTTGGGGAGAAGCTGGTTTTCTGATAGTCTGTTGTCCAGGGAAGATTTGGCCAGTAAATGCCATTTTGCTTTACTAGTGTGGAAGGGTAGTGAACATTCATAATATAATTATACAGTTCTCATGATCAAAATAAGAAATGGGGGAAAAGACTGAAGCATTCTGAGCAAAGTTCCTATCTACAAAAAATGAATGATACTTATGATGTTCAATTAGTTTTAACCAGAAAAGTACTATACAATTAACAAATCTAGTATAGGTACATGGCATATACTAAAAAGCTTAGCATAATAGTTGCAATATTTCCTGAATCTCCTTTTTGTGGTTTTAATTCTTATAATATCTGGTGGTTTATTTGAGCCACAGCTCTATGTAGCCATTTTTTAGTACACAGAAATACTCATTTTCACTTTTTAAAATTAAGGATCTTGTTCTTATTTACCCTTTGAAAATATAGGAATTTTTAAATTTTTTTTTAATAAGCAAGCTGATAATAATAAATAGAAGTCACCGAATATATATCTCCTCTCTACTAAAATAACTGATATAGCATTTATGAGTTCTAATAGAATGTCTTTTCAGCACAGAAAGATACTTTGACTAAATGTGCCACTGAAGTCTTTAGTATAGGGCATATAGGTCTGAAGAGAGCTAATGTGCCCCCATCCCAGAGTACTAAACTGTTTATAAATTCCCATGAGTTTATAAAATCTAATGGATAATTTACTTATATGTACTTTCAACACAAAATATAATCCGATAATCAAAATTTGAAATTGAAACTCTTTGGAAAGATTTAAAAGGTTGGGGTTTTTTGTGGGCTGGGGCTTTTTCCCCTGATTTTTCCCTACGTAACAAATGCTTGCAAACAAGGTTAAACTGATATGTTTTAAGAACAAACAAGTCTCTGTGCAATACCAGTTCTGTTTACAAGGAAAGAGAGTTCTGAAAGGTATAAAAATTTCCGTTCCTGCTCTTCCCTCAAACATTTTAATGTGTTTCTTATTAACACAATAGTTTTTAGCAAGAAAATTTAATAACTCAAGGTTCCCTTTTTCATCAGTCTGAAAAAAAACCGAAAGAAAACCATAATTGTGCTATCAGTATTCCACCTATATTAAATAACACCTTAAGAGAGACAGAATTTCAGGTTAGGTAAAAATTTCCTGTATTTTCAAATAAATTGAAGAGAAAATTCTAAAGTAGTAGTTCTGCCTTATGATACAATCAGCAAATATTTTTCCTTTAAAAAACGGTTAATATTGACCTGAGCTCAGCTGTGCAGCTCCCTGTGTTCTAGCAAATGCAAAATTCTTCAGCTTGACTAGAGACATCTTCTCTATGCAAGTTAATATGCACTCTTATAGCATCTGCTCTGGTTGCAGTTCTTAAGTGGGTCATTATGTAATATCTCAGTGATGCTGCTGCTGTGGGCTATAATGCATTAAGAAACTTTCAAAATCACTTAATCAAAGTGAAAAATGTAAGAGAGCTCCAGAACCCCTAATTTGGTCTACATTTTCCCTGGGGAAAGATGACAGCTGAGTACGTGTCCCAAACGTAGGTTTTGAAAACTTCTATAAATCCCAGTATGAACAGATATATTTATTTTACCCAGTTCACTCAGTTCACTTAGAGATTCAAGACAATCAAGTAAGTACCATACATGCAGACACAGTGAAACAGAAAACAAAAATAATTCCATTTTCTTGCATCCTATACGTGCATATGCATATAGAGCCAACATTTTCACACTTTGTGCCTCAAATCTAAAGCTAACGATGCTCACCAAGGCTGCTGAAGGGTCTTCACAAGAACAAGAGACCAACAAGGTTGAGCAGACAGACCAAGAGCTCTAGAGAAATGGCAAAAAGGGACAGATCCCATTTTACAAGGGTTCTACGTACAAAACGAGTTCTAACAGATAAGGAAATTACACTGGCACAAGAGTTAACTCTCAAAATTAGTTCCAGATGGACCATAGCAATAGTATGTAATGCTTGAGTACCTACATCTTCAAGTAAATATTAAAGAAACCTGCTCTTTTTGGCTTGTCTATGCATTACTGTAATTGAGAACTGAATTATTTGACACTGAACACCTAAAACCATTCATTTCCAATCCAGGAACTATTAGTTACATACTGCATCTTATACTGCAGAACCACTCTTCCAATTTAATCATAGAATCATAGAATCATCTAGGTTGGAAGAGACCTTTGGGATCATTGAGTCCAACCATCTACCCTACTCTACAAAGTCCTCCCCTACACCATATCCCTCAGCACCACATCTAATCATCTCTTAAACACATCCAGGGATGGGGACTCAACCACCTCCCTGGGCAGCCTATTCCAATGCCCGACCACTCTTTCCGTGAAGAATTCTTTCCTAATGTTTAGTCTAAACTATTGTTAACATATTACAACATTGTATTAACTATACAATACATAACTACAGTTTTCCCTGCCATTTGCTTAAAAATATTCATCCAGCTTTCTCTTCTCCTCAGCGAGGACCATCCCTGGAATAACTTTTTAATACAAAACTACGCATAGAAATGTAAACAAAGATGAAAACCAAAATATTTTGGGGACCACAAAACCAGAAGTATCCCTAGAAATTTAATTACAAATAGTGTACTCTAAGGGCACTTTAAAAAAATGTCCCTTTCAGTCACAGCATCACAGCGTAGGCTAATTAGTCATTGTCACTTGTTTTGGTATATTGTTATCTATTTGTTAGCTTGCTGTCTATTTCATATTACCATACAAGGACATAGTTTACTGTTCTCAAGGCTTCCTTCCCATCACTGCAAGAACACCTGTGGAGCTCTCACTCGGCAGCGCGTCTCCACAATTCCTCACTCCCCACAATTAATTGCAGATCTTCAACCAGGCAAGTGATGGCAGCCATCAAACAGCAAGGAACAGCTTCTGCTCAATGATGCTGATGCTTGGTGATGAGGATAAGAGGTTAGGAAAATGTTTGACAGAGGATTTGGTTCTAACAAGACACAATTCTGGTGAAATTAATATCTGCTCAAAATATTTTACTGTATTTTAGTAAATCCTAATATACATAGGCCTAATCTTAACAAATATCCCTAAAATATTAGGACGGTCCCTAAGCATGCTTCCACAATTCCCTGAGCTAGGAAGAATCAGATTTGAATTCTGCAAAAGAGGTGAAACTGTAATTCAACAAACTCACCCAATATCTGGGTCCCTGGAGAACAGGAAAGCTCCCAAAGGGCTGTCTGACACTTAGACATATTGCCATTTCCATTCAGATCAGGAATGGGTTTTCACAAGTCACTGAATAGTCGCCAGTTACCATGTTTCTGTTCACATCACAGAATGTACTTGGCATGCACAAATTGGATTCTTTCAGATGAAAGTGGGAAGATGTGCTCCATAAGCTCACTTGATGCACTCCAACTATTAACAGGCATTTAGTCAACCGAACTAGACTAGAGCTAGTCTGAAATAAAACCCCGTAAAATTCTTACTCATTATTATCCAGTAACCCCATTTCACACTGTAAGTCTGAGCTACTATTTCCCAAATTTAGGCATAGCCCAAATGACTAGAGTGGGAAAATTCTGACCTTCCTACTAAGATTTCTCAATTTCATTTCTCTACCACTTACAAAGTATTCTTCAAGACTTCAGAAAGTGTTCAGTAAGTTTATTTTAAGATAGTGAGAATTCTGATTAAAAAGCATTGTGAACCTATCATCCAATGGAAAATGTAGTTCTCTTCACAGTACTATCAAAGGTACATGATTACTGGCCTAATAGCTTAATAAAAGACTAACGACTAGACTAATAAAAAGTTATACAGGAACAGGCATAACAAATAGAATTCATTGCCCACTTTATTTCCAGTTAAGGTCAACTGTCCGACAAAGCTGTTCTGAAGGAAAAGGGCAATGCTTGGCTGATATACTTGTAGAACATTTAAAACACAATTCAGAGGGAGAATAAACGCTGTGAAGGCAAAGACGCACAATGTATAAAATACATTAGTTGTGATGAATGTTGGCAAAGTAATTGTCGATCAAAACACTGTGAAGTTGCCAACGTATACAGAAAAGATGATGTTATATATACGTGTGCAAATCATGTGTGTAACATTTTCCCAGCAAGGCCAACACAAGGGATGTTGAACAATGTAAAGTCAGAGCGCCGGCTCTGCGCCTCTAGAGGACTGCCTGATAAAAGCCTCTGCCTGGGCTCGTTAAAAGAGCTTTATCACATCTCACAACTGAATTCAAACACACAATTTAATATATTAACATCCACAGATGAGCTATCACAGAACTCTCCTGAAACGACAAGCTTAAAGAACCATATCCCAAAACTATCAAACTATAAAAGTGAATTTGGAAAAGATATATAATAAATCCTCTGTGGTCATTTGTATGCAAGTGCCATTCTAACAGCAGTTTTAATCAGGCACTGGACAAAAGTTAAATACTTTTGGAGTATGTACACCAAAAATTACATCTAGAAAGGCAGGTACAAAAGCTAAAACATGACATCTTTCTTGATTAAAGCCTCCTAGATACATCAGCCTTGAAAAATGAGAGAGGAATGAGCACACCTTATTTTATCATTATAATAACATTTGGTAAAGACACTCATATAAAGCAGAGGCACATCTTTTCAAGTGTGAGGTGGTTCAGCACTGATAAAAATAATCTGAATAAGAAGTGTTTGAAACTTCAAAAGCTCTGCTATTGCCTGTGACATTGACTTTTCATGTTAAAAAATTGTTTAAAGTAACTGTCTTCAGTTTTTATTTATGGAAGAGAGAACTAAGATGTTCATGCTACATATCAAATGTTCAATAGCTAAAATATGCTTAGAAAAGATACAGTTCATAAAAAGGTCACTGAAAAAGTTTTCTCTTCATTTCTGTAATTCCGTTCTTAAGATCCAAATCCAATGGCTGGAAAGCTGTAATTATCTATTTTATTTATTTGGAATTTCTGTTCATATCATAAAAGAGACAAGTTCTGGAGGCCCTTGAGGATCCCTGCAGTCTTTCATCAAGCTTCCCATAGAAATGAGGTAGAGGGTTGTTATTTCTTCTAAGACAAAGACTCCTACCCCATCCCAAATTCTTGAGAGATGCTTCATCCAAAGGCAAAAGATCTGCTGCACTGCAAGAATGTAACTTACTCTACAGCGATTGCTCCTTGGACCCAGTTGCAACTGAGAGCTGCTGATCTCACTTCCATGGAAGCAATAACACCTACAGAGGTCTTATAGGAGGGGAAGAATCACCATAGAATCATAGAATGATTGGAAGGAACCTTAAAGATCACTGAGTTCCAACCCCCCTGCCACGGGCAGGGACACCTCCCACCAGACCAGGTTGCTCAAAGCCCCATCCAGCCTCGCCTTGAACCCCTCCAGGGATGGGGCAGCCGCAGCTTCTCTGGGAAACCTGCTCTAGTGTCTCACTACCCCCACAATAAAGAATGTCTTCCTAATATCTAATCTAAACCTCCCCTCTTTCAGTTTAAAATCATTACCCCTTGTCCTACCGCTATGCTCCCTGATAAGGGCTCCCTCCCCATCTCTCCTGTAGCCCCCTTTAGATACTATAAAGTCTCCCTGGAGCCTTCTCTTCTCCAGGCTGAACAAGCCATCCACAGGGACAATCTGGAATCTCTATGTGCAAAGCAGAAACTCCTGGAGCTAAGTTGAAATCTGTACTCTACTTCTATTTTTCCCATTTCAAGCACTGTAGTCAGTAACCTTCCAACAGCTTTGGAAGTTAGAAGGTAAAAAGCAACACTGAAACACTAATTATCATTTGTAAAGTAGAAGACATCAAGTAGAGTTCCAGGGAAATAATCTATTTTGTAGAAACAGAACGGTGAAAAACTATTTAGGTAAGACCTGTGTGTCTGGGAAGTCTGACACCACTGAACATGTTAAATTACAGGCTGAAGACAGGCAGAAGCTTGATGCCAAATGGGCAGCCGTTCATAATTGAAAGTGTAAACATGACAGAAGTCAGTAAGATACACCAAGCAATGGTTTTGTCCTAGTACTGCATCGATCTTTTGTACTAGTTTTATCCACTACTGTAAAATCTTGGCTATGCTTTTCATCCATTTTGTGTACGAGAAGATTTATTTTAGAACTACAAAAAAGTTTGTACCAGGAAAGTTAAATTCTGGAGTAGATTCTGGAGTAGATTACCCACTGATGTTACGAAGCACCCAGTACGGGTGGATTTTAGGTATATTAGACAAGAAGCTGCCTGAACTACCATATGAATATTTGATCCTGCCTTGGGCCATCAGGATAAATAACAAGACTTCTCAATGCCTAAACTATTTCTCTGTCATTCCATGTTTTTTTATTGCTTTTATCTGAAAAGTACAAATAAAATCCAATGTAATAGGAATTTTGAGCTGGCTTTTGCATCAGCCTTCTGCTCTGTGTAGGCTGCATGGATTACATACAACCGTATGTAATCAACCTGGCTAGTCCCTGGCTGCCAGGCATTCAGAGACAAATATAAACCTAGAAACTTGACTGAGTATATTCCTATTTATTTTATCCTCGGCCAGAAAACCCATGGCTTGGTCAGTGGTGTTGGATTTTTTCCTTAAAATACAAGTTTTTCAAATCATGATATTACACAAAAATCTCAGCATTCCTTGAAGAAGTTTTTTTTTTCCCCAGAAAGCAAATAATTAACTGCCTCTTAAAAAGTTGCAGTTTTGAGGGTTTGAATTGGAAGTACTGTCCAGGATTCTGAGCAGTGCAACAGACTCTCTTTTCCTCTCTCTTTTAGTTTCTCATATTTTTTCACGCTATATTAGCATTACAGGATTACATTAGCACTACAAGGCGTAGTGTCAATGTAGTTGGGTATCCTCTGAAGCCACCACCTATATTTTTGGTTTCTGAAATTATGGACTTTGCAGGAAGAGAGAAAGGCTTTATTTCTTCCCTTCTCTGTAAGAGGTTTTCAGAATTTGAAGGATTGAAGTCAACTGTTCAAAACACTTATGACCAAGAATATTTCTTAAGTATAACAGGATGATAGTTGTAAATACTACACTATATTGCAACTGTTACAAGGTCAGGCCTTTGAATCATAATAAAAAAGGCACTGATGGATTAAGATCTATATTAATTGCTTCAGTGCAAGGTGCATTTAATCAATAGGCACTCTCCTTGGAACACAAACCATCGTTTTAGCGTTACTGCACCAAGAAACCAGTATGTTTATCTAATTAACTGCATGTTTGCTATTGAATAGACATTTATTCTAACACAATCCCTTCAAATGGACACTATACCATCTACACAATCAGCATTGTAAGTTGCCACTTATTAAATAGAGGTTTGATAATACTATCATCAACTTTTTCTTAAGTGAGGAATTAGTCTCTTAACTGACAGCATTTCTGTGTGTATTCTTTGTGATGCAGCATAAGCGAAAACACACCATTAACGTTTTGCATTCTTGAAAGGAAAAGCACACACACACAAAAAAAAGCCTAGTGAAGCCTTCTGAATTCTTTAATTGAAACTGTCCTAACAGATTGTCAGTCTAGTAGTAATTTAAAGTGCTGTTGGTAGTAATTTAAAGTGCTGTTGATGAAAGTGACTGTTGATAAAACACTGCTTAAGAAAACGTTACAAATTTACTGACACCTTTCAGATAGCTTTACATTCCATTCTGAACAGGTCAAAACATTCTTGCTTTTGCATTTCTAAGTACAGGCAGTTGGTTTTGAAGCCTGGTAAAGTAAAACATACAGTTAAATTATGAGTAGTTATTTTTTCTAATACAACATGGGGTTTTAGCTGAACACCCCGCATATCCTCAGGAAGGAAAAAAGTTACTGCTTCTCAAGAAGCCTGGGATGACTCAAAGACTTTGGAACTAAGAAGTGATCTTTATAAGTCTATATTGAAATATAGAATTGCTTTATTCTATTTTAGTATCAGAAAATTAGCTGAATGCCAACAAAAGGTGCAACGGAAGCAAAGATTTTTGCAAGTCTAAATAATGTTTAAATGCTGTACAACCCTACAAGCTAAGTAATTAAGCAAGGTATTCAAGTATGAATCTGTATAATTCTAAGTCCTGCAAGATCGTATGTTTAATAAAGACTTAAAGTACTAGGAGAAAACTTGACAGCAGGTGTGCCATGTAAAAAGCTATGTCATGGTGTACCCTCAGCAATGTCTGTTCCCTCCTCACCTTAACCTCAATGTACTATTTTTACTCCAGGCTATTGGAATTCAGTTTTATAAAACATGCATTAGAGACCCACCAGTTCCACTGGAGGCATCACATACCCTCCTCTCCTTTGATCAACCAACCTAGAAGGAAGTGAATAACTTCAAAACAACATCACTCCAGGGTAAAAAATTACGAAACAAAGGTGAGAAAGTGCTCGTTCAGCTGAGGGGTTCACACGGGCCTTACAAGTGGCAACTAGAGACAGAAGAAGGGGGCCATTGCTTGAGAGTTGGAGGTTTCAATCTCCTCCTGCAAAGAGGATCTTCATCACCATGTGATGGAAGGCGGAAAGGGCAAAACTTATCACCTATTCACCAAGCCCATCCTGCTATTTGACCTCCTCTTTCCCCTATTTCCCAGGTAGGGAAACATATACATAGACCTACAGAGAGAGAAAGACTGAAAGCAATGGTTTTGAAGCAAACAACAAAGTAGGTTGACAGGTCCTAGCCGCAGAGGTAGTTCTCTCATTTTCCTAATTGTGGACAGCGGGCTGGGAAGGGGATTGCACAATATGGCATATTCCAAACCAAGAAAACCCCCACCTCATCACCAACACAAAGACTGAAGAATGACATAGCTTATAACATAGACCTAGTTACTGAAACAATAGCATGAAATTCTCTGTATCTGAATCATACTGCACACTCTCACAACTTGCAGGTATAGCTATTTTTTATTATTATATTTTTCTTTTTGGGCATCTTAGATTTTATAAACCGCAGACCCTGGCTGTGCAGAAATCAGGACAGCACCTATGAGTTAGGGCATGTATGGATTAAATTACGGCATCTTTTTAAAAATAACAATGAACTTCATTGTGTACTTGTTTCAGTTACCAGCAGGTGGATGCTGGCAGCACACAACGCTCCGGAGAAACAGTCTAGATTTATCTTTCTCTATAGCCAGCATTACAACATGTGATACCTTTCATAATGTCACATCTCAGAATACAACAAAATAACCTCAAATGTATATAAATCAACATGGGAAAAGACACATAGACTAGAAAGAGTGAACCATTAGATATGTAGGGTACCATTCACTTACTGAGCAGTGGAATGTAAGTCAATAGCCAGAATGATTAAGGACATCTGGGTATCACCTGGTTAAAACCAGCTACATTGTCAAAACTCCAGACCGATGGTGATCTAAGGAAACACCTATCATACTGATACCAGCACACAACGAAGCAAAACATGATTCTGTGGCTGGATCTGCTTGATATAAATCTTTTATATTGCTTCGAAGGAGTATTTTTTAAGGATTTTTCTCCTACTTATTTTAAGATAAACAGGATTCATTTATCTTCAGCTAAAGGTAATAGAACCGCAGATCCCAGAGTCCACTTGCTCAGATACCACTGAAGCCACACACACAAGAATACATTTCTTGGTCTTTTTCCTATCTTTCCTTTCAGGTGCTCAGGCAGGGACTGCCATCCCACAGTGCTGGTTCAGTTATTATGAAAATGTGATCACAGATTGTTAATTTACGGTACTTAGCACATACATAGATGGCTCTACACACCATAAGATTCTAAAACTCCATGTTCAGTTGCAATAATGCTTGTATCTGGCAGATGTTCTCTAGATGTGACTTTCAGAAGATCATCATTTTAAATTGCATCAGGTAAGCATGTTAAAATTTTAACAAAAAAAAAACCCCAAACAAATCGTATTTTTCCCTCATTCCAACTTACTGCATGCATTTAGGACATTCTCCATTTAGAGTAGTTTTTTCCATCATATTATGTTTATCTTTTGTTCGGCATTGTTTGGCACAATTTTGTCTTCAATATGATTTTATTACAGCATACACTGTATTGTCATTAAAAATTCCAAGTCAAAAAACTACATATAATTTTTAAAGTGAGAATTACCTAAATTTTGTAAATTTTTCCCTGGGTTCCTCAACACTGATTAAAGCAAACTCTATCAATAAATGCTTGTGATGTAGAATACAATGTAATTTCTTTGTTTGGAAAGTGTTACCTTAAATTTAAACACAAAGCAAAAAATCTACAGTTGTAATACAAGCAAAGAACAGAACAGTAACTCTTAAGTAATTAAAGACTGTTTTGGAGCAAACCCAACTAAATAAATATTATTTTTAAAAAAAAAATCAATATTATTGCTTTCTGTACACAAACTGGGATATTTGTCAATACTGCAGACTCCATGTCTGCAGTGACTCAATGATTTTATCTGAATCATATTGTTTGGCCTCTACTTAATAGAACTGTTCAAGGACTTGGAAATCAATTGGTACAGATTATCAGAAACGCTTCTGTGAGACTGTACAGTAAGCAGAATTTTTTACCAAAAAAAAGCCACGTTAGGGATTTGACCCATGAAGTCCTCAACTAGCAAAGCACCAGCAGCACCAGCTTCAGCATTTCCCACTGCAGTCCTTAGATGGTAGGGAAAAATAGCCAAAAGACAGGACGTTACTGCAATGCCTGGATGGCGAGTGCACCTTCGGCAACACGAGCCAGGCGGCACAAATTCGGGAGCCCCCCAGTTACTGCATCATGCAGATATTGAGAGACTGGAGACAGGGTGCTTAGATGTACTTTATGTTTTACTGTAAAAGCATGTAGATGAGTGATTCAATAAAAGGTTTTGGCCATTTGACTTTATTTCAAGATATGCTAAAGCTATTAAACTTTTAATTACTGTTAAGTATTTCCAGCAAAGCGGTTCCCTTCCTTTACACAGAATCACGTAACCTTGATCTGTGTTTCAGTTCCACACTTAGTGGTCTCCTGATTTTCACAAACATTAGGGCCAAAACTCTTATTCATTGCAATTATTCCCATAGGTATCAAAGGGCTTATAGGAATAATGACGATAGTCAAATGAGTTATGGTGATGAAGTGCTGGTCTGGTTGTTACCACTTTGGGCAGGGATTTAAAAAAAAAAAGTGCACTGTGAAGAATCAGACCTATCATCCCATTTTATGGCTACAACTTACCTTTCTAATAAATCCTAAATATTTCTTCTGGATGATTAACAAACGTAAACTTTGATTCAAAAATAAGGAACAGGTTTGTTATACTAAAGCATAGTAACTATAGTGATATTCACAAAAAATTCTCTCTGCCAGAAAGGTAAATGAAAATTTTGAGAACAAGGCAATGTATGACTAAAATTCTTCTTTTTTCCTATAATTAAAAAAATCAAAGTCTTTCTTACTGACTGCAGGAAATAGAGCAACCACCTTGTGGTCTACGTCTTAGGACATTCAAAGCCTTTACTTTTGTGTAACCTGTGCTGTCACCACTTGGTCATTTCGTGGCACGCTGGTATAATGTGCTGTACAGTGCCAGACATTTCACTGGGCTCAGGCAAGCTTCTGAGTTTAGGCTTTATTTCATGAAAATATCTGGCCTAGAAATAAAGACATCTCCTAAAATAAAATCCATGCATTTAAATGTCAATCATTGTTCTTAACAGGACAAGATGTTTATAGCTAAAAATTCCCTATTATCATGCCTTCCACCTGTAGTTTGTTTCTCCAGTGGACACATAAGGCTCTTTGACTTTGGTCCCACTTGTTTGTGCCGATGCAGCATAAACTATTTACATACAACAGGGGATCACAACTATAAACCGTGCCACCAAAGAGATTTCTTTTATAAGTGAAAAAGAATATAAAAGAGAAACACTATATTTATTTCCAGACCTCTGACAAAGAAAGCTCCTTTTAATACCATATTAAGTCTCTGCTAGGCTGCCAGAAATAAAACACAGTATGTGTTCAGATCTACAGCTTTTATTCTGTGTTTGGGTTTATTCTTAGAGGGGAATGGATACAATATACTTACAACCCAACCACATATTTTAAACTCCTGCTAGTTTATAGTTGTCTACAGACCTCTCAAATTCATAGCAGCAAGTCTAGAGCCCAACCTCCTCTGCTGCTGCATGCAGGAAGGCAATTACACAGAAATGCTCTCTCCTGTAGAGTGTGAGAATGGAAAATGAAGAGGAAAAAACCCAAACGTATATGATCTGGATGATCCCGAGGCTCTTGTAATACAATTACAAAGTACTAACTAAAAACTTCACAAAATAGTTGGATTCCATGCTTTCTATAGTTCTATAAACTCCAAAAATATACATTCCATAAATTTTCGCTACTCTTCCATGCTCTACCTGGTGTACTCGGTGGAAAACCTAGGCCAAATATTGCCGAGCCCTCAAAGCAACAGCAAGCAATGATCTTGCAGAGAAAACAGGATTCTGAAAGGAAAACTAATATCAAAAAATTAACACTTATGTCAACCTCTTGTTCATTTACTTTTGACACAACCACACATTACTGTCCAGGTCAAATGTTATGGAGGCATAATGTCCAATCTAGCCCATTAACCTCTACTATTAACTATCTCCAGCTGTGCTGCCACACTGTGCTCCAAAGAAAGAAGGGGTTTATATCCACACTCCTTACGTCCCAGCACAGGCCTAGGGTATTAAATAAAGCGTGTGTTAATAAATAAGAGAATCCTACTTGGTTCAGATCGTATTGACTACAACTACTGAAAAACTGATTTGGCTCCTGGCCCAGTCCACAACCTTATGCCAATGTTTTCTCTCTCATCTCAAACAGGTATAATGGTCTCTGCTAATAGGAGACAATAAATGGCCAGCATTTGACAAGCAAGACTTCAAATACAGTCTATTTCAGTACTTGAAAGTAAGAGAGAAGGAGCAGAAATGTGGGCAGAGGATAGAAGGACAGCCTGGCAAGAACGTACGTATCTATGAAATAGTGAAGCAATCAGGCGTTGTTGTATTTTTAGATACTTTCTTTTTCAAGTGCCAAAGATTCCGAATAAATCACAATGGCAAACTGAGTGGCTGAGATGGGATAGATTACAGCTGAATGCTGGGCAGATCAAATATTCAGCTCCAGCCCAAAGCATGAGTCCTAAGTGCTTATCTGATACACTGTAAAAGCTTTCCAAGACACACGCTAGCTACTTCTCTTATGGTTACATTAACTGCTAGATACCGTATTTGCCTCTCTATACTTCATAACATCTAAAAACACCTGGAAAGAGTCAGTTCTCTAAGCCCAATATACCTGAAACTTGTCCAGATGTTCAGTTATTTATGTGTCAACTCTCTGAGCATGGGTACTGACTTTGAAACATAGAATAACGAAATAGAAAGCTGCATTTTATGCAAATTTATATTTGTATTTATATTGATATAAACTGATACTGATGGAAAGCCAAAGTATTTTCAGCATTCATATCAAATACAACTCTCTATACTAGAATTTTGCATATAATTACTGCTTCACATGCTCGCTGTATGGAATTGAAGATGGAAGCAGAGACCAAATCTCAGACAGAGGCTTACACTGCAGCTAGTTCTCTCAAAACTTCAGTTATTTCCTCCTGCCTGCAGCATCAGGATGTATATTTTGCCTTAAAATATTTGCACCTATTTGCACACCCCCTTCATTAGATCATGAGTCCAGTGAGTTTATTCCATCCCTTGTGTATTTGCAACTTTCACTGAAATGCGTGGTGTTTGGAAGCAGCATTTCTAGCTGACCATGCCTCTTCAACGAGAACGTGTCTGTGTTACAGGAGTCTCAGGGCAGAGACAGAGGATCCACTGGGATACGGGTGGGCAAGATAAAAATGGCCAGAAGGTCTCTCCCATCTAAGACATGAAGAGTGTTTAGGGACAACGGATCATTAGAAGGAAAAAGTGACACTGGCTCTTGACTGAGAGCAGTTCCTACGGGTGGAGCTCCTGGACAAACCAGAGCCTTCACACCCATACGAGTACTGGTGGAAATCACTTGGAGAGTCACTGCCTGCTTTTCATCGTGTGAGGGTAACGCCAACTAGGATATAAAGGAATTGGTCCAATACATACTGAGGGATACTGGAATCCTATTAAGGCACTGTTTAATACCAGTTGAATCTCAAGGTGTGTAAGAAACTGCTTTCTCCTTTCCCTCCTCCCACTTCTTCTTTTTCCCTGCAATTGTTTCCCAGTGCATTTTTTCCTCACACTCATCATTTTTCTTAGCATCCCTTTTCCTAAATTCCTATTTTCAGCTTTTCCCATGTGTAGTTTCTTGTCCTTCTAGCACTGCTTCCTTTGTCTTCTAAGAACGCCTAAAGCAACAAGAGCAAGCCATTCGTTAAAAGCAAAAGTGAACACTACTGCACAAGAATCTCTCAGAGGTATGGCAGAGAATAACAAACTCGAAGTAAACTTAAAGCTGGATAAAAAATCCTTAGCAATACTATTTGGTCCATGTTCTGCACATGATGTAGAGATGACAGCCTCTTTCCTGACATGCAGAATTTGCGACTGCCCTGTCTAACCAGAGAAATTCTTCAACACTTGTCATAAATGACCACATGGCTTTTGTAAATATTTGTTTAAATAAGGAAGGCTATATTGGTCAGCATAATCCCCATTCTGAATTCATGACACCCTAAAGCAAAGCAACCAGTTGCTGTGATACTGGCTTATCTATACTAGAATTCCCAACAGCTTGCGTTTGTCCCAGATATTGAACCCACAGGACACCTTGTGGTTAAACTCATTCTTACCCCCACAAACTCTTCCTGATAATCTTCTTGCTTTGCCAATACCCTCCATGCCTTTACCCAGTAGCACATAGGTTTTGGCTGTTGCTGGGGGGCACAAATGCAACTTCCTCACAAATAAGACATTGACAAAGACTGTTTCATGGGGCAGAGGGATGAAACAGTTCATCCTTACAATGGTTCAATATTTAAAACAGAAGCATTCTGTTACTTCAACAACTCTCAGTGGTGCTCCAGCTGACATTAACTGGAACGTAAAAGATGCCCTGCAAGTTGCAATGGAGTAAATCTAAGGGGGAAAGCAGCTGAGGGGAGTCTTTAGTTGTTAAAAGGTATAAACTGTTTCCTTTGTCCTTAATAATTGTCATAATTTAAGCCGCTTGTGTGTCACTTGGGCTTTATTTTGCCTAGAAAAATGAAATGGAGGAACAGTCACCTTTCTGTTGGTTTCATTTTCTGACTCTCATGCACTACCATCCAATCCCTATATAATCTCTACGGCAGGCATTGCCACTTAAAAATAACTAAGGTTTTAAGCCTTGTTTGTATTTGAAGAGAAATAACGAGAAAAAAATCCACTGAATGCTTCCTCATTAAGTAACCAACAGAAACGCTGATGGCACTGAAAATGAGTTGAAAGTTTAGGAGCCTGGAGGGAGATGGATAGAGAATAGAAGGGTAGAAAAGGAAGTTCAGATGAAAAAGGGTGAAAATTTGGGGAATATCAACATCCATGTGCTCTCTCCCATAAGGAGGAAGTCCAGAGCAGTGAAGCCAGACACTTGTTAGCTTCACATCACAGCTAGAGACAAGATGTAAGTTGAGAGGTGATCTAACATATGTCGTTCTCCAAAAGAAAGGAGGTATTTTCTTTCAGCTCTGTCACTTTTTCCATTTTCTCTTTCTAGCATAAGAACTTATTATTGATAGTTATTTTTCCTACAGTAACTCATGTTTCAGTTAGATTAGATTTTGCTTTTTATTCTAAAACAGTGCAAAGGTGTATCTTGCTACCTCTCACTATTACAAGCTTAAAATGAATTAAAGCTGTCATTAATTTCTAATAGCTACAAGGCATGCATAGCAAGAGAATCAAAATAGAAAACAATCTAACGTACAATTCAACTGAAAACATTTTCTGTAAAAATATCATCTTGATATTTCATATTATTTGCATGACATGGACTCAGATCATATTTCCCCAGTTTTCATATAGACACTTTCCTGTTAAGTCTAAGATAAAACATTAAGCTTCAAACTCTCTTTATGCTTCAACACCTCCAGTCACGATCCATAAACCAAATTATTCCTCAATAGCAGCTGTGCTAATCCACTGTGTCGAAATTATGACCTTAGTTTTGTTTAGCTCGAGCAGTCCTGCATGGTGGCTGCACAGGTGTAGCTAAGAGCCTGCCCAGTGTTTGTCACTGATGATGTATGTGTTATGGAAAATCAGGCTGACTTTCAGATCTCTAGGAGAATAGAGCTGTCAGGCTGACAGTGGTATGTGGAGGGGAAAAGTCTTAATTATAACTTGGGCGGGGGGGGGGGGGAGTGTCAGATCTGAAAAGCAGTGAGAGATATCAGAATGTCACTTTGGTGGCTAAGTCCCTTGTTGGATAGTCATAATGACCAAGTATGCATTTTTTTCTGAAGCTTTAAAGAAATTCACAGATGGATTAACAAGTGAGCTGACAGCCTAAAACTAAGTGCATACTCAATTACAAAAGTCCTTCCCCCCAAAGCCAATGATCTAGTATCCTACCTGAAGGGCTACAAGCCCCAATACATGAAAAAAGCGGGGACATTAAGGAAAGAGGAAAAAGCAAGTACAATCCAACAGAGAACACATGGCTGTGAGCCTCTTCTAGCAAGCAAAAGACTATTCTGAAGCACCAGAAATCAAGCAAAGGGTGGGACTCCACCGGGTCTTTTGAGCAACTTGATGGTAAGGTTGCTATTCTATGCTGGCATCACATAGTTTATCTAGCAACACAGCAGGAAACATGAAATAGTTTTCTATCTTCTCGTAGAAAACAAGTTTCCCAGGGTTTTGATTGGCTATTTTACAAAGTTTTTCATTAACTGTCCAACCATCCTCTGCTTAACCAGCTACCTTGATCTGGGCACCTTCCTCAGCAACATCATGTCACACATATTGCACCTGAGCAGCTCCGTTTCTAAAGAACTCTGTTTCCTACCCACGCTGGGACTCCAGAAGTCACAGTCACCACGGGGAACAGCAAAGCCTGCTTTCCTCCTCCCCAAAATGCAAGTTATTTTGTAACCTTTCTCAGGTGAATGTGCAACTGGCATTTTGCAATACAGATTAGATAAAGGCACCAGATCTCCTTTGGCTTACCAGAAGAAGCTGGCCTCCATCAAATAGTTGTTACTTAGGCATCAGGAAGGTACAAAGGAGACCAAGCAGGGAGGTGTTAGCGGTACCGATCAAAATTACCTCCTGGGAGTTGGTAACTAGAGAAGATGTGCACTGTTCGCCCGGGAGGTTCATGCCCAGCCCCAGGTCATTTCAGCGAAGGCAAAAGTACCAGTTTGGTCACAACAGGCATCCTACAGCGGGCTTCTCAAAGCCTCGAACGCTTCTTAGCCCGAGCTCCCAGGCACTAAGCGTTTGCTTACTGTCCCCACAGACACACATTTTTCCCAAGACAGCACAGATGCGTTTACCCC
>JAHREE010000245.1:8746965-8870192 GCA_033628505.1 Tringa tobata
ACTCTAACCATTCTGTGATTCCTTCTTGACAAAACACTCTATTTCTTCAAATTATGGTAAATTGTACTATGGGATATGAAATTCTAGGAAGCCATGTAAGGAGCGCAGAAATTCCAGGCAGAAGAGGATGATGCCCGACTCTTTTCAGTGGTGCCCGGCAACGGGTACAAACTGGAACACAGGAAATTCCATCTCAACATGAAGAAAACGTCTTTACTTTGAGGGTACCATAGCCCTGGAAGAGGCTGCCCAGAGAGGTGGTGAAGTCTCCTTCTCTGGAGATATTCAAAACCCACCTGGATGCGTTCCTGTCTAGCCTACTCTAAGTGACCCTGCTTTGGCAGGGGGGTTGGACCAGATGATCTCCAAAGGTCCCTTCCAACCCCGACCATTCTGTGATTCTGGGAAATTATTTAGTTGGGTACTTTGAACAGCTCTCATGGAAAGTCATGTAATTCCACCAGAACCAGTGAGGTTCTAGCAGGTGACATCAGGACTGATTTGGCCACTGCACTTAAAGAATACAGGAAAGGGCATTTTAAAAAACCTTCAGAACTCCTCTAAAGTCCTACCATGACACATCAGAAAATGTTTTCATTATGGCAGTTCTCCCAGTTGAATTTTATACAGATAACTTTTTAGCCTTCTTTACTATTTCTCCTTTTCTTATATGAGTAACAACTTTTTTTTCAGAAATCCCAGTTATTCTTCTCTCTGTGTACATTCCCAAAAGATTACAGTAATTTTTCAAGGTACATAAAGGTTATAGGCTTAGCTGCCTAAAATCTTAAATACTATTTTGATATTTAATTTCATATTATTTCTTGAACCAGGCATTGTAAAGATTCTTATCAGCTGAAAGATAAAGCAGTAATTCCCATACCACACTGCCAATAAATCCTTCAGGAAAATACTTCTATCCTATTCTGTTCCATGGGACAAATTTATGTCTGTTTTCACTCCAAAATGATGGAAAGATTGAAGACTTGAATGGACAGAGATGCTACAGCGTAGTACAACACTGGCCAAAAACAACTCAATGTTGAGTAGCTGCTGCCAAGTGTTGTGTTTTTTTTGATAAAAATGCATTCAGTGCTGAAGGTTTAGGAAAGAGTAGGAAGGGACAGGATTCATGGTACTGTATTTGCTATACTCCCTCAGAAGATTTCCCTTCTATAAGGCGGATCCTCAGGTAGCCAGGACATGGCTTTTCCTCATCAGAGAAATTCAAAGTAGTCAGAAGAGAAATCAGGATTTGGTTTCATTATAAGGATTTGAGCTTACTTAGTATCAAGAAGCTACCCTTACAGATAACTGTAATTTATCACAACTTTGCAGGAGTCCTTGTTTTCAAATATATATATAGTTTTCGGTGAAGCAATCCTGATTTATGGCTGTCACTTGCCTTTGCTTGCTTTGCTCTACCCCAACATTGTATCAGAACTCTGTGAGTTATGGAAACACTCTAAATATACGTGAGCAGCTGGTCATAACAGTGTGAACTAAGGCAGGAAGGGTAGTAATACATCAAAAATACCTTTGCAGTTGCCAGTTAAGCTAGACATTCATCTTGTGTCTTAGAAAGAATTACAGGTATGCAGCACAGTGCAGAACAGAAGCTCCAGAAGCATCTACCAAGTTTGTACAGACAAGGTAGCCTGTGTCACCTCTGTCATCAATTGTGTCTGAGGCAAAGAAAAAAGAAAGTGACCCAAATAAGCTCAACCGTCTCCATAAATCTGCATGTTTCTCTCAAGTTCATCTTCTTTATTTTTCTGCTTGTTCTGTTTCCATCCACCTGGTCTTTGTCTCCTGTTCTCCTTGATGGGCTTTGCTTGGAATAATTTGGTCAATTCCCTCTGCATCCCCTTTCCTTTTTTTTTTTTTTGTCTCTCAGGATTTAAATACTTGTCTTGGAAAAAGCTACAGTCTTTCCCAAACTCCCTTTTGAATTTTTCCATTTCCTGGCTGTTTAGACCTATTTATTTTCTCTTTCCTCATAGATAGCCATTTTCCTTTTTCACCACCACTACCAGTGGGATTGAAACATTAACATATTATTTACCATTTACTTACAAACTAGGGGTGCAATACATAAAATTAAACCCTATTTAAACACCACTGGAAAAATCCTCAGTCAATACAGATGTCTATAATTTTCTGACTTCATAAGAACTATTGCAACAATGGACATGTGCAGATTTTCAACCATTGAGCATCTGGGTTAATTTTATCTAACTCTACATTATGACAATTACTCGCACTAATTGACAGACATAAAGGTTAAATGTGTATTATTTTGATGCTCTATGTAAAACAAAATATATGCCAGAATGTGGGGTTTTTCCAAATTTGCTTTAAAGGGCAAATTCTTTATTGTTTACCAAACCTGATTCAGTTTCCTCCAATTATCATGTCAAGCCCATGTATCTGCTCTATATAACATTCAGTAAAAATTGACATCAACTGTGATTTCATCCCTTCTATATAATTACATTTCAACATATAATTATATTTCTATGAATATAGAGTTCCATTCTAGTTTCTACTTTTCAAAATATATATCTCCTTCCTTTCTTCCTCATTTATTTCAAATATTTGTTTTGGAGCTAAATGCTAATAGTACCTTGAGCATATATTTGCAAGGTACATGTATGGCTGAAGACTTCTTCCAGTCACCTGTGATAAAATTTTCATTTCTTCTTCTTGAAATAGTTGATGTAGTTTCCATCTGATTTCTTTAATTAGAATCTGAATCAGCATATTTCCATTAGCCTCAAATGTAAGCTAATTGGAAAGATTTAACATAATTATGATTCAGTGTGTCCAAATCAAGCTCAGATTTCCACAGCTGTTTAAAATATATAATACATAAAATTAAGTGTTTAATCACGAAGCTAGACTAATGATCAAGGAGGTGGTTTTTTTCATCCAAAAAAGAAAATCAAATCATCTTTGGTGATTAAAAAATATTCATCATGATTTCTAGTGGTAGCACCTTCCTATCGGGGAGGACCTTGGTTTTTTCCTACTTATTTGTGTGGATGAGAAAAGGCTCGGCCTCGGAAAGTTCACAGCAATACCCAAAGCTTCTGTCCTTTCAGTCTCTTCTGCTCCCCCACTGGTCTCGGGACATCTGCAAAGGGCTAACACAGTAGTTCAGCTACCCAAATTGTATTTACACTAAGGAACTGAATAATTTATAATTAAGCAGTTGAATAGAACAAATATAAGCCAAAAAGATTCAGCGTGTCCATGTTACTTTCTAGGCCTCCAGAGAAGCCGTTTATTTTTGCAGTGCTTGCTCTGCTGGAGAATGGCCTCCAGGTGGGAGCCTTCTTGATTCCCAGAAGAATTTGTCATTGAGCTTATACTGCATGTCACTTAAAATGTTTCTCACAAGGAAAAAAAAAAAAACCAGCTAAATCAGTCTGTTTCTTACTTCTAGGACAAATATTCCTCCTCCTCCAAAAAGTAATAAAATTCCATTTTCCTATTTTTTTATTCAGGCATGAGAAAGAAGCTGTTCTTCACGCTACAATTCATTTCTAAGAGTATTTTTGTTCTCAGAAGTGTATTTTATTTAGTTTTCAGTCATACCATGTGAGAATGTAGCCTACAAAAACATTTTATGTGTACTCTAAATCACAGAACATTTATCACAATTTGGCTGTACTCAAATATTTAGCGTCTGTGATAAAAGTACTTGATCTAAACAAGAAGTCTCCTACACCTTTCAGAGTCATCTGGCACCCTGTTGCAGGGTGTGCTTTGGGTCTCAGTGAGAAGATGGTGTTAGTGGTGGGGGCTGCAGGGTGGACTCTGTGAGGAGAGCCCAGGGTTGCCCCATGACAGCCAGTTGGTTCCAGATGGCTCTGGAACAGACCCCCCGCAGGACACAGCTCAGCCCATCAGCCGACCTGGTGGCAACTCGGTTAAAACATGTTTTAAAAAGGGCACAAAATGCTGAGGAGGGGG
Organism: Tringa tobata; assembly: GCA_033628505.1. Lineage (NCBI taxonomy): Eukaryota > Metazoa > Chordata > Aves > Charadriiformes > Scolopacidae > Tringa > Tringa tobata. Next base: position 8,750,944 of record JAHREE010000245.1, read on the forward strand.
GAATGAGAGAGAGAATGTCACAATCAGAGAATCATAGAATTGCCTGGGTTGGAAGGTCATCGAGTCCAACCATCAACTTAACACTGACAAAAACCACCACTAAACCATATCTCTAAGTGCTATATCAACCCGTCTATTAAATACCTCCAGGGATGGTGACTCAACCACTTCCCTGGGCAGCCTGTTCCAATGCTAAATAACCCTTTCAGTGTCATTTTTTTTCCCTAATATCCAATCTAAACCTCTGCAGCTTGAGGCCATTTCCTCTTGTCCTAGAGGAGAGGCAGATGCTCCACTGCTGAGTACGTACACTCCCGAAGGGACTGAGGCCCATGGAGTAGCCATGCTGGAGGATGTCCACCACCAAAAGCTCGTGGCCTGTGGATAAGCCCAGGCCAGAACAGAGGAAATGATTAAGAATGAAGAAGCAGCTCTAGAGAAGAGTAAGGAACATGGAGCGGTAGAGAGAAACCACTACGCAGTGACCCCAACCTCCTGCACCACCTGTCGTCTCACCGAGTGTAATCTGCAGCGTGAACAAGGAGGGGGAAGAAGCGTCTGGCGTGAAGTGCCTGGAAAAGGGGGAGGAAATGCACTTTCCTTAAGCGTTTAAATGTTTTCCTTCTTTATTTCCCAATACTCAAGTCAGTAATGAATATTCATGTTGACTCAATAAATTAAACTCTCCCAGCCTGTTTTACCCATGACAGTAACTGCTGAGTGATTTCCCTGTCTTTATTTTGACCCCCAATTTTTCACCCTCTTGTTGTTCCCTTTTTTTCCCCCCCTTCTGCTGGGAGTGTTGGGTGAGCAGGCAGGTGGGGGCTGGGGGGGAGCGGTGCATGGATGCCAGCTGGGGCCGACCCACCCCAGGGTGGATACGGGAGAATTCAGAACAGAAAATGAGATTGCAGATGTAGGAAAAATGTCACAGACAACGAAGAAGCTGCATGTCCCTGAAAAAGTGGAGCTCCAATATTCAAGATCTCCTGTGAGCACATAAAGCTTTAGAAAGTATCGGTGCTTTCAAGAAAGAGTAATCTTGAATATTACGATTTTTGTGCCTATTAAACCCTAATGAGGACACTTCTTCAAAAGAACATTGTGCGCCGTGTATCCTTATCAGGAAATAAGAAATAAACAGTGAGAAACATCTAAGTCCAGCCCTGGAACTTGGCAAAAATTGGCCATTAGTTGATATACCTTGTTATAAAAACAGCAAGAGGAAAGGGTTTCCTTGAAACTCAATTTGTTTTTTAAAATTAAAATTTGTTAATACATTTTCTAGGTGTCAGAAGCAATCTGACTTACAATAAATGAGTAAACAAGTCAGAATTTCTATGCGGCAAACAAAAACAGAAGAGAAAAGAATTATTTCATAACCTTCCAATTTAGACGTCTCCAAATCTATATCAGCCAAGGTATGGATTGAGTTCTTTGTTGGTGCTTTTATGCAAAATTTAGGGAAGTAGGAGCCTACCCTTCACTCGGTGTCAAGGGGAAATAAGTAGTCAGTTCCTTCAGATCCTAAAATCCAGCAAATTTTTTATTTTCTACTGTTGCATCTGTGTCTGTTGGCTTCACTTCAGTGTGTTGCAGGTGACTGGAGGGGCTTGGTTGTTGAGTGGCAGTATTTAGACATTTGGGTTTTGATTCGTAAGAGTCTTCTGGTTTTACATCTCATTTTAACTGTGATTCATGGTTTATAATAGCCACACTGCAGATATTTTAGAGGAAAGTAATTACAAACTAAAGCGAGGTTATATATTAAAAAAAACCCACATGCAATATTCAACATGACTCTGATGCGCTGCTTGGAGACTTCCTTGGCATAATCTGTATGACTTAATCTAAATTGCTGTCGAATTGTTTGTTGTCATTATTAGACTGTCACTGAAGTTATTTCATTAGTAAACCTGAGTCAATATATAGTTTCATATTTACATAAACTTCATCTAAAATAACAGCACTGTAGTTTTTAAGCACCTCATTCTTAGCCTGGCAGATTACAAAACATTTTAAAAATAGAAGTATACTGGGAGCAAATTCACCTGCTGCTGAAATGTAGCCAACTTCAGAAGACACACGGCTGAAAAACAGTGCATTAGACAGGTGTAGGTTGAAGAAAAATATTGGCTCATTATACCAGAAGTAACCCATGTTCTTGGGGGTGAAAAATCTATAGGTTTTTTTTATATAAAATAGATCATAGGCTTTAAGATCTTATGTGAAATCTGCACTATGCTCAGAAGAGACAGAAAAAAGAAAACTGTAAACAAAAGCCAGCAACAGAATCCTCTGAGCTGACCCTGGTGTAGGACGGTGCCCAGACCGAGCCAGTTTATGGCAGCCCGATTTTTCAACACTTTTTCCAGCAGTTTTACATTCAGCTGTATGTTGGCTTCCCATTGCTTTTTGTCCTCCATTCTCATCGGGTAATTCTGCACTCTGCTCCGGTAAACCCTTCTCCCACTCTCCATCTTCCTCTCTATTCCCTCCACTTCCTTTTCCCTTTTCCTATTTACCTCGCACATCATTTCTCACAAAAAAAAAAACCAACAAAAAAAACCCCAAAACCACCCTGAATAACAGCAGAAAGGATAATGGCTTTTATGTTCAGCTAGTGGAGATCAGAGAGCAGTAGTGCTCTGTGCAGCCAGCGACAGGATGGAACTGAATGCACTGCTTCATATTTTCCATTTTTAAATCCACATCCACAGACTTGCCAGGTGATAAGGTTTAAGAATGAAAGTCTGGGGAGCCCTAGCTAACTCAAAAGCCAGCTCGTAGAATATCAAACAATCATCAACAATACGAAGTTAACAAATTTCAGAATGCTTTAAAGCATTTTGGTTGCTGTGATATTTCCTCCAGGGAATAAGATAACTAGATTTATGGCACTAATGACTCATTTATGGAAATATGGAAAGCCAGTAATCTCATCTTTTGTTCTTGCATCTAAATACAGAGACATGAGGCCAAATTCTCTTTTCAACGGCAACAACAGTCTTTTTTGAATGAGCCCAATATATGGGGAGACTAAAAAAGATTGTTCATCCTCATATAAGAAAGTCCAAAAGGGCATATGGTTGCTATATAAGTACATCAGACAGGTAAAAAACAGTGAGAGAAAATAATTCTATTTCAGCTAAAGGTCAATGCTCACACCAGAACAAATGGTACAATCTATAATCTATAAATTTAAGTTGCAAATTAAACAAAAGTTGCCAAGCATTAAAGAAGTCAAGTACTGGAATGCCCTTCCAAAAGGATGAGAGGAAAGGCAAAATAAATGTTTTAAGGCAGAGCTTAATAACTGTGAATTATGTGATGTGATGTCTTTGATAACAGAGAGCTCTATGATCATAAATCAGATCTATGTTTTCTTCTCCTTAATGAGTAAAGCTCTTGAACATAACACCAAATTCATAATAGGAAAAGGGCCACAATACTTACTGGAGAGATTAAATAATATAATATATATAATAACAAAAGCTTCTACAATAATCATTAATCCCTTTATATACTGAAACCTTACAGGAAATGACAACAGTCTTTCACATTTATATGGTTTCTACAAGGAAGACAGTAATCAATAGTTCTCCATGGCCAATGGCACAGTGTCACAGGAGAAAGGGCCTTAACTTGCAGCAAGGAACTAGTTAAAATTTAGGGGAAAATTTCAGAATTCTAAGGTAGTCAAATATTAGAGCAGTTTTATGAAGAGGTTAGTGGAATCTCTATCATTTAAGAGTTTGGTTTAGCTGCTGTATGGATGACCTGCTAAAGACAGTCTAGAGCTTTTGATTCCGTCAGAGCACAGCGTTACTATAAATCTTGAGGTATCTTCTGTCCACGATAAATCCTTATAGATTAATCCTATATGATTAAAAGAACAGTACTAATTTCAGTGAGAAGGGAATTTGGTGAGCAATGGCCCTATTTTCTCAGCTTCCCATCCCTATTTCTCCCACAGAACTAGTGCTATTAAATTGCTCAGGTTTTATTCTATGAAACAGAGGTGTATTTCCTGATTATTTTTTAGGATGCTTTCTTTCTTAATTTGCATACCTAAGTATTCTGTTGTCATGGAAATCTCTTCTCTGAAGCCCTTGAAGACCAGCTCTCTTGCTTCAATTCCGTTTCAAATTTTCTGCATCAACTAATTTTAATTCTTACTCCAAGTTTTCCATATATTGGCTTGCCACATCGTAGTGACACAGTCTCACCACCTTGTGGGCCAAAACCTTACACTGTCCATCCATAAGAATACTAACTTTGCTCCAAAGAAGCGTATTAAGTCCACTACAATGCCACTTGTTATCAAAAATGAATGCAGATTTTTAATTCCTTCACTGAAGGAGCACCCATGTTGATAGGAGTTTTGCAGCTCAGCAAACAAGCAAGAAATTATAAAAAGGAATATAGCTATCATGAAATTCAAATAGAATTGTTTGAATAATCACAGTATAAATGTCCTGTCTATGCCTGTCTTTTCCATTGGTTGGAGAAGTCTCACAATCTGTCCTGAAAGCTGAAGTACTTGATTAAGGACAAAAATTAATTACATCAGCTTTCTTTCCACATAAAAACTAACCTACCAGTCTCTTACTTTTCACCAGTCACAGCCAAAGTGGGCTCAAGTGTCTTCAACGATCACAGCTAAAAACATTGAAGAGATTCAGGAAGATCAGGTTGGGACTTTTATGGTTAATAATCACATCATTCCTTTGGATATTACTGGAAGCTTGGAAATAAATAGTGTCTTTCAAAGAAGAAACATATGCTTAGTATTCCTATAGGAAAAAGACAACTGCATGAAGAAGCAGGACACCAAACTAACAAGTTTTAGTTTCTGGGGGGATTTCAGAAGTTGATTCACACTGAGTTCATCATATGGTCAATGAAAGTTCTACATCAGAAAAAAATAATCTTAGTCTCTGAACATCAGGCAGAAGGTGCACTTGCAGCTTAATGTTCAAGAAGCTGCTAAGGTCAGCCTTAGAACCAATGACTTACATCAGCTAAGGGCAAATATACCCTCATTGAAAGATGCAGGAATAGATTTACCTGACTGTCGAGTTGTTTCACCGGTTATCTGACCCAATGTCATCTTGATTTTCAGCCAAATTGCATTTATTTGTGCCACAGCTCCCGCAGAACGAGAAAAATATGATCTGCTTTCATCAGGAGTTGGAAATGCAGATATAAAGCTTTGTGTTATCTGCATGCTGAACCACAACCTGCTTGCTTATTTTTTTCAGCAGCCTCCCATATGTGCATATAACTTGATTAATTAATGACTGAAGTAGAGTATAAAGCAGTGCCACTGATCATATTTTTATTTATTATTAAATCTATAAGGCAGACTTTGGTCTCTTAACTGCTGCCAGAAGCTTTCCCATCCTCTTGATTTGATCCACTAGAAAAGGCTAAAAGCCAGAATTCTCTCTCTTAATTACTTTGTTCCTTTGTGTAGAATTCTAACCGCTGCAGATCAAGTCAGTTCAATAGCAGTAGATACGTATTTTTCTTTCCATAATAAAATAAAACATATCAACATAGTGAAATTTGACTTAAGATTGTGGATCTCTGTCTTCCAAAACTGAAGTTATTATCATGACAGAACACTGTAGTGAATAAGCGTAAATTATTGTTCTTATGAAGCTGTACTTCTTAGTCTGTTTTAAACACTTTACTCCTGCATAATATATATAGATATATTACAGGTTACCATCTGTGTGCTTACCCTATTACATCAAATTCTTATTCAAATTACCCTTTCTGGCTTTGAAATATACATGCATTTTATTTCTATATCGTTCAGAAAAGTATTAGGATCTTGAAAATAAGAAGGTAAATTCCCATATATGCCATTCCTGCCCCAATGTGCTCATTTATAAACTAATGCTGAATATAAAATAACCAATAGTACATATTAAGTGCTTAGTACTAAGTATTACCATTCTGACCATTGAAAACCATGGGGTTAATTCCCCCTTCCCATCACCAAAGCATGGCGTTGTCTGAAATACTACAAGCCTGAAACTCATTTTTGTTTCCACTTGCACATCCTTAGTGTACACAGAAATCATATCTTCACACTTTCATGCTCTTCTGAACAACTGTAACAGATAGAAACCTTCATTTTTAAATAAGTTAAAGATAAAATTGATCTGAATCTCAAAGATGTGCCTGTAAGAAGAAAGAGTATCATAACCTGTATGACACAGTTTATGAGAATACTAAATGTGACAATACTAGCTGCTTTTGAGATTTGAGAGATATAAATATTTATATTTCCAAAAGAGTTGGAACAGAGAAGCAATTACTGGGCAATAGGCTAGATTAATATGCAAGGTCATACTAGTTTATTCTTCACACAATGTTGACCTCACTGAATTCCATGTATGAGGTACAGATACAGGTGGTGCTGAAGAAAATGGATTTATTGCCAAGGGTTTGCTTGGAAGATCCAGTAAAGGTAGATTTCCCTCACTGCTGCTTACTTTTGGGTGTCACTAGAAAGAACCTTCATAGTTACCATTCTGTATCAGTGAAATAATTTAGATCAGCTCTCCTGACTCCAGATTGACTGCTCTTCTGAAATAAGAATCAGACGTGATGAGAAATTGTCAATTTTAACTCTTGGGCCTCCTTTGCTCTTGGAAATACCAGGGCTTGATTACCTAAAATTCATGCCCCTTCATATGAGGTCTGTCTTTACAGCTATCACACTGAATAAGTACATCTTCATTTTCCTACTTGAGAATATTGGGGTTGGAGGGTGGAAGTTTGCATAGCAATGGATTTGCCTTTGTGGATTTCATTTGCTCATTTTCTTACCTCTTCTATTTTCCTCCCCTTCCCGCAATACAATTCTTATTTACTTATTATAGCGGTAGAGTTGTAGAGTAAATGATTTGCTGTCAGCTGAGTGACCCAGTACTATGAGTCTGGGCTAGTTCGTGTGAGATAAGGGCACATATAAACTCAATAAATGCAAAGGACCTGTGATAGTCATTCCCCGAGGTGACACGGACCCTGGTTGGAGCAAGAGCCAGGAAGCCAGGAAACTATAAGAAAACTTAGAAAACCAGAGCTAGGAAGGGACTACAGCAATTTTCTGATTCTTGAAAGCACATTTAAAGGGTATAATAGGTTATGTGAACAATATAATTAACCAACAATAATTATTCAAGAAGAACTAATTCTTCGCCGCTTTGAACAGGTAGCACAAACGTAGACAGCCTTAACTACTGACCACTTTCCAACATTTCTATACCATGCTATTCCCAGCTTTAAAGGGAAGCTAATATGGAAAGGGAATCCCTTCTTTCAGCTTCAGTCTGCCTTTGAGGTATATCAGCAACAAAGGCAGAGCACTTATTTGTATGAGACTTCAAGCACACATTTGGTACCTCAGTTCTGCCACAGAAGTAACAACCAATCTCTCACAAAGGCAATTTTTTCTCCATAAAGTAGACTTTGGGGCTTGTCCTGAATACCACTTGACAAAGCCTGTTTTAGGAGTAACAACTATGTAAAGAAAATACTGCCACTCACTCACTAGGGATGACCTGACCTAAACTACCTACTGCATATTACTTTTTTTTTTTTTAAATGAAGTTGTGACTGAACTGTTGAATCAGAAATGAAATTACAGGTTTGTATTCTTTAAACTGTCAGATCATTTCACCTTCTCAATCCTACTTTAACAGGAGAAACAGAAGGACAGTTTACAAAATAAAATACCTTTTAAATGGCATATATACACACGTAATACTATTAGGACACAAACTGTCAGACTAAATGGGATCAGAAATGGAGATGGAAAGTTGCTACTGTGGCCAGGGCAAGTAAGGTCAGGAAATGGGGAAGAAATTGATTCCCCAAAGTCAAAGGTCTATGCAGCAGATATTGCCAGGAACTGTGCCAAAGTCTAGAAAAGCCAAGATTAGATGGGGAGATCAGGAAAAGCACCGGCCAACAGAGCTGAGCAAGTAGGATATAAATTTAGCTAGGAAACAAGTTTAATAAACAAAGGCATCCTGTGTAATAGCCTTGAAAATCTCTTAAGTTTGTGGTAAACCAGCAATCAGGTTCACAAGTCTAGCTTCAGCTGCCAGGATTTACCAAGCCTTCATTCTCCTGTGGCACTGATTGACTGGCAAAGATAAAAAGGCTGTTCTGGCCATATGGATCCTGATATAGTGACAAAGATGATCTGCAAACCAGCAGAAGAAGAGACCGCAAGCTCATGCTGGCTATATAGCACCACATCTTTGAAAATTAAAAGGCTACTTCAAAGCACAACTTCAACTCTACTGTGGTGCCTGTCCTGCCACTGGTAACTCAGTGAACAGTATGGCTATTGCAGGTCTTTCTGCATGGCACCAGATGGCATCTTATAGACCTCAGGCTACCAGTTCTTACATTCAGATTATTAAATTAGTAGAAAACAAGAATGCTCAGAGGAAAACTAAGAATTCATGAATATGAGAAAGTGTCTGCTTAACTTAGACACCTAACAAGAGAGAGAGCAATTTAATTAGTTAATTCCTACCTTAGGATTTATCATTGAAAACAGCCACTTTCTAAGATAAATAATTGAAAAACTATATGGACTTTGTATGGAGTGGCTGAGGGAGCTGCAGTTGTTCAGCCTGGAGAAAAGAAGGCTGAGAAGAGACCTTACCACTCCCTACAACTCCCTGAAAGGAGGTTGTAGTGAGGTGGGGGGGTCAAGAGGAAACAGCCTCAAGTTGTGCCAGGGGAGGTTTAGATTGGCTATTAGGAGGAATATCTACACTGAAAGGGTTATTAAGCATTGGAACAGGCTGCCCAGGGAAGTGGTTAAGTCACCATCCCTAGAGTTATTTAAAAGATGGGTAGACATGTTGCTTAGAGATATGGTTTAGTGATCGTTTTTGTCAGTGTTAGGTTGATGCTTGGACCCAATGACCTGAAAAGTCCCTTCCAACCCAGGCAATTCTATGATTCTATTCTATGCAATGTGACATAAGGGAAAGAATATTTTATAAATTAGCATTATCATGGGTTTCTTATGTTTTATTTTATAATCCTTGTTGTCTATTACAGTTATTCTAAAGCTTTTTGTGATTAACTATATACAATCTTCACATGGAAGGAACACCCTTGGTACTACTGGGCTTCTTATGATAGCTGACTGATAGCTATGAAACTCTGCCAGTGACAGTAAAGAATGATAGAAAATGCTGGAATTTTGCTCTTTTGTTTGGTTGTTGATTTTTGTTTTTTTTTTTTTCCCCTCACATTCCAGGAGACTTTCATGTCCTGATTCCAACAGAGGAAACATGGAACATCATCTGACAGAGCACTCAGGTTACCAAACCTGAAAATCACAGGGAAAACAGTCCAGACCACACAGTCCTAAAAATACAATGATTGAAAAGAAGTGTATTTGCTAATACCATTCCCCAAATATCAAAAAGCAGTGAAGTAGTTAGTATAAATTCAAAGCTTTTTACCCCAGTAGCAAGTAATACGTATTTTTAATTGCTCAGAAAACTTCTCCTAGTCCTTCAGCTGCTTCCAACCAGTTGATGACACTCATCTACTAATTAGCCTTCTTCCAATGCCCAGCTTTAGCCAAACATTTCATAATTCAACTGTATCTTAGGTGGCAGATGGTGGGTGTATTTCAGTAATCACTAAGAAATATAGTGATAACATACTTCTTGAACAGAATGGATGAAAAACTAGTAACTATACAAAAATAACCTTCTGGAGCAACCTGTCCAACATCAGGAAGCTGGATTCATGACCTTGAGAAGTAGTTTAAAAAAATCAGAAGGAACTCTAGCTCAAAGTAATTCCGTCTCCAAAAGGCTGCCAGCGTTTCAAAAATGTATGAGACAGACAACAGATCTTAAGATATAGCATAAAATTTGTTATTTGTTGTTTAGCAAGATCGTCAAACATAAAAGCACAAGTGTCAGAATACTGCTTGAGGGGGAAGTTTTGATGTAGCCTCCTGAAGGGAAGACCTAATAGTGTCCATCAATTACCAAGCCAGAGATCCGTGCTACACTTTCTAGTCAGTTCAGAGGAGGCAATCTGAACTCTTTGAAAACTTTTTTGATGCTAAGAGCAGATTCAGCATTTGTTTCTTTAAGATATGCCTCTTTGCCACAGAAATATACTGCATGAGCTAAGTCCATGAACATAAATCCACTACCCAGCAAGAAAAATTCTCATTACCATCGTATCTGATTTCATTCTGTGAGTTAAAAAATAATCAGAAAATAAGCCATAAACTCAGTATGAAAGGAGAAATTTCCTTTTAAACAGCTTCTTGCTATGGGAATACACTGTCTAGCAGTTAATACAGCTAATAAAAATACAGGCATTATTGTTTTTATAGCATGAAAGACATTCAGTGAAACTTCTTATCTTCATATTAATCTTACAGACCCCAAGACTAACTACACCTATTTTTCCTTTAAATAGATATGCATACAGATTTATTTATATTTTAGCCTTAACTTGTACAAGACTGTCTCTGAAAAGGGAGCTAAAAACCACTTTGGTTTCAGTGCTCAAATGCTGTTTTAGGCATTTTACATTGTAATAAGAAAAAGAAGCACAGATATTAATCTCAACTCAGCTTCAGTGACAGGCAATGTGTTGCCGTAACTGCCTGCAACATGCTGATTCAAACTGAGAACGTCATTATAATTGTGCATTATCATGTATTTTTGAAGAAATTGAATTCTGGAATAGGTGTAAAAGTTTAACAACCCACGAAGTCACATATACAGTAACACCTAACAAAGGATGCAGTAAAATCTCCTTTTATGTCAGATGTATCAGTAATAGGTACTGGAATGACAAGTCATTTTCAGGTCTAAATGCATTAGGAAATTGCATCTCTGGAACAGTAATACCCAAATCACCAAAATTATTGCTTTTTTCCCTCCGAATATTACTTTTCACCTGTATTACTCGCTATCAATTTTTTTTTTCTTAATGTATCCAAAGTAAACAGATACCTTAGTTATTATTTGCATACTTTGCTAATTAAGTCCTCTAACTTACTAAAGGATCATCTGGATTCTTTGACCAATTCCCTTAGCAACCCCATAGAAATCTTATCCCCTATGTTTCTTTATCTGCAAAATTAAATTAGTTTGAGTATAAGCAAGAAAAAGACCTCCAAATTCCTACTGGAACATTCTTGTTGGATATTTTTGAATATCTAGAGAGCTACATAAGACAAAATAGGTTGTTAGGCTTCTGAAGTACAGCACAGAAGATACTGTAACAAAATGACACCACCACAAAGGCAGCTATACTGTTTCAAAAGAAATTTCTTTTAACACTGTTTTGTTATTCAAATCATGCAATAAGAATCAATTATTTGTCTCATATGAAAGCAGAAGTCCTTCTGATTCGAGTAGATGAATGGGCTTGCCTAAAGACTGTGAGTTTTGACTCAGTATTAAGAAAAAAACTAAACCAAAATTAAGCCATCATTTTTACTCCCAATACACTGGCTCAGGCCAAATACAAAGAAAATGAATGAAAGCAACTTGTGATACTGGAAACACATCTTCGATGGAAAACCTGATCCAGCTGCTTATCACCACACAGAAAATCTTAAGGCATTTTTATTAACTTCAATGTTTTTTGAGCTACCCAGAAGATAATGTAAAAACCACCATAAAAAAATATGCATTCATTTCTTCTGTGTTTGGAAACAGAATACTAAATTTTTGTTGTAAACTAAATTTTCCAGAGGGACCCTAAGGTGTAAATGAAAATTTCCACCCACAAGGAACTTTGTAACAGGGGTAAGGAGGAGTGGAAATTCTGAATTGCCACAGAAGAACTGGCTGTGTTCCTGCATATCAATACACAGGGGTGAGACCAAAGATAAACAGCACAGACTGATGACTCTGGCATGGCACGGAAAAAACGTTCCGTAAAAGAAAACCAGAATAAAAGCAGAAACTTCTGTGCACATAAAGCAGCAATAACCAAGTTCCTTCTCCACGAAGGAGCTAGAACTCTTTACCTAATTTCAGGTGTGATTATCTGCAAAGATGTATGCAAATTTCAATTGCAAGTGCAGATACACCAGTTTCATTTGCAGCTCTGCTCATGAAACAGGCGATTTTCTATTATGCTACTGCTTCAAGAATGTAGGCTTTTTTTTTTAATATAACAAATATACTCTTTAAAGTTGCACAACAGTATTTAGAATGGAATGAAATGAAGATGTCAAACTGAATCTTCTGTTAACATATTAATATAGGCTATTATTCATTAGTCAGTGTATTTTTATTAGATTTATAAGGTATATGCTGTTAAACCTACAGTCCTAAATTGGGCTAAGTTACATTTGTTGTGCTTGAGAAGGGACCACATAACTGCCTATTTTTTCTCCTACTATGGTTTTGTAGAAGTGCCTCACTCAGTAGTAGACTGTTTAAGGGCAATTCATATGTTCCACAAGCTGGGACTATTCTGATCACAGCATATTTACCCCAAACCTGCGATACTCACACATTCTTTGTGTGAGTACCATATGGGTAAATAAATTACCTTTAACCAAATATCATGTGAGAATTCAATAATTTACAAGTGCTGGCCTTCTGTCTAGAAATTTGTCAAGAATTTTACCTAACTTGACTGTTAATATACAAAAAGGAATTTCTGGGAAACATTGCAAATGGAGTAAGGAATTTAATTGCCTAGAGCATATGGAAAACTTTTAAGAGTAACCTCTATAGTATAACCTATAGCTATACAAAATATAATTTCTCAAGCATTTCTTCTCCTTTCTTTCTTCTCTGACACCAGTGGGATTTCTGTAGGTAATTGTCAGCTTTTATATGACCTCAGAATTCAAATCACTCCTCCCCATTAGAGGGAATCGTGGAGTAAAATGAAAATAAGGCTCATTTCATACAACAGTACAGCAGAGCACAGCTGTTGGTCAACTAAGCTTTAATGTAATAAACACATATATATATTGCAGTCAGCACTTGAAGTTCTTCTTTCAGTTCTAGCAATCCAAAAGAAAATACCATGTGGAGACTATGTTTACCTAAATAGTATTGCTTCAGGAGAAAAATTTTAATCACAAAAAGCAACCTGGTCTAGTGGGAGGTGTCCCTGGCAGGGGGGTTGGAACTCAGTGATCTTTAAGGTCCCTTCCAACCCAAACCATTCTATGATAACTGCATAATAAATTTGCTCCAAATCTACATCTAGAACAAGATCATTGGAGAGACATTGCTCTGTTGCTTCTGCATCTCCCTCAAATGAGAGTTAGTCTGTTTGTCACATTTTCCATAAAAAGAGTGTCTCAAGGAGATGTCCTGTTTTGAGTTCTTTGGGGTAATTTCCAAATTTATAATACATTTATACAATTAATACCAATTAAAAAAAAAAAACCACCACAGAATTGCTCATGCTCCAAATCAGCTTTTGTAGAAAGAGTATTCAATGAGCATTCAACAGAAATTCATTTCACAATGAAATTTCAGTAGTTTATACAGGAGTTCATGCAAAGGTTGTTCCCTGGATTATCTTTCTGTAACTTAGAAATTTTGCTTCCCTTTATTAAAAAAAAAACAAACCTGAAACTGCTTGAGAATAGCAGAAATTAGCATTTCCATGCAGAATTTTTCTGGTCTTTTACAGGCTCTTTTTCGCTTTTTTTGTGATGAAAAGCAGCAAGATGATGGCCCTGTACAATAAATACTCAGAGTTTCATTCTTTAGAACATTTTCAAGAGGGTATATTAATATATGGTCAAGTACATGTCACGCATATAGAACTTGGCCACTTAATGAATGGCCATATTAACTTGACTATTTTTTCATTAAATCTGTAAATTAAAAAGCTGGACTGTTATTTGGAAGGGAATTCTATGAAGGAAGCCCTCTTGGTTGGTGGACACCCTGTTCATTCAGTAAGTCTCACTCTTTGCTGAGTGACTGCATGTCTGTCTGCTGAGGTTTCCTCTACTGTAGTTCATTGGAAAACTGTCCAAATTAGTGTTTCAGGTGCAAAGATATCATTGGTTCCCCTTGTAAATATCACCAAATTTTAAACATTCTTTATTAGTGGCACAAAGTAAGGTTGAAGAATAGAGAACAGAAAAGCACTGTATTAATCTATTTGATATTTATGATTAAGACATAAAAGCAAATTTGGTCTAATCTGAAATGAAGTTTTCATACCACAGGCAGTCAGTGGCACATAATATTTCAGTGTATTTAATTTTTCTATATGTAAGTGGTGGAGGTCACAGAGGCGAATGTTGTTAATGTGTAAATGGACATGTACAAATGCCTCTAAGTATGCAAGACACCTATCACTAGGTTTTATAAAATAAAAATGCAAAATAAATTAACTGATAGGAAAGCAAGTCTCACAGGGTAATACTAAAGGCAAATTTATTACAGCCTTGAATTTGCTGAAGCCTTAAAAATATGAAAATAACTTTAATTGTAGCAGATATAATAAAACCATGAAGTTGTTCAGTGCTTTGCATCTGCATGGGAAACCTAATTTAAAACCTCTTTTTAAGGGAACACTAGTTTTTTTTTTTCTCCTTCTCTAATCTGTACTTAGACCTGTCTTCTGGAAATTTTTTGAAATTCAAGTTAGTCTCAACTACAGTCTCAAGGACTGACCTGTGCAGTGACTGAGGTTTCCAAAGAAGTGCATTAATGCAGAGATTCACAGGAATCAGAAAACAAAGGAAGATTTGCTCCAGCTATAGGAAAGGATTTTTGACACAGTGAGTAGCTAGTTTTTCCTGAACATGGATGTTATACACCTGGCTGCTTCTGAAAATACTATGAAGTACCTAAATACCTTTTTTTAAACCTTTATCTTAGGATTCTGTTAATGTTATTTCCGTGTACATTCATAAATCAGCTTCCTCTCATTTCTGATAAGGGCAACCAGGTTTTTATGTAAAGACTAGAATTACTTCAATGAGTCTTCCAAAGCAGGCACACAACTCCACAGAATTTCTCAAATACTCCCAGGATCTACTTAGTGATTTAATTTCAGAGCTATCCTACACTTAAGAAAACAACATAATAAATTGAACTTTGCACTTTCTGTAGCAAAACAACTTTCATCTGCTTCTAACCCTTTGCTCCAATAAACCAACAACAGTTCACTTACTCCACCAGTGAGAAATAATCCACGCTACCATATTCTGTCCCTGAGAAATAGTTACTTAATGCAAAATTAAAATAATTTTAGATAATAGCATGATTTGGAAGCTCTGCAGCAACTACAGTATGCTTCTAAAAATCAAGAACCCTGTTACTAGTTTTACTAAGCATTATTAGTGATAAGAACAAAATATAACAGGTAAAGAGATTGTGCTGTCTCTTATTTTCAGCAGAATATCTTAGTGCTTCACTGTACTGCAAACTTTGTTGGTGTGGACTGATGTACTTGTTATGAAAGTGCTTTTTTTTTTTTCCCTCTCAACTATTTTTAGGTTATATACTTCAGTAATTCACATTGTCTAGAACCTCTTAAGAACAGGAAAAAAATAATCATTCCAACTCTTCAGTCCCTCCCTGATCCCTATTCCCATTCTGTCTCGCTTGTCTCAGTGCTGTCTGTGGAATAAAAGGTTGAAGTCTAATAACCAATGTACCAGAATTAACAAAAACTGCATGGGGGTGTAATGGTGGTGCAGTTTGACAGCTCAAAGTTATAATCTTCTTGTCAGTCTTGTACCCGCCAATATATTTTTGTGTGGCTTTAAGAAAGAACACAGAAAAGAAACATTTCTGTGCTATGTATGTTTGGAAGAAAAACAAACCTGAGCTGAAGCACCTGTAGTTTACCTTGGGTCGAGTCACAAAAGGGTTAGGCTGCTCTGCTACTCAGATAAAAAGCCCAGTATGCACCCACCCAGTGCCTTAGTTGGCAGACTGGGAGAGGTGGGGAGGCATATTTGGATGACTGTGTCAGGCACCTGGAAGGATGAGCCCACAGACGTGCTTCACGTGGAAAAAAAAAGCCTCTTAAGATATCAGGGTTTTGACGGAACATTGAGAGGAAGCGGTTTCTAAAACAGAGCTCTTATCCAAAGGGAAAAGGGGAAACACTGTGGAAAAGGGGTCATAGCTTTCTTTTATGCATAAATACTCAGGACTGGACTGCAAATCAATTGCCAAACAATTGCAGAGAGTGAATATTTTTCAGCCTCACTGTTTTATGTTTCAGTTAATTTACATTTAATTGTACCATTGACAGTATCCATCTCTATCATCTCTAAGAAGCTCAAAATAGAAAAATAGAGAAATAGATTAGGTTATTTTTATGCCACTTTTGTTACATCACGAGGATTTCTTTCCTTTAAAAGTTATGAGTTCATGAAAATAAGAAATTAGCAACCAAGCTTATTACAACCCTTGTTTCAGTTCTATATTGCCCTGGTTGTCACATCTGTAACAATTTACAATCAAGCCATACTTTGTTGACTTTCAGTAGGTTGGAGATGGGGGGAAGGTTTCTTGGCTAACGCTTACAAGTTTCTTTCATATCTTGAGGTCATGTTTAGAGACAACATGATTTTGTAAAGCATAAATCCAAAAGATGAAGGCATATAGGACAATGCCATTTAAAAAACCCACTCTTTTAGTAATATTTTAGGCCATCTGTCAAAGTCAGCTTACTTTGGTGATTTTCCTGAAACCTACATATGAATTATGAGACACCGCTTCATCCCTAATGATTGCTATTATTAGAACTACAGTACCAAGAGTTTCTTTAAAAACTGTCATTAAAACCTTCTTTGGCGTAAGTACATAGTAACAACATATGTTTAAAACACCTTTTTCCCTTTTCACATATATCTTAGAGCCTGGATATTTTTTCTTCATGCATATGCTTTACAAACAGTTTGGGTTTTTTTTGCTTGTTGTTTCCCCTTAGAGCTGGGACTTCCTTAAACTTTTGCCTCTCTTTTCTTGTTTTAGGGGTTTATAAGACTGCCCCTTAAATTGGTTCAGGGAAGCTGTATAGCTCTGACTTATGATTAACATAAGAGCCTAGAGTCTTACTAATTAGAATGTGAGTTCATAGGCTCATGCCTTTCACAAGACCCAGCTCAGACTCAAGGGAGCCCAACAGCAACTCAATCAATCACCACTCAAAGACATCCAGCAGCTCTTGCTAAGGCTTTGTATAGATTTCAAAGTGGCTGAATGGAATCCATCAGGTGTGGAAATAAAGGAACACCGTTTTGTTTTCATAATAGAGAAAGGGGGCAACACAGGGATGGTCAAGAGCCTAGTCTTCCATTGAGTTGTAGGCCTTTTTGCAGGCACCCAAGGAGCTTAGAGCAGAACAATGAGTTAGGAAACTCCAAAGGTGATTATGTACAATTAAATTAAAGATTCTCATTAACTTGAAATTTCTACTGCTCTGTAACAGAAAAGTAATACCATGACTACAGTGCGCCACATGACAACTGCAATGTTCTTCCTGGAGGACTGTGGTATTTTGTATATAATATGTAAATGTATATTTTTATATAGGTACACATATATGCCTATACACTATATATATGCATATATAGAAATACATATGATACTGGAAGTCTTGACAATGATTACAGGGGAAAAAAATGAGACAGGTCTTGGACAAGACTTTTCCACAAACAGAAATAGAAGAAATTGGATGTTGCAAAAGAATGAGAGGAAAGATTAAGTAACTGAGTGAAATTATTTAAGCATTTTCTCTGTTTAATAGAAAATCTAATGCCAATCTGTGTATATTACACTAAATAACAAACAGTACAATAGGGAAAGAGATGTTATTGGTGGGTATAATATATGTACGCATGGCAAGCACATGTAAACCAGCAATGTACTAATGCTATGCATATATAAAAATCTTTGATAAAATAGTCCACAGAGAAATACAGAATCATTTAAAGGACCAGACTAATTGGGACATCATCTAGGACTATTTGACACAGATCCTGTACATCATTAACAATAAGAATTCCTAAGATGGCTGCACATCTCTAACTCCCTTGGAGATACAAAAAAAAAATCCTAAACAGAATAAAACAATGAACTATCAGTAAGGTAATCAGAAGATAATTGGAAACCGTTTAGCAATATTAGCAGTGTAACCGACTTGAAAGAACTTGATCTCTTGATATTGATAAATACAACAATGAGGTTAACAATAACAGTAAAAAATCCAATATGATAAAATAGGAAAATAAGAAAAGAAATCCATATAGGTGCATGCACATTTCAGTGCTTAGAGTTGTTATGCCATTAGATAATTTTGCATAATGGGTTTACTACTCACAGAATAAACTCCTCATAAAAATCAAATTAGTTAAAGAGCTAGCACACAATCAGCAGTGAATTGCAGAAGAATAGTTTTGATACTGTTGTCTGTTCATCAACAGACCAATTGACTGGATTGAATAGAAATTTGAGCAAAAAGACCATTTCATTCATTTTAGCTTTTAAGACAGCCTACAGCAATGTCTGCCAGTCACACCCACTTCAAACTAATTCCAAAGTGCTCCAAAACACCAAGCAGAACGTGAAAATCACACTGGGAGCATTCCCTCTATATTGCGCTCTGATATCTGATTAGTCAAGGGCTTTTCTTTGGTTTTTAATACCAACCAAAATAATGTCTTTCCTTCAGCTCCAAATCTTTTTTAAATTTCTCTCTATATATAGATGGAATCATCAGCCAACAAACGATACACATTTGGAAGGGCACTTAGGACCTTTTTTGTATCAGAATAGAGAAAAAACAATTGCTGGTGTTTTTTTTTTAATACTGCATTCAAAGGCTCCTATAAAGTCACATGTCCAAGCCTAGACGGTGATCAGGATGGAATTATGGAAAACTAAGATCTGCTCCTCTAGTTAGAAGTTAAAGCCTTGGTTCAATGTAATCAACATGACAGAAAAGTTAGTTTGTATTAACTAAAAGTTAATTTCTTGAGGTGATCCCTACATTATTCAGATTAATTCAAATTAATTATTCTTTGCAGAGAACCAGTCAACTAAATGTTAAACAGTTTCAGCTCATTCTAAATTCAGGTGAGTGGATGAGATGATGACCAGATGACAGACCAAGAATGAAAGATAACAAAACGCAAAACTATACCATAGAAAGAATCCAGTCTACAACATAAGCAAAAACCAAATTAGAGCAGGTGACAAAGTATTACTGTCAATAAATCCAAGTACAGGGCAGCCAAGATAGCTCATTTGAGATGCAAAAATTTGATTTGACTAAATGAAAACAATGAGGAGAGGCAAGTTGATCAATTCAGTAGAAAATAAATAACACTGAAAAAAAATATTTTTCATAAAGTTACAAACATTAAGTGGAAAAGAATAAAAACTTAAGAACCATAAGGTACCAAAAGAAAACTTCAGGAAAAAAACCCCAAACAATCCCCGGGTTTAGCAACATGAAAGTGCAGTTTGCAGCAGCTGCTACCAAAGTATTTCAATCACCCTGCAAAGATGAGCAGCTCCTAAACCAGCGGGGCTCAGTTTTTATCCATGCAAGAGACAGAAAGCAATTCTGAAGTCGTGGCAGACACAGTGATCTACTCACACAAAAGGGGGCAAAGCGGTATTACCTGCCAACTTTCCAGACCATCTTCACACAGCTCTGTTATGATACGTCATGTTGACTGAAAAATATGTGATATTTGCCTCAACTTGTAAATATTCAAGTTGGTGTATAACTAAGATAATAGTCTGAATCCCTGAAAATGCATTACTTCTCTGAATTTGGACACCAGTAATGAAAACAATGCATAGTTATCCCAGTGTCAAACGTTATTATTTTCTCCATGAAGAGCTTAGGAGTGTTACCACAGAACTTAATTGCAAATATATCTTGCTCTTACTCGGCTCCAGCTACATTCCTGATCACATTTTGCAGGTGCTTTAAATAACTCCTTTGGCGATTATGGCATGAAGTCTACTTCAGAATTGTAGCTTTAAGAATTACAGAATCATGGGGTTGGAATTTACAGATATGGGGTTGGAAGGGACCTTTGGAGATCATCCAGTCCAACCCCCTGCCAGAGCAGGGTCACCCAGATAAGGGTGGACAGGAACACATCCAGGTGGGCTTGGAATGTCTCCAGAGATGGAGACTCCACACCCTCTCTGGGCAGCATGTTCCAATTGGGCCAGTGGTGTTTTGTATGTATGAAAACACTTCACTGACAAATTCTGCAACATCTGCAGTAAACAACTTTTGAACTGATTCACAGTTTACAATGTTATAGGTTTTCCTATATTTAATGCACATATTAAACTCAATGCTCTTGAATATTCATCTTTTCACACACAAGTGGAAAGAATATTGTAGAAAACGAAAATGTAGAGTAGAGGGTTTCTTCTAATTACATCCTGACCACCAAGATAAGAAACTGTACTAATTTCCTAAAGAAAAATTAAAATTTAGAACTTTCAGAAATCATTAGGTCCATGTAATATTGTTCCTGAAGAATGATATTCTACAAATGGACAAAGATTCCACCCATTCATAACACTGCACACAGGATGGGGGTATAAATTAATTTCCTTATTCTTTTTCATATAAATACCTCATAAGATCTATCTCTTGAAGTCATAATACTTCTTAAGGAATGAAAAAAAAAGTACATCTCCTGGCTTTTCTTCAGTAATATTAAATTAGTGTGAGTTTAACCTTTTTCCTCCCCTTTTTTGAAGGATAAGCCTTTATTCAAGATATTTTTTGGGGAAAAAAAAAATGAGTTATGTGAAACTTTTTAAGCCACTTGCCTGGACTCTGCACTGCAGCTGGGAATAGCAATATCTATCACATCTACCAGTTTTGATGAAGTCCAGACCCTATAGATTACAGTGGGAAGTCTTTGCTATTAAAATCAGTGTGAAAAGGTGACAGGTCTTTCCTGTCAAAATAAACTTGTTTGTTCTAAAGCAACAGATCTGCTCATATGTGAAAATTCAAGATGAGTATTTTCTGCTTTCAAAGTACACAAACATTTTCACTGACAGATAATATAACATTCACTCAAATCAGAAATATTTTTCCTTCATAGTGAAAAACAAAAAAATCTAAAAGTATAACAGCAGCTGTGGAAATGTTATTAGAGGAGATTACTGTACTACTGTCGTAAGATCGTTCTGCCAGATAATAGTTTTGTTAAAGCAGAAGAAAATATATTCTTTCTTGTTTGTCATATTGGCCACTTTCTTGTTCTAGGGAATTTGAATTCTTACTGTAGAAAGCAATTAATCACATTTTTGGACATTTTTCCTTTAGTAATATCTATATTCAGTGTGTTGAAACAGTATCTGGCAAAATCTAACAACAGTTAAGATCACAGCAATTTTGTTGCCCATTTTTCATCCCCCTTTACATAATCTGTGCAATTTGGAATTTTTTTTTTTTTTTTTAGATAAAACAGTGCTTCAGTACCCTTTTAATGTACTTCTCTACCATAGAAAATTATCCACTGTCTTTAATAAAGAGTTTCATTCTGAAAGCTGAAATTCTTATCAGTGTCTAGAAATCACGCATTTGAGCGCCAATTAATGGACAACATTTGAAGCAGATTACAAGAACTATTAAATGAAAATTATGTTAGATAATGCTGTGAAGAGGGTTATTCTGCTATTATCCAATAAACCAGTGTTCTGCTTATTACTACTGGTTGTTTTGTAGTCAACTCATAAACGCAGCTGAAGATTATCAAGTTGAATGGCAAGGTAAAAATGGTTAGTTGGAAATGCTTGGACTGAAATGCAAGTATATGCTACTCTTGTTTACCAGGAGATGGTAGTTGGCTCTACACTTCTGTAATAATGATAACCATAAATTACAAATATTTCTACTCTTTAATCTCATGACTGCTAATATAAATGTATAAGCAACTCCAAGACCATGAAATGAAATCCTGGTATCTCCTTTTTAGTTGTTTCATAGCTTATGAAACATAAACGTTATGATTTTTTGTGAATCCCCCTAAAGTGCTGGTGAGCCAAGTTGATGATGATCAGAATATTCACAGGAAACTCATGGGTTTAAATCCTCTCAGGCAAGGAGGAAACTGAATTCGGGCCTGCTTCCCGAGTACACGCTCTACCTGCTATACAGTTATTGAAAAGGTCACCTACTCCTCCAACATTTTAAAACTAAGAGTTAACACTGCTTAGATGTTACAAGAATAGGTGTAGGTACATATCCTCATGAAAAGATTGTATGTGCTGCCCTTGCCTGGCTGGATCTATCTTCACAAGTAATGCAGAAATCCAAGGCTGAAATTTTACCTTGGGCTCATTTATACACAATTTCTGCAGCTTAACTTGCAGAATCCTGAACCATTTATTAGCTGGAGGCTCTCCACAGCTATAGCAATCATTTATTTGACATATTTATAAGATTGAAAAAGATGCATGATTTTAGGGGGTGGGGAGGGAGGGTCAACACATTGAATCAAAACAGAGAGCCACAGCTCTCCCTGAAATAGTTGGGAATGTTTTTTTTGTGAGCCTCCAGTTTTCAAATACAAGAGCAATGACTGAAATGCATCTCAGTATGTATATCATTAGTCTAATGTAGCATATTTTCTTGTCACTTTTACCTTCATGTTCCTTCTTTCCAGCTCATTACAGCCTGTTTCCAGCCTGCCATCACTTCAGCTCTGATCCTGATGCTGTTTCTGCAAAGACAGCACTTCTATAATAAGTTCTGTTGGTTTCAACAGAATTCTCATTGGGAGCAAAATGTTCACTTGTAGAATTAGGACTCTAGTTTGTAAAGTCTTCTGTTATGCAGTAACTAAATTCAGTAAAAAGATAGCATTTTATTCTCAGCTGTGGATTCCTGACAATTTTGTAATGAATATAAACAACATCATTAATTGCAGATCAGTTTAGGAAAAACAGAAAACAAAGCTCAATTGACGTGACAGTTGAAATATTAGATGAAAATGCATTGTTTTCTCCTGTGATGTTTTTTTGACAGTACTCATTCCTCACTTGAGTTTAGATTAACTGCTTTGTTCCCTATACTCTTCCCAGAGACAAATGTCAGGTTATGCTCATATATGTAAGCAAGTTATATTGCTTTTCTGTTTATTAAGTTATTGAAAGGACTACATTATTATTAAACTAGAAAGACATATCTATATCCTACAACAACAACAACAATCACATAAAAATGGATGGGGACAATTCTGGCAATACTGGCTTTTGCTGATATAGGTTAAAGTTGTTAGAAACACATTTTCAGCACATGAAACAATGCTGTGTCCTGTCACATCACAGGAGTAACGACTACAGCAAGATTTGCCTTTGCCTGCTTCCCATTGCGTCGGGCCATCATGAATTGCAGCCTAGCAATAACTGGCAACTTTCCCCAACAGAGCAGAAGACAAATCCCAAGACCAAGCTGCAAAACCATGAGGTACAGCCCTGTTTGTGAGGGAGTCAGTAGTGCAGCACTCAGATCAGTGCATGAGGTTTGAGAGCTCTCTCGTTAATCTACCTTCTGCTAACCCAGCCTCTGCTTTGTTACGTAGCTCTTCTGTGCTGCACTTCTGATGGAAAACAGAGAGAGAAACACAATATATTTGGGGAAAAACAATGTGTCCTCTTGTCTAAATAAAACACACCCAGAAAAGTCTTCAATGCCTTTACTATGGTATACCTAATATCTATTTGGGTTAAGTCATAGCTACGTATTCAGTCATATAAGTGCTCTCCATCATGCAGAATATACTTTTTTGCTTCTTAGTTCCAGGTGAGACACCTACCACATCACATTGAGTACCCACTTTAATTTCAAGGGAATTTTTTAAAGACTTTAAATTTATACATTATTGGCTTTTAATATTTTGTTATCTTTGGGTAGTTCATGCAGAAGGTTTTTCATTTAATTTTATCTGTAACCTTTTGAATTTTAAACACTCAAAGAGTATTTAGCAGAACTACTCAGTTCCGGTTTACCCTAGATGGTGGGCACCTCATCGCTATCAATAAGAGATGGATTTCTAGAAATGAGCAGAAAGACTTGACACCCGAGTCTCAGGTGATAAAAAAAAGCAAAAACTCCTTTGAAGACCATTTAGCTGCACTGATACTAGTGCAGAATTTGACAGAAAAAGCATTACTTAATTTTACTACCGTGAGATTTATTTACAAAAAAAAATGAACGTATTTGCTGAATTCAGCCTACTTGCTGCAACAATGATACTTTATTTTCTGGATTAATATAATTTCTTATTTCTTGAGCAATATTTGGTGCTGAAAGGCATTAAGTAAGTGAAATTGATGAAACACTGTACTAATGCTTAATTTCCTGTTTCACTTTCTTTTTCCCAGTTGTTACTGGTTACAAAGGTAACATTAAAAATCATTTGAGTCTGAAATATCTAGTTTTAGCTAGAAGTTAGAGGAACTAGATAGCACAAAGAAACTGGCATCATTTTGGCTAGCACAACTGAAGGTAAAAGAGCGTTATTGCTAGCACAATCTATAATAAACATCCTATAATAAATATTTATGAATAAACATCACATCTCAGACATCAATATTTTATAGATAAGTTTCTTTTACACTTTTCTTTCAATAAAGCTTCAGAAAACAAATAAATAGTTATTTTGTTTTAAGCTATGCATGACTAGAAGAACCTACACTTCTACAGTGCCCCTCACATAAGCTGTTAAATATGAACTTAGTGCTACCCAGGGAATGCAAAGGTACTCGGCTATGACAGAAGGTTTAACTGCTACTCCATATTCTATCCAGAATTCCCAAAGCCCATAGATAGAAAAGTCTCTTTTTCAAACTTAGAAGCCTACAGCTTTTGCTGTGCTCTGTTTCAGTTCCCCTTCTCCTCTCTTTTAATTGCTTAGGGAGATTAGCAGAACTGGCCCAGAACCCATCCTGCAGCGTTTCAGAGTGCTCTCTGGTTTTAGTCATGTAGCCAAATTGATTTTACCAATAATGTCTACTTTTACATGTTCTCATCCTATATAGCCTCTAAATTCATGATTTAATTTGACTTTATTTGGCTCCTGTTCTTAAAAGGATCATAAATTTGCCATTAATCTTTGATTGTATTCCATCTGCTCTCAAGGTGACTTCTATTGCTTCAGTACGTACTACAGAGGTACCTGCCAAACAATCTTTCTGCTGCAAGGCTATGTGTTTTTCCAGGAATAGTTGTATCGGGGTATTTCATTCTTGTTTCATAAGCTGATTATCAACAGCACCGGATCATAACATTCAATTAATTTGAAGCATTATATTTGTGCTTTGAAAAGCACCTTTAACTTCCCATTTTCTTTCTGACTGACTTGACCCAGTATCCAACTTTCCTATCGCTGAAGAAACAATCAGTATTTCCCAGTGTAGTAGTTGAACCTTAGCTTCTAGTTAGGGTAAGGTAAGAACATGTACATTGCGTGGCACGTTTGAAACCAAAGGCAATGCTTCTGGCACAGGAAACCTCCGAATCACAAACTTTTTGGAGCTGAAAGAGTATTCTGGGAAAAATCACTATAAACTTGCCGTGTTCCTATTCTTTTTCTTAGGCAGTATTGTGTTGGCCAGCATCATTAACAGGAAACTAGACAAGATAGGCTGTGGGTTTAACCTGGCATAAACATTTTCCTGGGTTTGTGCTAGCTGCTCTAGTGTCTTCGTCTGTGTCTGCTCATTTGTACACCCAGAGAGCACCCTGAGGTGTGAGAGAGACCTTCAGTGAGACCATCCTCCAGCAGCTCTAATCCAAATCCTAACCTTAGCAAACTCATTCCACTCAGGCAGGCAACACAGCACTAACAATGAAGAAAAAAGTAATGACACTGAGCAACAAGAGTTTCTGATTTGCTGATAGAGAAGGAACTGAAATTCAGCAGAAATTCTACTATTTCAGGTAAGCAAGGACACTGAAAATTGAGAGGAAGCTTCTCCTGGAAATAGCTTTTTAGTCATCAGTGAATTTACCTTTAAGAGATTTTATTAGTCTAACTTTCTGAAGCTTTATATGCAAAAAAAAACCAAAACACAAACCTTTCACATCAGCCACAATCTTAACTCCAGCTTTCTAGATAGGCAAGGTTCTCAGAACTTCTGTCTACTGAGAAAAGAAGTGGCTCATATGAACCAGCTTTGGTCCACCATTTACCTCTTTGAGCTTGAGAGTTCTATAACAGAATTTCTACATGGACCACATTTTCTGTAAACATAACACTTAAGCTACTTCTGGACTTATCCATAGGGGAAGTTCTCTGAACACCTTGAAAACTGAGAATAATGCTTTTGTTATTACCCTCTAACAACTCCCTATTCACTTGCCTGGCCTACTTAAACGCCTATCAAAATCACAGCTCCTAGTCTCCAGGACTTTAACCCAAACTGTAATCCTGAATAATAGCTTCCAGATGGGTAGAAAACCCAGGACTACTAGATAATTAATGGGAAGTGAGTCACCGCTGCAGGTAGCATCTCCCAAATTATATCTTCCAGCCCATCTGAATTAATTAAATTCACTTTAGCAGCTACATTAGCTCTGCAGAAGCAATTCTCTATAACCATATTCCAGCCAGCTCCTTCTGAAGGAGGAAGCTGCCACTAACTCCTTGAAATTTCAGAAGAAGCTGTTCACAATAACTGGCAATAACTCTTCTTCAAGCTCTGCATGTGGCTTTGCAGACGCTGTCTGAAACTCTTGATTATACTTCAGCAAGATACCCAACATGTCAAAGAGGTTGGGAAAGCAGTCTCCTGCTTGCCTCTGGCATTACAGTTGCTTCAAAACTGAGGTGGCTCTCTACTATAAACCTAGCCTTTCAGACAACCACGTTAATCAGGAATGAGTGAAAACTTAGGAAAAGTGAATTCCCAGAGACTGAGAGCAGCCATGGGTGATAGATTAATATTTAAATGGGATGAGATGGGATCAAAATGGGACAGGATCAAAATCCTGCCCTTTATTTAAGTACAGGGTGTCGGCTGGGCTCTGAGATGCTGCAGACTGCCACCAGTGCCTCTCATCTACCCTGACACCACAATTCTTGGTTTCAGGGCCGGAATTTATCCAAAAACTCTGTGATCTCTTCCCTACCACAGGCTGTCTCGAGCTGGGTTAGGAAAATGAGCCACTGCTTGAGCCCACTTCTCTAGCTGAGCTTTTAGGGCCCACACAGTACAGAAGGCCCCAAGGCCTTCCTGTGGCTGTGAGGCCAAAGCTGCCTCGAAACAGCAACCTTTCTCTTCAGTAACTTATGTACCTGCCTCTGTAGATAGAATATTAGATAAACAACTTATAACACCTTATGGAGAAGCAGGGCAAGGCTTTTGCTGGGCCCAGCACACACCAACCTGCTTGTTCTCTGCTCTCTCCACCTCAGGGACTGTGTGGTACTGGAGCTGTCCTGTCAGTGCCTGTGCCTTAGGTTCACCTTTTACTGTAACCACAGGAAATCTTCCTTTTGCCCTCAGCTCAGTGGTTTTCAACTGGAATAGTGCAGATTGAGTGAAGCAACTCGGATGTATCTGCCGTACCAGGGAGCAGGAACACCACCCGACGGGGAGGACCTGAGCGACGGAGAGGGGCAAGGCCTGGACTCTGTGGCTGGATCCAACCAGGAGCCCACCAAGATTATCAGGCAAGTCCTGTGGTGACTACCGGGCCAGGACCAGACTGCGCTGCCAGGTCAGGATCAGGCCTGGTGAGGGGAATTGAGGTCAGATATAGCCCTGGGCATCGGGCACCTCCCCGAGGAGGGGAACAGGCCGAGATCCAGCCAGGATGGGGGCCTGCAGACAGGCCCAGCTCAGGAGGGCCCACAGCCAGGCCCTGTATGTGGGGATCCAGAGCCCAGCCCTGCTGCAGTGTCACTGGGGCAGGGGCTGATGGCCCCATGGGGGGCTGAAATGGGGTCCTGGGCAGGGTGGAGGCGCCCCGGAGAGGCTGGCACAGCTGGCAGGGCCCTCAGTGCCCAGACCCACAGTTATCCAAGTACCAAACTAAGGTAAGAGAGTTATTATATTCACCTTGGTATTTGCCATCAGGCAGCAGAGGGAACTCATAAACATCACCCAGATCCTTGTTACAAAGTTTCAAAATTCCTAACTGTGGTCATAACAATCTTCTCTTTTTTCAGCATCTTATATTCAGTGGATAGTTGGAAGTCAGTTGCAGACTGGTAACAAGTCTCCCCTTTCCTCTTCTCTCATCTTCTATAACCTCTCTAAACCTATATAAATGTAACCTACGCAACCTATCTAAATTCAGCCATCTTTAGGGTAAACTACATCACTTGCTCAAGTATCTAATCCAAAGTTAATTTTATTTAGTGGCTTGATTCCCAAAGATGGGCTCCCTCCATAAAGCATCATTTGGCCATGCCCTAAAAGGTAACTTTACACGAAGGGTCACAGCCTTTGACGTATGTGAGTGTTCAGACATTAGTAGTTTTAATTCCCTCCCAAAGGGCAGTACCTCCCACCAAATGATGCTTGGGCAGGACAGATCAAACAGGAAAAATGATAGTATTTGACTGTATTTAAATTCAGGATCAGCTGGATGTTCTGACATGATTTCTCATCCACACCTCAATCCAGTCTCCATTTATTTAGCTGTGCATTGAACTCTTACTGTGAGTTTACCTTTATGTACCTGAAAATACTAACTATGCAATAACTAACCTCTGAAAAGGTGTATGCAATGAACATTTTTGTTTTGTTAAAATACAGCAATTAAGATTGATGAAGATGACTTGCTGATTAAAATATATGACTCTTTCTGAATAGAAGTTAAGGTAGTTGTAAACTCATTTGCTTATTTTCTTTTTATAGTTAAGGTCTATGCCATACCCACAGATATAATACAAGTGGTTTCCTTAGCAATCATCAGATTCTGCAAGAAAACATAAATTCAATATTTCTAAGTAACAGTAACAGAGAAAACCAATTAATTCCAGAATATTAATTTCCATCTATCCTAAAATTATTAGCAACTCTTCCAAACTGAATTACAGTATAAATTATTACCCTTCAAAGAATAAATCTCTCCAAATTAGTTTAGTGAATTTTCCAAATTAGTTTGGAAAATTAAATGAAAATCATTTGCATATAGGTGGTAGTAAACAACTTTCCACTTTCTATCTACCTATTGCAGCATTTTACATTTCAGTTAGTATTTTAAACATCATTAAAACCTAGTAATGATAACCAAATCAATTCTGTATTGCTGAAACAGTATTTGCCAGTGTTTTGATCATAAAGCACAGAAGCAGACAACAAGCTGGTTTACAATCTCAGTTTGCCTTTGCTGGATCCACTAACTTGCATATACAAAAATTCAGAATAACACTGCTGACTCCCATCTACGTGAAGATAAATTTTCAAAAGGGAATTGGATGTGTCCTTTGTAATGAGATTTTTCTTAAGCGTGCAAACAAACAGGATGAAAGAATAACTGCTCTAAACTTCTTCAGTCCATCTTAGCCCACTTCTGACTTTGAAGCCAAGAATAACAGATCATATTAACTCTTGAGCTACTGAGGAGCTTAGTAATCTGAGGAGTTTACTAAATTTAGTAAGCACTTTTTCAGTTTCATATTAGCTAAAGAAAATTACAGAGATTTTGTTTACTGTAAGAAGTGCAGGATGCAGACATTGATATTAATTTTTTCAGCATTTCAATTTGCCTAATTTAGAAATAAAAAAACCTGGCTCTGCTACATGTCTCCTGAGGAGACTAATCACGATCATCAAGAGAGGCTTTGCTGATGTTTTTATCATCTGTAAGCCTCATTTACCCAATTTCTTTTGTAATACCCTATAACTGATCCAACAGATTTTCCTCCACTGTCACTGAAATCAAGTAATTATACCTCAGACTGCAATTTTCAGAAAAAAATATACCAACCTTTAGCATGGACTAAGCTGGTGCTATGCTCAAAGTCTTGGCTTCTACAACCCTCAAAAATCCAGGAATGTTGACAGCTGATGGGGCAAGACTGTCCTGGGCAACAAACCAGCTAGACTTATAAACACAGCTTTAAACTAGATTTAGTGAGGGGAAGGGGGTGGAGTTTTAAGCACTCAAGAAGACCCAGGGGCTGCTGGGGCATTAGGAAGCAGCAGAGCAACACCTGTGAATTGCCTCAAGGGAATTAGTGCAAACTGCACTGAAAAGGGGATGTGGCCAGTAGTCCAGCTGGAGTGGCTCTATACCCATACGTGCACTATAGGAAACAAACAGGAGCTGGTAGCTGCTGCCGCCTAGATGGAAAGCTGTGACCTGATTGCCATTGCAGAAACCTGGTGGGCTGAATTACATGAATAGAGTGCTGTGATTGATGGCTATAAACTATTTGAAGGGACAGGCAAGGAAGGAGAGTTGCCCTTAATGCCAAAAATGGGATGGATTGCACAGAGCTATCTTTGAAGAACAGCAATGCGAATGTCATGAGCTTAGGGGTGAAAATTAGAGACCAAGCCAAGAGGAAATACCAACTGTAGTTGGTGTCTACTACAGGCCACCTGATCAAGAAGAAGTAGTTGATAAAGATATTTGAAAAGTGAAATACGTAGCTATGGTTTGTATGGTAGCTAGAGCTTGATGCTCTCAGTTAAAATGTGGCAGCATGTTTCAAAATCTGACTTTTTTTCTGTGAGTGAAAAAACATGTTTCTATAATTTGGATGACAGCTGACAAATGCTGATTCTTCCATCTGTTTCAGCTATGTGTGGGACAGCTATGTGTGGGACAGAAGGAGTGGCCATGAAACCTGTTGCACAGCCCCCCAACTCAATTTTTATAAATTTAATACTAAAAATAAGACTGTACTTTCTCCAATAGTATAAGACATTGCAGGAAATTATTAGTGATCTAAGATGAAGCAGAAGAGTTACTGTCCCATGTATGTTTTGTCCAAGAAAAACCTACCTTTACATTCAATTGGTTATGGCCCATAAATTCAGCTTCCATCCAAATGTTCATTTGTGTAAGAAGCAAGAATTCATATGTCTCCATAAGAATAATTCCCCAATGACCTTCTCTGAATGTTTTAAGACCAGTTTGCACTGCTAGTAATCCAGCATGAGATCATCCTTCGCATATTCAAGTAAAAGGCCAATGGCTTAGGCAGATAATGTTATTTTGTACAAGCTCAATTGTTGGAAAACTTCCATTCACTCCCTGGGTGGCAGATGATATCTTAGCAATGGAAATATTAGAAACACTAAAAATTAAAGAAGTCATAATTTTTGCAGTTATAGAAAGGAACAATCTTTTCTCAAGGTAAATTCTTAACATCTTACACAACAGGAGCAGGATTTTTAATAAATGCAATTACCAATTTTTTCAAACATTACAGAGAACTTCATTCTGACAATCACAGAGCAAAATATAGAGCAGAGTAGGCAAAATGTAATTTATATTAGTACAAAAACCTCATAATTTCTAATCTCATAACAAAAAGAAGATGCTGAAAAAAAGACAGAACTAGGTCACTCTTCACAATGGTGCAGGGAAATGTGATGATATGGTGTATGCTAACTGGTTTAGAATTGAGGGAAAAAAAGGTTAGTATCTATTTTCACTATGCTTGGTTACATATATCATTTAATACATTTATATTTCACAAATACTGATTGTATTTCTGGCAGTGATAAAGGCATATAACATTTTGAAATATTTAGTGTAAAATTGAGCTGTTCGCACTCATGGGTGAGATATTTCAGTAGATCTGTACATTTTCCCCAAGATACAAGGACTCTATGAAAGAACTAATGCAACAGCTGTAATTAATTTTCCTTTATTCAAAGCCAAATTAAAAAGTACTTAATCAGCGGATGCCAGAATATAGACCCTCAAAGAACTTTGATATGATACAAATACTTGAAAATTACATAGGAGCAGGCATAAACCTTTCTTTGTAGGATCAAATTAAGTCAGATGAGTTATATGAGGACTGAAATTAAATTGGTCCAATTATTAATTCCTGCCCACACACATTTGCAAAGAGGTATTAAGTCAAATCTCTGCTCATCCTTTCAATTGAAAAAAAGTGGTTTTAGAATCTCTCCTTTCTTGTGCCTTGATATTACTGACTACAGTTTGTCAGAAACCAGAAAGTTTTATTCAACAAAAATAATTTTAGTTGACACATTTTCTGCAGAAGGTATCAACACTTTGCCTGGGTTTTTATGAAAAAAAAGTGCAAGTTTCCAGTTTTTTTTTACTAGAATCTTGCCCTTTTCCCAGGAAAGATGCATTTTCCAAATAAAATTCCGTTCTTTAAAATCAGCTCTGTTGTAATCATTGTTAAAGAGCAAAAAAAGTTAGAGTGAGCCATACCTCTGTTGATGTGCAGTGTAGAAGGCACAGTTTTCAGACTTATCAGGAACTCCAAACGCTCTGCTGATTACTTTTGGACATTTTCTGTACTGGGTTTAGTTCAGACATTCAAACTTTGTGGAATGTGCTGCATCCCAAGCTGTGTACCCACTGAATGAATTCAGCCTGTTATTTGTTGTGCAAACCAGCAGTAGGTATATCCTAGAACTGAGTAAGACCTGAGAATGAGAAACACACATCTGTGTTTTGACAGTTACCTAATTAACAGAAACAGTGTATCGAAGTGAGAAAGGTTACACAGGAAAGGATATAAACAGGAAAGTTGGGAAAAAAACTTGACAACAACAGCAAGAATATGTCCATTTACACCCACGAAAGCCAAATCTCTTGCATTTCTTAGGAAGGGACAAGGGAATCATCCTTTCTTGCAATTAAAATTTAACAGCTGAAAGTAGCAGTTGGAAGTAAAAAGGCCAATAAAGTCAATGTACAATATTGTACGTTAGCCATAATCCAAGAGAAGAAAACCCAACATTTTTTATCAAACATAACCTTCATATGTTTGTGATTCTTCACAGGCATGCTTAAGTGGTTTCCTGAGCAGCACAGCTAATGGAACCCGTTTCCCCATGGTTCACGTGCATGTCTGATTGCAACACCCACCTGCTTTTTCCATAAATGAGGTATGTATTATGACATTTTCCCATTAAGACTGACTAGTGTCTGATACGATTTGGTGGCATCATCTGTAACCTTTCCCTCACTCAAAGCCATTTGTGAGTCTCTTTTATGGACCAGAAAAATATTTTTCATTAAATATGCATGAATGCTCTAAGATCTTTAGTCTCCTGCCATTTTTGGCTGAAACTGGTCAGTAGACCCATAAACACACAGAACCTTCAAACTACCCTTCATGATCATTATGTTACCTTCCAGAGCATGTAGGAAAAAAATGAAACTTTGTGTAAAATCCCAAAAAACTGTTCAGTAACAACCACCCCAGACTATTTCTGATGTAGTAAATCTACTCAAGTTTATCAGGTCCAGTTTTAACATAAGGAGAAAATGTGTATGGAACCATTTACAGTTCCAAAGGTTTTGCTTGTTTGATTTTTAACTCAGAATAAACAGGTAACAAAGGGAGAGTAAAAAAAATTATCAGATTTGAAAACTATTTGTATAAAATCTCAAGCAAAGTTACTAATTTTTCTGAAGCATGTGAGAATGTAAGAATGAGATGAAGTAACGAGTAGCAACAATATAACAAGAATTAGGGACCGTAATGAAGCAAAACAAAAGGATCAGTGAAATAATAGCTGTTTGTGTTCTGTTCACATCCCATTCATTCACTAGACTAAGAGCAGCATTTTGTTTATTGACCTCAGTTAATGTTCCCAGGTTATAAACAAAAAAAGACAGATACAGTGGTATAAAATGTGAACTTCGCATGCCACAGAAGGTCTGGCCTCTCAGTGAAAAAGCTGTTCCTCAAAGTCATGAAATCTTAATTTTCCAAATTACTAAAATGACAAATATAGGCCAGGAGGAGTTTAGAACATGTCTGTAAAAGAGACTTGTCGTTAGACGAGCTTCTCAGTACCTGCAACTGCAGCTCCAGTAATTGGGTCTCTCAGGTACCTACTCTAATTCTGAACAGAGAAGACTGACAGACTTTATGTCTCCTTTGCATAATATTTAATAACTGAAAGACATACCAGCATTCTTCACAAGCTCAATAACGCTTTATTCTGCTTAATGAATGGTAACATTTCATTCTTTTAAAATTTTCTTTTTCCCTTATTTTGCTGTATCAAAGAAATTACAGAAGGCCTCTTTCTCTAGAATAGGCACAGCTCAGGAGAGGCCAGTTTATGGAAATAGAGCATCTATTTTTTTCTGCATTTTGATCGTCCACAAGTGGGCCCCAGTAGGCTGCCATGTCAAAATTACTTCCTGCAGTGCAGGGCAGAAGTTAATAATTTGCCTTAAGATGACTCAGTCTCACCAAAAAAAAAAAAAGAGAAAATCAGAAATATGCAATGCCAAAAAAATTAGAAAGATCTCATCTTTCTTTTCTTTTTTTTTTTTTCAATTTGCTTACTGGAATAATACATAAGTGCAAGAATGCTATTTACTGCACAAGCTGTTTATTCTTGTTGTTGTCCTACAATACTTGATAACATTTTGAGAAAGATTCATTTTATCGTGCTGCTTCGTTTTAACATGCAAGTATTAGAAAAATAAGAATTCATCAGCAGATAAAACAACAAAGGAAAAAAATTTTGGTGAAAGTATAGAGAAAGTAAAAAGGAACTGTATGAAAGTTTGCTGGAAGTTTAGGTAAGGTAGAAAAGAAATTGAGTGTTTTTCTACAGCAAGCAATTGTGGCAGGAGAATTTGAGAACTAGAGACACTCATTAAGTGAAAGTGACCCACGCAAGAGTAGCAGGGCAGTGCTTATAACAAGTCATGCCTGGAATGCAAGCATTGAGAGGGATATATTATTCAGAAAAATATAAAAAGGAATGTAAAGATCATTATAGTAAAATAAAACGGTGTAAAACACCAACAGATGTTCATGGAAGAGACCATGGAAGGCTGCTTTTAAGGTTCTTAAATATAACAAATGCTAAGGGATATTATAAGTGGCTGTCATCTCCAGCAGCTCAGGGCCCAAGGCTTCCACTGGAGCAGTCTGTTCCTGAAGGACTGTGGAAAGGACCTACGCTAGAGCAGGTCACGAAGAACTGTAGCCCATGGAAGGACTCATGTTGGAGAAGTTCGTGAAGGACTGTCTCCTGTGGTAGGGACCCTATGCTGTGAGTGTGAGGAGTCCTCCCCCTGAGGAGGAAGGAGCAGCAAAAACAATGTATGATGAACTGACTGCAACCCCCATTCCAAGTCCCTCTGCACTAACTGGGGGAGAGGTAGAGAAAATAGGGAGTGAGGCTGAGCCCATGAATAAGGGAGGGGTGGGGAAGGTGTTTTAATATTTGGGGTTTATTTCTCGTTACCCTACTCTGACTTCTAATTTCCCTGAAACAACTCTGTTTTGCCCATGATGGTAATTGCTGAGTGATCTCCCTGTCCTTATCTCAACCCATGAGCCTTCCATTATATTTACTCTGCCCCGTCCAGCTGAGGAGGGGACTGATCAAACAGCTTTGGTGGGCACCTGGCGTCCAGCCAGGGTCAACACATCACCATAAGCCATTTGAAGATGAGCAGAATTATGGAAGAAAGTTGCATGTGCCAGCAAGTACACGTGCAGAGCTAATTCCTTTCCCTGTTACCTGTGATCTTATGTATACATAACATACAAATTCAGTGTAATGATATCCACATACCAAAGCAGCATTGAATATCACTGCTCCATACTCTATTTTCAAGTGGATTCAATTTATTAACTTGTGTTTATAAATATTTATCAGACATATAACATGACTGGCTTGACGGGAACAAAACAGATGGAGCATATCAAGTTGTAAATATAAATAGTGAGACACTGAAATCATTAAACTCAACAGTACTTTGCCATTGAATTCAGGCTGAAGTGAGGACAAGGATCAGACTTCAAAGCGTGGCAACAGCAGAAGAGCTGCGTATGTTTTTATAATAGTTCTCAACTATTTTAAAAGCACCATCAAAGTGCAGAATAACAGAACGCTATTGCGATGCTTTCAAAGGTCTGGGGTTCTGCTGGTGCTCGGCCAGATGCCATGATGCTGACAGAGCTACACTAAGTGCCTTCTTCTCAACCTGGTACACGGGAAGCTTCCCCCAGGTCTAGTTTATTGCTGAGATTTCCTGGGAGGAATCACTCCTGTCTTTTCATGTGGATGAGTATACTGGGTCTGGGAAGGAGTTAATTGCCTTCATAGCAGCGGTGTGGTGCTGCATTAAGGATTCGTAGCTAAGCCAGTGTTGGTAGCACACCAGTGTTTTGGCCATTGCTGAGCACTGCTTGCACAGCCTGGAGGTCTTCTCTTTTTCACCTTCTGCCCCCGCTCCCTTCGAGTGAGCTGTGGTTGGGCAAGAAGCTGGAGGGGACACAGCTGGGACAGCTGGCCTCAATTGAGCAAAGGCATATTCCATACCATATGATGTCATGCTCTGCCATAAAAGCTCAAGGGTAAGAGGAGGAAGGGGGAACATCCATGGTTATGGCATTTGGCTTCCTAAGTAACCAAGATGCTTGCTGAGGCCCTGCTTACCAGGAATTGGCTGGACATTTGCCGGCCCGTAGGAAGTAGGGAAGAAATTCCTTATTTTGCTTTGCTTGTGGATGCAGCTTTCGCTTCACTTACTAAACTGTCACTATTTCAGTCCATGAGTCTTCTCACCTTCCTCCTGCTTTCTCCCCCTGCCACAGGAGTGGCAGTGAGCAAGAGGCTGCGTGGGTGCTTGGCTGTTGGCCAACGTCAACCCACCACACTGGAACACAGCTTATTGAGCTCCTCAAGCTAGAACAAAAGTAGTTGATGTCTTTGTCAGGGAATCCTCTATAAGGTTGAATTACTAGGCTAAATCATACTTAGGATACAGCAGTAAGCTGATTCCTTTCAAATATTTTCATGCCAAATGATGTGATTGTTCTCTTCAGCTCTGTGGTCCATTTCCATACGCAGATATTTTCTACTAAAAGCTGCTTTGTAATTCTGCTGCAGGAAACAGAGGGTGCCATTGAAATATTACAAAACGGGGTGCAAAACCTACTACAAGTCTGTGTGGGAGAAATGATGAAGTAATATTCCATACCCTTAGTTATCTGTATTCAAATAGGTCTTTCAAACACCTTTGGTGGGCAGAAAGTCAGCAAAATCATATGTAGATTTACTTTATAAAGTCAAGTAAATATCTGTTTAGGAAAAATTTATCAAAATATCCTATAAGCATGCATCCTATTCACAACGACCTTTACAGCTGTTTGATTTTAACATTCATACTGTCCACATTTTCTGCACTAACTTTACTAAACGTATTTTTAATTCCATTAAAACTCTCAGCTTCAAGTTCTGCATAAAATATCAATATTATTGATTCATTCTCTTTCTGTCCTCAGGGCATGGTTTAATTTCACATCAATTTGTATAATGAAAAAAGGAGTGAATCTGCCAGAAATTAATGCTAAGAGAAAATGCTAAAAATCAATTAAAACACCTTAACAGCCACAAAGATAGTCATATCCTTTTACTAATGAAGGAAGATATATTGCACCATAGAAAATCAGAGCTGATCTGATACCTATTTCCACTAGCAGATTTTGTACTTCAGTTGGCTACAATGGTTTTGTACTGATGTATTAGAATTTAATTTGCCCATTATCAACATTAAATTTGTGGAAGATTAAGTAGACAATTAAGTCCAATGGAATGAAAATTTAATTATCAAATTAAATCATCAAATATATTTTTATCCCTTTGTATTTCGTTAGGTATCTATTTTTGTTTCATCAGCATAAACCATCTGTACAGCATGAGTTCTACTCGCAGCCAGTACCATCAAATGTAAAAGCAAGTGCATGTATTTTAGATACTCTAGAAGTCCATTTTAACAGGACAAGGTACTTTTTTCTCAGAATGAAATCTTGCTCTTGATTAATCATTGAAAGACTTGCCATTGAATTCAGCGGTCACGAGAGTTTATCCCATGCATAAAAATTTATTAATCTTGTAGAACCCTAAAGATGTTGGCTGGAAGAAACTTCTAGCCCAGCTTTCCACCTGAAGTAGGACCGCTCATCTAGCCAAATCTTGAGAACTTCCAAGGGTGAAGTTTTTACAACCTCCTAGGGTAGCTGTTAGACTGTTGCTGGATCAAAGTCATGCTGTTTAAAGTCTGACCTTCAAAACCCTTAACACTGGCCATTTACATTAAGTTAAGAGCATCAGGTGCTTAGCTCTTCTCAAAACCAGATCTTTCTTGTCCTCAGAGAGTTAAGTTCTAATTTTTTTCAGTTGCAGTCTCTCTGTTCCTTAAACATATGATTTTCTGTTATAATTGGCACATATTTTGGGATCATGAAGGTCATGTCAGCCTTCCGGATAACATGGCCCAGTTGCAGGCCCCACTGTATTGCCAAATACCAACAACATAAATGTAAACTATTTTTTTCTTAGGAGATACAAAAGAGATTCAAAGAGTTGGGTGATACACCTTCACCAACCTCTGTTACCTAGATGATGGGTAACTGAGATCTGAAATGATATTCTGTTAGCTGGGACCTGTGACAAAATTCTGTTATTGGGAATGAGATTCCATATGGGAAGTTTTCAGTATAATTCAAAAAATTAATTTTCATCCCTTATATAATGTGATGGGCTCTTAAGCTGTCATTGCCTTTTACCCTAGTGGTAGTTAAAATGCAGTGAGGAAAAGATCCCTAAGTATATGTGATCTTCTGATTGTTTGTTGTGTTTTATCAATGTAAGGCCATGAACATTGATATTTCAGAATAATATAAGATTTTATTAAATCAATAGAAAAACCTTTGTTTTACTAACTTTTAAAAACGCATGTTGGAGCTTTTGTTCCCTTCTACTGCAGCCTTTTTGAACACTAACCCTCCAGACCTTTATTCTTTTAAATATAAGCCTGCTAGTGTATCAAAGTGGAGACCAGTAGTGCACAAAAAGATAAGCTTTTACAGTGGCAATTCCAGAATTCTATTAAATAAAATTATTAAGGATTTTAAAATAAGTGGTCAATTTATCTTAGGCTAGGAGAGTTGTGCCAACTCTATCAAGCAAGACTTTTATTTGGTTGCCCATTCCTATAGGTGCCTTAAAACGCTGCATTTTCAAAAGTGTTTTAAACCTTTAAAAATGCAGATCATTTGCCTGTCATATTTTCAAAATCACCATAAATACAATGTTTTTGAAAATCACAGCAGGAGCTGCCGACAACTGTTGAATATCTAATCCCAACAGCCTGCCTACCTAACATATTACATAGTGAACTACCACTGAACTACCACTGAATAACAGAAGTGTATGCATGGCTTTTGTCCCTTACTTTGTATTTTCCATTCAATCCCCCAGATGATCTACAAGCCAAATATCATCCTAATTCTGAAGTTTAGCAGTTAATCATGAATAAAAATGTCTTTCAATGTAAGAAAGACAAATATGGAATTTAAAAGTAGATTTCTTTCTTTCTTTTTTTTTTCTTTCATTTCAAATCAGCATAGCTTCTTAGAGTTTAAAACCAGAAGAAACTTTTACAAATATTTTTAGTGACCTTTGTATAACACAGTTCATAGGACTTTCCTGTTTTACCCAAAGGTATCCCAAGGGAAGAAAGCAGTTCTTTGTCGAATGGTTGTGGCTTGGGTTTCCTCTTTGTTAAAAAGGAAACAATTTGTTCAAATCTTTCCTGGGGGAAATACTCAGAAATACAACTAGTATAGAATACAGACAGCAGTAAATTGGATTTATGGCCCTTAAAATTTGGCTGTGAAGGCATGCAAGTTGAAGCTAAAGGATAGCCTGGAATAAAATAATAATAATAAAAAAAAAAAGTGGTAGAATTACTTTTTATGACGAAAGTATCTTCCTGCTTCTTATGTCACAGATGTTAATGTGATCCTCCTTCTCTCTCGGGCATTTATAATTAAATAAAATCATCATTGGTATCTGTATCCAGGGTGCTTGAGCAGATAATCAGGACTGAAAAATCAATTTTGATCTCTGCATCTCTAAAGTCTGACAATCAGTTAGAGACTCTATGTGATTATACCTTCTTCTGTCATATCTGTGCCCAAAAGTTGGATTATTTTGATGATAATATGAATGCATCTGAGATACCCTTGACAGAACAGTTCAGATGAGTTCACCAAGATGTTTTTATGGGACAGACCATGACAATCCTTACAAGACCCTATTTTCTAAAAAGGGCTTATTGAACTTGATTGTGTTATTTGATTTTTCTTTAGGTTTCACATTTTACAAACAAGACAACCCAAGTTAGAGAGCATATATACTATACATCATTGTTCTTTTTCAATGCTTTTGAGATAAAACTAAGAATTTAAGCTCTTGGGTTTTTACAAGCTTTTTTACTTTCAGAGCGTCCACTGATGGCAGGATAGACCTGATTTGCAAGTTATTTCCAATGTGAAAGCTTGAGACTACTGAAAAGCAGAATCACTGTGTTTAGAAATATGTGGAAAGAAGTCATTATGAAATAAGTTTCTAAAACATCCAGAAAAATATATTTAGGGTGTACAAGTATGAAAGAATAATTGCCATTTTTTACATAAATTGCATATGCTTCCAACAGTTAGAAACTGCAAATTAATACAGGGGATACTAAGGATAGAGTTGAGTTAGTTGTAAATTTACATGATTAAAAACAGCAGCAAATGAGTAAGACTGATAAGATGTTTCTGACAGAAGCTGTTGATTCAGCAAAGACTAAATGTCTTGGGGGAGCAGTCTAAATTTACCAAAACTCCATCAATTTTCTGGCAGAGATTTTGCTGATGTATCTGGTAGCATCTCAGAAACCAACCTGTCAGACGAAGGAAGAGCTGAGTTTCCAGGCTCCTTGGCACCCAGACAGTTCACCATGTGGACAGCACTGGAGCCAGAGTAACTCTTTCTCAGGATTTTAGCATTTTAGATTGAACAGAATAAATTTTCCTGGTGCTGTTCTCACTGGTACGTATTTAGACAGAAGTAAAGCTCAGGGATTCAAGTGGCAAAATCCTCTTGTGTATACTGAGTATCAAAGTCCAAGTTGATGTGAGTATTGGCTGTTGCTGTAATAAAGATCAAAGACAGAAAATGATGGAAAAAAGGTGAATACAGTAAACACAGTTTTGTTAAAATTTATACAACACAAGTCACAAGGAAGCAAAGTCTTTGAATGTGAACACCATTTTAGGATTATATTCAATATTTTCAATTTTAGGAATAAGACTGTTTTCATTTCCAAAACACCATCCAGGCCTAAAATCCTGCTGAAATTAGATTTCTCCTGCATTGGCTTAGTCCTAATTTTCATCAAAATGCTCGATAAACATAACATTAGTTTCAATGACAGATAAACAAGAGTTGTCTGTGATTTGACTGTTTACAAGTATTTCATCAATTGGTGCTTTCACACCTTTTTGTTAAAAACAATGTAACTAACTAAATATATTATATTTATATGATAATGTAACTAAAATATTACTTCATAAATGTTTAGGTTTTAAAAATTAGGGTTTTAACTGCTGACAAATCCAAGCAAGAATAGAGAGGGCTACCCAAAAGTACCCACAGGATACCCACATGGCTGAGAGACACGGACTCAGAAATCAGTAGAAAATGGGACTTCTGTTCAGCATGCAGAATAATAAAAATCTTCAAATTCAACTTACTTAGCAGCTACTTGCTTACATTAGCCCAAATCTCTCTAAAATCCCATCTTCTCCATGGTACAATCAACATTGCAGAGAAATATGTCTATCCAGTAGAGATCCAGAGGCTGCAACCTGCAAGTGTGCTAACCCACTTCCTTTGGAAAAGCAAAGAATGAGTTACTTTTTAAATGTAGGTCTGTACAGTAAGCTAATACAGGAAACAGATATTAGGGAAGTAGGAAGTTCATGTTTCCATCTTCTGCCCGAGGAGACTGAAAACCATGTCTCCTGCATCCTGGAAGAACATCCAGACTCTCAAACAATAAGGTTTTTCTGTGCTTTTTACTGAAACTGCGCCAAGGGCAGGAAAACAAAAGATTCATTAAGCACAGATGAGAACCTTCTTGTACCATTAAACTGCAGCATTTTTCACCTTCAGTAATAGATCCTCTAGTTCTGGTTTCTGAATGAAAAGCAACTTGTGTAATTTAAAGCAAGCAGCTCTAACTTCTAAACTATTAAATAAAGGGCATTTAGAGGATTAGATGGCCAATCAGTGGGGTTTTTTTAGGACTTCAGGATTAAATTAAGGCAAAGTACAAAGTCTCCCTGCTTGTGGCTTAGAATCATAGAATAGTTTGGGTTGGAAAGGACCTTAAAGATCACCGAGTTCCAAACCCCTGCCATGGGCAGGGACACCTCCCACCAGACCAGGTTGCTCAAAGCCCCATCCAGCCTGGCCTTGAACACCTCCAGGGATGGGGCAGCCACAGCTTCTCTGGGCAACCTCTTCCAGTGCCTCACCACCCTATGGTGGTGAAGAGATCTATGGCTCCAGGTATATATTGATTTAAATATGAATTGATACTTGTCTTATTTTTGTAATGTAAATTGCAGTTTTGCGTCTACTAGCATCCTTAATGGATGTACCTAATTAAAATACA
The DNA here is from genome assembly GCA_033628505.1 of Tringa tobata. Lineage (NCBI taxonomy): Eukaryota > Metazoa > Chordata > Aves > Charadriiformes > Scolopacidae > Tringa > Tringa tobata. Next base: position 8,793,643 of record JAHREE010000245.1, read on the forward strand.
AGACACTTAATAGGTGTTTGAATATAGACATAAGAAGATACAAATACTGTCTAGTTTCTGCTTTATTAAAACATGGCATATTTGAGCATCACTTCTTTCAATTTTAATTTTAATTGACCAGTGCTTAGGAAGTACTCTTCTGAAAGTGATGAAGGATGGAGGCTTGTGGCTTCTTACTAAATTAAATTAGGAAAGTTCCTTTTCAGCATCCAGATTTCACTCCAAGATCAGTTGTTCTACAATAGCATAACTTACAGAACTCTACTTTTTGCATCTGACCAGAGTTTCTGCTGGTTTTGTCTTTCAGTCTCACTAAGTAAGATGTCTTTCATTAATTTCAAATTATTTTGATTTATGACTGATGCAAAGGAAGTCCTAATTTCACATCCAGTCTGCAATTCCTACATTTAATAAGTTTTTTCATTACCATTTATTGCAATCATTTGTTTTAATACTTTCTTTTCTCTCCAGATTAATGTTCAGTGCACAGCGAAATTCTGTCTTGCAAACCTCTTAATTAACCATTATAAATACATAATTCATTCATGCATTAAAACAAAGCATTTAATGCTTTAAAAGAAAGAAAGAAAAAAACCAAAATGCTCTTCCCCCACCTCAAGAACAGACAAATCCTGACTGCTGAAAGCTCAGTTTTAGCAGATGCTGGGTTTTGGGTCTCTGATAGTGAAAGTTATGAGTTAGATATCTAGAGAGGGTAAAAGAATTAATCAAATGTGCTCTTTTCCAAGCAGTGGTGATGTTTAAAATGCCAGCAAACCCTAAGCACTCTTGTTTGATTTAGGTCCTTAAACTGCTGTCTTTTGGAGGTATTCTGCTCAGAGCAGTGGCTAATCCTCTCCTCTCCCTAATCCCTCCTGAAGTGCCTGCAGCTCCTCTCTACCGTATAAGGAATTCGCGTGGCACTTGGGTCCACCACTTTTATTAAGCTCTCTCCAAAACACAGGGGAAATTTTGGATGCAGCAAACACAATGCAGAATGGACATTCGGCTGCAGGAGAAGTCACCTAAACTAGCCAGGAGAAAAAAACTGGAAAAGAAGGTATCCACTAGAGTAGTCACTGAAAGCAGTATTCCCTGCTTCCAGGTGGATATGCTGACATCTACATTCTCCCCTCCTTATTGTCCCGTGTTTGGTTCTGCATAGTATCCAGTTTGTTTGTTATAGCATTCTCCTGAAACTTGGACTCGTGCTACCACAGACAGAAAAGAAATTGGAGCATCTATATTCCCATATTTTCTCCCTACCTTGTTGGTAGGAGGGTAAGAATCAGGGCTGAAGGACCGGGGAGAAGATACATCTTTTCTGGAGTTGGGCGTACTTTGAAAATACATAACAAATGATGCTCTGTGAGCAAAAATGAGGGGAATGCAAGGCGATCCTGGCAGAGTTAGGTGCAAGCAATGTATTTGGGTTTTACCAAACTTTCCACGCTGCAGCAAAATCTCTTTATCAGTCATTCAGGTACTATGGGAATTAATTTAGTGGAAGTGTAAGAGTCAAAGGAGTTTAGATATCAACATACTATCATTTCACAGTACGTATATATTACACACTAATACCTGACTGTGTCTCCAGAGCATTTCCCCATGAACAGTTGAAATGCTGTGTTGGTAACAGACATGACAGTAGTTAAAAGATGAAAAATGAGAATACACAGGAACGCAATGATGTACTGATTGAAAGCAGTGAGTATGTGAAAACTGATATCTCGGGTTAAGATCTAACTTTGGAGGCGAAAGCATAGCTATTCCTCATAGAAAAGCTAGAGCGTGTATAGATTTCAGTGCAGGTTTGAGGTATCAGAAAACTCATAGAACATTTAATAGATAATTAAATTTCATGCCTTAACATTTGCATTCTTTTTATGTAGTCCCAGCTACAGAAAGAAACAGTTACAGGGGAAAATTACCATTTAATTTGAGACATCATAGAAGTGTAAGAAGTTTCTTCAATGGATTAACACTTTCATTCCATTTGTAGGACTGACACTTATAAACAGTATGCATAGCATTTAATAGACACATAACCAAATATGGAAAAATAGGTAATAAGTATTTTACTCTATTCAAAATAAGAAAATAAGATTAGAGTAGCTTTTGTGACATTCATTAATCTTATTCAAGGAAAACATTGTGTCAGTATAGTCTGTGTACCTTTTAATGTTTTTGACAAATATAAAATATTTTGCAAGAGGCTAGATGATGGTCTTAAAGGAAAAAATCAACCAGACACCACTGAATTAATTCATTCAGCCGTATGGTAATATGTGTCTACTGAGGTTCTCATGCCCTGACAGTGATTTTCTCATATCTAAGGTTCCCACTTTTGCAAAAATTCACTTGCAATAAGAGGGATCGGAAGTATAGCACAATAAACATCTCACTTGGGTCTGTCAGGTTTTGTAGCGTGTGAGCAGTTTCTAGTTTGAGCTCTCAAAGCAATTTTTCTTTTTGTCTCACATCACTGATAAGGTGCCAGTGATATATGGGTCAGTTGGCATCTGCTGAGCATTGCCAATCTAAAACAGGTAAAATTATGACTTTGGTATAGTGACAATTGATTGTAAATTCTAGCTCGATAAAGTTAATATCTCAGGCAGAAAGAGCCAGTAACTGTCATTCTATTCTATTCTAAGATGAAAGCCATAATTCCCATTAATATAAGATATTGTCCAGGTCAGCAAGAATCCCAGCAGAAGCTCCAACAAACAGTTCTCTCACTCTGCTGTTTGGCAGTTTCCCAACATATATTCATTGTCTGATATTGTGACAAAGGCAGAGATTTCTGGTCCTTCTAACAGCCTAAAGCAGAAGAAGTGTTTGAATGGTCCCATCCCCTTAAAAAAACCCAAACTCCCCACCTTTCTCTACTAATAGACCCTTTTCTACTTTGTCCAGAACTGGACACAGAACTCCAGATGTGGCCTCATCAGGGCAGAGTGATGACCTCCCTCGACCTTCTTGACACACAATTTTTGATGCACCCCAGGATGCCATTAACTTTCTTGGCCACAAGGGCACATTGCTGGCTCATGGTCATCCTGTTGTCCACAAGGACTTCCAAGTCTTTTTCCACAGAGCTGCTCTCCAGCAGGTCAGCCCCCAACCTGTACTGGTGCATGGAGTTATTCCTCCCCATGTGCACCACCCTGCACTTACCATTGTTGAACTTCATTAGGTTTCTCTCCACCCAACTCTCCAGCCTGTCCAGGTCTTGCTGCATGGTGGCGCAGCCTCCTGGTGTGTCACACACGTTCAGTTGTTGCTGCCCCGCTGTTATTTGTTGGCAGGATCACCCATCAACCAACCTCAACAACCCAGGCAACCTGGCTCTCGTGTGATCTAGCTCCCCATCAGGATGCTCTGAGATGCCTGGGGGCATGGGCAGGGGCCCAGGAAATGGCTTTTGGACAAGTATGCTCTCGGAGGAACATTTTAGCCTCCTGCCCAGATATATCCTGGCTTCCATTTTAGCAACCAAACCCAGATAAATCTATTTTTCACATTATTTTCAAGGGCTAAGAAGAGTATGTGATCTTAGCTCTTGTCAGATTTGGTTAGACTCAGTGCTCCTGCGAAATATTCCAACAGTCTCTTTAACAAGATAATTAAACTAGCCGAAGAAAAAAAAAATGCTTAATGTAGTAGCCACTGCAGGAACTGTCCCATCATCCCGCTGCTCAAATTTCACATGTTAAAAACCCTGACGTGTCTGTAAATCAAGGAGCTGTTTTTATTTGTTTACCTGTTGGGAAGCTGGTGAAACTTTGAAGATATTTATAAACGCTCATATCTCCCATATTAAGAAGAGCAAGCTCAATACAAAGCACACCTGAGCCCACTGAATTTTGTCAGATGTCTATGTCATCTCATTGTGCGACTTTCCAAACTACGTCACCCCCAGTTTCAGTTTCTTAATGAAAACCAGTCATTTTTCCTGCTGATTTGATTTAGTATCTTAGTGGATTTTGTATTTGTTTATGTTTGAGATAAATTCCCTGTTCTGTTACATCTCCTCTATTCTTTGGAGTATTATTGTCAAAATCGTTATGCCACTTTTGCTGTCTATGCAGCTGAATATTTTAACAAGTGATGAACCTGAACTAGGACATCAGGTTGATGCTCCCTTATAGTTTAAATACATGGAGACGCAGTGCAAATTTAGGTCAAAACTACTCAAAATAAAACATAAGTTTGTTTAATGATTACTTAATTTTATGGCATTCTTTCCCTTAGATATAAGTGTCAGCAAAGTCAAAATAATTCATAGTCAGAAAAGCTATTACTGGGGAATTGGGATAATTCAGATCATATTCCAAGTTGATTTTCAAGAATTAAAGTGGTGTATAGGGACATTTTTATCCAAGAAACCTCTCCACCTCCTTTATATTCTCTCAGAGAATTCATTCTGGAGAAGATTTAAGCCTGGGAGAATGACCTGAAATAAAGAACAGCTTCCCCATGGCATAGCCCAAACGGTTTGAGGTATTCATTAGAGCAGGAAAGGGCTTAATTGCTCCAGCTGCTAGCTGCTGCCAGAAGGAAACTTGGATACAAGGCAGGGTGGTAGCTGCAAATATCCTTGGTACGGAGGCTCCATGACAATCTGGAGTAAAAACCTTATCTCATGTTCTTTGGGGAAAGTTTAGCACAGTTTGAAAGGGCCTGTCCACTACTTTTAGAGATCGGTTCTTCAGGCTGAACCAAGACAAGCTTTGTCTTGGTTGGTGGCACATAGGTAAATATTCTCCTCAAACATTGATGTGCACACACAAAAGTATACACACGGGTTCCTGTGGCAGAACTTTCTCAACAACGATGTTCAAACTGCAACAGATCTAACTATAAAGTGTTGTAGGAGAGCAATCTCATTTCTTCATCTGGGTTAACTCAATGCCCAAAGCATTATTTTCATTATTTCTTTAAAAGCCTGGGCTAGCTCCAGGCTCTGGGTCCCACAAGCTTTGAGGCTCTCCTGTGTCTCACCTCAACTTCCTTCTATAAAAAGGGAACCTGCCGGCATCCAGCTCCAGCAGGTTGGAAGCAGTTCTCAATCCCTCCTTCCGCAGGGTTCCTGCAGTTCACAGCTTCTCTACATCCTGCTCTGAACTCCGTTCCAGGCAGCCCACGCTGCACCCAGCGTGTCGTAAGCTGCTGCAGCAGTTCTCCTGTTTCTCTGCTGTAAAACTTCTTCAGCTTTTCTGCTTTCTGACACTTTGCCCTTGCTCTGATTCCTGCCTTCTGGGAGGAGGGTGTCACAGCCTGCCAAAGATGATGTGCCAAGAAAGGGGAACGCATCTGCTTGCACATCCTGGCTAGCTCAGCAGAAAGAGGATTGATTTACTAAAATTTATCTTTGGAGACGCTTCTTTTCCTTCATCCAATATAATCAAATAAACCAATGAAATAATCCCTAAATTGCCTTTTTTTGCCTCTTGTGCTTAAACTCGTAGCACACCATCTCAGTTCTTCCTGATATGTATTAAAGTCACACTGACTAAAAAAACAATAAAATCAAAAGCACTTTGGAACTGAATTAATTTTAAGTCTAAATGGTTAACAAAATGCAGCTGGATTTTTAAGAGCTAAGTTGGATCTTTAGTTAGGAATAAGATTTACCCATCTAGAGTCAGGAGCAAGACAGTGTTTGGAATGGAAGATTTCACTCTAGAAGACTTTTATTACACTCTAGAAAACTTTTATTATTAGTTAGATCAGGCCCTAATACTCTGGAAAATCCCACCCTTTGTAAAGTGTTAAAGACTTGGTGGTTTCTTTATATGAAGCTTAGATCAGCTGAATAAGAGGCAGCTGGGGTTTGTATGGTAATAAGAATTAGAATTCATTGCCAGCGGTCAGAAAGTGAGCACAATAAATTATAAAGCCAAATAAAATTGTCAAGATGCATTTTTGAAAACTCAATGATTTTTCAAAAAGATTTTCTGTATCTTTCGCAAAGATTAGATGCGACCAAACAACTGGAAGAAAACGAAAGTGCTAATTGTGAGTGTCTGGGCAGCTGCACAAATTAACAATAAATCTGTGTTCACTGAATAAGGAAAGAAATTCAAAGACTGTGCTGATGGGAGAATGAAGTCTCACTGCACAGCACAAAGCTGCAGGTTAGGGAGCATGTTCCAAGAGTCAGAGGAAAAACTTGCTTAAATTAATCTGACACAGTACAAAGATTCTTGCCCTTACTATTTTTTTAAATTAATGACTATTGTATCTTAATTCATCTGATACCCAGTGTCTTGGCTATTGGTAGCAACAAGATTAATGGCATCTCTTGAAATATGGCTGCAGGATAGTGAAGAATCTTGTAACATTTCTTAGGAATTATTTTCCACTGAGCCTTCACAGAGGGAGGATAGAAGCCAACCTCTAACTAATGAGGGTTTTGACACAGTTCTTCTTGGGGGCTTTCCTAATTACCTACTGAACATTTTTTATTCCATTGTGTGAAGCAGTTGCTGATTTCTGAACATGTGATACTCAGTCATGTGGCCTTGCTGCATCTGTTCCCATTGGCTACGTGAGGTCCTTCACCAAACAAGTTTCAGAGGAGGAAACAGATCGACAGTGGAAGCACTTATATGAAGTAACATTGCTCTGGGTAGGTTTTTGAGGATGAATTTTGGAGTGCATCCATTCCTTCAAACAAAAGATTTCTGCCAGCAAGGTTTAAGATGGCTTTAAGGTGGCATCCAAGAAAGCAAGCATGTAGATAGCTGAAATGGGTAGGATATACTGTGTATGGAAGTTCAGGGTGTATAAAAAATAATAACTTATGCTTAAGGTGGTTGTTCTAGAGCCCATAGAGAGATGCTCTTAGGGCTCATGGATGTATGTATTTCATTGTCAGTTGATACCCATAACTGAGAGTCATTAAGACAGGGACAAGAATCATAGGCAAATTCATGAAACACAGACCAAAGTTATCCTAGTTATTTCTAGGAACTTAAATAGGTTTCTTAAGTCAGATCCTGGTTGAGAGAGTCTCCTTTTCTAGTCAATGGAAACTGAGAAAGATTTGGTACAATCTGAGAAAGATTTGGTACATAAAAGGGCCAAATCAGCTTCTGGAGATACTTAATTCACTTTTCACTGGATTTGTCTCCTTCTGTCCATCATAGAAGTCCAGAGGAACTAGGCTCCTGGGAACCTCAATTAAATACCTAAAATTTGTCAGAGTAAAATGGCCCCAGGAAAATGGTTCCAAAAACTTCAAATGCACCAGGCTCTGTTGTAATTCAGTTAACTTTCAAATTAGTCAGAAAATGTGATCAAAGCAGCACATTAAGGCACTATTAAGAGGAATACACTTTGATCATGACTAATGAGGTGCAAAAGCAGAAAAAAAGAGAAAACTAGAAAACTTCAATGAAATAAAAAGATAATTAAATGTAAGAACCAATCTTCCTCCACACTGTTTTATTGACAGTGCAGAGGTTAATATCAGTGCATATTTAGAGAGATACTATTATCTAATTCTCTAACCAGTTCTTTTCAGAAAAGCTGAGGCTACTTTTTCTGAAAGTAAAAAAGATCTAACATAAAAATGATAGGGTATAAATGGATGGCTTAAATGTATTTTTTCCATACCAGGCAAAAATTTCCAGAGTTTGGAAAAAAGGGTGAGGCTTTACTGCTTTAAGAAAGGACTAGTACCAGCCGAATAATGTACCCATTAATTAAGCTTTGTATCTCTCTGTGAGAGATAAAATGAGTGCCCCATTTATTGACAGAAAAACATGGATTAAATGGTTTTTCTACTAAGAGAATTAATACTTTTAAATTTTAGGTCTATCATTCATTTGCCAGATCACACAATGCCTCTGGTTTATTGATAAGAAATCTGATATTGGTGCCTTTTGTACTGCAAAGTCTATAAGCCACACTACTGGACATTAAGGATGAGGACTCTGTGCTCTGAAGAACCAGCACAATAAATACGTGTGGTAATAAAGCTAGATTCAAAAAGAACTGAAAACCTGTTAATTTATCACTGTTTATCTTTAGCTTTTATTGATCTGAAAAGGGCTGTGCTACCAAAAGAACAAATGCCTTATAAATGATGCTGAACCAACAGCTCCAAAGTATCGTCACAACTGTTGGTAGTATGAAAAATAATAAATATAACACAAATAATACTTAAGGTCTTCTGTTAAATTTCAGCAACAACTGTTTATAAATAGTACATCAGAAAATAAATAGTATATAACTATATAGCATAAGCATACTGTATTGATACTATATAGTTATACTATATAATTACATAGTACATAATTTATAGTATATACGTAATTCCATATTAATAGTAAAATGTTGCTATAAAGTGTATTATAAAAATATATAAATCTGGTATATAAAAACCAGATTCACTATTATGTCAACTTTTAGTGATACGCATGTGGTAATCTAAATAATGATATAGAGTCTATAGCCTGAATATGATACAGGATTTTACTGACTGCTTCTTTAATGAATTAAAATATTCATATTTTTTTTAATTCAAAGATCTGAAGGAAACAAGCCTGTCCCTTTCATATTATGAGCACTAAAGCTGTGGAAAAAAAGTAAAAAACTTTCTTGCATAGGTAGAATATGATTTATACCCACTGAGAATGTCATCCATTGCATTAGTTTTTTTGACCTTTTCTCATTGGTGAATGATGGACTGTACCATGAAATAAAAAAAGAAAAGCAAAAATGCTTTTAATCTTGCTAAATGGAAATTCTTTTAAGGTGTGAATTAGAACTATCTTGTGGAACTTATTGCCAGAATATCGCTGATCCTAAAAGTTCATTGACCATTCTTTGGTGTTGTAGAGGGTGACCTCCAGAAGTAGCTTCCAGCTTCAACTATTCTGTGATTCTGTGGCCAAAATGATTAACGCTTTAAATAGCAAGAAATGTAGTATAGTCACACATTCATAGGAATTGGTAAAAAATACACTGGAGGGGAAAAAACTCACCTGCATTAAGCAACTTTCCACAGAAAAAGTAAAAAGAAATACTGCCTGGAGAAGTAGTGCTTTTTTAAGCTTGCACTTTAAATCTTTGGTCAGAAATCCAATCCCTGCTTTAATATATACTCTAAAATGTATTACGATAACAGTCAGTTCTGATAAAAAGTAGCAAGACACAGACTCCAGCTCCAGTGAAGAATTTACTTATGAAGTGTTACTGAGTCATGTATTAGATTATTTTAGCAGTGAATTTCCTTTCTTTTCAGTTACCTAGTTTTAATTTCCTATTTTTCAACTGCTTGGTTTTTAAAATACTAAATCTGACAGTGAGTTCCTCTGCCTCTTCTTGGTATTAAATAAAGTTGATGGATTTTTTTGACCCACAAGTTTAGTTTTAGTATAGTAGAACCTCAAGATTTATGCTACATTTATCTATTTATGTTTATTATTTATTTTATTCATTACACCTGTATGTTGTCTCAGTCAAAGAAATGCCTTGTTAGAAACTCAGGGTCATCAAATGTAAAATGAGATCATGAATATAGATGTAAAGTGGGTACTTTAGAATGCCAAAATGAGCGAATTATGACTATGATACAAGTTCCAGACCACTGAAAGACAGCATTTTTCTTTATGTTTTCAGGGAAGTGTGCAAATGATGCAAATATGGAACATGAGGGGGTATATTTGTAAACAGTGAGGGTAAACATTTCAGAAAGAAAAATGTGGCTAAAAGTTTGAAAAAAAAAATTCTCCTTAACATTCTGACAAGAGAGGAAAACATCACTTCCGAATTATTACTGTTTTCTGATACTTAAGATGCAAATATTAGATGATAAAGACCACATGCAATAGTTTTAAGTTATGACATACAAAAGCACAATTCAATTAGTGGTAGGTAAAATTTTGTATCTGTATCTGTATGCCTTTAGCATACATTCTTCTCTGATTATAAGAGAAAGTAAAAATTGCTTTCAGAGGCAGCGAGTGTTGGGAGAACATGAGTGATGCTCATGGACAAAGAAACGAGTCCTGGAACACTACCTGGTCTGTGAAGCTAAGCAATGTGTTAGTCTGATATAAACACTTAAAAACTAATATCTGGAAAATTCAAGAGTGTTATGTTGTAAGCTACACTATGCTGTGACTAAATATTGATATTTCGTATCTATATGGGTCTATATATGGAGTAAATTGCAGAGCTGGCTGTTATTCTTTATACCAGACAAATGACAGTTTTCAAGCTGGGAAAAGCTGTAGCTGGGAGACATTTTATTAAGCTGCATTTCGTTGCCGTATTTTAAGCAGAAAAGAAAGTAATAACAATCCAATGATGAGATGATAATGGAAGATTTGGTAGCTGGATGCTGCTGTAGGTATTCAAAACCCACCTGGACACGTTCCTGTGCAACCTGCTCTGGGTGGACCTGCTTTGGCAGGGGTGTTGGACTGGATGATCTCCAGAGGTCCCTTCCAACCCCATATCATTCTGTGATTCTGTGATTCTGTGAACCATTAGTGTGTTTCTTGGCACTGAGATTTAAAGGAGGCCCATCACATCTTCTGCTTCCTCTTCTCCTGCATTTCAGAAAGAAAGGGTGATATCCCCAGGCTTGGGATGCTTTCTGGCTTCTGTTATCAAAGAGGTTCTTCAGGTTGGAGGCTGATGATATCCTTATATTTGTATTCACTTTTTTTGAAGAGTCTCTGTATGTATAGTTCTTCTCACTTTTAACCAGAGATTGGAAACTTTCTGAAATCTAAATTAGTCTAACAAGTTTATCTTCTTTTGATTTACCTCTTAATTGCTTCTATATATATTATAGGAGTTGTATTAGCTTCTCTTCATTCCCCAGTGCTCCCTTTGGTCGCCCATAGGTAGTAAGCTCTTCTCATCCTTTTATATGGGCTCCAGCAGCTTTTAGAATTCTAAAAATGCCTTTAGTCCTGAAACTCTCTCTGTTTTAAGCTGTTTAATTATCAAATAGAAAAGTAAGATTATTTATTGAAATGCTGGGCTTTTTGGTAAGGCAAAAAGTAAAACATCAAAATTACTGAGTTAATTGAGTAAAGCAGCAGCTTGTTCCTATGCCAAATTATCAATGAATTCCTTACTTCTTATTAAAATGTGTTGTGTAGCAGAGTTAAAAAAAAAAAGGGGGGAAAACAAGCAAAAAACAGTGAATATTTGTTTACACTGCTGATCAACATGTCTAATAACCTTTGTTAGCATTTCCATGGGCAACTGTGGTTTTCAGCATTTCTAAATTCATAAATTGCTCTTTGGCCACAGAGTTTATGATTGACAGATGGTGGCTGTGCAACGTATTTTGGAACAACTGCAGCTGACAGACTGTAGGTGGGTAGCACATGTAGCTGGCCAATCTCAGTGTTCTGTCCACATATGAATACTACAGCATAAGGTAATTTCTTTGTTTGTTTCCTATTATTTAAATACTCTGAGTGTGAGTACAGAATTTTTTTTGAAAAGGACCAGTTCTTCAGATGGTGCAAACTGTGGTCACTCGAGTGATCCAGCATGGAACTAATAGAATTGTTTTGATTTAGATTAGCTGAGGATGTGACCACCACTACATGTATCAGGAGTCACAGAAAGATATAAAGAAACTCCGCTACAATTTGTAAAAGTTTAGAATTTTTTTTTTCTTCATACAGAATGAAAAAAACTTCAGCATTTTCTGTTGGTTTTATCCATTCAGCTGGCAAAATGGTATCTCAGGCTCTGATTACGCTCTACAAGATGCTTTCATAACATGAATAAATAATCTGTCTTTTATCACAAGAGCACCAGCAGGCCACTGCAAAGGTAAAAATGATTTGTACAGCATTTAAAGCTTTTCTGAAAAGGGAAAAAAAAATGGACACGAAGAAAAGGGATTTGGGCGTAATAGGTATGAAAAGCCTCTTGATAAAATCCTAAAGTTAAGTAAGCTTTGCTCATGAGATGCTTCAAATGGAGTGAATATAAGCACCGAACATCAGAAAGTGCAGTTGGTGTAGTGTGTACTACAGCTAGTAGTAGATAGACCTGTTCAATGAAGCTTTGGGGCAAAATTTTTTCTCATGCAACAAAAGCAGAGTTAAAAACAGCTCTGCTGATTTTATTGCTCAGAACACCCAAAGGCTTGTCCCTGAGAGAAATCGTTTTTTGGAACTCTTCTGTTCTTTGAAAGGTCAAATATAAATCTTGAAAGATCTCAAGAACTTTGTGTCACTTTCAGTTCCAGGATAATGACATTTCATCTTATTAAGGGAATTACTTTAAAAAAAAATAAATTCTCTGACTAGAATACACAGCTTTCAGACTTTGAGCAAGACTTTCCCCTGCTTGTGCTCCTGGTTAGTGAAAAAAAAATAAAAAAAGAAAAAGGAAAAAAGGAAATACTGACATAGCACCAGGAAGAAAGCTGTGTTGCCTCTAGCACTCATCAAAATAATTAGGAGAATGAGGTGGATTTCTGTCTACCTGCACAGGGCGCAAACTTTATAAATATTGACACTGTTGCTTGGGGAAACATGAACTTAACAGCTCGAACCAGAGATACTCAAACTAATTAACTATTTCCGTGTAAGAACTGCAAAGGGAGTTCTGTTACAAAACTCTATTTTATAATCACATTATATTTTACCTAATTATTGCTTAAGTAGAAGCTCAGGGCCAGTTTCATTTCGAATTATTCATGTGTTTGCTTCTTGAGTTGAACTGCTGGTACTGTTGTATTCAAGGATTCCTCTAGGTGTAACCAACAGTATACAGGGAATTCCATCTGACTAAGCCATTTTCTGTTGTCCTGTATTAACTCTGTTCAAAACACTGTCGCATGAAGTGCCTTTATAAGAGGATGAGCTCAAAACTAAATCAGTTTTAAACAGCTTACATTAAATTTGGAATATTCTTTTTTGTTCCTTTTTTTCTTCAAATAAGCGACCCAATGTCCTTAACATTCCCAATTCACATGAGCATCAATATTACTGGGAATAATACCTTTCCAAAACAAAAAACGTCAGGGGACAAAAAAGTCCACGAATGCTTTTCCAGGTGGTATTAAGCCAGATGATAAAATAAAGGTCTAGCCCCAAGAACAGTTGTACTTATAATATATATATATCTGTCTGCTTCTCCAGTGTAAGTACAAGAACCACACTCACTTACTAACCTGGAAGTTTTTTCCCATAATAGTGTCCAAGGCCAGGCTGGATGGGGCTTGGAGCAACCTGGTCTGGTGGGAGGTGTCCCTGCCCATGCCAGGAGGGGTGGAACTCAATGATCTTTAAGGTCCTTCCATCCTGAACCATTCTATGATTCATACTTATGGATTAACACACTTCAGTTATCCCTGGCTCGATGTCATTTCACTATCAATAGTGATGTCTAATGTTTGAGCTCAATGGCTGCTTGCAGCTACTCTCCTTCCATCAGTAGTTAGCTTACAATAGATTACTGGGGTAATATAAACAATATCTGGATAAGGAATGGAGTTTCCTAGTGACTAGCAGCAAGAAAGATTCTGGTGGAAGAATAAATTAAAATATATTGACGCTTAGGCAGATTTCTTTTAAAATTCTGGGAGTTTAGTAACAAATGTAAACTTAACAGAGATTTGGTAAGATACCATAGCTCTGTTTGATTGTGTTCTAGGTTAGAATGAAAGTGTCTTTCATGCATTTTCAGAATATACTGTGTATGTTTTGGGGGAACTATGAGTTATGTGTACATAAAGCATGCAAATGTAGGAAAGGTCACTCAAAGCTAAGCTAAAATTTATATTAGTGATATGGTGCTTTAAATCTTAAGTTAGTGTATTAAAAAAAATGGCATATTCTGTTCTGCTTCTGAGCAGGAGCCAAATACAAAACATTTTTCCACATATCCCAACAGAATGCTTCATTGTACTCAAAGGTGAGTAAAGTTTTAAAGAAAAAAGGGACAAAATTTAACAGCATTCTAATATATGCAGATTAGAGCCCTTAGATACAGACACCAGATATGTGCTTATCCTCTGGTAATTCTTATCCTAATCAAATGGTAGTCTACCTGTCTGTAAGAGGGTTGTCTGCCTCCTAAGGTCCAAAAGCTCGAGGTTTAATCAATCCTGTTCAGCTTCCCCATCTAACCAGTGCATGGTTCAAAAGAGGGGTTGATGTGGTGCTGGGAGATATGGTTTAGTGATGGTGTTGCTTTTTGTTTGTTGTGTGGGTGTTTATTTTTGTCAGAATTAGGTTGACGGTTGGACAAGATGATCTTTAAGGTCCCTTCCAACCTAGAAGATTCTGTGATTCTGTGATTCTATGGTCTGAGAGAAGGAAGGTAGTTTGCTCCTATAAGAAACTGGGTGAAATAAGGGCTGGTAGACTCTGATTTGAAGATGGAACTGAGCCAGTTGTGTGGAATGCAATGATCAAATGAGTGGTAAAAGTTGCTGAAGGTGGTTTTGGTCTTGACTTCTTTCAATGGGTTGGGGGTTTTGGATGCTGAGAGGTCAGGGCAAGGTGGTAGCTACGAGGAGAAACTTTGTGAAGAGGTGCTTAAGAAGCAGAGGGAAAAGTGCTGTTTGGAAGGTGCAAGTAGGAAATGGCTGTGAAAGGGAATGTGGTCACCAAAATACCAAGCAAGAAAATGTGGCAGATTGATAAGAATAATCACCAGGCAGGAACTTTTCAAAAGTCATAAAATCAGTGTCTTCCATGTTGGGAAAGGGCTAAAAGCTGCTGGCAGAAGGGCAAAGGGCAGGAGAAACTTATCTTTTCTAGCACTCAGAGCAGGGTAGGAAGCAGAACTAGGAAGATGTCCAAGAACTTCTAAATCAGCATGTAGAGAAAATGAAGATGGAAGAGAAGGGTAACAAACTTTCCTTTCATTTTAGAAGTTCATTTGGAAAGCAGACTATTGTGCAGTGTGACAAAAAATGCTTGACAGAAAAAGGAGGAAATATAAAAAATTGTAAGTCAGGAATTGGCAGGGAAAACGGGCTCTGAATTTGTAAAGACACCTTTCGTGGTTGCCAACTCATTTAACTACAGAAAGAACTTGAGAGGTGTGTTTTGTAATTAACAAGCATGAGGTGGAATTGGCTGCTGTAGATAAGAACTGAAGGGAGACCCAAAAATAAGGTGTTAGCTGGAATCTGTCTAACTGTGCCAGGTGGGTACATGGAGAGGTGACTTCACTCTGCCTCTGGTTAGATGATGTGCGAGATGAACCCTGAGAGACAGAGGCCAAGTGAGGGAGAAGCTGTGGGGGCTGAAAACCATCTGGCAAGGAATGAGGGAAGAAATGTGTTTTGTATTACAGGACTTGGCCTGCTTTTGAAAAAGACTTGAAGAGGGAGGTGTATAATAGCTAGCTTGATTCTCTGTGGGCTGTGAGGTCTCAAGACTAGCTGTTCGGTTAATTGTGCAACTTCACTACTGTGGTGAACTTGAGAGAGAGGGGAAACCAGGCAGTAAATGGCTTGTGGGTGGTTGGAGGAGGAGGATGAAAATCACTAGACACGTTTTTCGTACAATCTGTCTGGAACTCATCATATGCCACGAGGTTCTGAGGTATACCACAGCCGTATGGTGTTCTGAGAGACGTGGCTGCCCTACACAATGGAAAAAATTGAAAAACTCCCCCATTGCAAGTCATGTCCAACGTCTCAGTGTGTGTCTGTATAACCTGGAGCACAATCTAACGGCACTAAGTAATGGCTACGCTATTTACCAGGATGAAGATTAATGTCAACATTTTATCTTTTTCCTCTGATAATTCATTCCAGATAAAAACTTGTGATTCACTTCTCCTCTGGTACAAATAGATCAAGGCTATCATGTAATTGGCTGAGTTCACAAAGTTCACCACTTACATAAAACAAATTGGCATAATTTCTTCCTTCTTTCTGTCAAATACAAAATGTCCAAGAAATATGGCTGAAAGCAATTACATTAATGGCAAAATATGTTTTACAATTGCTTGGTCGTTCTAATTTTGAAGGTAACTCAACACCTTTGAGAAAGCACTGAAGTTTTAAAAGATGAAATAATCTTTGGCAAATGTCTCTTGACTTTTGGCTTAACCACCTGCAATGACTCCAGCATTTGAAAGAAATTTTCTGACGCAGCAGCCAAATATCATGATTGATCCTTTCATTTGGAGATGTACTGAGTAGAAACTTAGGCCTAGAGAACAAGCGGGACATGGCTTGGTTTCATATTGAGCTTAAAACTGAAATTACCATGGCAGTTCTCTGGGATGTGATGTGGATAGATATGCGTGACGTGCTACTTTTACAGATATGGGAGCTTAGTTACTTCTTGAGGTGTCTCTGTAGAGGCAATCCTGGATGAATCTCTCTCACTGAATTGGTGTTAAACAAATAATTATTTACAGTAATGGCTTATTTTGTCTCCAAACAGGACGCTGTTAGGATGAGAAAAAGACTGAGTTGGGGAACCAACAGAGAAGGGTGTTACTTGAAAAAGCGCTTGCCTGAAAGATGATAAAGCTAGAAGGGGGAGAAAAGCCACAGCTCGTGTCACATACACAGGGAATGAGAGGGAATGAAAACCACAGGTGAGATGAGCTGCCTGCAAAAGGATGGGCGAGTAGAAACCAGAAGGACGAGGTTGGGAGTAATTACGAGCTCAATGATGAAGTTCTTTAAGCACAAGTAGGGAAGGAACATACATTTGCAGAACGGTAAACTACTATGTTGTAACCTGGTGGGAAGGAGACCGTCTGGTCAGGAGGACTCAGGTGTTTTTTTCATTAAAGGAAAGACATAATCTTTTTGTACAGTTATACAAAGAAGGCCAACTATCGTATTTGTTTTAACAATGTATTTCTAAAAACGTATATGTTTGGGAAGAGCTTAATAGATGGCAGTAGGTGAGCTGAATTGTTTGTGAGATTTTGTTAATAACATGCTTCATGTGAAGAAGGGGAGAGGAAATAAAAGGGGTTGGGAGAGTCTGAGGAAGTGATTAAAGTTCACTTTTATGCTAAAGAAAAAAAAAGAGAATAAAAATCTATATCTAAAATTGACGGCTTTTCAGAGCCAAATGTCTAGCAGAGATCTAATGGTAGTTATACAGGTAGGCATTAAAGGAAAGGGCTAGTATTTCACTCAAGTACGAGGATGACCACTGGCATTTGAGGAGTGGTAATTATCCCGAGTTCTGCTGGATAAAGCAGCAGTGGAATGAACCTCTGCTAATGAGCTGAAGGTTGAAGTCACCCATTTTACCTGACTTTTTTTATCCAACTTTATGGCTTGCTTAGAAGTCTCCCCCTTCCCTGTTACGCCCTGTACATCTAATATTTGATCTGTAGTGCTGCACCTCGGAGTCATCAGTGCTGTGAGTGCATAAACAATGAGCATTTGGAGTAAGGTCATTTATTTACTTTGACCAAACGACTCCAGCCCACATTTAGAAGTAAGTGGTTCTGTAACTGCTGATCCACAGACTCAGCCTGGGATATGGCAATCACACAGGGACTTTTGTTTTCCCTCCCTTCTTCCTCATCAGCTACCACAAAGAGCCTGCAAGGCAAACTGATCTTATGAGCATCTACGCCTGAGGATAACTTCAAAAGTGTATCTGAAAAGTGTTTCAACAAAGTCAATCATTACAAGGGAACTTGGCCTCGACTTGCACTTTTTTGACTATAATGCCTTCAATGCAAAAAAAAAGGGTTGTTTAAAAAGTCAATGACAAAAATTGACCGCAGAAAAGGGAAGGGGTTTGTTGGATCCAAAAGTACTACTTCACAAACTTCCATTCAAAATGAAGTTGATTATTATATAGAACAGAAGGATTTGGCACTTTAAATTGAATACTCACCAGACAACTTCTAAAGAAAAGCGATTTGACAGACAATTTTTTAAAAACAAGAAACAATGCTTGTGTATTAACAAGCAGCATATTAGAATATTTTCTTTCCACTAGAAAACAAGTAACTGTGCAGTTGAGAGACATAACATCTGGCAAGGGAATCGGTAACATTTTAATCTCAACTTACAAATGCATAAAATAGAGTTCAGATGGTTAATGGGTCCTTGCATAATGTGTGAATGAAAATACCTGAAGGTATATTTAGGTTATATTTTATGACCTAAAGGGATCATAAAACGCAGGAAATTTCCCAAATACTGAATAGTGAGAGGGAAAATAATTTCTCTTTTTCAAGAAAACCTGTTTTGTTGTTGTTTCTTAATGTTAGGAAAAGTTCTAACACGTTGTCTGAACAGGTGGGGTTTGCTCCTGCTCCTGGTCCTGCCAATCGACTGAAGTTCATCACAGTCTCTCAAAAAGACTTCAAGGTCAGGGATCCTTGTCCCTTAAATCTTTACAACTGAATTTCATCATTGGATCCAATAAATAAATGGTAAGGATGAGATGATACTGATAATTGGAACAAGCAACGATGCAAATCATTGCTAGTGCAACTTCAGCACTTGTTTATCCAACTAAGTACGAGCAATGGTTGCTTGTCACTCACTTACTGTAATTAAGTTAATATGGCTCATGTGGTATTTTTATAGTTACTGAATGTTTCAAGATGTGGACACCTGCACTTTTGCTGACAGCCTTTGGGAAGTATTACTTCAATAAGAAGTATTGAAAAGGACTTGATGCTTTTGACAGTTATGTTACTGATCAAACGTTAGCTGCAGCCTGTGGAAAGATTTCATTAACTTTATGACATTTTGGACCAGCCTTGATATTATCCACGTAATGTCCTTTCGCAAGTTACTGACTTCTCAAACCAGGAGCCAAACAAGGCATTGGAACTGCAGGTACCAACGTGTGATGAATGAGCATACCTGAAGTAAATGCCGCCCACATCACACAACTAAACAATTAGGTTGATGACCATAGAATCATAGAATTGTCCAGGTTGGAAGGGAGCTTTAAGATCATCTAGTCCAACCATCAACCTAACTGATAAAAACCATCACTAAACCATGTCTCTAAGCATTATGTATACCCGTCGTTTGAACACCTCCAGGGATGGTGCCTCAACCGCTGCCCTGGGCAGCCCATTCCAAGGCTTAAGAACCCCTTCAGTGTAAATTTTTTTCTTAATACCCAACCTGAACCTCCCCTGGCCCAACTTGAGGCCGTTTCCTCTTGTCCTATAGCCTGTGACTTGGGAGAAGAGACCGACCCCCCCCTCTCTACACCCTCCTTTCAGGGAGTTGTAGAAAGTGAGAAGGTCTCCCCTCAGCCTCCTTCTCTCCAGGTTGAACAACCTCAGCTCCCTCAGACTCTCCTCCTTATTCTCCAGACCCCTCACCAGCTTCGTTGCCCTTCTCTGGACCCGCTCCAGTATCTCAATGTTTTTTTTGTGGTAAGGGGCCAAAAACTGGACACAGCACTCGAGGTGGGGCCTCACCAGTGCCAAGTACAAGGGGACGATCACCTCCCAAGTACTACTTACCATGCTGTTCCCGATCTTCTTGAAGCTCAGCTGCCTTTTGGAGGTGACAGAGAAGATACCCTATTGGCATACCTAGCAAGTGCCCAAGTCCTTTCTGTGCTTTACTCCTCCCTTGTCATGAATATCCTTTCCTTAGACATCTTCCTCAGGTTGTGAATTCAGCATGAAATCTCAGCTCTAAACTTGACACTGATGCTTGACCCTAGACACTGCAAAGGCTAATTACTTCTGAGAATTATCCCGAGTGCCTTGTAGAGTGATCAAACAGGAATCCTGTGCCAGTACTGTAAATTCAGCAAAGGCCTCCTGAGTCTGAAACTTAACTGCGAGAATTTTTCTCTTGATGCAGGGAACTTCCTGCCCTAGAACATATAACTGATGGCTTTGTGACGTTTTTCTCTTAATCAAAACCTATCTGTCACTGGAGTTTTTTAATCATAAAGGTCAAAAGCTTTTCATATGCCTTCTGTCATTACTGCAGGCTCTAACAGGGAATGTGTATATGTGCATATGTGTAGCTTACAGAATGAAATATGCACCAGAAATAATATTTGACTTAAATCTTTGTATACTTCTGAATAAAACAACAAATTGTAGGAGGAGTACAGAGGAACCCCAGACATAAAAGCCCCTGGAGAGAGACAAATTAAACAGACAAAGAGGAGAGAGACAAATGCCCTGAATATATACTCCATTATTACAATGTTTGCATGCAATTACAGGATGTACTGTAGATGCATTTTTAGACCTCATCAGCCAAAGTGGATGGCAGGTACTTAAAATATTTCAAACCAGACATGATGCACTCTTCTCCCTTCCTCATGATGTTTGAATGTGTTGACGTGAGGTCTAAATTACAGTCTCTGTTTAGGGATGGCTACATTTGAAACATCGTACCAGTTTATAAATCTCAAAGTGCAGTCACTTAATTCATCAATATCTCCCTTTGCTTCTTACTCTGTTTCATGGAATCATGGAATCACGGACTTGTCGAAGTTGGAAGGCACCTCTAGAGATCATCTAGTCCAACTCCCCTCCTAAGCAGGATTCCCCGGAGCACATCACTCAGGAGTGCATCCAGGTGGGTCTTGAAAATCTCCAGAGAAGGGGACTCTACGACCTCCCTGGGCAGCCTGTTCCAGGGCTCGGTCATCCTCACGTAAAGAAGTTTTTCCTTGTATTTGAATGGAACTTCCCATGTTCCAGCTTGTGCCTGGTCCCCCTTGTCCTATTGCTGGAAAACACTGAAAAGAGTCCAGCTCTATCCTCCTTCAACCCACCCTTTAGATACTTGTAAATGTAGATAAGGTGTCCCCTCAGCCTTCTCTTCTCCAGGCTAAAGAGCCCCAGCTCTCTCAGCTTTTCCTCGTAAGGGAGGTGCTCTAATCCCTTAATCATCTTTGTTGCCCTACGCTGGACTCTCTCCAGTAGTTCCCTGTCTCTCTTGGACTGAGGAGCCCAGAACTGGACACAGTATATTCCAGTTGTGGCCTCACCAGTGCAGAGGAGAGGGGGAAAATGACCTCCCTTGACCTACTGGCCACACTCTTCCCTATGCAGCCCAGGATTCCATTGGCCCTCTTGGCAACAAGGGCACATTGCTGGCTCATGGAAAGTTTGCTATCCACTAGGACTCCCAGATCCTTCTCCTCAGCAGTGGTTTCCAGAAGATCCACCCCTAACCTCTATTGGTGCCTGGGGTTCATCTTATTTTCCTTCTATATTTATATCCATCTTACATAGCTGTTCTGGTTTGGCAGCTGTGAAAACAAGAAGGTAACCTGTCTTTTGGAAAATATGCTGAGGATGGGATGTAATAGATCACGTACCTGAAGTGTTATTTTTCATTGCTGTGTGCACGGTACAAACTTCCATGCAGTGATGCAAATTTTGAAGTAGACTTGAAGAACAGTAAATGAATGGTTTGTGTGTTAAAGCACAGAATCTATAACATATCGGGAATGATGAAGACCCATACCTCTTAGTTGTGTACTTCCACAATAGGCTTTGGGGTTTGGCCACCTTGACTCAGTGGGAGATGTTTCTCTTCTCTCTGCACCTGCAGAGAACTCACCTCACAAGCTGATTAGAAACCTGGAGTTTCAGAAAAGCTTGATTAGCTTCAGGAACCTTGAGAAATGCCTCCCCATACCGCCCACTCTGGTTCTGCTCACTGCTGTAGGTTCCGTACTCCCAGTTGCTTCACGTACTCCCAGTTTAGCTATTCAGAGCATTGTCTCCTCACTGTTCAAGAGGAGACAATAGCTACCACCCCAATTTTCAATTGATTCACCGAGAACTGAAAGACACCGAGATTTCTGCGATGCTCTAAAGACGGCAGGTTTTTACCAATAAATGGGAAATGCTGGATGACAAGCATCAGGGTTACTTTGGGTACCAGAGCTGCAAAATGGAATCTGACTGAGAAAGAAGAGGTTGGAAGAGGCACCAGTATGCCTTGAAAATGTCTCCAGTGCTAGCTGCAGTGTCCCTGCTAAGAGTTCTTTCCATGAAGCACGTACGGCTTCCTTTCACGTAGTAACCTAACAGATGGCATATCAAAGACCTCTATTAAGGGGCAGATGGAGTTCTGGAGAGAAAAGGAGGGTCCCACAGCACAAGAGATGTGGGAATGAACTGGGAGAAACCAGGGGAGCGGGCAAGTGTCCTTACTACTAATGGAAATCCAGATTTCAAAGTGCAGTGGAGTAGCCAATTTGATACAATCAACTGACTTTATGTGCTGGGAGAGGAGATTTTTTTGCAGGCACGAATAGGAAGCTGTTTTGACAGTTCTGGTTGGTTACTGAGAACCCTTCAACTCTCTTTGAGAGACCTCTGTGCTCTGGGTTGTGTTTCCAAACATTGTTTTTACCTCTTTGGCTATGTATTCTGTTACCATGGATGTCTAATTGAGTGGGGGGGGAGGGCTAGGGAGGGATGTAAAAGTTTGCTGGGGTGTTATATGGTTTTGATCGAGCAGAACACAACTTGCTCCTTTGGCAAGTGGCTCTTCTGCAGAACTGCAGATAAATACCAGATGGGTACTTACTTTTTTGGCTCACATTTTTTGTTTTGAAATGTGTTGAAACATTTTTCTGAGAAGGACATGGTGCCATCCAGAATTTCTGTCAGCCTTGCCTCATTGATTTGACTGGATACGTGCCTAGTTCAACATACCTCCATTAGCTGTAGACTTACCCAGCACAATTTGTGGGTTTAACACCAATTTATTTCTTTTTTTATATCGAAAAAGTAAATAAAGAAGAAGACTTTAGATGTTAGACTCACCTTTTTAATCATTCAGGAAGGGCAATACAAGTTAAGCAAATTTTCTGTAACATAAACTGGAGGATGGAGCGCTGCTTCTTGCTCTTGATGCCATCAATTTCCTGAAGGGTGATAAATATGGAAATATGGAAAACTGATAAATGAGACTAATGTCTGAGTCAGTCTGCAAACATCCCTTGGGACTGCAGGTATTTGGGTTATCTTAGAAAATTCTGAGCTTCCTGCCACTTCATTGCTACCAGAAATTGTCTGGACCATTCTTAGTGTGGCTTGTTGCAGGAAGTTTGATCAGGTATATAGTATTCTTCATATATATTATCACAGATACTCAATTTATGCCTCCTTCTGACTATCCAAATCCTAAATTAACACATAAAAATCTGTGGGTAAGGGCACCCAAATTAAGCAATCGTGTATCCAAGATAGAGTGTATTCCAGGCAAACTTAATGGGCTGGAAGGGATAATTTCTGAGGCAATGAAACTCACATGAGAATCGACTATTGTAATGCCAAGTCCATATCAGTGGGTCTTTCTCAAAATTATAATAACTTCGTTTGTCACTGCTGACCTTCCCAACATTGGACATGGTCAAGGAATCCTGTGGGTAGGCTCATTGACATTTCCTTAAGAAATGAGCAAATGAAATGCACGGCCAAGAATAATACTCAGCTATTGTGCTGTTTATTTTACAGTTCACCCTGATCCCTCATCCAGTTTTTGTTTGTTTGCAGATCTATTGACCTTCTTCACCTGTGTGTAAATCACTCGCATTGTTTTCTGGGCATGGAGGAGAGAAAAGGGGAGAGATTTTGGAGAAAAGTGGGAAAACAGATTTAAGAGTAAGAAACTTTCTACGTTGCTTCTGAATCCTTTTCTGTTCATTTAAGCTCTCTTGGTATGCTTTGGTCTCTAGCACTGACTTTTTTTTTTCCATGTTATGGGAGTTTTCCAATTTAAAAAAAAAAAAAGAAAGTACAACTTTGGGAAAAGCCCACAGATAAGGACTTTGCGTTACAATCTGCCATTTGTATGTGAGTAAAACAAACCCAGAACTTTCCTCCACTGTAACCTTTCTAGAAACACTTTAGAAACTGGCTGAAAGTAGCAAACTGCTCCTTTTGATGAGTTATTGATCTTTTAAGTAAATCAGTGTTAATTAAAGCAGTGTACAGTCACTGCGCCCCACGTCTCTCCCTTCTCAGGCTAGTCTCAGCACCTCTGTCAATAGGACTTATGATAATTAAGCATATTGAAGGGATGATTTTGATCACTACAGCAACAAGAGATTTCACTGGGCACAAAACCCTTTTCCCAGAGAGCTTGCGACAAGACCAGACAAGCAACAACAGACAACTGCTCCACGGTGGGGCAGAAGGTGGGCAGAAAAGGTAGAGCTCCAAGTTCAAGGAGCAAATTAAAAAAAAAAAAAAATCATGGTAACTTCTGATGTATGGAACCTGAAAATAAACATGTCTTTGGTTTAGCTCATTGTTTTTGCCAGAAATTTGCCTGCAAGGCTTTAGGATGTGTTTGCATGATCCTCAGTGTTGCCTCTTGTGACTTCCAGGGCTGGGAGCTGGGTGCTCCAGCAAGAATCAGCTTTGGCCAGAGTGTGTTTGGCTCTTTCCCCTTCTCTCCACCTTTCACATTTTAGGCTTTCAAGCTCAGAACAGGACACCTGGTATAGCTTCACTTAAAATTTTGGAGATCCCACGTTCCTGAGCTGGTGTCCTGGGAGCAGTGGTTCCTGCAGGGCTCTGCTCCTGGCATCACCACAGGAAGCCGGTTTGAGATTCTTCCTGTTAACTTCTTAAAATACGATACTAATCGTGCAAGCAGTTTAATAAATGATACCTATGATGCACAAACTCCTAACTCTTGGTGGTGTTAGACTCAAGTGTCACTTCCTTATGTCTTGTGCATCTTTCTGTTAGGAAGTTACATCTTTTGTCTTTGTTTCATTGGATGGCTGCATTATATACGTAGCATAAAAGTGTTCTTTTCAAATAATTCTTATTAATAACTTTATACATCTCTAATGTGTCAGCACTGTAAATCTTCTTTTGTCCAAAAAATTTTGGAAAAGTAATAGGTTTGCATCAGTTTATAATGACATATTCTGACCTTCTTAAGAGAAAATTATTAGCATTAAATTACTGGAGTTGAAGCAAATGTCAGCATCACAGCAAGTGAAATTGGCTTCTTTGTTTCTTATGCTTTTGTTTCTGCTGCTTAATGCAAAAGAGAATTGCTGCCCTTATAAGACCATTGGCAAATCCTATTGCAAAACTTGCTTAAATAATTTTAACACCATATATCCTCTTATCTACCCTGTTCTCTTCTGAAAGTAGCAAGCTGGGAAATTAACGGGCAACAGCTAATGTCAAAACCAGCTTAAGTTTCTCTGCCCCCTGAACCTTGTGTCTCTACCCTTACTAGCTCGAATCAATTACTTTTCCCAGATGACAGTCTCTATTAATTAAGTTTTCCTCATGTGCAATGTATATGCTGAGCTAATTGCCTTCTAAAGAGGGGAAAATTCTTCTCTATTTCATAATAGCTGAAATAAGCAATTGTGATCCCTGCTTAAGCCCTATAGAAAGAGCTTTGTAAGAACCAAACCGAGGAAGGTAAAAGGGATACTCTTCAAGAACAGTGGTCTTCACGTATGGAACTCTTTGACAGTGATGAGTATCAAAGGAGGCAATTAAGAAAGCAGGGCTGGATAAAGCACTGATTGCAGTACCTGTGTGAAGAAGTGAAATGTTCCTCATGGGCTTTGTGCAGGGTTCAGGGGAAGCCTGAGCTTCCTCTCTCTTCAGAAAGCTCCACAGGGAGACACCGGTGTTGACCTGGGAATGAAGATACGATGTGTATGTTTTGTGAGGAAATAAAGTGAACCCAAAAAATACCAGATCCCTAGCAGAGTAATCTAGTTGATGGGAACAACCTGGTGAAGAACCCACCTGGTAGATACTAAGGGCCAATAGGAACAAAGACTATCCTCATCTTTGCAAATGCAAAAGGCTTACTAGTAAAGTCCAAAACGATACTGTGAGGCAGAAATTACTTTAAATGTTGTTAACATATCTAATCTTAAACATTCAGTTTGGATGTTTGGATATTTAAGACTAGGGAATTTAAGTCCCAATTAAAAAAAAAATAAATCAAACCCCAGAAAATCCAACAAACCCCCCAAAACCAAACCACACACCCCCCACATATTAAAAAGAACTTACTGTAATCAAGACTTACATCATCATACCTTAAATGCTTATCTCACAGAATACAGATCTGCTATGCATGAAGTGAACAAATAATTTGAGGATAAGTTTTGCAAGAATCAGGATGTAAAGTTAAACAAAAAAGGAAAAATAGGGAAAAAAACCCCACAACACAATTAGCCACTGTTTCTGTTGTTTGCTGAATCAGAAATTGAAACCTAGGGTCCCTGTCCATGTGAAAACACCTTAGCCATGAAAAAAGCCATAGTCACATTGCCCTGAACCAGGGTATTTTTTCTATTATTATTTTTTTTACTTTAGTTTTGCTTTTCAAAATATAATAACTTCAGCAGAGGGGAGCTGGGGCACCCACTAATGTGGTGCATCAGGAGATCAGGAGTGTATGTATTGCCTTGCTATGGACATGAGGGAATTAAAGAGTTTTGCCACATCTTAAGTGTTTTACCCAGTCACTCACTGCACAAAAGGACTCCTTGGTGACCACGGTCATCTTTTGAAGGGAAGGACCAGAGGCTTGTGGCTTTTATTCCAATACAGTAGCTCCGTATCTGGGGAATCCTGTAGGAAGACATAGCTAAGATAACGTGGGAAAATGTCTGATCTCTGTGGATCCTAACAAGGCACAGGAATATCAGCACTGGGTCATTCTCAGAGACCAGAAATGCTGTTTAATGAGCAGAGAACCTTCATCTGCACCGCCAGAGTTGTCCCAGAGCTCCTTGGCTCCAGCCCCACCTCGGGGTCGTTGCAGGGAACTCCTCTGACCTAAGAGGTGCTGAGGTCTGCAAGAAATAGCAAAGATCTTTTGTCTAGCGAAGGTACGTGCAGAAGATGGGTTGTTTAATGGGCAATAAATAACAAGGGAAGATATTTAATCAAGTGTGCCGGGAAATACTTGCTCACGTGAAAATACCCACGCTTCCAAAGATGTAGCTTGGGAAGGGAACGCTCGAAAAGAGCCCATAGTGGGGCTGCTGAATTTCATCCCACTATTTATAAGACAGAGGCAGAAGGATTCTGGCCCCTCTACTGCTTTCCCTCAGCAGCCTACGTCTTATCTAAACTCTGGATAATAATTTTCATATTTCAGAAACTGATAAAGGTTTAGGAGTTTTGGGGTTGTGCTGTGTGCTGTACTACAGTGATTGCAGAAACTGAAACTGCATTGCTCACAGATTAATTGGTAGAAGTAATAAAAGTTTCTTAAGTTATCTTCAAGGAACTAAGTTCGCTCTTGGAACTGTATTACAAAATACCACCTCTCTAGAAGTGTTAAGAGAGATATGTTAAGCAGCAAGCAAGATTGGTATTCACTTCTGCATGGACTTTATCCATTTATAGCTAGCTTACTTTAAAATAACATTTCCTGCTCCAGTGTGTTGTGCTGGCACATCCCCTATAAATTGCAAATAGGGAAAGAATAATGTAGCTTATGGCATCTTTAATAAACTTTAATGGCTAACAAAAGATAACGTCGTAAAACAACCTCATCACTTTCCAACTGAAACTGATTTTCCCATCTGAGATCTCTAAATAGTATTTGGAATCCATAAAAATGATATAATGTTTAATCAGGTTCCAGTACAGAAATCTCTTGACTCTCCTTTGAGACTTTTTTTAAATTACAGCATGTGCTCTGTTAATCAAGCTCCTTGTTGCTGAGAACAGAAATCATTCTCCGCTCAGTAATGGATTTCTGTGCCCATTTAATGCAGGAAGTGACAATGTACACTAATCTTATCATATTGGTAGAGAGCATGTGGCTTACTTAATGCTTTTACTGTCTAGAACACAAATTTTCCAAAAGGAATTCACCATGTTACTCAGGCGTGGGGAATTCCTGTGCGAGGAGTGCAACTACACCTGCAAATCAACTTGGTGGATGTCAAAAGCTCTAAAAGATCCCTCAAAACTCTCTTTTAGAAAAAAACCCCTCCCTTTCAGCCATGGTGAAACTTTCTTCTTTCATACCAAGCTCATTACAAATAATTTAGAGCACCTCCCAAAGTACAGGAGCGGTGAATGGCATCTAAAAACACTGTGAAGCAACAGTTTGAAAGAGTTTCACAATTTGGACACAACAGAGTGTTCAATTTTCCTTCTGACATTCCAGAAAATGCATTAAATGGGAAAGGCACCTTTCCTGGCCAGGTTAGGACCGACTGGGAATCACATGGACGCTGAAGCTGTCACCCCTTAATTACACCAGCTGAAGCATCTTTAGGACCTGCCTCCTTATATCTTATTTCCTTTTCCCCCTCTCATCAGAATCCTATGTGTGGCCACCACCCTGTAAGATTTGTCTGCTAATTGTTTTATACATCCATCTGGAGAAATAGCAATTAAGAATAATGGGGAAAATGATACTTTTAATGTTTAGACAGAGCAACCAATAGAATTGAAACTATAACAAAAGAAACAATTACTGAATAAAGGCTTTCTAATATTTCTCTTATTAGTTCTCATTATTAATAGCAATGGTTCATTCCTCTTGTAGTCCAATATAATTGGCAGGAAAGTGATGCTTTGAAATAAAGATGAAGTCCCACTGCTGCCTGACAGCAAAATAATGTGTTTCTCTTCAACCCAGGTGATTTTAAAGTTATTAATTATATCTATGCTCCACCCTTACCATATGAGCATTAACACCCAGCTAGAAACACCACACACGGAATTACTACATGCATTTCATCCGGTATGAACAGACACTGAGTTTCCAAGGCAGATCTTAAGTCGTGTTGTGTGTGTTTGGAGCTGGGATACCAGTAAGTGTCAGCCAGCGGGACAGAAAGCTTTAATAAGTTTTGGAATGAAAATTGAAGCATACAATCTAAATTCAGCATCCTATTCAAGAAAACATTAACATTTTATAGGTCTTTGGTCTTGTTCTCCATTTTCGGCTCCAGGCAGTTCAGGATGTTCAATTTATACCAATTACATGTGATTGTCCTGTGTACTTTGTAATGCTGGGAACAATCAGGGGATGTAATCATCTCAGTTTCTAAAGCAATGATGGGTTTTATTTCAAATGTGTTCATTACACAGCATGTACTTGAAAAGCTGGATAAATCTGATGACTTTTTCTGTTTATATCCAACTTACAAGGTGGGATGTACCTTGCCTGTTAACGTCCTGGTTGTGGATTCCTGGTAAGGTAAAAATCAAAGAAAAATAAACCGCTGACGGATTTTTTTTTTCTTTTGTAAACTACCAGAGATATAACCCAGTCAATAAAAAACTCCATTTATCTGGGAGTGAATTGCATTCATCTAACAAAAGTCCAACATTAACAATTCTGTAGGAATGAGCTGTGCATCGGGCTAATGCCGCTGCAATGCCTGTTCCTCGATTCAATATGCTCCTGTGTGAACCGACAAAGAGCCCAATATCCTTTAGATAAGATCTGCCTTTATTGTTAAATCTTCTGATTCTAAATAAAGGATTTGTATTTTGCTGCTTGAACAGCAAATCTGCTCTTGACTAGAGTTACCTGAAGCTGACTTTTTCTGCTCTGTGATAGGAAAAAGCAGGAGGTTTTGATCTGAATTAGGGAGCTCAGGCTGCAGTTGCTGGTATCTGTGAGAGTCCTGTTCCCACACGTGGACTCAGAGCTGCCTCACCTCAATCACATTCCTTAAACTATTCCCCCTTCTCCACACTCCCTGCCCAGCCACACGCTTCCCCCTACTTACTTTCTGAAAAAACACCTCAACTTTGTCCTTCACCTTAGTAAAAGCTGGTGCACGAGACCAAAGATTCTACCCCTCTGCTCTGCTCTGGTGAGACCCCACCAGGAGTACTGCATCCAGCTCTGGAGCCCTCAGCACATGAAGGATGTGGACCTGTTGGAACGGGTCCAGCGGAGGGCCACGAAGATGCTCAGAGGGCTGGAGCACCTCTCCTGTGAGGACAAGCTGAGAGAGTTGGGGGTGTTCAGCCTGGAGAAGAGAAGGCTCCAGGGAGAACTTATAGTCCCTTCCAGTCCCTAAAGGGGGCTACAGGAAAGATGGGGAGGGACTCTTGATCAGAGAGTGGAGACATAGGATGAGGGGTAACGGTTTTAAATTGAAACAGGGGAGATTTAGATGAGATCTCAGGAAGAAATTCTTTCCTGTGAGTGTGGTGAGACCCTGGAACAGGGTGCCCAGAGAAGCTGTGGCTGCCCCATCCCTGGAGGTGTTCAAGGCCAGGCTGGATGGGGCTTTGAGCAACCTGGTCTGGT
Organism: Tringa tobata; assembly: GCA_033628505.1. NCBI lineage: Eukaryota > Metazoa > Chordata > Aves > Charadriiformes > Scolopacidae > Tringa > Tringa tobata. The sequence goes on from JAHREE010000245.1 coordinate 8,823,839, forward strand.
GGGAGGTGTCCCTGCCCATGGCAGGGGGGTTGGAACTCGATGATCTTTAAGGTCCCTTCCAAACCATTCTGTGATTCTATATGGACACGTCACCTCGCCCTGTTCCTCCTCTGGACTGCAAAGCTTCTACAGCCAGACTTGATAATGTCCACACCCAAAAATGCAACACTGCAGTGCTTGAACCTGAGCATCTGGCCCTTGAGAAGACTCCAGAAGAAATGAAAGGCACCTTGAAATAAGAACAGTCAGCTTCTAGAGCTGTCCAATCAGGAAACATGAACACAGCGATGCTTGAAATGCCTTCCTTTCTCAGAGCTGAGGTGCTGGATGCAGGTGTCCTGGGGGAGATATCTGTCCTTAGAAATAATTGCTCCTAAAAATAAGTGAATGCTTGCTTGTCTCAAGAAAAAACCTCTTGGGGAGTGTGTGGAGGCAAGGAAAGTGCAGCAGAAGGGATTTCTTCTTTCATATTTTTTTTTAAAGTTTCTCAAGTGCTGTGTCTGGTAGGGAGGCACAGGTTGACCTTCCAGGTCTGCCTGGGGGAATCCAACTCTTGCTCTTCTTGAACAGTGCTGGAAATGCCAGGCCTTGAGTGTGAGCCATTCTCCACCTCTCTTAACATCACTGTGGATTCCCACGCTGGCGGAGCATGCCAGAAGGTGCAAGAGAGGGAGAACTTTGTAGAGTAGGGTAGATGGTTGGACTCGATGATCCCAAGGGTCTCTTCCAACCTAGACGATTCTATGATTCCATGATTCTAAGAAGAAGCACCTCCTCTTGCTGCTCAGAGCAGGCTGATGGAGCAGGGCTGCGAGGACACCAGCAAGGATTGTGTATGCACCTGACCTGTATGGAGATTCTGGAAGCAGTGGTGACGGCAGAACCTTGGATGACTCCTCTCTGGACCCGCATTGCGATTACAAACGCTTGTTATCCTGTGTTTGCTGCTCTGCTCCACTGAGCTTGGTTGATCTTGGGTTCCTCACAGAGAGGGAGAAAGCTCATCTCTCCCTGAGCACAGAAGCTTTCTCCTGCCAAGTGGCGTGGATTTAAACTCCTCAGTAGGGGCTGAACGAAGCATTCCTGCTTCCCTACACTCTGCTGTTACACAGAACATCGCTGCTTCTGTCCCAAATATGACCATTTTCTGTGTACATGACCATCTGTTTACTGTGTATAACCTCTCTTTTCTGTAAGTATTACGCATAGTCGGAGAACACATATTATTTGAGAGCCCAGCACAAAACCACCTACTCTTTGAATCTTAGTGAGTCTCAGGTACGGACTGGTACTGCAGTGAGGCACTTACAGCACCTTCAACCAGTGCAATTTGTTATTGAAGCAGTAGCTGAGAAGAAGAGGATGAGAGAAGCAGAAGAAGACATGAGACCTTATGTGTACCAAAACCCTCAGGACAAACCGTAGATTACAAAGATAGACCATGGATTACAGGGTCAGGGGGGCTGGTGAACTTAAGAGGACAGGTCAGCCACATGGCAACCTCCTGACTCCTTAGTAACTCAAGGACTTGCTTTTCTGCAAGTCATACCAATAAGCAAAATCCCCTTTTATTGCTCCAAAGAGCTCATATATCTTGTTCTCTTCACAAAGTAGCTGAAATATCTTTTTTTTTTTTTTTTTTCTTCTCCCCACTGGGTAACTCCAGGCAACGTAACTTGAAAATATTTTAACCCCAATTTTTTTCCGTATCAGAGGAATAGGGCCTTTGGGACACACCCTCTTGTATATGGCTACCAAGTTTACTCTCTGCAGGAACTAACATGTTCTGAACAGAATTAACTTTAGGAATTATTAATAGTAACTCACACTCACCCATAGTCTCAGAGAAAAAGGAAATTACAGAATCACAGAATGATATGGGGTTGGAAGGGACCTCTGGAGATCATCTAGTCCAAGCCCCTGCCAGAGCAGGTCCACCCAGAGCAGGTTGCACAGGAACGTGTCCAGGTGGGTTTGGAATATCTCCAGAGACGAAGACTCCACCACCTCCCTGGGCAGCCTGTTCCAGGGCTCTGCCACCCTCAAAGTGAAGAAGTTCCTCCTCATGTTTTGATGGAACTTCCTATGTTCAAGTTTGTGCCCATTTCCTCTTGTCCTGTCACTGGGCACCACTGAAAAAAGACTGGCCCCAACCTCCTGACACCCACCCTTGAAGTATTTGTAGGCATTGATCTGATCCCCCCTCAGTCTTCTCTTCTCCAGACTAAAAAGACCCAAGTCCCTCAGCCTTTCCTCAGAAGAGAGATGCTCCAGGCCCCTCATCATCTTTGTAGCCCTCTGCTGTACCCTCTCCAGCAGTTCCCTGTCCTTCTTGAACTGGGGAGCCCAGAACTGGACACAGGTCTCCAAATTGATTGAGTTAATGAATACTCAGCATGAGGGCTTATAAGAGCAGGGTCTCACACAGGAGTCTTCATCAGTTCACATCCTCTCAGACAGTTTCTTAGCAAAAGGTGCATTGAGACTCTGCCTTGTTTTTCAGAGATTAAGTTAAATACCTTTATGCAATTCATCAAGAGGAATTATCGAAGGTCAGTTAGCACGCTGGAAAAAAAATATCTAAATCTTTGTTCTGAGCAGAAAAATATTCCTCTCTATATAATCCAGTAGTGACTTAAATTCTGCCTTTTGTGTTCCACAGCACTAAGTCCAATTTTATTCAGCTTGTATTGCTCTTCTGGCCCTCTAAATCTCTGTAAATATGAAAACAAAAGATATTTTTATATAAAGGACAATGTAGTAATATAGTCATTCAAATTTACCAAAGTTTATAGGTTCATAGTTCACGACATCCCCCTTCCCCTCCGTTCCCACAAACTCATTGAATTTTACTTGATTTAAATAATCCCTACAGTTTCATCTTAGTAATAAACAAGATTCTCAAAGACTAAATTATCCTTGCTGAAAATATTACAAGCAGGTTAACATCAAAATTTAGAACTCTTAAAAGTCAAGCGCCCCAAGTGTTGCCTCAGGTGTTGGTGACTCTCACCAGCTTTCTCACGAAACAGACTGAAAGCACCTGCTACTTCTCTCTGCCTTTCCTTGCTATCAGCTTCAGGTTTACTTGCTTATTTTTTAAAATTGGTTTCTATTGGCCATTTCCTGCCCTGACTACACGGCAGGATCTGGCAGGGGTGGGATCTCTTCATACCTCCTGCAGGTTTCAGGTGTGGTGGGGATGAGTAAGTGCTCTGTCACGGTTCCTCAACTATAATTGTGGCTGGGCTGCTCCTCTCTGGTTCCTCTGGACATGGCAGTCTGGGTTAAATCCATCATAAATCAGGCTGTCAGACAGTCGCTGTGCTAAAATAGGTGGCATTAGCTTCCAATCTCTCCACAGTTACTGGTTATGAGGCAGTTCTTAAAGGCTACTGAATGACATATGTTAAAGATGACTTCTTCACACATCTCAAGAATTTATTGCGTAGGAGGCTTGTGAAAGTAATGAACAGAACAAGCGCTCGTTCCAGATCTTTTTCTGTATTTCTGACATTATATTTTCTGCATTTTTTTCCTGAAATTAACAGCTGGAGACTGCAGACTTAACCATTACTCAGTGGTTCATCATCATGACAAGTGTCTGAATTCAACAAAAATTGACTTAAGGAGAAGTGTTGAGGTGAGTTGCGCAACAGAATTTGACTTAGAAGCCTGTCTATCTAGAGCCTAAAATATGAGAAATAGATTTCTCATATTTTTCTGTCTAAAAAGTACATCCTGAAAGTTTAAACTTGGAGAGGTCTGCATACTGAAATGGAGATTAGGAAAAGACAGGGGGGAAAAATGCCCTGAAGAGGGGAACGGAGTATTTTAGTTCACTGTACCTATGAAAATGCAACTGAAATCGTTGCAGAGAATGATTTAAAGTCAACTTCCACTGAAACAAGCCAGGAGGAGGCTTGAGATCTGTTTTAGAGGCTCAGCAGAGGAGCAAGAGCGCTCACTGGGTGCTGTACCTGCTCTCTCCAGCTCTGCAGTGTCACATCTGCCAGCCCAGTGGAACCATGTCTGCCCAGTGGAACATCTGCTTGGCTGTGCCTCAGCCCAACTGTTTTTTTCCCAAAGCAGCCAATTTGGGACTCCTTCTTCCCTCTTTCCATTTCTTGCCCATCCCTTCGCTGTGGTCATCTTTTCTTCCCTGTGATTCCATATACATTTAGATGAGACAAAGGTGGGTGGTTCAAGTCTCACTGGATTTTGGAGAAACAGTTCTCGGCACAGTTGGTAAACTGTGGGATTTTTTAAGGGTTCATGAGGGAGGTGGTGTTCCGAGGTATTTGTTTGGAACAGAATTTTTTTCACTTGCCTGGTGTGACTTGATGTGTTTATGATACCTTCAACAACAACTGCCACCAACCTGGTGGCACACAACCCTTCAGAGGCTTTGTGTCCCATCAGATGCGTGTTAGTCCAACTGAGAAATGGAAGTTCTGAGGAGGTTCTCAGGTTGTTGGGCTATTTCCTGGTTTAGCTACAGCGATAGCCTGGCCTCAGCGTCCACATTAAGTTGGCTGATTTTGTCTATACTCACACAACGCAAAAACTTACAGTCTCCCAAGATATTTATCCCTCTTTAAGTAGAGCTGAAACAGCCAAGTGTCAAAAAGCTTTTGGAAAGAAGAAAACAGAGAAAACAATTGTGTAAGACACAATGCCCAAGGAGAGCAGGCTAAAGATAGCTTTTGTTTGGTTTCTGTTGCTTTGGTTTAGGTCTGGCTTATCTATCAACCCCGTTTCATCCTGAACTGAGGTCAGGCTCACAAACCTTTTCAACAAGCCTGGGCTTGAAGTCCTCAAATATATAACAATCGGAATTTCAGGAGATTCTGCTCAAATTCTGATTTGCTGTGAATATCTTGCGCAGCTCTTATTTTTTCCCATGATAACCTGTGCTGTTTGCTCAGGGTGTGCTTTTAAGTGTGATCTGCAATTGTCTGAGTGCCATGAATCTGCTGCTTCTGAACTGCAGCACTATTATAAAATCATAAAACAGTTCGGGTTGGAAGGGTTCTTAATGACCATCGAGTCCAGAGGAGGAACAGGGCAAGGTGGCGTGCCCATATAGAATCATAGAATGGTTAGAGTTGGAAGGGACCTTAAAGTCCAAGGTGGGACACCTCCCACCAGACCAGGTTGCTCAAAGCCCCATCCAGCCTGGCCTTGAACACCTCCAGGGATGGGGCAGCCACAGCTTCTCTGGGCAACCTGTTCCAGTGTCTCACCACCCTCACAGGAAAGAACTTCTTCCTAAGATCTCATCTAAATCTCCCCTACAAGCGTTTCAGAGTGCACTTCTAAAATTCGTTAGGCTTACTTGAATCCTGGCATCAGCCACCACAGCCATGTGGGAGGTTTCAAAGTCTTTGTGCATCTGCTCGTTTTTTTTTCTGAGCTTTTTTCAGTTTGTCATCAAATTTTTCTAATTGACAATAGTTTACGGATCATCTGCCTTGCTGATGCAAGAACTTAAACCTGCCATTTTTAAAGTTACTCAAGAGTCTCACTATATCTAGAAAGTGATTGAGAAAGGTGAATTAAATTGATATAATGGAATATAATTACACTATATTTATAAGCCATAACAACAACAAAAAAAAAACCAGAAAGGCTTTTTTCATCTCTTATGGATTTGAGTCCTATGGATTATTTCTTTTCTGCCCCCTCAAGTGCGTGCCACAAATAACAACACTGTTTATTTTGACTCTCTCTTTTGTGTAAGGAGAATAAAAATAGACCCCAAAACTCACCATATTTCAGCCCCTTCCTCTCTCTCACTCCCTGCAGTTGTATGTTGGTGGGAATAATTCCTTCTCTTGACCTCCCTGGGAAACAGCTTGGTTCCAATCCATGCAGCTGGTTATTTATACATACCTAAGTATGAAAGTTACGTTTGTGAGGGTTTGTTTATCGGCTCATGTAAATGTGTATGGAAAAACAAGCAAGCAAAAATTAGTGTCATTAAATTTAACACACTGACCTCCTACTTGCCTGTGTATGCGTGATGCAAAAGGAAGAATTGCTCGGTTGGCTCATATAATGGTGCCGACTGCGAAGAGGAGGTAATTAGTGCAACCTCAGGGAATTATTGTCTGGTAAAAACGTGTGGGTGTTTTGAACACAAACTTGCCCGAGTAGAAGATGAACTTGTCTCACAAGCACTTGTGTGTGAAAAGCTGAAATTACCAGGGCAAGTCATGAACGCTTCATACAAACTGAAATAGGTGAAGGTAGATACTTACCTGAAAGTAATGTGTCCCAAGTGCATCTTTTTTTCCTTCTGCTTTTCTAAAAAGAAGGGAGGTTTATGACAGAAAATTATAAGGGGAGTTTAACAGGCAGAAAGGATGAAGATAGACTTTCTTTACCCCCTCTCAAGCGAAAAATCGCCTTGGATGCTTGCGTGCAATTTCCCTGTCGTGAAGGCTCACAGGATACCTGCAGGTCTCTCCCTCAAACTGCTTCCACCCCTCCAGAAAAGGAGAGGGCTTTCCTTGCTGCTCCTCGCTTCTCGCAAGCATCGTGTGTAGTTAAACACATCACAGCTCTTCTCCAGGCTCGTCAGGGACCTGTAGCACAAAAGGGAGAAATTCAGAGATGTTTTGCCCCACCCGCAGCTGAAGTTTGGTGGTTCCACTGGTTGCCAACACACCTTTTGTGCCTGCTGTGAGCTGGAAACTTCTCTGAACGCACTCCAGCTGGTCCTTTGTCGTGGAACATCTTGAAGCGCTTTATTCATTTGAGATACCTCAGGAAACGATCTAGAAATCTGAAGGCTGGTTTCAGAGGTCATCAACTCAGTTCAGAAAATGATCTAGAGATCTGAACGTTGGTTTCAGAAGTCATCAACTCGCTCTTTAATGAGGGTTGGTCTCCAAAAGTCCCTGGTTAACTCAGGTCATTGAAGTAAAAGGGTGAGGAATGTGAAGTGGCTGCAGGGCAGGAGGCTGGTAATCACAGCAAAACAGCCTTGTGTCAGCCCAGCATCAGGCTGGTGTAGCCCTGCTGTGTTGGGGTGTCCTCCAGGCAGCATCTCCGAGCACATACCATGTGGGCATCCCACTGGGGCTGGAACTAACCTTGGAAGTCCGATGGCTATGTCCCATTGTCTGATGTGGATGTGCCCCATAAGCGTAACTCCTCATGTCTGCTTCTTTAAAATGCTACTCCTTGAAGCATCTGTCAAATTCCAGTCGGCAGAACCCATCTTAAATATTTACTGGGAACTCATGATCTACTTTTCTCTTTGATATCTTATAATTTACAGTTCACCACTACCATAAAAGCATGTTTTCATTTTGCAACATTGGAAAAAAAGTCTATAAAACTACTCAGTATTGCCATTTTTATTACCTTGTCCAGTTTTACGAGAACAGCGCAGTTCCAAATCTTTCCATTTATTTTTTCCAGACTTCTTCATGTTCCAGTAATTAACTTAAGGCATTATATATCCAGCTGGCTTTACAAGACAACGCCAAGATTTTTATAGCGAAGTAGTTAAAATCATGTTTAGGTATGAGATCACCCCAAAAATATTCTACTTCAAATATCAGTGAAGTGTTAGTTCTGTGCATTTAATCGAGTGATTCATCATCAGCCTTACTCTGTTTGGAAGGGGTCATGAAGATGCCTTCCAGAAACATGCACCACGTACCAAACTCTATCTTGATACATTAATTAGTGTGAAATCCACGCTTCTTTCTAAGGACACTTGTGGTTAGTGTTCCGGTGAGTGGATTTGAAGTGAATCTGACTCTCTTCCTCTCAAGTTTTGAAACAAGGCAAAACTAGAATTGCCTGTAATGCAGTTATTTTCTTTAATGGTCCTTGGAAATAAAGAAGCACTAATAACCCAGCTCACAAAAGTAAAGCTGAGGGACAGGAAAATGAAAGGATCACTGAAGAAAATAGTCAGTTCTCTGTTCTGGTGCTGCTTCCAGGGTGTTACGGGGACATTACAGGCTGATGCCTGGTGCAGAGTACCAAGCACTGTGTGGCAGAAGCCACCAGGAGTGAAGGTCCTTGTGGAACCAGCTGAGAAATTCATGCAAAAAGTGCCAGACTTTGTGAGGATCTTCCTGCACAGACCAGCAGTGAACCAGGTCTGCTCCTGCTGAGGACACCTTAGGGAGCAAGGTGAGAGCATGGATAACAGCACAGAAAAAGATGGAATATCCCCCTGCTGATGATGACACTGGTCTTGGGGAGAGAAAACATGATTTTCATGAGGTGGTGATATTAATAGTTCAAAAGTATTGCCGAATTTCTGTAGAGCACAAGAGTAGTCAGCGTATTCCAGCAAGCAGGTCCTAATCTCAACTACTTCAGTCACCACCCTTTAATGACCACTTCATAAAACAGATCCTTCCACCTTATAACTGTGTAAAAACAGACCTTGATATGGACCGGCACAGACAGAATGACTCAAAGGTTTATATCAACTTGGTCTCTGCCAGCAATGAGAGTTGGTACACGAAGACTTGCTAAACAGATGTTCATTCTGTTTTGAAACAAACTAGAAGTTTGCATGGTGATCTCCAGGAACTTTAAGAGGAATGTTTGGAGGCAGAGAGTAAATTCCCAATTTTTTTAAGAAAACTGGTGTATTGGGGAGCTGGCTGATGCTGAGGTGTTCTGAGGGCTCTTGTGATGCTGGCAGCAATTTCTGTCCAGCTCTTTCACATCCGTTATGAAGTGAACGTACCTTGGATTGGAAAATGCTGTCTAAGGTTCTCTCTTTATCCCAGCATAGTTTATTGAAATGGACCTCAAGGTAAGACCTTCCCATCCTTTGGTAGTCAGGGTGGGACAATATCACAGAATCATAGGTTAGAGTTGGGAGGGACCTTAAAGATCATCGCGGTCCAGCCCCCCTGCCATGGGCAGGGACACCTCCCACCAGACCAGGTTGCTCAAAGCCCCATCCAGCTTGGCCTTGAACCCCTCCAGGGATGGGGCAGCCACAACTTCTCTGTGCAACCTATTCCAGTGTCTTGCCACCCTCACAGGAAAGAATTTCTTCCTAAAATCTGTTCTAAATCTCCCCTCTTTCAGTTTGAAACCGTTACCCCTCGTCCTATCACTGTATGATACTGAATGGAGCACTGCCTGGGGGCTGTAACGTGCCCACAGCAACAGACAAGAGGGAAAACAATCTGTGAAGGTGGCTCCAGTGCTGTGTCAATCTGCTGAAGCCTCTCAGCAAACTAACAGCCCATTGCCACACCACTTGCAGGTAAAAAAAAAAGGGGATTTAGAGATATAAATTGTCATCAAACTTCTCTGTGATGAATTCTAAGAGCTCTTTCCTCCAGCAGAAACAACGTGATAATAATTTGCTTGGAGAACAGTCTAATCATTAGCCTAGATGCAAAATGCTCATTAATTTTATTATTATTATTGCAGTGCGATGAGGTACAAATTCATATTGAAGGAATTTCATGCTACTTCCTACATTTGTAATGCAACCCTGACTTCCACGACACATAGTGAAGCTGCAGCACTTTTAATGAATTAATCCATCACACAGTTTCTTTCAAAACCAATTTTTATAATGGCAATAAATCCTAGACTTGCCGTTGTTGTTCCTAGGAAAATTCAAATGAAGAGGAAATTAAAATGAAAACCCCAGACCCATTACGAAACCAACAAATTTGTGGCAAAGTTTTGGAAATAGGGAGTTAACCGTTGCTGCTTTACTTTAATTCATGCATTCCCTGACCTAGTATTGCAGTTCAGCTCGCTCAGTGCCAGCTCTTTTCTTGGAGCAATTCAATTCGAGACAATCACAGTGTGAGCTCATATTTTTGTCTTCCTGGGCATGGGCCGGAGGTGAGAGAAAATTCAGTTTTGCCAAGGTAAATTAAGTTTCCCTCCTCCTTATTGCCACTTCTTCTTAGGCAAGGAGTAGGATTTGCATTTTCTTAATTGTTTACGGATGAGAGGTCTGAAAAGATTTTAATTTAACAAAGAACCTAATTTTGCATGGAACTTATCCCTTCTCTCATCAAGATTAATCTGAGGCTTTACAGTATTTTTAAGGATTAGCCTTGACTTGGGAGCGAGAACTCCTCTTTACACCACGTTAGAGGGAGGAAGACAGGTTCAGTTGGTGACCCTGGGACAAGCAGAGCTCCCCTGGCCACGGAGGTCACCCACAAATTACGTGAAGATTCACCGACTGTGGGTTTTGCAGGAAAAGCTACTGGAGCAAAATAAAAGAACTGTTCCCTCAGAAAATATTTGCATATTGGCTGCAAATTCCTCTGGCTCCGCTGCCTGCAATATATCACCCATGAAAGGATTTTACGCCGCGCTATGGAAAAACGCGCACCTTGCAGTATGGCCTTCGGAGCCACCTTCTGGGGAAGAAATGGACATTTGCCAACGTCATAAATTATATTTCATAAAAAAGAAAAAAGCAGAAGCAGCAGCAAAGAAAACCATGATGACTTCTTAAAAAAAAATTACGAAACACAAGAATGCAAGAAGGGATTTTACAGTGTGCATTTTGAGGCAGAAGCAAAGACCTCTGTGAAAGTGATTTATTAGTTCACCTGGGATCTTCTGAAAATATCCATAGGAAATTGTACGTTCTTTAATTAACTACCAGGGGATATTTGGAAGAGGGCGAAGCTGATCTATTTAATACACACACCCACACGCAGACATGCACACACGCAAGCCCTGTTTTGATTTGCAACAAATCCTAAGAAATTAGCAGAAAGTCTAGAATGAGCAGAATTAGCCAGAGAATTTGGGATCAGTTCTGACATCAACAAACATAAGCCTTTGTTAGACTAGACCCAAATATCTGTTCTTTAAAATTAGCCTAAATAAAGCCCCTGTTTAGCAAACAAGAAAACCAGCAAACATTTCCTTGATATAAACTCTGAAGTTTCAGTGGCTTTTGAGCACAGCTGAGTAAGAATAAGCTCTCACCAGCACCGTGCGACCTGGGGAACCACCAGAGTCCATCATATCTACAAAGGCAATTTGGAATTCTGTTTAAAAACCTCCTAGGTCTTGAATGGTCCTGCCAGTTTTCATAGGATTATGTGTTGATGTGTTAAACCAAGTAACGCCATCTCTAAACCTATGCGCTTGTACAATCACTGTGATTTTTTACCACATAAACTCCTTTCACTGTCAAGAAACAAGAAACACATTATCCCCCCAAGGCCACACTTCACAAAACCACCGCAAGATGATTCCTCATCTGAACAGCACCGTGAGACCACCTCTGCAGAACTGTCTGCAGTTTCAGTCTCCCCAGTACAAGGAAGGACGCAACAAGTCTAACATATCACTGGGATGAGTAATGAGCTGAAGGACCTAATGTCCAAAGCTGAAAAAGCTGGGCTTGTTAATCTTTAAGAAGAAAAGGCTGAGAGAGTTGGGGTTGTTCAGCCTGGAGAAGAGAAGGCTCCAGGGAGACCTTATGACAGCCTTCCAGTAAGTAAAGGGGGCTACAGCAGAGATGGGGAGGAACTCTTGATCAGGGAGGGGAGCCATAGGAGGAGGAGAAATGGTTTTAAACTGAAAAAGGGGAGATTTAGAGCAGATCTTAGGAAGAAATTCTTTACAGTGAGGGTGGTGAGACACTGGAACAGGTTGCCCAGAGAAGCTGTGGCTGCCCCATCCCTGGAGGTGTTCAAGGCCAGGCTGGATGGGGCTTTGAGCAACCTGGTCTGGTGGGAGGTGTCCCTGCCCATGACAGGGGGGTCGAAACTCAATGATCTTTAAGGTCCCTCCCAACTCTCACCTTTCTATGGTTCTATGTTATCCAACACGCGCTGTTTCCTTTTCCTTATGTTTATTGCCCAAAGGACAAATAATTTCCAAGTCTGTCTTTAATTCCCCTGAGGGCTGCCAGGTGATGTGCTACAGCAAGGGCTCTCCCAGGGACGACTTTTCCAGAGTGAAAACCAGGTTTGCTCCCTGCAGCTGTCATATGGGGGGGGTGGGGGTCAGTGGGGCAGGTTTGGTTCTGGAAGGGAGCACGCACTTTCTGCCTGCTGAATTTTTTACACAGTATGGCCTTTTAGGTGAGGGATAACTTACAATTAGCAGGTAGCTCTGACTGCCGAGGCTGGATTTGATCATGGCTGGTGAGAGAGCATCGATTCACCGAGATTTGGCCTCATTATCACGGGGCACAGGCAGTTGCCCCTCCAAATCCATACCCGACTGCAGCCCAGCTTTGATTTCCTCCGTACGGAACAGGCAATGGGAAGAGAAGAGCTCCAGGGATGACCTGTGGGCATTAATTTGCTATTAGCTCTGGACACCTATGCCATTATTGAAAAACTTGCCTTAATGTAAAAATAAACCCTTAACAGTCACCTGGATCTTTTCAGCAGGCATAGATTGAAAAGAAAAAGCCTATTTCCTTAAGTCCTTTTTAAAATAAAGCTATATTAAACAGCCTTTTTAAAGCCTCATTGGCAGGTAAGCATAAATTTAGAATCTCTCACATGCTTTCAGAAATAAAAGGGTTGGGCTTTTTAGTTTCTTAAGCGTTGCCCTGTGCATTAAGAGTGATAATTTAGTATTCTCTTGAGAAGACAAAGGTAAGGTGATACTTGGTGAAAAGCAGAAACCCTAAGGAAGTTAACAGGAATAATACAGCAGCTCTTAGAAACACCTCCAGGCAATCTTCCAGATTTCTGATCCGGATTAATAATGATGTTGTGCCACCACAGGGCCCATTTTCTTCAAATGGTGAACACTTACTGCCTCCCAGAAGTCCTGTGGCCTTCCAGAAATGCATCATCTCTGCTTTAATTTCAATAATGTTGAATAAAACTTTTTAAAAAAAAAAAAGCTTCCCGCTTAAATAAAGCCACCCTGCAGAAGAAGCCAGCGCTCCTGGGGGAATGGAGTGCAGGGGACACAGGGTGGGCTTTTGAGGGTTTAGCTCATTACAGTGCACAAAGTATTTTGAGAATCACAGAATGCTATGGGGTTGGAAGGGACCTCTGGAGATCATCTAGTTCACCCAGAGCAGGGTCACCCAGAGCAGGTTGCACAGGAACATGTCCAGGTGGGTTTGGAACATCTCCAGCAAAGGAAACTCCACCACCTCCCTGGGCAGCCTGTTCCAGGCCTCTGCCACCCTCAAAGTGAAGAAGTTCCTCCTCACATTTAGATGGAACTTCTTATGTTCAAGTTTGTGCCCATTACCTCTTGTCCTGTCACTAGGCACCACTGAAAAAGTGTCAACACACTTGGTGACAGCTCCCAAGTCCAGGGCATGTGTCCGTTGGGAGATACTGGCCAACTGATACCTCACTCCAGCATGACAGCATTTCAGGGCAATGTGCTGGGTTGTTCATTACCCACAGGTGGAAGGAAAAACTGGTGATTGCACCCATTTTTGTTTATCAAATCTTGAGACTGTAATGGCCCAAGAACAGGTATTTTTACATCTACAGCCATAATTAAGATGGCCTTTCAACTATCCTGTTTTTTCACATCAAACTCTTCTCCCCTGCAAACACCATCTGCCTGGTAGTTATCAAGTCGTGATTAAACTCAAGTCCAGTTTTACTTGAAAATTCATAGTAGTAGTACGTCTTCAGCCCATCAGAGCTGAAGACCAAACTGTGGTCTCATCTGGGTAACTGTTCTGTGTCAACAGAATCAACAACTCCACATATCACAGCTGCTGCAAGAGGCTGTAGAGGTTGCATGTCCGGCACCTTTAGGGATAAGGCTGTTAATTATGAGATGCACCCTATACCTAACTATTTATTCTAAATTAAATATCTCACTGAGCAGCTCTGGATGTTACCAGGGATGTCCCCTCCCCTGGAAGGAAACCTCTCCTTCCTACAAGTTTCCACATCACCGGTTGCATCCAACAGAAACCTCATCGTCCAATAGATGGAATTAAGTCTCTGCATAACTGCATCTTTCTGCTGCTCAGATTTGGACTCTGGCTGATAAGAACCACCTATTCCTTTGGGATTTAAAGGGAAATTGCTGCAAACAGTTCAGGAAGCTGCTCTAGAGCCTAACGATGCAGAAGGGTGTTGGAGGCCACAGGAGACAATCTGACCTGGCATTAATTTGTGGCCGAGCAGAGATTAGGAAAAAAGGTACAGGAGGAATATTCAATGTTGAGAGAAACAGAACAATCACAGTCAGCAAATAGAACATTAAATGGATGAAGTGAAAATGTCAGGTATATGTTAAATGAAAAAGGTCACTGTACCAAGAATGACATGGTGATTCTCCACAGCAGGCCCTTCAGGCTTTGCAAGTGAGCTCATCTCCTCCTCCTCTGAGTGAAAACTGACATTTAACACTTATGATTGTTTTTTCTTTTGTATAAATATCTTCCATGTCCTTGATAAAAACTAAGAAATAATCTCTAGACACTTACAAATTAATCTATTTGTTATTTTAACATTTAGTATCCTCTTCCATTCACGCAAGTGAACTATTGGATTTGAGGCTTTTCAGAGATGTCTCGTCGGAAGAGACATATGAAACTTTTAGTATATTCAGCACTTAAGTATCAAGTGCAAATTTTCAAGAATCTTCATCCCACAGAAACTAAATTTGCCCTCAATTTTATCTCACTAATATATAAGTCGTGCCTCATTTATTTCACTGCAGAGCTCGAAGAATAAGAGGCAAAATCGTAGAGCAAATGCTGACTTCAGAGAAAATGCTATGTTCAGTGAAAAGCTTCAATTGTAGACTCAAATTGTATATTTTGGGATTTGATTATTTTTGGTTGTTAGGTATATGGAAGGATCTCTTTATCAGGGAGCGCAGCAATCGGACGAGGGGTAAGGGTTTTATAACTGAAAGAGGGGAGATTTAGAGCAGATTTTAGGAAGAAATTCTTTCCTGTGAGGGTGGTGAGACACTGGAACAGGTTGCTCAGAGAACCTATGGTTGCCCCATCCCTGGAGGGGTTCAAGGCCAGGCTGGATGGGGCTTTGAGCAACCTGGTCTGGTGGGAGGTGTCCCTGCCCATGGCAGAGGGTTGGAAACTCAATGATCTTTAATGTCCCTTCCAACCCAAAACATTTTATGGTTTTATGATACTAAACTCCCAGAACACAACAGGTTGTGTTCCCCTTTTGAAAGCAGGGGATTAAAAAGCCACAGGGTGTTTGTTTAAATTAGAAGCTTTCTTCATGTTTCATCTGTTTATCTCAAACTGTAAGGACAACAGTATTTCTCTACGCTATTAATCTCTAAGATCTAGAAACTGTGACACAAAAAACCCAGCCAAAAAACACTGAACAAAACTGATCCATCAGTTTGCTCGTGGATGTGGAAAAGCAGCAATACACCATAGGAGCCCAACAGCTTCAGCCAGCACCAGTGTCAACACAGAACTGGTCAAAATGGGATAACGTAAAAACAGAAAAACTTAATGAAAAGTAATTGCTTCTTCCTCCCAACCATGTGAAGTATTTCTTAACATACAGAAATCTAAAATAAGTAACATTTAAGCTGTTCTGGTAACACATTACCTATGAGCAAATAGTAATATAGGGACCTCCTCGTACAGTGAAGAGGAAAACACTTGCACTGTCACATCTGAATCCTACATTCAGGCAATGACTGTTTGCGTGTGTGAATTTTGAATGCAGATGGTCATTGAAACAATTAAAAAGTTCCTTTTGAAAATTTACCTTTTTGGTTACGAAAAACAGTATCCCCAAAGATGTCTGTCTAATCAAAAGTGACTTATTTTCTACGTGTTTCCTGATGCATTCCCAGAGATTACAGTTAACAGCACTCCAACACGATGCCTTTCTGCTACCCTGTATGTGCCCCTGTCACTTCTACTACACACCACGTAAAGTATCTCTGTTGCTGGAGACACTGTCCCCATCTGTTCCATTATCACGACCAGCACCACCTGCTCTTTCCAGTCTCTACTTGGGTTGTTTTTTTGGTAGAAAGCAAAGTTATCTCCAAAAAGGCAGCTCTCATCTCAGTTTGTATTATCTACTCCCCTTTCTATATCTGATTAGTGATTGTAGCTACTTTCTCATTGTTCCACAAACTGCCAAAAATGAGGTTTTTGCATGATTTTTTTTTCCATTGCAGTGATTTAGTTGGCTTTTCACAGCAATTTTAATTACAAGTCTGAAAAGGAGCTTGCTTTACTCTATTAGGAAAGAACATATGAAAAAGCCTGAACATTTTCTGTTTCCAATTTCCTTATAAGATACTGTACTTAATAACTCCACTTTTTCACAGTCTAATAACCTGTCTTCCAACTTTTAGATACATAAATTCTTTAAGATTCTCCTGCGTTTCTTGTGAAGATGAGTGTGTTCTTCAGCATTTGTCAAGACTATATCTGAGAAGAATGGCTGAATTTGACATCACCTGTGCAAAAACACTTGTTAGGTTAGAAGTGAACGCAGCTACGTTCATAGCTGGAAGTGAAGGAAGCTCGTTTATTAGCACGGTGATTTAAGAAATATTTTTACATTAAAACCCCCTATATGTACCAAGGATATTCATAATTTATTAGGTACTTAGCAAAGAGGTTTTTTTTAATCTCATCAAAATTTAAGGCAAGCTATCAAGCTGTACACAAGTATCACATATAGAATTAATTTTAAAGGCATTTTTAAGATCGGTTTTCAAGAAAGACTAAACAGATGTTCGATTCCAAACCTGTGCAAAAGGCATTAAGTCTAAAAGCAAAGGGCAAGCAGGTTCTAAAAGATAACTGATCTTATCCTAAATCACTATCGTACCTTGTTCAAATAATAAGAAATGATCCGTGAACTATCTGGACATGTTTCCCTGCTGTATATGGATTATATTTTTCTAAATCTATAATTTTAAAGAAAACACAAGGTAGGCTTAAATTACTTCCATTAGTACATGTATTTTTTACTACTAAAAAAAAAAGGCAGCATAGTATATATTCCTGATTAATATAATCTAAAAATACCTGTGTTTGGGGTGAGAAACTATGTATGAAGGAACCTCAGTGAGTTTATTGCTGCTCGTTGTCTAAAATCTGTGAATTCAGCTGAGCGATGAGACGGGTGTTTGCTTCTCTTCGCGTACGCCCTTACAACTGACTTGGCTGCAACTCACTTTTCCTTCAATCCATCACTAAATCAAAACAGACGGACTCGGAGCATCTGGAAGGGAATAGGATCAAGTCACTTGTTTTGACTTCTAGGTCCAAAAAGTATTTTTGCCACCAAGACAAACTCCCCCTACACCAACTAACAACCCAGAGACAGCTTTTTTTTTTGCTATTACAAAGCAGTGAGTTGGCTGTGATACTTAAATACCTTGTCCAATAGCTTAAAATGTAAATATTTTGCACATATTTAGATATTTAAATTCTTTTCTTTAGTAATGCCTATAAATTCCCTTTTTTTTGAGCGCCTATCCACAGGGTAGCTGTAAGAGCTACCTCTCTTGAAGACAGTAAAAGAGAACAGCAATCAAAACTGAGTCATACGCTTATCAAAATGTTGCTCAAGAATTCTTAAATGGCAACTGCTCACAAGAAGCAAAAATAGAATCCAAACCTGAGCAACTGTCCCACTGGAGAAGTTCATACAACGCATCCGAGATCAGTTCAGGCTATCAAAGCGATGAGTAGAGGGTGCTGTAAACCTGGCAAGCAATAATTAAACACACATAAATTATTTAACACAATGTTTGAGTAGTGAGAACGTTAGACCTGTATCTGGATTCACACAGACCAACTTCACTAAAACATTCAACTGTGACAAAGTCTGATTTAGGTAACAAGTAGGTAACTAGATACAACCCAATTCCATTTGTTCCTCAAAACTGAGTCGTGGTATCAGCACTAGATACAGAACCATTTTTGGCTATTTAACACACGTGGTTTTAGCAACCCGGGTATCGGTACCAGAAACAGATAAAGCCCTAAGCATTAGTCTGCAAATACAACCTCAAATTTGTCACAGCAGCAGGATGGCACAAAATACAATCTTGTTTACATTGAAGCGTCAACAAATTAAAGTATAGACAACTATACTCATAATTAACAAATAACCTATTCTCTAATATTTCATTTTACATAAAATATTTTGACCTTGACTCTTAATTTTTGTAATTACCTGCAATTAAATTTAGAGTTTACTTTAACTACAATGTTTATTTTTCAAGATTTACATTATTGCAAGAGGTTGCATGTTTTAGCTATTTCTACCACAGGAATTTACATGCTTTTCGAAATTATTAGGCTTATTAATTCAGCTCTGCTACTGAAATGTTTGGTTTTGGTTTTTTGTGGGTTTTTTAAACACAGATGCTCTATAGTATCAGAGAAGATTATTCTGCAAATTGCTGCATACGGGTGGGCAAAAGTGAATTTACACCTCAGACAATGCAAAAATCTCAAATAGAGAGTGTTTTATGTCAGACAACAAATATTTTCTTTAGTAACTGGAACCTCCAAGTTTCAGATACTGAAGTAGTAAAATCAAGATGACATTCAGTGCAATAACCTGTAAAAAAGCCAACAAACCATTGCAACATCGAGCTGCTGGGGAAAATACTATTTATTATACATTTAAATACAAATTTGAAATGTGTTGTGGACACAATCTGCAGGGTTACAGGTAAAAAATAAAAACGTACAAAGTTACGTTCTGCATCTCTCAAGATCGACACTTCAAAAAAAAAAAATTTCACGAAATACCAAAAGTTCATCTTTGTAAGAACGGCAAAGATTATAACCGATACAACCTCTTTTGCTTGGCCGATTAGCTTTGTTCCCTTCCCTGCATAAAGTACCTAGAGCTTGTAAAGAGTCTGTCAAAGTGTTAATAGCTTTCAGGAATGTGTGATCACAGTTGGGGTGGATTCGTCCCGCAACGGAGTTCTAACGCTACACAGTAGTTTCGTGTTTCCACAACCCAGTTCTAATATTCCCGGTACTGTCCGCAGCGAGCAAGGGGCCGTCCTGCCCGCTGCTTTTAAGTGGTCCGTTCTGAACGGCTAAATTCAAGCCGTAAGATTTTTGTTGGTTTTCAAGTTCAACCGCCATGGGTTTCCTCAGAATATCTTTTTTGTTGTTGGCGGGTAGCGTTTTTTCGGTGTTCCTGCTACTTTTTGGAAGCGTGCTGCAAGCGTCGCTGCTGTCTTGCTGGGACTGGTTGTACTGACGTTCTCTATAGGCCAAATAAGCCCTTCGGCTCCTCGAGTGGCCTTCGCCGTTGCTTTGGCGGCTTTTGGGCAAGCCGTTCTGCACGCTTCCCTCCACGCTGGTGGGAACGTCGTAGGCGTATTCCCGCAGCACCGCCAGCCTGCTGGCACGGTGGCCCTTGCTTCTGTTCTTATGGTGCCGACTCGGGTGTCCGTTTGTCCGGAACTGGACCTCTAAAGGCGCCACGTGCATTTTGATATCGTTATCCACCGAATGTTCGGTGAGACTGTTATCCAGCTGAGGGCCCGTGTTCAGCGGCAGAGAAGCAGGGTGGCACTGGGCCGCCGCGGCCTGTAGGTTCGTTAGCTTACAGCCTTGAGAAGAATTTTTCAGGCTGGAAGCGCTTTTGTTGGTGCAGGAGGATTCCGCGCTGCTGTTGGTGCACTTGGGGGCCTCTCCGTTGGTCCCGCTGGAACCGGAGGGCTGAACGTTTACCTGCACCGAGTAGGTACTCCTGCCGGGGCAGCAGGTCGTTATCCAGGCGTGCCTGACGTCCTCCCTGTTAACGCAGTGGTGGACCATAAGGAAGGCGCTGAGGCTTAAACAGGTGGCCCCAAAGAAGCAGCTGAAGATGAGGTCCATGGGATAGTACAGGGAAACCGACAGGGCTCCGAAGATCCACAGAGCGACGTACAAAAGCAGGGTAAGGCCCACCCCCAGCAGCTGGGCCTGGAAGCTGTGCTCGTTCTCCAAAGCAGACGTGGAAACCAGTGACACCGACAATGAATCCTGGTGGGCCAGTTCCCCGTGTTCGTTGGTGGCCAGACGCTGCTGCTCCTCAACAGGCTCCTTGAGTTCGTATTTACGTTCAGGGTGACGTTTTAGTTGTATGAATATGCTGAGGAAATACATACAGTTTATGAAAATGATAAAGCTCGCTGGTCCATAAAATGCTCCTAAGCTGGGTTCCCAAGTCATCCAGCAACTGGAAAAGAAACAAATCAAATAATCAAAATTACCGTCTTCTCACAAGTCACTTATGCTTTACCAGTTCTTCATGGTACTATGACATGATCTTGGCTGTGTTACATCTTCTGGAAGAATCAGAATTAATTACAATGGCTACTTAGAAAAGCAAACCCATGGATCATAGAATGGTTCGAGTTGGAAGGGACCATAAAGATCATCAAGTTCCAACCCACCTGCCATGGGCAGGGACACCTCCCACCAGACCAGGTTGCTTACAACAGAGTTCTCAGTTGTACGGTACTTACTAAGGAGCATTAGGTCTGCTGCCATAATTTCGGATGTTTGCTGCTGCTGTTATTCCACAAACTATGATGGGGATCCCTCCACCGATAAGGTAGAACCTAAGAAAGTAAAGACAGTTCACACTTAATGGCAATGGATTTTATTCAGTCACCAGGAAGGAAATGAGAGCTTTCCAGGATTCCGGGAATATGCAAGTTCTTTAAGAAAATAAATAAGGTGAGTGAGGTTTGGGCTTTGGCAGTATTTCCTCACAATGATTTTTTTTTTTTCCTCCTGTTGTAAACCACTTCTCTCACAGCTCCTCACCTCCCTCACAGGCACATACACAGAGAGAAGAAGCAAAAGCTGGGGGTCAAAAGTTGTAAACTGCTGGAAAAGAATATGGAAACCTAGAAGAAAAATAGTAAGTGGTACATCCTTTTCACCAGAGATGAACTTGCCTGACACTATGGGCACTATGTTCAGAAGATCAGCCATAAGAACTCTTGTTGCTGAGGTCTTTTTCATGTGGAGGTGTTTGGAGGGGTGGTGTTGGTGTTGTTTAGATTTATTTATTTTTAATGGACTCTATAATTTCATAGTATATGCCTCCTGCTTCCCTGCAGGGTAATAAAAACTGTCTGCCTTCCCAAGGATGAGGGCACCTGTTGAAATATCAAACTTTTCATTCCCATTTCTCTGAATTAACATTGAATTCATTAGTGGCAGATCAATAATTACTGACAATCATGCAAATTAATGGCACCCTGTCCTGCATCTTATGTTAATCCAGTCCAAAACCAGATCGGAACCCACAGTGAAATCGACTGCTGTGACACATGCACAGGGAGTTGGTTTGTCAACAAGAGACACATATTCTGGTTGGTGATGGGTTCCAAACAAACAAGCAGCTCTCACACAAACTCTTTGCCCTTTGCCACTAGGGGTAGCTTTGTTTTGAACATAAGTTTAAAAGACAACTGAATGAGAGGGAAAGAAAAAGAAAAAAAAAAAAAGTCCTTTTACAGCTGTTCCATGCAAAAACTTTGCAAATCTGACAGAGGAAATCCCTTATCTGCAAGAAGCTGGACATCGAGAAAATCTGAAAAATATGAAGCATCTTTCTTCTGTTCTGATATTCATCTCCAGTTACTGCCACAGTCACAGATGAGGTGTCCAGAGCTAAAATGGTACATACACATTTATGCCTATGCAGTGCTGAGCCTGTGAGGCTGGGAATTGTACTCTTTACACTTTCCAAAGCAAGAACTCCATGACAAAGGATGAAAAAAATTTTAAAAATGTCACAACAGACGTTGAAAAGGCTACTCAGTACCCTGCTGGAAGGCACACAGCTGGTGATGGGCACGATAGCCCACAGTCAATAAAAAAGATTTACTTTTTTTTCTTAAAATAAAAGTAATAAAAGTTAAGGAAAGAAAAAACAGCACTTAAGAGGTATAAATATTAACCTCCAACCTTGTAATATTTCTATAAGTTTGCATATAGTAATGCAAATATTAGTTGACAATATTCAGAAAAGCATTTCTGGTTTTTGGCATCTCTGTACTTCAAAATCAAACTTTCTAAATATTTGCCTATAACTAATCAAAGTTAATCAACTTCTGCCACCTTGTGGAGAATTTCAGCTTAGCAGTTTTTAATTAATACCCAGAGGCTCAGGAAACTACATGAACAAAGCATGTTAATGTTTTCTATTAAAAGTATTTCACACATGGTGAATTTCACAGCTAATTCATTTTTCCCATTTCAGTAATTTCAGAAATAAAAACAATCAAAGAGGAATGCCTCTCAAAGAACACTACTTTCATTTGATAACGAGTGATACCTATTTTTCAAATTATTTGTAAGCAATCTTTGGAAAAACATATTAAACTTTACTTAAACTGCAGTGTTTGTTAATTGTGTGATAACTCAGTTCTCCACATTCTTTTATGATAGTTTAATGGGAAGTGTTACTATCTAAAGTCCTAATCAAAGCTCCAATGGTAATGCTGAAATACTACCAATTTCTTAATTTACTAATCAGGAACACAGCATTGCAACAGTAATATGCCAAGACCAGTCATCCTTCCCCTCATCTTCCTTGACAAAAAGCTGAGGAACAGAAAATCTGGAAGGGACCTGGCAAGAAAATCTTCTATGAAAGGCACTTGCAAAAACCAGTAGTGACCTGTTACGTTTTCTGGTGAGAATATGAGTGTAGAGACCTGGGAAATACTGAGCTGCAGATATGAATGAGAGGCTCACCTCAGCATCGGTCTGGGTGGAGGAGGTGGCTCATCAGGATCTTGACATCTTTTTGCTTTTTTGGTTACTTGCTTGTAAATATTACGAGAAGTCACTCCCAGCCACAGTACTGTCGCAAGAGTGGAATAGTGGAGAATTATCCCAACCTTAAAAAAAATAAATATATATATATATAAAAATGAACCCTCAAACATTTCCTTTATACCAAAATTAAAAACTAATTATTTAACGCAGAATTGGCATAAAGACTGAATTTTCAAAGCTTCAGTTCAAGAGAAGAAAAACCCCTCTTATTTTAATACAACTGTTCTAAATGCCAAATTATTGTGGTTTTCAAAAAGGTAAAGTATGTTATCAAATCCATCTTCCCACCAGGTGAGTCTGGAAAGGCTCCATAGATGCAGTTTCCTCTAGTGGAAGGAAAACTTAATAACACAGGAAGAACTTCGCTGGCCACCATTTCCCATGTTACACATCAATAATGCACTTTAGGAAAGTGTATTTTATGAAACACTTTAAGATATTTAATTTTTTCTTTAAATGCTTAAAATTTTATAAACCGAACAGCGTTTTCTTAAAAAAAGCTCTGTGAATTCCCAAATTCACAACTGAATTAGAGATGGCCAAACCTCAGCAGAACAAATCATTATAAAAGAGGAATCTCAATAAAGCTGATGACGTTTGTTTGGAGAAAGCAAAAGTTGACTTGAAATACTTCTCTCTCCCTCCCTTCAGGATATACTGAGCAAATGGAAAAATATATCTTAATACCTATGGAAATCAGTTTTCACATGGTCTGTAAAGGCTACAATATAGGCCAATAAACCAATTCCATAATAAGGAAGTTTCAAAAATAAAACTAATGGGTAAAACTTGTTTCTTTGTGATAGTGTTTTGAACAAAAAAAAAATTCTCTTGCACTTCTGAAATACTTTTCCAGTTTTCAAGTAACGAATTAGTTTTATCTTCATGGTTGGATGAAAACACAAGAGAAATCTGTAAGATGAAAAAAAAAAAGACTGACTTTTTTGTCTAAATTTTACATTCTGGTGGAAATGCCTGTACAGAAGGTGTATACATATGTAGGAATATGACACTGGTAACTAATTTTTTCAAGCATTTGCATGTTTACTTACTGCTTGGCAAATACTGGCATTCCTGGTCTGAGTTATGCCTCCAATAAACATCACGCACGTCAGGAAAATATGAAAGCTCAGGTTAACCAGCATATGCCAGCTTTTTACACTGATCCTGATCACACTGTTAAAAGGAACAAATTAGACAACATAAAACACAGCTGCATTATTGTCTTTCAGAAACTAGCAAGATACACTTGTGATAAATGAGATATAATTGCTGTTAATGATTGTTTGACTACCACATAGTTTGTAATCAAATATAATCTCTGGTCTTCATCACAAGAAATTAAACCACCCTCCTATTAACTAGCTTTATACAACTATTTGGGGCCTGATTCAAAAATGTTAGGCTTCAAGCTTTCCTGTTAACAGAAATGTAAAAGGCTGAACAGTTTGTTAAATTCTGCCATTGCTCTGGAGTGGTCTCTTCTTTCACCATGAAGCAAAAGTGAAGAATTATAGTTATGAGAGCTAAACTGTCATACTCCAGAACAGATGAAATAGCCACTTGCTTAACTGTTGGTTTGTATCAACAAATTTTGTAGGAAAAAAAAAAACCAACCCAAATGCAGATTACTATATCATATTCCTATCAAAAAGAAAACTAATTTTTTTCAGCCTAGTAATTTTGATTCTTACCTGTGATGGTACACGTAACTGACGATGATCATCAATAGGCACATCAGCAAAACCATGGCAGTGGCATAAATTACTGGATGCAAAAGGTCCGCTGGCTGCGTGTATAACTCAGCTCCTGTCAAGTCCTGACAACAAACCAAAATTAACATTAGCCCACCTTATCTCTTCATTTTGTGGGGTTGGGGGGAAACGACAGAGGAAACACAAAATAAAGAAGTAACAGGAACCTTCTAGATGAACATCTAGCCTGACCACAACCTTCTAATTATTTATTATTTGATGTTCCTGGCTTTCTTCCACAATTATGAGTTATTCGGGCTGACCTTTATAGATGTCGTCACACATCTTAATTTTCATATATGCTTGAATATACAGAGAAGTTAGCAGTTTCATTTTTTGATTCTTAAAACTATTTCTTTCCTCTTAAAACACTTATATGTACAGCATGTAGAACTGAGTTTCAGTTATGATTATTGTCTCCGGCAACAACCCGAAGAAGGTTAAAGAAAGTGCCCTCAGCAAGTCTGCAGATGATGCTATAGGCTGGGGAGACCGATCAATAGATTGGAAGATATTCAGAGGGATGTTCATGAGCCAGAGAAATGGGATGATAAAAGATTGTGAAATTTAGCAAAGGGAAATGTGAAAAGCTCTGCCCCTAGGATGGAATAACCCTGAGCACAAAACAATCCAGGCTGGGAACTGGAAGGAATAGAAAGCAACCAAAGAACCCCTTGAGGGGAATGGGAGACAGAAGTTGCCCACAAGTCAGCAGCGCAGCCTGCAGCCCAAGGCCACACTTCACAAAACCACCGCAAGCAGGTGAATTGATGATTCCTCGTCTGAACAGCACCATGAGATCACCTCTGCAGAGCTGTCTGCAGTTTGAGTCTCCCCAGTACAAGGAAGGATCCAGTACATACTGGATGCAACGAGTCTAACATATCACTGGGATGAGTAATGAGCTGAAAGAAGGACCTAATGTCCAAAGCTGAAAAAGTTGGGTTTGTTAATCTTTAGTAAGAAAAGGCTGAGAGAGTTGGGGTTGGTCAGTCTGGAGAAGAGAAGGCTCCAGGGAGACCTCATAACAGCCTTCCAGTAAGTAAATGGGGCTACAGCAGAGATGGGGAGGGACTCTTGATCAGGCAGTGGAGTTATAGGATGACGGGTAATGGTTTTAAATTGAAAGAGGGGAGATTTAGAGCAGATATTTGGAAGAAATTCTTTCCTGTGAGGGTGGTGAGACACTGGAACAGGTTGCCCAGAGAAGCTGTGGCTGCCCCATCCCTGGAGGTGTTCAAGGCTGGACTGGATGGGGCTTTGAGCAACCTGGTCTGGTGGGAGGTGTCCCTGCCCATGGCAGGGGGGTTGGAACTCGATGATCTTTAAGTCCCTTCCAACTCTAACCATTCTATGATTCTAAAAAGAAGATGGAAGAAGTTTCATCGTTATATTGAACTACCTACTGGGACTGTATAAAGAAGACTGAGGCAAACTCTTCTTGGAACTGAACCATGAAATGATAGGCGGCAACAGGCGTTAATCAGCAACATGGAAAATACTGATTAGCTACAGGAAAAAAATTCCAATGAAAGTGGTCACATACTGCCCAAAGAGACCATGTAATCTCTGTCCTCAGAGATACTCAAAGCTTGACTGAATATGACTTGGAGCAATGTGATCCGACTTTGAAGCCGAGGAAAGTTTGGGCAGGTAATTGGACCAAAGGACACGCAGATGTTCCTACCCAGCTGTTATTCTATGATCACTGCTTGACCAGG
Organism: Tringa tobata; assembly: GCA_033628505.1. Lineage (NCBI taxonomy): Eukaryota > Metazoa > Chordata > Aves > Charadriiformes > Scolopacidae > Tringa > Tringa tobata. Next base: position 8,850,070 of record JAHREE010000245.1, read on the forward strand.
ATAGATAGTTGGTAACTCAAATAGAATTCAACAGGGTCATATGCATCGTTTAAGTTTTCTGAACCCACCTGTCAAAACATTATCCAAAAAGTAAGCATGGAATGGAACCTTGGAGTGTTCAAGCATGGCAGTGTTCCAAATAACATCTAAGGAATGACATTTCCGTTTACTGACAAGAATGGCAAGAAGAAATAATTCTATTTGGATGCAGTTACAGTTTACTACAGTTCCATAAAGGTAATCAACACTGAAAAAAACCCTCCAGTCCCTTCCAGCACAAAATAAGCCAACTTTGCTTAACTAAGATCCGTGGAAAAATCTATTAAAAATATTTTTTTCACAACAAACAGTATTCAGAAGCTTCTCTCACCTATAATTCTGAGTGAGTCACTCTTAAACGTCTAGAATTGGCAAAGTTCAAAAGGGTGCTGGGGGAAAGGAGAACAAATTTGGCATTCACAAGGAATGGTACAACATTAGGAGGAAGCTTCAGTTTGTTTTGAGAAAAATCAGTGAAATACAATCTCTTTTTAAAGCTAAGACGGGTAATCTGATTTCATGGACAGGAGAAGAGTTCTTGAATTGAGGCTTACAATTAAATTAGAGTCAACAATCTCTTCACCACGCCTTCAACTGTTCTTTCATCAGAATATAAACCTGTTGTTCCTAACTAACTCACCAACGTCATTTCAAAATAATTTAATCAGCTTGTCAGTTTGATTTTTATTTATTTGGTTTTCTTTGGCACCTGGAAAAATACTTTGGGAAAGATCATAAGATACTACGCCTCGGGCGGCCAGTGTTAGGCGGTTTCAACACTACCCATGGCCTGGTTGACATCCAGCTGGAGATCCATCCTGAGGAACTCATTGCTGATACAACCACGAGGGAACGTATCGTCACCTATAGCTGGTGAGTATCAGAGAACAGAAACTGCAGGAGAATTCCAGTTGCTGCTTCCAGATTGGTGAGTTGTAAGAAGATGTCACACATGTATTGGTGTGAACTTGGAGAATAAGAGCTACAGAATTGCAGGATTTACAATAATCTCATAAACATCTGAGAACACCCAGTATGCCCAGCTTAGGTCAATGGAATTCTTACTGATTGCACTGACGTTTTTTATCAGACCTACTAAAAGGAGAGCTAAAAATGTTATTTGTAAGCTAAACTGATCCTAAATTGTAATTTAATAAAAAAAAAAAGAGTAACAATAAAATAACAGTAGAGATGACATTAAGAAGAACATTGGGGCATTTATAGCCAACTAGCAGAACTGATTCTTCTCAACTGCCATTGCTGTTTGTTCTCCTCTGCTGCAGGCCTAGCATAATGACATTTCAAGTTGAGCCTCCTGGTTATCTATTATTAAACAGTGGTCAAAATTATTTCCAAATAAATACAGAATTTTATAACTGTATCTTCCTAAATCACTAGATTATAAAAATAGGCACTCCGTTATGGGTTTCCTTCTCAGAAAGGACTTTACATTACATTCTGCAGTAAAACAGGCAGTATGTTACAACCTGCTGAATTCTACACACCTGTACTAAAGTAAAGTAACCAAAAAAGAGTGAAACAACTCTGGTTAAGTCATTTGCCACCCAGCCAGGCTGATGGAATATCACACTCAGGTCCCTCCTACCACTACTGTTCATTTACTTGATATTAATGACAACTGCTGAATTAAAAGACAAGCTTCTAAAAGAATTTCCTGTGAACCTGGGACCAGAACTCAGACTTTCACAACACTATGGGAGTCTACAAATTAAATAAGCTATTATGGCTTTTTTAGTTAATAAATGCATAGGCATTATGAAAACCTTTTTCAGCAGCTACTCAGGCATCTAGAGCTTTTTGCAGTGTATTAACTGTGTGCAAGGAACATCTAACAGATGAACATTATTCTGTCCTCCTCCACCCGCCCTCTCCAGTCCCTACAGCCTAACATTTGGGGAAGTAGTTAAATATTTAAGAAATACCAGTTCTGAGCAAGCACAGAATGAGAGCCATTGGCAGAAAAGGAAGATAGCTGCCTCTTCCTCTGACTTTTTTCATTTCTGATTGCCAACAGTTCTCTATACAACTTACAATGACATATTGATTATAATCTTACCATGTATTAATTTAGAAATAGTCATTTACAGCAGCAGATTGAGTATGCTCTTCATTTTTCTTCCTCCAGATGGCAGGAATGTGACCAATTTAAAGCACACTCTCTCTCTACATGCATATTACACATACAAATGAAGTTTAATTCCGTTTTAAAGAATGCTGTTATGTTTTAGGAAAGGATTATATATTTAAAAAATATCAAAGAGAACTATAGGATTATAACAGTTTGAAGTCACTTAAAACAGTACCTTCCGAGGTAAAGTGGAAATGTTGCTCTCTTTGAGCTCTTTTAAAAAGCTTGGCATATAAATAATTTTCATTTATGTTTGGCTTTTTGGTATTCTACTATTCTATTGAAAATTTGAGTTGCAGAACAAAAATAGCAACTTCTTATGTACTGATCATCCTGAAGGAATCCTCTTTCTTCCACATATGATTACATAAAAATATATAGTTAATTCCACATAGAGCACGTTAACTACAACAAAATCCATACCAAAATTGCACCTAAGTTAACAATATTTCCTAAACCTCTTCTTATTTCACTCAGCTTCCTATACCCTACCCTTTTCATGTATCACATTTTATCATTTAGCATCTGTGGTGATGACTGATGAGCCAAGTAACAGGCACCACCTGGAAAAAGGGAATCTTCCCAGGCCAAGTTCTGAAACAAAAAGCTCTGAGGACAGCCAAAGAAGAAATCCTTCTTCCTAACCGAAGAGCACTACAACAAGGTGTCTCACTCCCTTTTCTTTAACCATTGCTATATTTTAGAATCAGTTAACCGTTTTATTGACATCAGTATACTAAGACTAGAGCTCAGATACTATTTTTTAATGCAATATTTTGGATGGTAACTGTTTTTATATTATTTCCTTTTTCAGTCAACGTCTTCTGGTAACAGACATACAGACTAGGGAATGAACAGCTAATTTGCAGTGAAATAGCTATTTCTGTTTATGGATCACAGAAAAAAAAAAAAAAAAGAAAAAAAAACCTCTGGGAGAACACTCCTGTCAGGCAAAGCTAACAAATTCAATCTAACACTGAGAAGATAGTTTAAAATAAAAGGTTAAAAATAAAGGTAGCATTCTAAAAAAAAGTTGTCATTATTAGACTAAAATTCATAAAAGCCCATTCGATTACGTAGTTCATTAAAATGGCTTCCTATGATGGTTGGACTTGATGATCTGAAAGGTCCCTTCTAACCCAGACAATTCTGTGATTCTATAATATAGTACTTTCCTTACGAAAATTCTTTTGTGTCTGGTATATTCAGCAATTAATGCCGCTTTGACAGACTTCCACTTAAACCTCATCTTACATAAACTGTTATATCAACACAAGCAAGAAGTGAAATTATTTCTTATGCCTAGTTTTATGTGAAAGGGAACATGGGAATGCTCATTCTCTTTAACGCAAGGGAAAAAAAAAAAAAAAAAAACAAACAGAATTCTATTGGAATATTTTTAAGTTGCAGAAAGAGACATGTAATTCTGAGTGTCCTACCATTAACACAGCATAGTTGCTGAGGGAGTAGCACTGAATGGTCGTAATATTTTCATCGGACAGAAGAATGCGACAACCCTCAGATTTCCATCCCCCTTGTCCATTCAGTAGATCAAAGTCCCACTGAGCTGCAACAGCATCTGCTCCGTGCGCAATGCGCCGCAGCGTCACGTTTATGGGAGCGTGGTGACTGGCTGGGCTTAAACCATCTGTTACAAAAGAAATGGATTTGCACATAAATTTCTCAACACGTAACACATTAGAAGCTAAAAGCCTTTTATTAGATACACACTAGTCAAAACAATGGAGTCAAAAATCATTCTTATTTTTAAAGATCGTAAAAAAGTAATAATAAAAAACAAACCTATCTTGGTAAGAATAACTGGGGTTACAACTGTACGACGTTTTCCATCATCAGCCAGATTTGTTGAATTTCCTGTTGCTGGAAAAAGCTTCCCATTGCGAAATGCAATAAGCTGGAGCTTGTAGACAGACTCATCTGCTGGTCTGATTTCTCTTTTTTGCTTTTGGGTGAAAAGGGAAGCTGGCAACTGGATAGAAGCCTCTACAATTGTGTTCTAGAAAGAAACAGAGTTTTTAAATTTTTAAAGAGAAAAGCAAATTCTTTACAGAGATAAAACTAGCAACTCCTCCAACTTAACAGTGTCAGAGATGAATGCATTTAGCAGACTATGTGTTGTGACACACCTATTTGTCCAAATAACCCAAGATAAAATAATTGAATCAGGTTACTAACGTCTTAACACTTTTTTAAAGAGAAAAAAAAGTTAAGTTTCTGTAATTACCCGACTTGTTACAGAGAGTAAAGTTCAAGTTGATATCAGTAAACTATTAAAGAGTTTTTCAGATAAGACTATTGGCAACTGGAAGCAACAGCCCAGAGAAGCAGACAAAGAGAAATGCTGTAATTGTGCATTAGCACCATTCAAACTGAAACACCGTATGCAAACAGGTTTTGATAACTTGTATATAATAATACTTGGGCAGGGAAGCATGCATGTAATTTCATAGAATTACATAAATATAATTTCAAATGCACACCCTGCAGCACTCAAGCACATTAAGCGATAAAAGCAAACTGGTACGTAGGGAAATGTAACTGAAAAACTACTTTTATGGAACATGAAGAAGTGTTTCCATTCTATAAACACCCACATATATATATATGTGTATATATACGTATGTATGTGTGGGTGGGTGTCCACACACAGAAGTAAAATTAACCTTTCAGGTCCATTTTCTACTTTGTGCTTACTTACAGCATCACTCTGCGCAGAATATTTCAGATATTTAAGGAGACTGGTAATTTAATATGTATGAAGGTGAAAATACAGCAAAATAAAGCCAAATTACCATGAACTAGGGAGCATTTCAATTTCCACACTTATGAAAAGGTCTGAAAGCATCTTTCAACTTAAGATGTTTTAATAAAGAAAACCACACCTACTCATTAAAAAATTATTCTATAATCTAACTTTATTATCCTTTGTCACTTTAATTATCTCTTGTCACAGTAACTCTGCATTACATAAAAATGCCACTTTAACATTAGAAATTAATAATGTAAGTTTGTAATAATATCTTAAATATGAATCAGTTGGAAAGCAAAGTAAGTAGGGAAACAAGGAGGATCTGACCTTTAAAGCCAGACTTGACAATGTATTTGAAACGTTGCACTTGAAGCTTAATTGTTTATCTAGATTTCCATCTGGATCTCTTCTCCCATAATCACTGAGTCCGGTACGGTCTGATGTGGCCACTTTCTGAAACACGGTGCATGTCATCCCGGTGAAGCCGGCAGCCTTTATCACATAAGCCTCAAGAGCAATATTTGGAGAATACTGTGACGACAAAAATCAAAACATTACTTTTTTTTTTTTTTAACACATCACAGGCAGAATAATAGATAATCTTAGAGGTACTCTCTGCCAGAAGAGAGGGAAAAAAAAAAACCACCACCCAGGAAACAGTTTCTGTTCATCCGGCAGGGGTAAATCTGTTCAGAGCATTTCTCTTCTCCCTACAGAAATAGCAAGCATTTCAGATAACGCCAACACCTATTAAGAAAAATAAAAAGCTACTGAAACTCAAAAGCCAGCAAAATATCTCCTAAATAAATACATTTATACTTTAAATACATTTATACTTACAGTAGAATAAACTTGAGCTCCGTTTGCAAGCCGGTACATAGCGATTTTCTGCAGGCACTGTACAATTCTAGTGCAAGCCTTGGCTTCCCTTTGAGCCATCCAGAGAACACGCTCATCAGCCAACATAATGTTGCTGGCTATGTCCACCATCACGTCTCCAAGCTAACAGGGAAGAGAAATAAGACCGTTCCATCCCTTTGAAAGCTTTCCTCCAGTAGGATCATTATCAGAAAATACAAAGCCACTTGTCAGCATAAAAAAGCGGAAAGGAAATCGGCTGTTCCTATCTCAATCACCACTTGTCAAGTTGAGATACTGAAATGCTTTGAGTCAAACATTTACCTCCATCCAGGAAAAGTGTTATGCCAATGTCATTTGTCTGTTTACATTATACTTAGGAAACAAAAACATGAGAAATACAGATATTTCAATAACAGCAGAGCGTGTAATACTCCACGTTCTACCGTACTAATTATTTAAAAGAACTACTTATAATCAGCTTTAAACCTAAAATAAATAAAACTTTAAAAAAAATACTATAAATCAGCAATACTACAGTTTGCATATATGGAGGAAGGTAATAAGAAAAAGGTATTGCAGGCAAAAATAACATGTAACCCTTCGGCTTCTCTTCCTTTTGCTATGTCTGCTTTTTCTTTGATTTCTTCCTTGCTTGCCTTCAATTTTCCATGAACTGGTTTAGGTCCCAGGTTACACATGAGAGAGACAGCAAATACCCACAGGTACCTGAGCTGCTTTCAAACCACCAATTACATTGTTGTAAGTTTACGCTCACGCTCCTTGCCCTGTCTTCTCTATGACAGGCAAACACAAACTATAAAGGGAATTCATTTATTTAGGCCACAACTCTGCCAAAATTAATGAGCACCTACATTGGCAACATTGACCTACGCCAGATTTTCACAACATTTAAAAAACATTGACAAATATTGGACCAAAAGCGAAGATATATGTATTTTCTAGTCGAATTGACTGAAATGCAATTCACAGTGCCCAGATTTAGGGACTGGAATTTTCTGCATAAAGAGAGACAGGATGGGGTGGGGAAGACATCTCCTTTACCATCAAGACTTCTCAATTTGTTTTCAGAATATTACTAATAAGGAGAGAATACAATATTTTGTTGTTGTTTTTCTTTAAGTCTTCAAAAAATCATAAAATTTTCAAAATTTTGAATTTCAAAATATAAAAATATTTACTGTTTTAAGAACTGGGGGTTTTTTTAGGGACAGAAGCTACAATCAGTAAACATTCTCAACAGCTAACACAGTGCCCTCAAGCAGCATCTGCAGGCTTTCTTCTCAAGAAGAAAGCAAAGTTCAATTAATTGAAGACACTTATTACTACTTGAAAATTGGTAACACGTTTTACTCGTCAAATGGTGGTTTTACAGTAAGTTATCAGGATAAAGATCCTTAAGTCACAGGACTCAAGTTGTTTCACGTTTTGTACTTTTATAAACTATTACACCTTATTCTTTCCCCTGCTTATCAAGGTACGCACAAGTTTTTCCAACTGCATTCTAACTTCAGACAATCTAAGAACTTTCTGAACCTTTGTCTTCCGCTTGTTTCTTCTTCTGACATGAAAAAGGAATTAAACAAAACTTTTTATAATTTATACTATTTATCTTTCAGAATAGCCACCATAACGCGAACTACAGAACTGACAATAAAATGGTATAAGTATTAAGAAAGCGTTTGTAGAGTAATACCCTAATAGGAAATAACTGTCTTAATACTAGCTTCTAAAAATTCCTAATAAGAAATAACTGTCTCAATACTAGCTTCTAAAAATTATTAAATGAAATTGCACTCATGTTCCTTGAATATATCAGCAAATCAAATGCTTACTTCAAATCAAATCGATTAAGATTAAAAAATACATCACCTAAGACCAAAACTACCTATGAATTTAACTTACATTTTTTCATATCATCTATAACCTTCAAACATGGCAAAGTAATGCCAGATTGTGTCACCCTACAGGCAATAAATCACAGCTGAGAAAAGAATACCCTTATAATGTAACAAATCATGCAGCTATCTAAAATATGTTTCTATTTTTGACTGGGTAAAAAACTAGCCATTTAATGAACTGCTTGTATAATTCCAAAACACACCAAGAAAACCCAAGCTATGACTGTAAAAGGAGATTTAGCCTGAAAATTCTCCAAGGAGTTCTGCAAAGAATTTACAACCAGCATTTACGGTTTGCTGAGAGTGGACGGGGAAATTTTGCTTTTTTTGCCTTTTTTTTTCTTTTGTGCAAGTTTAAAATTGAGGCATTGTGGTCTCCAACTTCCCAACATGCACTGTACAGTGAGAGCAATATAACCTCTGTTCAGCAGTGAAACAGAGAGCTCCTACCCACTGGTGGGACTATTCAACCACTCTTATTTTTTCTCTCCAACAATGAGCGTTCTCTAAGATTTTTATTTTAACGTCTTATCTTATATCCTGCAAGATATAGGAATAGTGAAAACCTTAGAGATACAGCTCAATACTGAATAAAGACAGCCTACCATGGTGGGAGGGGAGAAGATAAGTCTTGTTTTATTCATTATTGAGAGGATCTCTGAGGCTTTCATTATCTGTATTTTTTAGATAAGAACATACCAATGAAAACCTGCGTGACCCACTCCATATTAAATAAAAACAGACTTACTGTACCCATCTCCCTGCTCCAGTGCTGACCAGAGGTGTTACTCACATTACAGCTCCAGTGAATGCTGGATCATCTCAGCTCGAATGCAAAGGCTGCGACCATGGGTCAGCAACTTCAGGGACCTACTAAACAAACAAAAAGATGGGATAGAATCTGATAATCCTCTAAGTGAGCGCCTGCATCTAACGTTGAGAAGGTTTCACGGCTCAGAATACTTAAGGACAAACACTTTGATTATCTTTAAAGCGATGGCAAATTATCCAGTTACCTCTTTATATTTTTCAGCAAATCTTCCAAATTTCTCTATCATTTCAGCCACAAAAATAACATCCATCTTATCAGAAAAGTTTGCTGCTTCAACAGTGTAAGCCAAGAGCTGTCTCGCTGTTGCCACCGCATTAGTAAGGTTGAGCGGCATCTACACAGAGAACAAACATCAGCAATTTAAAGAAGTGAAAATTAAGCACAAGACAGAGGCAACACTTCAGCAATTAATAAATAAGCATTTTACTGAAGAGTAAAGAGTTCTTGTTAGTTCTTGTACTGAAGAGTTCTTGTTAGCAAGAACGTTTCCCACAAGCCAGAGAACCAGCATTTGTACCCGCAGCCAGAAACTAAGTCACGTCCTGTTGTCCTAGAAGAGAGAGAGGTGTTTCACCTCTCTTCTGTTACATAAAGCTCCTAAAGAATGGCTTTTTATAGGAAAAGAAGCCAAAAGAAATTCAAACACACCACTGCTGTAGCATTCACGCGTGATTCTGTAATTCCAGAAAGTATTTGGAATGGAACATACAAAGCAAAAAAGCCCCAAGATAGATCTTCTCTATGGCAAAGCTCATGATTTCATTCCTGAAACAAGCACCACACTGGAAAATTCTTCACTAAATGGTACACAACATCAACATGTCCCTGCTGGTCTTAGCACTTGTACATAGATTTGAATGTAATTAATGGAAAATTATTTTTTTCCAAAACACTAAGAGTCATGCATTTAAAGTGTAAATAAAGTTCAAAGTCATAACACGCACTGAGCAAAGTCAACTTTCAAATTCAAGTATTCTGTATAAATTCTTTGAACTTTTTCTTTAAACATGAATTTCTTTTCACCTAAAAGTATACTTCTACAATACACAAACAAGAAAGGTGAAATATAAGTGTTCTTGTATGAATGTTACAAAGGTTTCAGCTCCATTTTCAACTTGGACCTCTACTTGATTTAAGTTACTTGGCAGAATTCTGATGTTCAAACAGGCTCAACTACCTTTGTGTTCTCTAAAGATGCTTATAATATTATTAAATTTAATATTAAGTCTCAGAGACAATAAATTTCTGGGCAGAATAATGCTAAAAATTCCCGACCTATCACACATAAAAAGAGCCAGGCTCTAATGAGTAAAAACAACTCCAAAAATTAAAACATGCCACTTCCCCCTTTAAAAAAAAATATTTGAAACCTCTGTTTCAGTGTAACACACCTGTGTGCATGTATTTTTAAGCAGATTATAGGAAGTTACCTACTTCACACATGGAAGTTATACTTCTGCTTTTCTGAAGATATCATTCTGACCCTCATATTTTAAACTTCCTAATGCAAAGTTGACCACATTCTTCCACAACCTGATAAATGTTGGCTAAGCAAAAGCAGTTATAACAGCCGGAAGGAATCTAGGCTCTGGAGCAGTCGGGCTGCAGTACATAGGCAGGAGTAACACCAAGCTGTTACAGACCTTGTGGAAAATATATATTCCCAGGTGAGGACAAAGAAGATCAGCGGCATCACAGCTCTCAATAAGCAAATACTCAATCAACTATGCTGTGTCCCACAAAGGGATTCCCAGCATTATGTCCCAGCTGCTAACCAGTCGTTACACACCACCGCTCCCCCTTCCAGCCCTCAAAGATGTTGCTCGTGACTAAGCCACAGCAGAGTAGAGGGGTAGAATAACCTCCCTCATGAGGCACTGGGACAGGTTGCCCAGAGAAGTTGTGGATGTCCCATTCCTGGAGGCGTTCAAGGCCAGGCTGGACGGGGCTTTGAGCAACCTGGTCTAGCAGGGGAGGTTGGAACTCGATGATCTTTAAAGGTCCCTTCCAACCAGAACCATTCTATGATTGTATGTGTTCACCATAATTCACCTAGACCATTCATATTACCAGTTTAAAAAATAAAAATAATAGCAGAGAAACAGACTTGTGAGTTTTTATTTTCATTAAAGAATTTGATTTTATAGAAATGCACAAATTACCTGGTTGAACATATAAAGAACTCGAGTCACATCATTGGCATACTGGCACCTGGAGTAGTCCTCTTCTGCCCAGTAGCCTCCCCTGTCGCATCTGCGCCAGGCTCTTCTCTCATCTTGTGAGTTGCCAGGATATATCCCACTGCCAGCGGAATAACGTGTACACAGCAGGTATGCTGTGATGCCTGCCAATGTTCTAGGCCACCTGGGGAGTCAAAAGGCAAAAAAAAAAAAAAAAATTAGACAAATTTGCATGACAAGTAAATAAAAGGATTAAACGCTACAACACAAAATAAAGAGACACTCAAAACTAAGCATCTCTAAACTACTCAAAGGGCCACCTTGGCTTGCCTTCAGTATTTTCAAGCTGTTCATATTTGTGTACTATTAACAAAGCAAGTTCTAATACTCGCATGCTTTTTTTGAATTCTTTCATGAGGTTGCAGGTGGAGAGGAAAAGGTGCTTATAAAATTACTAAAAATAGTTTATTTTTTTTTTTTTTATAAAAAAACCCCTTGCCTACTTCACAAAAAATTCCATTTTAACACTATAAAGACAGTCAAATACATAGTAGAAAGCTTGCAGGGCTTTCTACTTGTCCTGCTCGCATGCATCAATGTAACTTTCAAATCACTGCATTCACATCAGTACCAAACCGCAGGTATGAACAGAAAACTACATTTACAGTAATTAAGAAACAGTAGTACAGCCACTTTGACCAATTTTGCATCCAAACATAATACCAAATAGAAACTAGTGGAAAAAGAAAGTGCAAGTAAGCACTTTTTAAGAAAACTTTTAACATTCTCTTAACGTCCTCCTCTGTAATTTCACTGCACACTTTATCTGTATAAACATATACACAGATAAAAATGAAATAACAAATAAATACAAAAAAAGAAATTGCAACACACCTTTAGTGCACTGATCATTCATGAGATCAGAACTGATTAAAAGGAAACATAAGAACAGAAGGAAACCAGGCCTGAATTAAGCTGCAATGCTGAGAAAAGAGGAGGACAGGGACGAGGAATGGCAGCCAGACTGCCCCTGCTGCCGGCCCTCCTCCCTGCCAAGATATGCATAAGCAGTATTTTATCATTCAGAACACTAATGCTTAAAGTTTAAAAGCAGAAAGCATACATACCTAAACTGCAGAATGCTAAATATCCCAAATCCAGCCACCCAACATATAAGGTTTAACTAAAACTGAGAACAAAAGAGAGCTTCATCTGATCATCCCAGGCTTTCTCCATCGTAATTAAGTCAAGGTCCTTGACCAGCCTTAAGAGCCAATGTACTTTTTCCTCAGTTTTAAGTATTTCAAAGAGCCTTGCAAAAAGCACTCGTCTCCAGAAATTGAAATGGTCAAACAAAATATTGTTAGATTACACTGGGATTTAAAGTTTGCTTTTATACCCACACTGCACTTCAGTAAATGGTCATTTAGTCACAACTATCATCTAAATTAAAAAATGCTTAGAACGTATCTCTATTTAAAAAAATATCCTGTGTTTGCAGGAAGATGGAGTAAATACCTTGAGGAATGTTCCATTTCAGGAAATTAAAATTTAAATAATATTGCCAAGGCAGAGAAACTGAACAAGTCAGCTCCATTCTCCCTTTTATTATTCATTTGTTAGGTAACTTGTCCTACTGAAGACATGGGATTTATCACAGTTATCTCTCAAAGAAGAAAGTAACTCCAGGGATGGACCAAGGCAAAAAGCTACATTTTTCAATTATATTAAATGATGCAAAAGATTAACTTTTTGGGGTATACTGAAAGTCTTCTCTATCTCAAATCCTATTTATTCCTAATCAGCTCCAACAGAAGAATTTCAGCATGTTCAGTAATGGAAGACACTCTTACTTCAGGCCATTTTGGCAAAGATTACTTAGGTTTGGGCAACAAGAAACTGAAAGACAGCTACTGGTGGCATCCTTAAAATGCACAGGTCATGGCAACAACTATAAAAGAAATCCAAGTCAATAAGGTATCTAATGGAAAAGACTAGACAAACCAAAATGGAAAACAAAGACTTAAATTTTACTACCTTTCATAACAGCTTTAGCATTACATATCAGTTCTCCACATTGTAGTGACATCATTTAGTTAAGAAATAGTGACTTATTATTATGACCATCACCGTAATATCTGAATACTAGAAGAGACAGGAGATTATTTGAGCATCACCCAACCTAGCAAATACGCATGCACTAATTTTCAGAGCCTCAGCAGCCGCTTCAAGAAATTTACAGAAGTGTCACCATTCAAACTTTATCAGAACAGAACTTACATTCCAATTGGTGACAATGGAGATGGTTAGAAGAAGAGGAAAAAAAAATTTAAAAAACCCATTAGCACAGCTTTAAAATGCCATGAATTACATAGAGGTGTTTTAGAGAATGTAAATTAATTCAAAGAATAGATAGTATCTGCAATGGTCACGTAAATTATTTACCATCTTTTCTACTGTACAGAAGAAAAAACAGTAGAAAGGACAGAAATCTTCCACAGAAAAATCTTAACAGCCTTTGTGAATTGCTGCAATCCCAGCAGTGACCATTACATGCACCCTTGCAAGCCAACAAAAACATCACTTTGGATCATGTCTGGCCAACTCAGATCATAGTTATAGATCTGCTAGTTATAGATCTGCTGGGAAGGCAGGAAGGGATAAGGGGATACAATACATGGAAACTTAGCTAAGTCCCTGAAATTTCTGAATGGACAAATTAAAATAAAGTCCAATCAACAAAGGCCGGTGGAAAACCGAGCACAAAGCTGAGTTACTTGAATGCTCCCACTTCTTCAGGATACATCAGGAGACTTCAGAAAACAAAGCCAAAAAGAACACGGGCAGATGAGGACAACTAAGAAATCAGCTGGCACAGCTGTTAGAAGACACAGAGGCCCACAAAGACCTTGCAGAATGCACCCAAACCTCAGCTTCCAGAGCGCAGCGTCAGGTTTCCAGAAACACCAACGCTGACGTGGCCAAAACATAATTTCCAAAACAATTCTATCAACACTGAAATTTCTGTATTAAGTTTCCACATCAAAGATGCCACTTTGAAAGGGCTATCTGTCTCCCTCCTTACAGACAGGTTGGTTTTGTTTTTTTTTTTAAAGTTGTGTTTTTCCAAAGCAATTTAAAGTTAGAGTGTGGTCAGCTCAGTTTTTGACTGAATGTATCGCCTTACAGAGCAAGAGCCACATGGATTTAGGATAATTTAAATGCTGCGGTCCTGGCAGATGTCCTGTGACACAACCTCCAAGACAAATATTTTCACTGAAAAAGGGCATGTGCCATTCCTTTCCTCACTCTTCACACCCAGCACTAAAGAAGCAGAAGAAAAAAAAAAAAAAAAGAGAGAGAAAACAGAGTGAAATGCCAGGACTCAAATGAAAAACAGGTTTTTCAGAAGAACTTTAATTACTATATTTTGAAACAAGTGTAAATTCTAAGATATATAATCTGGAAGTTCTGAAGCCATCAAATGGAAGAAAGTAAGAATTTCAGTATTTAACACTACTTCAAAGGTTATTACAGTTTCACAAGATTATTTGCCTGCTCTCACTGTTCTTCTCTCTGCTTCCTCTATTTGTTTTTAATCCACCTCTTTCCCTTTTGATACTGACCCTTTACTCCTACTGCATTTACTTTGCATTCATCTCCCTACGCGGCATTTTATCCTCTTTTACCATGATCTTAAAAGAATATTAGTAATGCCAGATAGTCACGTAGTGTGTGCTACCTTTACAACAAATTTATTAGTAAAATGTTTCTGTACATATCTAAAACTAATATATTATTCATCTAATGACTGAAAAAGATCTCTATAATATCTTGGACGTAAAAGGCGGGCAATTTAAAACTCCCAGCTTTCTGCCATAATTTCACACAGAGAGAAAGAACACAAATGCATGGTGTCTTCAAGAGAACTGCTTTGTGGGGAACGGTACCCCTTTATCTTCTTTCCTTTCCCACTCCTAACACCCCTTGTGTGGATACAAGTTTCTTTACAGCCCAGTGGTGAATGAGACAGGGGAACCGATTCCAGCTCATCCCATATTTTTTTTTCCAAAGTGAGTGTTCATCTAGACCATTCTTAGCCACGAACTGTTTCCTCCCAACACCTCTACAGGACCAGCTGATCATAGAATCATAGAATCATCTAGGTTGGAAGAGACCCTTGGGATCATCGAGTCCAACCATCTACCCTACTCTACAAAGTCCTCCCCTACACCATATCCCTCAGCACCACATCTAATCGTCTCTTAAATGCATCCAGGGATGGTGACTCAACCACCTCCCTGGGCAGCACTCTCCACAAAGCCAGAGAAGACAACCCTCTGGCCCACCTCAAAAGGTGACTAATGACATGCAATTCTCATCATGCAAACAAAAACTACGTAAGTTGAGCTGTATTATTAATTTCTTGGGAGCTCAAGCCTGAATACCTTTCACAGTTTACCCAACCGCTTGCAGAAGTGCAAATTTGGACTGTATTAACACTCTTATTTCATCACTGTTTATAATTAGCTGCTCAAAATTTATCACATATACATGAGAGTAGACAGCTGTGGGGGAAAAAGATGGTTCATTTACATTTAAGTACTGTAATTTCATTTCAGGAAAAAAAAGCCAGACCATGAGATTACAAAAGAATCCTCTCCTCCATGCATATTAATTCTGTTTTGAAAGCATTCATTTCTTTAAACCAACAATAACTTTCAGTCACAATGAGTTTTTATATTATAATTTCATTAGCTTACAGGTAGTTTACTGGTTTTTTCTTTATTACATCTTATTAATTCTCTACATTCAGCATGACAACTAGTGTTAAGATTAATTACACCCAGTGAGTAACAGTTTTCAAAAGGATAATTCTTATATTTAAGAAGGAATTCTATCAACTACCAGCATAAAATTATTCTAAACACAACAGTTGAAGGATTTACTGAAGCAGAAGCATTGGGCTACATTTTAACGTGCAAACTGTGTTTTCCATTTAATCATGAATAGCAACATATTCAGGGATATTATATGAGCAAGACTTAAAAGAATATCTAAATAAATAAAAGATTCCACGATGAAGACAGTTTTTGCCCAAACTTCATAAACTCATGCTGAACTAATATTACTGAGCCAAAGACACTGAAGACAAACATCCTCCTTTGCTACCCTATCTCCGAAGGGATAAAAATTTAGATGCCAGTTTTGAAATGGCTTCCAAGCTAAAATGACTAACCAGTTCCAACTAAAAAACTATAAAATCAAATTCACCTAGGATCATTTACAGCCATCTGCTCAGAACCATTTTCTCACTAGTCAAAGCCTTATTTCCATATGGTCTCAAAGGTGAAAAATTACTCTTTATTATTACTTTACCTAAACTACAAATGGAAGTCTGTTATAGTAAACCCAGACATAGTGAACTTTTTGATAAGCTGAACATTTCCTGAAATCTTATTTCTTTCTACTGAATTCCAGAGGGGGGAAATCCTATTACACTGAACAGCACAGGTTAATTTAATGGAAAACACTTTGAAATAAGCCTTTACCATCTGTTTTCACCTCTAATGGCAAATCAAAGAAGAACGATTCACACTTGTATCATTAAAAAAAATGCATAAGTGATTTAAATAGACATGTTCTTTGATGAATACAGCATGCATCTGTTTGACTTTCTTCACCTTTTATCTTAAGCAGGAAGTTCTCATTTTCTAATGTAATGCTTATCCCTGCAGTTGAAAGCACCACAGTGTAAAAAGAGGATACACACAAAGTTTCTTCTACAAATAATTCCTCACAATGTGAAGTGAAGCTCTTCAGTACTTCCAAATTGCCCCTGTGTAGTAAGTGATCTCAACACTCCTTCCCTTACTAACTGATCCTCATACTCAGACAACAGCTACCTTTATTCCTCAAACTATCCAACTAATGAACATAAAGATGAGCTCAGAACAAATGCTCTCAGCCACGACTTCACCTGAATTTTTGCTACAACTGGAGAAGGCCTTCTGCAGTTGAAAGCTTGTCTCTTCTCTCCCCCAAAAAACTTTGTCCCAGCAATACGCTTTAACTTACCTTTCATTTCTTAAAATAAAAGATTTATGGTCTTAGATTAGCTGTATAGAAAGAAGATGACTTTAAAGAACTCTAATGTACACAGGGAAAAGAAGAAAATGTTATAAATGTAAATGAAAGATCAAGCAGAAGATCAACACAGCCAAGCAGCATAAAAAAAAGGGAAAATAAATGAGTGGGTAAAAGCAGTTATTACAACATTAACAAACCCTAAAAACTGCTGTGAAAACATATGCTATGACATACACTAATTCTCAGTAGGAGCTACTGCAGGGCAGTACAACACAGAGTAGTTATAAAGGGAATTACCTTACATATAGAGAATCTATACAGAAGCTATCTGTTACAGCTGGCACCTCCAGGAGTAACGTGTTGTTAGAGTGACCAGAGGCAGAAAGATCAGAAAAGGGAAAACAGGTGAAGAGGTGAGAACAAAAGATAAAACACTCTGCAATACCCAACACAATGGAACATCAGAGCTACCACTACAGTCCCAAGAATCATTAAAAGGAAGCACCATTCATATTATTTACTCTGATACTCACAAGAGAAAAACTATATTACGTGTTTCTTATGTAGTGATTTTGTCATACAAACAGGAGGGTTTTAAAAACCTGGTGGAACACCCCCTCAGAATGCAGTCCAACTTTAACTTATAATCATTTAAAGAGTTTTACTCTGTCCCAATAATTTCATTTCTATCTTTCAAATATCATCATTTACTTTCCATCTATTCCAAAGATGTGTTAACAGGCTCAAAGTTTAACATTTCATGGTATAGCTGTGTGCACTTCTTTCAACACATACTCACTTACAACAGTTAAAAATCTGTTGCCACTTACAAACGAACACCCACATAGTTGCCTTTAAAGCATAATAGCTTAGTTTAAAACAAAATTAAGTGGACCTTTCTTTTTTCTGGAATAAAAACATTGAGGTTACCAACCTGAAATCCCCCTTATTGTTGACAACCCTCTCTGGAGGGCAGTACTGAGCAGAGCTTTCCAACACCACAATGTCTACTGTCCTCGTGTTATTGCCGCGTCTGGTTTGTACGTGGCAACCCCAGTTTCCCGTGGAGCCAGCCTGAATGTTGGAGATCGTCAGCGCACTGGGAAGATAAAATAAACAAATAAAAAGGCAACAGTCTTGCAACAAAAAATTACAGACAACTGTGAGTGATCTCACAAAACCAGAGCTGTCTATGAATCAGTGTACTGTAACTGACAGAGAAATATTTACTATTCTAGCTCTCAATTCTGCCAAAGCAGGAAAGAAAAAGAACAGCCATGGGAAAAAGTTCCTTGTCTTCAGAAAGATGAGAAGCCCATGCTCCCCAAGTGTTATCATTGCTCTTCAACACAAAACTTTTATAGTTATTCCAGAAAGGCCAAACTAAAATAACTTCCCAAATGCATAATTTGTGATAGTTAGAAGCCCCAATTTACAAATACAATTACAGGATATATAACCACTCTGTAGATGCTGAATGAGTCAAAAATCTGCTGCAGGCTGAATAAATTATACTTATAGATCTCTGCTGGAGAACTGCAATACTACCAACTGTGGTGTGCTCAAAAGGAAGAGGAAAGAATCAATGAGCAGTTTGCTTAAATGCCTTGCTTTTGTAATTTTCACGTTCCAAGAGAACAAATGTATCCTATCACAAACATATTTTACATCAACTGCATTGGGTAATGCTTGGAGATAATTAAAACCCAACTGCAACAGTCCTGGGCAACCTGCTATATCTAACCCTGTTTTAAGCAGCTGGGTTTGACTAATCAAATCTCTAAACCACGTTCCTCAAACTTGATCATTAGTAACAGTGACCAAACCCAGGTAATTTAAGACATAGGTGAAGTTACAGACTACTTCTATACCTGGGAAGTGTCTGCCTACATAGGTTCACTAAGGACAGGAGAGGTCCTTATTGGTTATAGAAATAGTCACTAAATAGAGCAGAAAATAAGGAGTGGGAAACATTTGCCCTTTATAGATTCACCTTGCAATCAGTGAGCAGTTATGAATCATGTTTTTTTCAACAAAAATACCCTGGGACTCATCAGTTTCCACTATTTTTCCATCCTGATACCACAAGACTTGCATGTCTTGATCAATGTACGAAGCCATACACTGGAAGGGTAGACTGTCTCCTTCAAAGACAACCTGACGGTGGGACGGAGTCATATAGAAAGATGGTAATTCAAGCGGTGGTTCTAGAATTCAAGAAATAACAGCCCAATTAACAGCAAGAATCTGTTACATACATAATTTTCAAAATAGGAGAAAAACACACTGAGTATCAATTACTGATATAACCTCCTTCTAAGCTGCACCTTGCAAGATTTATAGAAAAACAATATTTGATGTATCGGATATCAAAAAACATAAATTATGCTCATATTCTCTTTCAAAATATGTATTTCTTTAATGTAATACACTTCAAAAATCTTTTGCTAGCCCACATCCAAAATATGTGAAAAATATAAACTTGAATGAAAAATATATTTATGCGTTTTATTTCTTCACAATTTCTCACAATGTTTCAAAATCACAAATGTGTCTTTTATTATTTTGACAGATGGAATAACTCTGATACAATTACGACATTAAGCAAGTAGATCATCACAAGGCAGGTAATCAACAACAGAATCTCCATATATGAAAGTAAGTCATAAAATGAAGACCTTTTCACTTCAGATGTGCAAATTATCCTAAGCCCAAATTTCTGAAGTCAGATAGCTAGACTTTAGAAAAAAAAAAAATACCACTTTCTGATTCTTCTTGTGAATTTTACGTAAAAATTCCTGAAAAACATGGGTTAGCAGGAAAAAGGACTTAATCTTCAAAGTACTTCTCATCCCTAGATTCTACAGACTAAAATCCACAATCACCAATTTATTATTTATTTCCAAAAGCAAACAACACAGTCACAACTAAAGAGGAGCCTCTGGAAAAGAAATCCTATTTACGACTGTCATATAAGCGCTGAATTTTAGGGAAACAAAACAAAGGAAAAAAGCCTGCTCATTAATATTAACAAAATATGGAAAAGTAGTATCTTGGCACTGGTGAGGCCCCAACTCGAGTGCTGTGTCCAGTTTTTGGCCCCTTACCACAAAAAAAGACATTGAGGTGCTGGAGTGGGTCCAGAGAAGGGCAACGGAGCTGGTGAAGGGTCTGGGGAACAAGTCTTGTGAGGAGAGGCTGAGGGAGCTGGGGGTGTTCAGCCTGGAGAAAAGGAGGCTGAGGGGAGACCTTCTCGCTCTCTACAACTACCTGAAGGGAGGGT
>JAHREE010000245.1:8870274-8896393 GCA_033628505.1 Tringa tobata
CTCTATAACTACCTGAAGGGAGGGTGTAGAGAGGTGGGGTCGGTGTCTTCTCCCAAGGGACAGGCGATAGGACACGAGGAAATGGCCTCAAGTTGCACCAGGGGAGGTTCAGATTGGATATTAGGAAAAGTTTTACACTGAAAGGGTTATTAAGCCTTGGAATGGGCTGCCCAGGGAAGTGGTTGAGGCACCATCCCTGGAGGTATTTAAAAAGAGGGGTTGATATAGTGCTTAATGACGTGGTTTAGTGATGGGTTTTTTTTAATCAGAGTTAGGTTGATGGTTGGACTAGATGATCTTGAAGGTCCCTTCCAACCTGGACATTTCTATGATTCTCTCAGTCGCCAGGAATACTTACCACAGGTCAGAAGCTCCTGCTTAACACCAGTCACCGTTTGCGACTGAAGTGACTTGGGATAAGCACATTTAGTTTCACGTACAGTTATATTTCTTTCTTTTAACCACTGATGCATCCACAGTATGTTGCAATCACAAAGAAGATAATCAGTCTGAAATTCTCTGCAATACAAAATAGGTGTTCAGAGTGACAAAAAAGCAACACTCCAACCTCTGCAAGCTGGACACCAACAGCTGTGCAACACCTCACCTTGTCACAGCCAACAAGCAGCCCAAGCCCAGAATACACTGGATTTTCCTACCACTACATACTGGAAGATGCTCCAATACTCTGCCAGCCGTGGTCTGAGAATAAAAGTACCCACTCCCCAGAAAAAAAGGAATTCTCTCCATAAATCTGAAGAGCTTCTAAAGCATGAAGTCATTTCTTTCATGGAGGGATTTTACGTTATTTAAGTGAGAATTAACAAGGAATTGCTTGAATATGCACTACCATAACTTAAGAACACAATTCATTGCTTCATTTTAGCAATCAAGTGCTTTAACAGTAAAATCAACAGAAACATAAAAATAGCCTCTCACCTATTTCTCTTTTCAGAGCCAGTATTCACACAATTTTAATGATAGTTTTATTCTGCTTTATATGAAAGCCCCATAAGGCTTTTCATGGATTCATAAAGTCCTCTCTGTATAATTTAATACTTTCTACTAAAAAGACATACCAAATGCCCCCATAGGTGTCTGCTGTAGTCAGCTAAATTAAAAGAGAACATAAATATTTTATCTGTTTAGAAACAGTTAAAAATGCATCAAAACATACCACTGTGTCTACACTGTTTTTTACTTCTAGTGAAAACATTTTATTTTTATTTTTGCAAACGTCTGGAGGATAACACAACATTGCAGGCAGAACACTTCAAACACTAAATCAACATTCCTGTGAAACTCCGTTTGGTCTTTGTTCACAGAAATTCCTCCAGACACACACATTTTTAATGGCAACAGTTATATCCAGGTTCTCTTGTTAGACCTGCGATGTGCTTGGACAGCAACCTTTACATACACAATTAAAATGCAAGGAATAACAACTTATGAACAATTAAAATAAGCTGGAGGAGAGAAAGAAACATCTGTCTTTATAAAGAAGAAATTAACTTGGTGTCAAAGCCAGAAGTCGGAGCTTTCATGAAAGTCCCAGTACAATGAGGCAACTAGCTTGTATTTTTTCCTGGTAGTCATGACAATCAGTAACACTGATAATTTCTTTCATTTACTGTCTTCCTTATACAAAATTACAAGTGTCATGAAATTAAAAGAAAGAAAAATAACCTGAGGTTGAGATGTACCCACTGTCTCGTAAAACAAAACTATACTGTTCTTCAAGGAGTAAGATCTTCCTTAAAAGTATTTGTTCCCTTTGTTAAAAAAAGGTGGAAAACACTATTTATTTAATATAAAAGTAATAAATGATGCATACAGAATAAAACTTCCAGCAGCCCAGATGTGATATAGCTTTGTTCTCTCAGAACTATGTAACAAATACTGATCATCTTTAGAAGGAAGTTATATAAACACCCAAACATCTTTCCCATGCACTTATTCAGATAAAGAAAGCCCTGTTATGGGGTTTAAAAATAAAAATGCAAAACTGTAGTACAAGCAAGTGTATATAAAATGTTTTTTGTTAAGAACACAAGTGATAATGCCAATTAAGACTAGATGCAATAAATACTTACAGAGACTTCAGTGAACCAAGATGATCGAATGTTCCCTGTGTAAGTGTAGAAAACAGATTTCCAGAGAGATTCCTAAGAAATAAAAGTGTCGTGATTTGATGCTCAAGCAACTGACATTTGAAATAAGAAAATCCCTCCCCAAGATAGCATTATTTTAAAACCTACAAGATACTATTATGACACGCTGTCGTTGCTCACAAGACTGTAAGAATAAAAATCAGGTCTGACAGCCTAGCAAAAATCCCAAAATAAACTCTTCCCCAATGCTTCTTTTTCAGCTGAAGAATTTTAAGATCAGAAACAAAGACTGAAAGCAAATACTTTATTTTTATTTAAAGCAACAACTAGCACTTGTTGAGCATACATTTCAAGAAGTTTAAAATTAACTTTGTTGTGCACAGTGAACTGATGTGTTGCCATTAACATGCTGTAAGAAGCATGTTTGATCTAGCAGAATATTTTTTTAAAAAAAATATTATACATTCCACTTTCTCTGTGTCAGTGAAAGAAATGCACAAGAAGCTGACAACCAGTGCAAAGAAACATTCCATAAACTTACATGTTCTTTTCTTCCAATAAATGAAGAACTACAAAACATGCAAGAGAGCCAGCAAAACACCAACCACACGGATGCCGTGGTAGAAGGAACGGATATTAAAAGATTCTATAACCCTGAAATATTTTTGTAGGGGAAATATTTTGTACAGCCTGCTATTTTTCCCTACCCCCTCCCCGCAGCTATACCTTCTAAGAAACTGGAAAATGGCTGCAAAGCAGACAGAGCACGGGGTAGTATGGTTGGGTTTTTTATAATCTTGCTACTGAATAGCAGACCACAAGAGTAGTCACACTGCACGTCTTTAAAGTGCATACTTAAAGCAAACTAATCCCATTGAAAGAAAGGTTAATTTACATAAGACCAAAAGTTGAGACATTAAATTATATACAACAAAATTATACTTACAATCTAATAAGATTTACGAGTCCTCTAAATATATCTGCGTTTAGGCAGCCTATTCTGTTGTTCGTTAAGTCTCTATAAATAGGAAAAAAATCAGAGTAAACTGTTTTATTTGCAAGTGACATACAGGCTGCAAACAGAAGCATTTCAGCTAAAATCCATGAGTAACAGATTGCATCATATATACATTTAGTCTACAAAAGCAAATACTGCTATATGGGTGTATACATATGCGCAGAGTCCTTAGCCCATTTCTAAGGTAATAATGGTTTGCCCATATATAGTTAAATGAGCCCAGTCTGACCAGTAAAACCCCTTAGAACAGGCTTGGCTTATCTCACTACAAAGTAAATTTTCATATTTGTATACAATATATTCATCCATGTGCTACATCACTTACTTTTTTGATGTGCCAGAGACCTATACTAGTGCCTTTACTGCACATAAATAGGACCACTTCTATATTTATACTTACAAAAGTCTTTAAATATTGTATTTTATAAAGTAGGTCTTAAATCAAATTGCCAAAAAATCTTAAAGAAATAAAAATTAAGCTTGCAAGTAGTAATGGTCCAGAATTGGTCCTTCAGCTTTATTTTTAATGTTTTTAAAAGTGCAATTACCAAAAAAATTTCCTTTTAAGTGAGCCAGATCCTCTGATCTGTGACAAATGAACATATATACCACAAGAATTTAAGAAGAAAAGTTGTATTCTTTGGAGCAGAAAGCAAAATCACTAAGACTTAAAAGCTGTCCCAGATATTCCAAGAATTTAAAGAGTGTTTTAATAAAAGAAAAAGGGGAAAAAAAGCCAAGGTATAAATCCCCCAAAAAGGTGTTAATGGCAACGTTGGCACAACCTTCAATAAAGCAGTATTAACAGTGCTGTAATTTCAGTGTAGTATTAATAGCAAGGGACTCTGCGTTCCACTATGACCTTTGGAAAAAAAAAAGTAATCATGAGTTTAACATTTAACAAAGCAAGATTTGATGGCATCAAAGCTGGGAACAAACGTTCACCCAGTGATGTTTCAAGTCACTGGAATACAAAAAGGGAGGAATAATACAAGAGCCTGTCAGTAAGAACAAGTGAGACTGCCAAGCCACAGGCAGTGGATGTTCTTCAGTCATAAGACTGAAAGCAGACTTTATGTGTGTGTGTATATATTTAGACAGCATATACATATTCAAGTTTTCATATATAATAACTTTGCTGTCTAAATTTCCAGAATCTAAGACTTATTCTACTCTCAGAGGTTTTTTTTTTGTTTGTTTGTTTTGTTTAAACTAACTAGATGTGTACTACTTACAGTCTTTTCAGAGATGAAAGCCCCAGAAAAGCTCCTGGATCTATAGTACTAATAAGGTTGTTCTTAAGGTCCCTGTGGAGAAAAAATAAGACATTATATTTATCACAAGCCACCCTTTAAAACAGATATAGATGCATGAAGTTACACTTAACTTGTCTCAACTTGTTTGAAAGCTGCCCAAAAAACATATTTCTACTTTCTCTAACATAGCATCTGTCAAAATTTGAAAAATCTGTATTTTAACTACAAAGAAGAATATAAACACCATGTATAGTGTATTCCTTTAAGTATTCTACCAGTTCATGTGACGTGAGAGCATATGGAGTCAAAGATATTTTGCCACAGTGCCCCAGTAGATTACAGCTGCTCAGGATGTAATGTTTGCTCATTACACAGTCCAAAACTGTTTAGCACTGTGCTGTCTTCTTCAGCCTACCCAGTTTTAAATACTTTAGTAGTTCCCAACATCAACCAAAAGAAGCAAAACAAGATCCTAAAAATACACCAAAGACACAACATGGAAAGTTTCCACCAAAAGCAAAGACCTGGCTGAGAAGCCCAAATAAATCTAGTGAAAAAAAAAAACCCAAACTCAGAGCACAGATTTTTAAATCTTAAATTTCCAGAATAGGAGATTGAAAGGAGAAATGTAAAGTAACTATATCATTAAACCGCTTTATTAATTGCAGAAGTCATATAGGAGTTTTAACTCCTAACTCAAGATATTTTGCAGATACAGCTTAATTTGAAAGGTCACAGAAAGCATCTGCCAGCATCTACAGAGTTTTGAACAAACTTTATCACTGCATGAATGCTAAAATTATTTCCACCTCCTTATTCATCCAAGATTTTTACTATACTATTATCTGAAACTTTGCAGGCACACATTACTACAAGAAAAATGTCTCATTCCTTTGTAATATGTGAATGTTCTGCATTTGAAAAGAAAATCAGTCATTTCAATTAAAAGCAACGTTTTAGTAAGGGCAGAAAAAACCATCTCCTAAATCTACCCCAACATTAATAATTCTGCCTGAAAGAGAACAGTACCAGAGGATTACATGTACCATCACACAGATATGCACGAGTGAAAACATAAATTCATCCCAAGATTTCACAATAACATTTCCTGCAGACAGATTAACAAATCATAGTATGACAGACACTGTTATGCACATGGCTCACACCTCAATGCCATACCTAATTAACATTCTAAATACTTTAAATTTACCTTGCAGTAGAGTAAATTAATTTTCAATAAAACTATGACATATACACACTTATCTCAACTTTATGGATTCTCACATAAAAAGGAAGTAGGGGAGACAATCTCGATAGAAAATCGTGTTTGGCTTTAAAGTTTTTGACACTTATAAATCCATTTATACAAACAACTGATTTTTGGCAACATGCGTTTACTCAGCCACTGATTTTAATCATTATCCTTTGGCAAAGCTCAACTAACAGGATATAGTTATAGATATTTATTTATCCAAATAAAAGAAAATCTGTCCAAAAGAAATCCATTAGAAGTCAGGGTAATATTACAGTTTCCGCAAGCTCTAGTTTATTGGTACATCTTTTATCTTACAGTAACTATATCCTTCATCTAGCAATTTAAAATACTGCTAAAAAAAAACCACAAGCCAAGCAAAAGAGCTATCTCACAATGAGAACCTATTAAAAAAATAACAATAATTTTCTCTTAAATCTAAGTAACACTGCAGACGAGGGTGTCCCTTACCAACCGAGGATGCAACTTACCAACATGTAAAAGTACTTCTAAGAGCCTGACAACCATATCTAACATTATCTTGTTTAGATAAGAAAAAGATCTTAATGAAAGAATAATTAAATATAACTGTGGTTTCATGCAAGAAACAAAATCTGTTCATTTCATTAGAATTTAGAATGCAATGTTTCAGTGGCCAGTTGTCTATGACTTGAAAGTGCACATATACATACTGAAAAATTACTTATGTATGAATACCTATTTTTTTATACCTTAGTGCTTTCTGTCTCAGCACAATGAAGATTGTCTTAATTATTACTAAAGCATCCTGCAGGCACAAACAAATGATGCATATATATATATATATATACACACACACTGATACATACATGTTATTTTGCTCTCTTGACTACTATTGGATAAACTGTCTTTTCTTTCTCAAAAGAACTTGAAAATTAACATTGGACACGAAACACATTAGCTACCATCGACTTTTACTGTATGAAATGCCTTTTCAAGAAGATAACGGGGAAAGAAGACAAAGAAATTACAAAAATAGGTTAAACATTACAGAAAGTCAGCCTGTCCCTCCCACAGCTCGATGAGGTGTAGAATTTATGCAGGCAGATCCAATAAATACTTATGACTGATTAAACAATTTATGTTTCCTCATCATTCACTGCCTATGGTTTAAATCCTACCCTACACAGGCTTTCTCCCTAAAAAATAGCAGGCTATATTTATTTTCATTTTTCACCATCAGTGTACCAAATATTTAGGGTACCACTAAAACTGTTGATAACTGAAAGCCCAATATTTTATTGCATGCAGGTCTCAGATGTAGAATTCTGTTTTCAGGCCAATATATTCAAATTGTATGTGAGGATCAAATGCTGCTGCAGCTGTTTCACCAGGTTCAAGTAACTCTCTCTAAGGAAGGAAAACTGGCACAAGTCTACCACTGATTTCTCTGTGTTAGAGTCATGCAAGGACAGAAGTGAACTGAAGAGTTCAGGTTCATAAGGAACCACAGAAGAGGAGACAACAGACAGTACTGAGACTCAGACATTTTCCAAATGGAAATTAAAAAGTTACTAAAAATCACCTCTTGACTTTTTGAAAAGTTCTTACATGTGCTTTTGACATCCCCTTGCATCTAAAGAAACCAACAGCAACTTTAATCCCTTTGTTTGGCTCACTCCATCACATCACCTGGGACATGTGTTGATGAACTACAACAGTCAAAAGTCCAAAAACATTAAAAAAATGCTGGAGACTACCACACTTCTGCAAACTAAACAAAAGCTAGAGCCTAGACCAGAAAAATCCTTCTTTCCTTCAAATAATTTCTTTATTTCCAATAGTTCAGAATACTCCAAAGCATTCACTTTCACAGCACAGATTTTTCAGCAGTTACTAGAAGAAAATTTCTCTTCCTTCACCACTCAGCTTTTGGAAATTACCCAAGAAGCAGGTGAGGATGGGGAAAATAAATATTTTGTTAGCCTAACACACTCAGTCTTCTCCTGAAAGAGCCACAGCTAACAAAGAGATGGAGCTTCCAGAACTGAATACTCAAAATATTTCTCCGCTCAATAATATTCAAACATGAAACTCTGACACTTTCCAATACTTTTAAGGACTAAAATAAAATAAAATAGTTAAAAAGAGTCCAGGTCCACCACTAGGAGAATTCAGGTCCATCTTTTCACCATGCTCTGCTGCACTATAACAAGAATTAAATCCAGAAATTGTTACTGCCTGAAAATGTATTAGATGCTCCTATTTTTATTTAAGGCATCCATATATCTGTAGATTGGTGCCATAAAAACAGGAGAAAAAAATGGGACTATCAACAAATAACACTCCCTTCACACTGCATATTTTCCTTTTCAAAGGTATATTAGTATATCCTAAAAATACATTGTTAAACCCTTGTCGTTATTTACAGTTCAATAAATATCAAACCCTTTTTTTGCTATCTAAATGTCTCACTGAATTCCACCCCTGTTTCTTCCTCCTCTCTCCCTCATGTACAATGAAAAAATAGTATTTCATAAATACATAAAGTCATCTTCCTTATCCTCACAAAAATCAACAGGCAGTAGATGGAAGACAGCAGTTTGCTTCTAAGTTGCTGGTTGTTGACTAGTGCCATATAAAGTCAAGTACCTACTAGATCAAAAATTATCCGTCACAAATTACTTGTGACAAACTAATCAAAGAAGTCACTTCAACATTTAAGCTGTAGGAAATTCATAGCAAAACACAGCACTAACAAAGTCAGTGGAGATTAAAATATTTAATGTCTTTTTGTACAGACACTTTAATTACCACTTATGGCAGTAAAAATCTTTGACCTGCTTACTGTGATTCAGCTATTATTTGCCTGATTTTATTCCTATAAGAGTAGATTTAGCTATTTTCTACTGGAATTAACAAACATTTCAACCTCTAGTGAAACAAAACTCCTGTTTTGGTAATCTTATCACCCTTTTTACAAAATAATGCCTTACCAAAATCTAAATTTTCATAAATTAATATATGTGCACAAAGTTATTAAACAAATTTGAAACTCCCACATGGGGCCAGCATTTAAATGTACTTCCCCGCATTTTTGGGACAATATAAAACAATCTTTCCCTTTCAATAGTAACAGTGAAGAACTGTCAGACCGAGATGAGGTCAAGAGGTAACATGCTTGAGCAAAACAATAACCTAAAGGGCAACAATTTGCCAGTTGCAGATATCACATGCCCAAGAACTGAAAAAAATAATGAAAATGTACATATTTGTAAATGGTTTCTGTTAAGATGTCCAAGAACAAAGCAGGTAAAAACAAGTTTATAATTCATCTGTTAACACACTAAAGTTGTGAATCTGTATTTCAGGATCCAAATATTCATTAAAATGCAATTAGTTTGATGTTTTCCTTTTTTGTTTAGTTGTTTTTTTTTTACTTTTTCGTTTTTATTTTTTTAAGGCTTTGTTTAAATGTATCTATACATCTAGAAGCTATCCAAACCCTATTAAGGAGAAACAGTAGAAATATTTGTCAAGACGCGTAACTTACAAGGAATGAACACACAAGCATTAAATGCAAACAGAATCTCTCCCCTGGTAAGAAGTAATGGTAAGGGACAATGCTACTGTCTGGATTAACTATTTAAATGCTGACTGAATTGATTTCTTTTCTCTCCATTTCGTCTCTTAAATTTAAAGTGGAGGAAAGAGTGTATCTACAAAGAAAGAAAACACTCATAAGGAAACAAGGAGGACTACAAGTAGTAAGAAAAAATAAATATAAGCAAGAAACTGTCAAAAAAGAGTAATTTTAAAGGCATGCAAGTTATCACAGTGAACATTAAGGAATATAAATTGTAACTGCTAAACATAATGTTAATGTTTAAAATAGTTACCATGGCTTTCAAATTTTTTTCCTTTTACTCTTCACTATCAAAATTTGAAAAATTATTTTTATTACAAGAGTAGCTTCTGTCCAAGGTCAGAAGAACATTTAAAGCAGAAAAGTTTACTTTTACTGTGGTTAAATAAATATTTTTTTTAGTCTGTCGCGCACACACACAGAGAAAGAAAAAAGATGGTCATTAACGACTACTGTATCATGGTATTTATCTCTTCCTTTATGATGAAGGCATTTGGCCATTAATAATAATTTTTTGATGTATTAAATCCTACACCACTGCACATAAAGTGTGTTTTCTCCTTCAGATGAGACCACCATACCATCTAACATACTGCTACCCCACATCACTTTAAATACTCAAACGCGATGCCTTCCTGCTTTCTTTTCCTTTTCATGGAAGAAGGTATTAAAATAACCTAAAAAAATCCTTAGAAATGACAGGAGTTAAACGGAGGAAAGCTGGGTTCTTGTGATTTTAAAGAAAATTAAGATTTGGATTCATAAAGCAAATGTAAATGATCATCTCAAACTAATTAGAGTTTCAAGTATTTCCTGTCTGAAAACTGTAATGAGCTACAACAAATAACAACTGTCAGCAGATGCCTTTATTACCTAAGCAAGGATGCCAAAATAATGTGTAAAGATCTAGAATGCCATCACTGCTGATAACCTTGCTTCTTTGGCACCGTAACTAATTTCCATAATAAAGCTCATCTACCAGTGCAGATGACAAATCTTTCTTCTGGCATGTGGGGGGACAGAATGATGCAAGTATTTGATTTTATTTAGGCCAGGTGACCGGGATTGCAGCCTTCAGGTTTTAGAGGAAGAATAAAATACTTTTAATCCCCTGAAGCCAAAAGTCGTTTGGAACTCATCCTAGATGTTGCGAGCTGATTATGGAACTGGCTACTTTCCCAGTCAAATGGCCTAGAAAAATCCTTATCTCTAAAGTTTCTGCTTGCTCCCAGGTAGATCAACCTGCCAATCCTGACCTTCTACCAGCTGGAAAAAAGCTGACTGTAACAGAAGCTACAACCCTGCTTCTTACCCCACAGGTGATATATCATCTGAAAGGGAAAGTGAAAACAGGAAGGAAAAGGTGTCCAAGAAGTTATTCCCATCAGATTCACTCCCATTTCCCTCCCTCCATGCACTGGGTATATACCCAAGTTGTAAAGTAAGCAGCAAAACTGTTAAAATAAACGACAACAACAAGCTTATAATGAATCTAGAGTCTTTTAGAGACTCTAATACATCTGTTTCCCCTACAAATATACTTTACAATGGTATGATAAAGGGGTTTGACACTTCATAAAAGAAATTAAAGAAATAATTTTCTTTACAACGTAAGTTTTCATATTAAGAGACCACCACCAAAGCAAATCCCATCATCACAGCATTCCAGTGAATTTCCCACTGAAACTGCCCCAATCTCCCCTGCAGATGAGATCACCCCTTTATGCTGACACATGATATTCATATCCACGAAGAGAACACTTAATTGTATTAAATCTTCAATCACAAAAAAAACCCCATCAAAATAAAGTAAGAAAACATCTCTTAAATAAGACATTTTGTTCTCAGAATTACTAATGAAACATAAACAGCATAACACTTAATTTTTTAAGAGACAATAGCTTTTTAAGAAGTGCTTACAATCTTTCAAGAAGGTGTAATCCGGAGAAGGAACCGTTCTTCAACTCTGTGATTTTATTGTTACTCAGAATCCTGTAAACAAAAACAGGCAAGAACAATATATTAAGTTTGGTAACAAAATTATTTACTGCAGCTTATACTTCTGGTGTAAATCTTTTTGTTTAACAGCCTTTATATCAAACTACAATACCTGGCTCACTCTCTGAGGTGTATATAACAGCACTGCTTAAATATTATGAAGGAGAAAAAGAGGATTTTCTATGTCACGTGCCCTATGTACCATGCAAGCTTACATAAATAACATAGGAAACCCATATAGGATTATCACTGTGAGACACCAGAATTGGCATAATAGAAAATGAAGTATGAAACAACCGATCTACACATGGAAGAACAATGTTGATTTTCAAAAATCACGCAGCAAATCACCCGTTCCCCATTGCCTCTGCTGTCACCCTCGGCCACTCGCACACGCTGGCTCCCCTGGTGCCGTGTCACCCCTCCCAGCCACCCTTCCCACTTTCAGCCTTCTCCTCAACACAATCTTTTTAAGACATCTGCAAATAAGCTCAGCAAACACTCCTTCGCTTCTATCTATCCTTTTTTGTCTTGAAGAGATACACAACCACAAATTCCCTCTTCCACACGAATAACCGGATGAGGCCCATCTAGCCAAGGGCCCTATTCCTCAATCCCAGCTGTCTGCAGATACAAGTTATCCTCAAGTTAGGAAACCCCTTGTATAGCTGGGTGCTTCCTTACCTAGAATGACCTGCTTTCAATATAGCTACATATTTTTCTGTCACAATAAAAAGACTATTTTTCTTTTGAACCGCATCAAATTTTGGCATCCGCACATGCCTTACAAAAGGTTTTGCAGGACAAAGCTCTGTTCCATAAAGAAAGTCTCACGTTGTTGGTTTTGAAGGCAGCTCCTACAGCTTCATTTGATGCTCCCCACTTCTTACACTGAAACAAGCAGTAATCAATCCCCACCTACCCTCTCTCTTACCACGTGTAATTACATAGAAACCTGAATGGTCTCCTGCCAGAGAGAAGAATCATATTTTACTTACTCTTCACACAAAAGTCATTTTGTGCCACCTTAATCTCCAGCTTTATTACACTCAAAAAATTCTGAGATAAAACCAGTATTCAAGACACAGTATTCAACACAGAGACAAATCACAGTTCTACGTAATAGGATAACAATCTTCTGGTTTGTTTCCTGTTTTCCTAGTAAATCCTAACACATGATCTGCTTTTACCACTTGTACTAAGAATTGAAGATTTCTGGTCAGCTCCGTGCCCATCATCTTATAAATGAAGACAGAATGGTTGTCTTCTCCAGCACAATTTTCATTTTTCTACAATGCACTGCTTCTGCCATTTTATTAGTTTCATAAACTCCCTCCAAAATTCTTCACTTTACACTCAACCTTATCACACCAAGCAACTCTCCAAACTCTGTCAAACCCCTACTAACGCTGTTGTACAGGTCATTAAGAAATGTGTTGTGGATTATGGGTCCCTCAGACTCCACTCAAGTGAGAAGGCTAATCATTTACTTCCACATCCACTTCTTGGACTTCAGCAAGTTAGTTGTTCATACAATGATTTTCCATTTTAGGCTGACATACTATTTTCATCAAAAATCCTTCGGCGAGGGACCAAGAGATGCCTTTTGGAAAAGCATTTATGTCTCACTACATCCACTGGATCATCCTTGTAAACATTTTGCTCATTCTGAAGAACTCCAGAGGTTCGCGGGGAAGAGTTTCCCATTACAGGAGACGTAAATTTTCTGCAGTACATCTCTCTCTCTTTATCCAGGTGTCCAATATATCTATTATAAATTCTACTGATTTGTTCAACACAAACGTCAGACTTGGAATCATGTAGTCCCCCTAAACTCCTAATGCACTGATTAAAAAAAAAAAAATAAAAAAATAAATCAGTTCTCAGAAATCAAGTTCATTCTAAGCAAGACTTCAGACACTCGTCATTTGACTTTTTCATCCCCGAGTTCTTCTAAAAAACTCTCCAGCACACATCATCTTGTCCTGGAAATTTATTCGTTCTGTCAGTTTGTTCCATAACTTCTGCTACAGTCACTTCAATTTCAGACAGGTCCTCTGTCAAATGCATCCTGCAGATCCAACGTGTCCGTGCACTTCTTTGCTTACACCAGTTACATCTTCAGGCTGGGTAACTACTTCTGCAACTGAACAACTGCCACTAGGAGACTTCTTTCCAGTCTACTACGTCTTTCAGATATCCTTTATAATAGCCATAAACCAAACACACATACACACAACCCTCTTTCCTCCAATACATAAAATTTATTATCTAATGACAAGGATTAGTACTTCAAAACACATCATGAATAAGGTAAAACTAAAATACAGAAATACCAATCTATGAAAACAGCATCGTTTTGACACAACCATATATTACACTAAGTTTTCTTCTCCAGGTCTCAAAGATTGCCCCAGGCCTTAGACAAACATAGGACAGGCAAGTTTTAGTCTCAAAGTTCTGTCTTTGAGTCAACTTATCCCCCTCAATCTCACACACACATAGAATCAAGAGAGCTGAACAAATTATTTGAAAATCTTTCCATTTCTTGAAGTTTGGATGAAATCACTCAACCAAGATAACAGTTCTGGTGCTAAAAGGAGGAGAACCCATTCCTTCTCCTCCCCTTACAGGCAAACCATGTATTTCTGTAGCTCATCTCAAGTCATCCCTGGTGCCTGCTGCTCCACAAGCATTAAACTACACATTTACCCAAGGAGCCATCCAAGAGATTAATTTATATGTCAACTGCAAAAGGGTGATCAACCCAGTACGCTACACAGCTAATACCAGGTGAAGACAGATCACAGGAATGGTGGAAAAAAGATACTTAAAAGTATAGTGAGGATTTGTTGTTGTACGTGCCTGTAATGCCTGTAACATCCACTGGAGTATCATCTAAGAGGAAAATTTGCTCTCATGAAAATACAGTTCTCAAGTCAAATAGATTAAGCTACCTCACAGGAAGGAAAGAAAGAAAACTGCCTGTTGGATACAGCTGGGATAACCTAGTTGGCAGAATAATTGAGAGTATTTTTTTGAAAACAGATACACAATTCAGGGAAGCCTGGGTACCCTTCAGATATCTATATCAAGGAATCCTTGCATTAAGGAAAGTCTTAACACATAACAGAAAACCAGAGTACACATTTGCAAGACCACAAGTTTGGTAAATAGTATAATAATATACAGCTTGGAATGCCTACAAAACTAGTAAAATTTAACTGAACCACTAAAATCACTCATTCTAGAGTCTTGGAAACTACTTTCATTTCTACTCAAAGAGAACCTAAATAGTAAGTATTATTTGTAGAAATGGTAAGCATAGAATTCGTTCTGCAAACCATATCTGTTCAGAGCAAAGTACACCTTTATTTCAATATCCTTTCTGATTTCAAAAGTGTATGCAGGAAGAAGAATATATTAAAAAGATTAATGAAGGAGCTTATTAAAAACCTAATTAATAGTTAACACAAACCAAACATAAGGCATAACAGCAGCAGCAAGAAAAAACACAGACCAATTTCAGACTTACAGACCAAATAAGAAGGAAAACCACGAGGTTCAGAAAACATCCAAGCAAGCAAGCAAACTCCAATCTTTGGTAGCACAGAAATAATTTGTCTTTTAGTTATAATTGACTTCATCTTAAGATTTATTGATTCTTACCTGTACTTTTTCTAGAAAAAGGAGCTTTTCAAAATGGAGCAGAACTACTTCAAAAGTAGTTACAACTGACCAAACTAAATTTAAACTGAATAAAAATTATAGATCTGTAAAAAAAAAATTAGTTTTCTGACATTGCCAATAAAATAATAGGCCTAAAGGAGAAGCCTTTGAATATGTGTGCACTAGGCAAATTTCTCTCTGGAGTGTGATGTACAAATTATAGATGGACTGATTTAGTATTTTCTCTGCAGAGGCTGTTAGTTGCTCAACCATAAAGGTTTAGTACAATAAATGATAGATTTTACAACACTCTATATAACCTAAAACATTTCATCACACTTAATGTTGTAAGCGTAATCTTTTAAATAAAAGTATTTTAAAAATTTCCTATTAATATATTTAATCTATACATTATTTGAAGCGGTAAGGGACGTGGCATAAGACCACAAAACACGATAAAGCATTCACCTCGAAGTATACGTTTTATAGTCACTTTCACAATTTCTGTGCAGTAATGTACAGCAAAATGATGGACTGTTATGTACCACTTAGACAAGAAAATTATTTGTGATCAATAATAATTCTAAATTACTAACTTTAACCATTCTATGATTCTAAGTTGGAAGGGACCTTAAAGATCATCTAGTTTCAAACCCCCTGCCATGGGCAGGGACACCTCCCACTAGACCACAGACTTAAGACCATAATTTTTCCTAAGAGGCAAGTAATTCTAAAAATATGCGAACTTTTCCATCATTAAGAAGTTTAAAGGGAAAATGGTAGGGAGCTACAAATCTCCACTCATCCCCATCTTCTTCAACTTTTCTTTAACACCTGACTTTGCAACATAAATGATGTACCTGGAGATATCATGAAGGGGTTTCCATAGCCCAATGTCATTGTTGCTCCATCCATCTTACAAGCTCCAGATCAGATTTTTTTTTTTTTTAAATGATCAACAATATCTGTTTGTGTTTTGCTTACATTACAGAAAATAAAGTGTGGAACTACCACATGCAATCACACTCACAGCTGTGGGAACTAGCAGAAGAACCATGGAAGAAAAAGCAGATGAAAAGCAAGTTCTAGAAAGCGTTATGGACAATGTCTCAAGTCACCCTCAAGCAACATATTTCCATCTCCTTTGACTGAACAGAATAGATGCAGAGAGAAAGAGGTGATCTGCAACAACGCACCTCAAGAAAAAAAAACAAACAACAAAATCTTCCCCACCCTGAAAAAACCCAAATCACCCCAGCTTTTCACCCATTCCAAGAACATTACTGACATGTTCCTTTGTTGAACATGGCTTGGATCTGGAAGCCCTGTTTCCATTTTGCTCCACAAAGTGGCAGAAGAATTTGGCAAAACTCTTCAAAGAAACTCAACTTTGGCTCTAACGTCCTGGCAAGAGCTTTAGCAATAGATGCCCTGTTGCCAGCACACAAAACCTAATGATGCAGTCAAACCCAAAGTCTGTCCTTTGTACTACAAAGAGCTTTAGCAACAGATACTAAAGGTGATGTAACCATCATCTTTTTGATACAGGAAGAAAAATTAAAAAAATTAAAAAAAAACAACCAAGGCTTGATTTCTTTTTAACATTAGAGTAAGGTAATAAGCACTATGTGGAAAAAAGTTTTGTTCTATGAAACAATTTTGGCTTGTCATCTATATAACAACCAGCACTAAGGCAGCAGACAGCTAGAGAAGAATTCCGAATGCATCTCCAAACTTCACAAATGAACCCTTTCATGGGATGCTATTAAAATACACATGCATCCAGTAATACTGTTACAAAATAGTCAAAATGGCCTCCAAGAAGGCAGTAGGAAGACCGGGAGACAGTGTAATTTTTAGCTGAATGCTGAAGTAGCTTCCAGAACACTTTTTGAGAGACTTAAATAGAGAGTCAGGAAATAGAAAATAAATCAGATCATTTCATGATGATGGCTGTATACTCTAAGGACTGGGAAAGCGGCCACCAGCAAAAATTGAACTAAAATAACCAACTGTACAACCAAGAAAAATGCTTTCTGCTGAAAGCCATGAACATGCAAACAGAAATACATTTTTTGAAGTTTATCTTGTAGAAGCTGTGATTTAACAAGGATATAAACCCACTATTTTTCAACAAAAACTTGGTATCTTGCCTTCCAATGAGTTACTGGCGTCAAAGGGAAAGAAACGTTAAGTAATGGACTGAGCAGAACATGAACAGCACTTGCTTAAAAGTAACCCTGAAATGAAAACACTCCACAAACTACAGAGAATTACAAATCTTTCCAAGGCCCCTAACAAAAGGAGACAGTATTTTCCAGTTTAACAAAAACATTATCACTGAGGAAGCTTAGTAATGAAACATCTGCAAAATAGAAGTTTGCAACAGATAAAAGATTTCCTGTGCTATTTCATTATTATGCACATTAAATAATATTAAGGTTGTAAACAAAAACACTCAGAAGTAATAAAATCACATAATTAAAACTCTGTCTATTTATATCATTCCATTTTTAACTGGGAACGTGCTAACTTTATATGATGCAATGATGGACTTTTGTTTTTTTTCTACGCAATCCCTGCAACATTCAAGCAACGATGCTCACTTTGTGCACTGCTATTCAAGATATTTCTTTTCTTGATATTCAGTATGTGGCCACATGCTTTATTTATTGCCTTTCTTTAAGGACAAACCGTTCTTTAAGGACAGAATTCTTTATTTATAGTGAAACACAGTGCCAACCACTGGAGTACCTCAGTGAATTTTCTATGTAAAAGTACTAAATAAAAATCATCTTGGAAAAAGGTCAGAACTGAGGGGCAAAACAGAATACAAGAATGAGCAGCAGCGTTGCTGAAAATGATACTCCTATCAAAAGAAATTCTTGTGAAATTATAACCTTACCAAGCAAACCTCTCTTTCTAGTACTTACCCCAGGTCAGAAAGCCTTTCTAAGAGAAAATTAAGAGGGCACAGCAACATCCAATTTCTTCCAACACTAACTCTGAGTTGCGGTTCCTAAAGCTAACCAAAAGCAGTAGGTAGGTAACCTTTGTGACCATTGCCTTCTGGGAAGCTTCCTCCAAGTTCTCTCTCCCCCCTCTTATTATCTCTAGCCTGTGTATTGATTAGTTTAAGAGATGATGATCAACTTTTTCTGTAGTAACTTTCCTGTCTTACTCTCCTCCCTCCTGAGTTTCCCACTTCTCATCCAGCAGATGTACACTTTTTAGGATTCAGTGCAAGTTTACTCTGCCCCTCCAGCCTCCATATGTACATGCAAGAGAGTAACTCGCTTCACAGGACATAATGCAACACACAGACCCTCCTAACTTAAGCTGTTATGGGTAACACATTCTATGTGTCATATCACAGTAATATTAATTATAGCATGTGCTGTCACGCCCTAGCTCCCATGTATTTACCTTTCCTATCAGGTGTATGTGCTCTCTAAAAAGTGCTTTGTTTAGACACGTTAGCAAGAACTTCTTATCAACTGCTGGCACACGAAGACAGATTTTCACAAAAAATTTATACCATCATAAGCCCACAGAAGTCAACAGTTTTGGGGTAGTTTAGCTCCCTGAACTGACTAGGCATGGAGCCAGGCAGCCAAGGGAAGGGAAAAAAACCCACCCACACAGCCAGAGACTGGGAGGTGAAGGTACAAACACGCTAGCTCCAGCTCAGGCTACAGTTTTACAGGCAGCTGGATGTGGATGTGACTTTCCACACTCAGAGGGAGACAACTCCTTTCTCCTGCCCTTGCTCCTAACCATCCCTGCGCCAAACATGGGAAGCCACAGAAACTTTAAGCCAACTCTCAAAATTGCGTGTCAACGGGCTCATTAAATTCCTGTTAACACCAGGGGCTGTTATCCTAAAACAACAGTTCAAGGTATTAGAATCAGTTGTTTGGGATGTCTCACAGGAGACTTGCTTTTAGAAGTCTGAGCAAACTTGCAAACTCTCTCTGATACTAAGTTTCAAGGAAAAAACCTATTCTGTAACCACATGATTACAGATAACTAATGATTATAGTAACATGATTACAGGCTAACTAATAAGGAGTGCTTGTACCTGACAGAAAAAAGACTTTACATTCATCTCCTCAGATGGAAATCTCACATCATTTGGACAATAACAAAGAGTTTTCCCAGACTGTGTTAGGACACTACCATTTCCTTCTATGATCCATCTTCTACTGGTACCTACTCACTAATCCTGCCCAATTTTGTGGGTACCTGCTGAATTTCCAAGAATTCTTCCCCATTTCTCAGTTAGCCAGGTGACAGAATCATAGAACAGTTTGGATTGGAAGGGACCATTAAAGGTCTTCTAGTCCAACTCCCCTGTAATGAGCAGGAACCTCTTCAACTAGATCAAGTTGCCCAGAGCCCTGTCCAACCTGACCTTGAATGTTTCCAGGGGCATTTACCACCTCTCTGGGCAACCTCTTCCAGATATTAGGAAGAAAGAATTTCTTCCTAATATCTAATCTAAATCTCCTCTCTCTCCCTTTAAAAACCATTGCCCCTCATCCTATTGCTCCACTCCCTGGTAAAGAGTCCCTCTCCAACTAATAAGATGTCTATTTCTTAAACATCTTTAACCCATCTGCGTTTATTATGTTTGGGTTGTCTGGGAACCCCCCCCCCCCCAAAAAAAAAAAAAAAAATCTGTTAGTTGGTCTGCCTTGCCAAAAAGGTCAAGTTCCTGCTCCAAAAGCGACAATTGGGCAGCCTTGCTAAAACTGGCTGACTAGGTTGGATCACACACCCCACCAAAGCCTTTATGCCACTATGTGACCAAGAAGCTCTGCAAGGCTTCCCATCGACTCCGAGGTGGCCTGGAGATTATCTGTAGGACACCACAGGACATACCCAGTGTCATTACTGAAGGAGGAGTCACACCACAGTAACGCACATAAACAGTAATTAATGCATAGGATCTGTCCCACTGTAGCACTCTAAGGGCAGTGAGACACGGCAGTTTTCACTGCTCAACAGCCAAGCCGTGAAACCCAACAGTGAAAATAAAATTCTCACCTATTTGCTGTGTTAAAGACTACAGATATTTAACAGAATACTTAAGATTTTGCAAGTTAATGTTGAAAAATTCATTATCTCACCTCAGAAAGCAAAACTCACAGACATATACTCCACTTATCTTAATGTCTTAAATTTGAAACGATTTATTATTACTAATGAAAAGAAATGCTCAACTGTTTTTTAATCTTCATGGATTAACTACTGGTACAAAGAAAGCATTTAAACTGTATAGATTCAAAAATTATAAAGACCATTATCAGGGAGCGTAATGACAGAATGAGGGGTAACTTTTAAACTGAAAGAGGGGAGACTTAGATTAAACATTGGGAAAAAATTCTTTCCTGTGAGGGTGGTGAGACACTGGACCAGGTTGCCCAGAGAAGCTGTGGCTGCCCCATCCCTGGAGGGGTTCAAGGCCAGGCTGGATGGGGCTTTGAGCAACCTGGTCTGGTGGGAGGTGTCCCTGCCCATGGCAGGGGGTTGGAACTCAATGATCTTTAAGGTCCCTTCCAACCCAAACCATTCTATGATTATGGTGAAGACAAAGACTAACTAAAGGCAGTAGTGACAAATCCATGAACCTGCAACATATCTGGCCCATGCAAAGTACATATGGGAAGCATTAAATTCTGAAAAATCTGATCTTGCAGCTCCATACTTGTTTTTCATTACAAAAATAACCTTTGAAACATGAACAAGCTGCAAGTGGAAGGAATGACATACGTGTAGTTGTTCATTCTTCATTCATCACTGCAGCACAAATTCTAGTTCTATTTCTTTAACTCTTGGCATTAACTTTTAAATTTTAATATTTTGCACTTCTGCCAAAATGAAACAAAACCAGGAGTACTACTGATCAATGAAAGACAACAATAAAAGAAAAAAGTATTTTTCTTGAAGATTAAAATCTCTCTTCCTGAGGCTAGATACAGCACAACACATCAAAAACATTTAATACTCACTGAAGGGCTAATAAACACATTAAGGGTATTTCTTATAGGGATGTCTTCACGGGAATGAAGGTATTGGGTAACTCTACATTAACACTGTAGCTCAGAGAATTAAAAAATAATTTTTTCCTTATTGCAAAAATTTACATTTGCTCTCCAGAATTTTGCAGAACATACCTCTGCCTTCTTCCCTTATTTTTAAGTCAGCAGTAATCAATACACAGCTCTCATGCAAAATCTGAGCCCCAGACTTGTACATAGCATAATTATATCTATGGTACAGGAGCCATATTTCTAATGACTTCCTATATTTAATCAAAAGTACAATCATTTCCTTGCAAAAGGCCCCTAAAACAATTTAAAAATGCTTATATAGAAGAATAATCTTTTAAAACGTTAATCTTTTAAACATTCTAAAGCCATTACTGCAACACTAAAA
The DNA here is from genome assembly GCA_033628505.1 of Tringa tobata. NCBI lineage: Eukaryota > Metazoa > Chordata > Aves > Charadriiformes > Scolopacidae > Tringa > Tringa tobata. The sequence continues at coordinate 8,891,645 of JAHREE010000245.1, forward strand.
GAAACTAGAGAACACTACTCAAACTTGACTGGGCATCCCAGTAGATACCTACTAGCAATGCAACGTGATGTTTTCTAAAGTTTAATAGTTATTTAGGTAAAACAAAATACTGCCATTTAGAAGAAAATACTGTTCAAATTGTGACCTCAGAATTTTCCTGCAATACTCAAATATACACAAAAAAAGCATACAGTCTCATAACAGAATACTGTATGTATTCAATACGTTATAATAACAACTCCACAATAATCAGTGTTGGAATAGGGCATAGAGCAAAGCACGCATCTGCTTTTGAATGTGGATTGCCATCTATCTTCTCAACAAGGTAAAAGAGAGATACAAAAGAGATCTGAATAGGTCTTCTAGAATAGAAGCCTAATAGAAAATGAAACAACCCTAGTGATTTTTAGGAGTCAGATACCCCTGGTAAACAGTACTTGTGAATTACTAAATTATGGATACAATTCTCAAGTACTGACTCTGTACTGCCACGTGTTCGTGAGTAAAATACATTGTGCATAGTCCGTGCATCCACTGACCAGAGAAAGTTTTAAGATAAGTTTTAATGGAAATTATTAGCCCTTTGTGTCTTCAAAAAATGTTATCACTGCCCAAGTTATTAGTACTGAGCACTTACAACAGTCTAAAATAGACTATTTGAACAAGAAAGGGATTAGCTGTCAAGAGTACCCTCAAGTTAATAATGGAAATGTACTTTAAAAGCAGAGGTAACTTCCACAGAAAACATTTACTAAGCTAAAACTTTGTGTTTGTCAACAGTTTGGTAAAGGACACTTTTCTTTCAAACACATAATAGAGAAAGACCCAACTAAGTACAACTCAGGAAATGAAAACAGTTTAGCAAAGCATCAGATCATGCCTCAAAGAAGAAAAGAATATTAAAAATCATAAATACAAGTCATTACATAGTATCTATGTGCTTTCTTTTTAAAACTTGAAGAGGACTTTTTCTTTAAGAAGGAAAAAATTACCCGCATAATTACAGAGCAGTCATGTAATTACAATGTAATCACACACTGTGATACAAGTGACTCCTTGCAATAGGAGTGACCTTTTGCTTTGAAACTTTTGGAATTTAGGAGTTTGTGTTACAAACGGAAAGGCTGCACAGATATCTGGAAGGCCAAGTAAGTATGCCTTTCAGCTGCTTAATGGATGTAGTTTGACATGATTATATTTAGGAGCTGGACAAAAAGCGTGACATTTTAAGATGTTCCTCAACAGTAACCCAGTTAAGCGTATCTTTGAACAGTTCTGAACACAAATCCAGGCTAATGCTCTGGCTTGTAAATTCTAACACTTGCAAGTGTAAACGCTGCTACTTACATGTTCCTATCAGGAGATGTGGGTAAGCAAAGTTGTTTGCAGACCAGTAAGGCTCCTGATTCAGAAACATAATTCTTCACTACATGCGTGCCCTTTTCCTCTGTTTATTTAGATGCCTATTCCTATAGAATAACCTATGCTTAATCGATAGCTAAAATTATGAACAAATAACAAGGATTACAACTTCATGGGCTTGCCTTCAATGGGATTACACATTCTCTTCCAAACAGCAAAGTAATGGCTAATATCCAACACCTTATGACATCATCACCTGAGCCTGCATCCAAGAACCACAGCAGCAATGGGTATCTTATCTCAGCCTTCCATTACAAGAGCAGAGCGCGTTCCTTACTTGAACATGAATCACGGCAACGGCGCCAGTATCTACTGAAGTACAGGGCACGTCAGCCCTAGCACCGAGTTACATTCACCCAGTTATGTTATCTTCACACCAAAAACATCTCATCCGGCTGGTTAAACTACAAAGGTCAAAGACATCTATGGTGTTCATACAGATACACCCCTCATTTGCATCCCAATCAGTTTTTATTATATAAGACTATGAAAAGTCCCTTCCTTGGTTATAACTAAACTTGAATTCACTTTGGAATTTGACCTAACCACCCAGCAAAGCGCCAGCTAATTCTACCTGGATTCTTAAGGAATCTCAATTTACAGTACTGTCAGAAATCCTAAACATAACTTATTTTCCCACAGATTCATCTCTATACTTTAATACTCTTCTTCCAGTGTTTGCTTTCCTTACTTGATCTTTAAACAAACTTACTTTGTCTCTTATCATTTGAAATCAAACTAGGATATTTTTTTCTGAAGTGTAACTAAAGATTCTAATGCTGATCCAAGTTACCGGGACAAAAAAAATGTTTTGTGGCAAACAAATGCCAAGGCATTTCATAAATTAAGTGACCTTGCCCAACTTATCAATATCATCATTAACTGCTAACTACATTGGTTTGCAAGAATAAAAGAACCTGGCCAGCATCCTCAGATGCTACTCATTTATTCTAATTTCCACTGTTTCTCTTACTTCCTTACTTTTTAGAGACTTTTGTCCTCAAAAATATTTCAGTGGGGGTAAAAAAATTGTAAATGCTAAATACTCAGCAACTGATCTACTGAAAGTTGAAGAGTTTGATCAGTGATAAGGATGGAATCAGGATTTCCAAGATGAATATAATCACTTCATTTGAGTCATTTCCAGCTCACTCAAAACCCCAGAAGTTATATAAAACTATATAGGTCCTCCTATTTAAAATTGGTTTGTGCAAAATAAGAGCCAACATAAAAGAAAATTAACCGAATTAAAATGCAGCTGATCTACAACACACTGATCTATTTTCAGCTACTTATCTCTGTGGTGATCCACTAATCCAAAAAGCTATAATGGAACTAGTACTTATCTTAATAGAAGAATCCCACAAGAATCAAGATTCAAGATAACTCAGGGCAGTTTGACTCTAATCAGACAACCTTCCACTATCCACCAAGTGCTGCAATTCTAAGTTTCAGCTTAGGAAAAAAAAAAAAAAAAAAAAAACCAAGTAATTTTTGGCAAAAGATTAGATAACAATTAACCCAGCCACTACTAATCAACATGTTAGTGAAATGGCACTTGGCAACACACCCCATAAATCACCACAGCTTTCTAACCGGGTTTAAAAGGATTCAGTAAGAAAAAAAATAAAAAAAAAAAATCTCTCAGATATGAAAATCACACCTCAAAAGTCAACAAACTTGAAAGATCCTGAACCACAACAGTTAGAAAAAATAGGAGCATTGGTTTAATAATCTTTGCCTTGTACTTAAGCAAAATTTCAAAGCGTCTTTTCACGCTAATTGTATCAACACAGTTACGATACTTACTATAAATGACAATAAAAAAAATGTTTCTTGCTATGTCTATTAAAAAGTTTAAAAGGGAAAACCAAATATTCCAGAAGTTGTCATGAACTTCAAAAGCCAGTTAAAACTGAAAGCAACTAATTAGTGTACATAGATACGCTCTAGATCCACTCTAGATAACGAAGGAGTATGAAAATCAAGATGAAAGAGGAATCATTCTTCTGAATTCTTCTGTCACTGCAATTATGAACAAAGGTCCACTCACAGCAATGCTGCTGTGTTTGATACCTGTCTTTCACAGCAAGGAGAGCTGTGACTCCAAGTTTTTTTGAACCAAAGACCCCCACTGTCAACTTCAGCGTGTCAGCCATACTAATATCTACTTTTATCATCATTTTAATGGATAATACTGTATTTTTAACAGTTAATAGCTGCAAAGCATTTGAGGCTAACAAGGACTAAAATGAATTTGTTGATCAAACAGATGTCACTTTCTGCTTTCTCTTTCTACTTCAGAAACTTCACATATGTATATTTCTGGTCACTTTCACAGGTCATTTAGAAATATTCTCTGAGCCCTTACAGATTGCCAAAGGAGAACAATTACTGTAGCCTTAATCACCTCCCCTTTTTTTGGCTTTCCCTTTTCTCATAGGTCCAGATCCATGCATCTGATGTTGACTGGATCCACACCTCACTAAGACTTCATGAAGGAAGCCCTTCCTTGGTGTTTCAGCGCTGTCAAAGCTGACGAAAGCAGCAGTCAGATTGCTGTTCTCATGACAGAACTATAATCATTCTGTGCTTATTAAACTTGGATTACTAGTAAATCTTCCAAACCTGTGATTTCCAGTTAAGTAGACACATATCTTAAGCTAGAACTCGTAATTTACTTTCTTTTCATTGATTTTCTTGCATACTACTTGGTTATGCTTGAGTCTTCCCACAGTAGCACAGGGCACTTTAATGTTCTCTAAAGTGGGGATTGGGTTCCACTTTTAGGGCCATTCACTTTGGAAATCCAGTGTTGATGATGTCCTAACCCCTGGCTGGGGGACTGGATTCCATCTGTAAAGGTCTTTTCCATCCCAAAGCATTCTATGATTGTATGAACTTTGCTAAAGCCACCAATTAATGCCTCAGGAAGAAAAACAACTTGTAAATCCTTTCTTCCCATGTGCACACTCAGGTCTAAGTAAATAGCAACATATTTCTTACTTTGGAATAAGTTGCACATCCTGTTTGAAACTTGTTATTCAAATGGATGAGCGAGGATTGCCTCCACATAAAAAGCGCCCGCCTACTGCTACATGGAAGTAAACTGACTTTTTTTTTTTTTTTCCCCCAAAAGAAGAAACAAAATAAAAACTAAGCTGCTGTTTGCTATGTCGAAGCTTCAGGCCCACTCTCTATAAGAGCTCGGGGAGTTAAAAACTACCTCAAAAAGCACCGTACTCTGACGCTGACTTTCTCCTGAAACTGAGAAAAATAAGTAAATTGAGGGAAGTTTAAAAAAAGAAAAAAAGAGAGAAAAAAAAT
>JAHREE010000245.1:8900740-9064375 GCA_033628505.1 Tringa tobata
TACTTGCTCCTGTCCCTTGTCTTGCATTTGTGGCAATGCATATGTTTTGACCCCCTTAGTCTCTAGTTGTATCAGTGAGATGATTCATCAGGGAGTGGAGTGATAGGACATGGGGTAACAGTTTTAAACTGAAAGATGGGAGATTTAGATCAGATTTTAGGAAGAAATTCTTTCCTGTGAGGGTGGTGAGGCACTGGAACAGGTTGCCCAGAGAAGCTGTGGCTGCCCCATCCCTGGAGGTGTTCAAGATGGGGCTTGAACACCTGGATGTCAGGCTGGATGGGGCTTTAAGCAACCTGGTCTGGTGGGAGGTGTGCCTGCCCATGGCAGGGGGGCTGGAACTCAATGATCTTTAAGGTCCCTTCCAACCTCAACCATTCTATAATTCTATGATCTACACAGTCACATATTCTAAAGACGGTGGTGGAAGTGCTGAACTGTTGCTTCTGAGGACTGTGATCATAAACCATCTTAACTCTTGTTTTTCCCGTAATCCTGGAGAGACAAATTTCTTGCCACTGCTTTTCATCTTAATGTCATGTCCAGTTCCTTTCCGTCTAATTTATATATTCAAGTATGTTACTTGCCCTTGATGGTTCTGAACTATCTGCTCTGTTCTTTCCACCCCACTGAGACCACCTCTACCAAGACCTCTAACTATGGGTCCCAACTGCAAAGCTCTTACAATTTTAAATGATGCCTCTGTTTAAACTGCTACTATTGAAACCTTGAAATTTTGTTCTCTATTGATTTATGTTCTCTTAGTTTGTCTGCTTCTGCAGTGAATCTAATTCCAGGGCATATTGTTCCTCACCTGTTTTCAAAAAGCTTGAAGCCTTCAGGCAAAAGATTCTTCTTGAAGGCTTGTGCTTTTACCCTCATCTTTCCTCTTTCATGCAAATTACTGCAACTTCCATTCTGTGCCAAAGATTTGAAAATGGATTTTCTTGCATTGACTCAGGAAAGCTCTTAATCCAAAGCATATGTCCCACAGGAATCACTTAACAATTTTCAGGTGTTTTTTTGTGGGTTTTTTTTTTTTCTGAACTGCGATATACCTTTGTCAGGTTTATTAGATCACTACCTTTATTGTAGTTGTGATCCAAGGGTATAAAGATAAAGTTACACTGTACGTCTGCTTCAGAAACCAGAAAGTCCTGTTCCTCCTCGCTTTCCAACAACCCCTCTACCTTTAGGTTATATGCCCTCACTCTTTCTCCACCTGGGGTATTAATCTGGTTGTTCAATAAACCAATTCAACTCAACAACTAAGCTAACTTTTTTTTTTTTTTTTTTTCATTTAGTTTTCTGCCGGATAATTGAGTTGTATCAACCCAGGGAAGGGTTAAAAGAGTGCCAGAGCTGGAGGACAGCAAGGACACTAGTGAAGAGACTGGAACCTCCCACCTGGGCAGCAAAGAACGCCATGGTGAGTAACTTGAAGAAAGACAGATTTGTAGAGGGAAGCAATATCTTTTAGTAGCTGATATAGTGGGGAAAAAAGGAAGCATGCTGTTCCCCAAATTTACTGGTTATAGCTGTGATAGCAGCTATTCTAAAATATTACCTCTTTCTGCAAGTCTTCCTTCTTTTCTGAATTGAAAAAACCCAAAATTTCTTTCCCTCAATTCCCTCATTCTCTGACAGTGTTGGTAATCCTGGTGGTACTGGTAATGCTTTACTTGAGGCGAGGCGTGTAACTTGAAATTTCCAGCTTGCAAACAAGTATACTTTGTCCTTTTCTGTTGTTTTCCTTCCCTTCATAAAATTTGCCACTAGTACATTAGATTTTGAAAATGAATTTTTCCTTTCTTCTGTCTAGTCTCTTAATTACTACCTTCTTGTGTCCAAGATATTAAGAAGAAGGGTGTGGGAAAGAGGGGAAGGCAAAGAAACTCTTATCAATGTTTATGTGTAAACAAAGGTAGCTTTGGCAGCACTTCAAATCCTTCATTTGTCCGCAGGATAGAGAGATAAATAGGAGCTTCTAAGTGATTTTTGTCTATCTTTCATTCTGATTCTTTCCTTTGCTTACTCTTGTCCTTTGCTTTTATCAGCTCAGGTGTCACATCCCTGCACATTTTTTCTGGGCTATCATCACCTTCACTGAAATGATTGCTCCCTAATTCTCCTCTCAAAGGACTCCCGGGCTGCCACTACCTTCATATCTTCTCTATTGTTTTTTTCTCACCCCCACTTCTACCTCCCACATTTCATCTCTTCCCTTAATGGATTGGGACGTCATCAGTTCGTTGGCTACAATTGTCAAAGAAGAGGAAGGGTTTGGTTGCCCTCAGCTACGCCTGCAATACTGTGGCTCTTTGCTAGTCCAAGCGCGGGGAGGTGATGATAACTGCTGGCACACACTGGCCTGCTGTTGGGAACTGCTAAATCCAAGCAGGCACAGAGTCACCTTTCTACAACTGCTTCTTGCACAGCTGCAGGTTGTACTATTATGTCCCTGCCTCTGTCAGACGGTCCACTGAGTTACCCCGAGCTCTGCTTGTGGCTGGTGACAAACAAACAGGTATTCCCAGATGCTTGGCTGATGTTTGTCACGTTGGACATCCTCCGTTTGTTCTCAGACACAGAGATGCTCTCTGCAAAACCTCTCCCCGCTCTGCTGCAGTCAAGGGTCAGAGATCTTCAGCATCAGTAGCAGAACTGGGGAAAACACAGTTTTTAGACTCAGTTGAGAGTCTGAGGAGAAACACTATTTCCCTTTACCTGGTTGTTCCTTGAGATAGGCATATTTCAAGGATGCTTTGGCAGAATACCAAACGTTAGTTGGCTTAGTTTGTATACTGCTTATGGAAAACTTTTTGGAAGTGCTTAAAAGGAGAATGCTCTCAAAGCTGTTTATTTATAAGTCTCTGGGTTTGGTTATCAATAAACCCCAAATTAAGCCTGAATTAGACACTGAAATTTTGTATATTAAAACTTGAAATACCACCAGATGCACTTCTGCAGAAAGAACAGTCAGGCCCGGAAGGTTTTCATGCTTGATTTTCATTTTTTTCTTTGCCTTGAGTGAAGGAAAAAAAAACCCCAACCATAATGTGTGGATTCAGCAGACTCATATGGGGATTTCACTCCTCTTCTGCTCTTCTACTCTATAACTGTAGATGGAATACTGACTTTGAAACACTGTCCCATTTCTAAATTTTAGAAAGCAATGCAGCTCAAAAATATGTCAAATATGTCGTGCAAGGTTTCTTTTTGACATGCAATTCCATACCCACTTTTTCAGTGTTTAGCCTCCACATAATTGTTTCATATAATTTTGAAACCTCTTGGCTTTCTATATATTTGATGTGACTTTTCAATAAAATAAAAATAAAGCTATGTATATATATTTGCATGAAAGAAGAAGAGATAAGTATAGTTTTCATAAAACCTTGCATTAAAATTTTTGCTAAAATGTGTAACTGTCATTTCAGCCCTTTTTGAAAAGATTGCCATCAGTTAGGCAGATTACTCAGCTTTCATAAATTTTCAGGTTTCCAAGCCATAATTTACTCATAAAAATGGAAATTAAATAGTTTTCCTTCTCCTCCTTGTTATACTTTGTTAAATACTTTAATAGATGTTATAATGTAAGTAGGATCCAAACACACAGAGTTGTGGGGAAAAATTAGTAGGGAAAAGAGAAAGCTGAACTACTTTGTTACTAACACATCCGTGAAAAGGCGGTGATGGATATTCCAAGATAGTAGTGGTTATGTCTGGATAGATAGATGGGGATTTGCACTGTTGTGTGAACAATGCATATGAAAGAAAAGCTGTCTGATGCTTAAGCAATTCAAATGGTTCAGAAGTTAAACTTCCTTAACATGAATACTTTGAAGAATTTCCTTCACTCCCAAATCTTATCACCTTAGATTTTACAGACCATTAACCCTAGAAAAGTCCCAATTTTATTGGCTGTGTAATGGCGCCTGAAGCAAGAGATTCTCTTTCTCTTCCCTGCACTGAACCTCGAGCTCAAGCAGAAAATTCAGACGGAAAAGCAGAAAGGAAAAGGCTAATGTGATAGTTAAAGAAAATAAAAAAGGCTACACTGGCCAGAGGCAAGCATCAGCTGAGCCCCGCAGTGACATGGGAGTGTCGCTCAGAGAGTATCCTACAGGACTGAGACAGGCCTGGGCAATAAAGTCAAAAAAGTGAAAGAGGAGGATGATAAGAAGCACACCTGGGCTCAGAGGTGCACCCGCAGCCAGCTGATGGAGCAGGAGGTACAGACACGGTGATGACAACGTGTTGCCCTTGAGACGGGGGCTGGGGTCCTCGCTGTCAAGTAACCCAGATGCAGCTACACCCTACATGGCGTAAAGACACACGGCAGAGCCAGCACCACACAGAGACACCAAAAAAGCAGTAAGTGGATGGGAGAAGCAATGTGTCTTCCCGGGGTACTCCTTCCCAACTCAAACCCCTGCCTTTCAGCAGGTGGAGCCACAGGAGTAGGTGACAGTACCCCTGCCTGGTTGCAGAGATGGCACTCCCCTCATCAGAGAAGTGATCTTTGTGGCACCCTCAATTACTCAAGAAAAACACGGTCCAAACGATCTGCAGTAGACTCGTGCTGGTCTTTTCTCCTGGTAAATTTTATCCACAGGATTACTTTCAGTTCTGCTAAGCAACCACAAGCCGTAAAAAATGAAGCAATAGGAAGCATAATAATTAATAGCAATTAATACATCATTATAGGTTTGCTTCTCAAGGCAGAAGGAAATGGGGAAAACAATGCATTTGGATGTCAACATCAGCAAAATTTCTGGATCCTGCTTTTTGGATACTTCATCATCCTGACATCTAGGTACTTCCATGGGAGTTTCAGCAGTGAAACTATCCAGGGAAAACTTTTTGTTGAAGCAGGCCCCACAGACTTCTTTTTGTTGTTGTTTTCAAAGCAACGTGATTTTATCTTGATAACCACAGCATGGTAACATACTCCACATTGTGTTTTGTACTTCCCAGACATTTTTTTAATTGAGATGTAAGTATTTAATTTAGACTTCATTAAACAGTTATTATATATTAAACAACTAGCAACTACATACTAAAACGTATTTGCAGAGTATTATGGCTGTGCAATCGGTCCATATCAATTTCACAGTTATGAATCTATTACATAACTTTTAATCCTTGGTGAATGTTTAATAATTAGTATTCAAATAACATACATTAACTGTCCTATTAAATCTAAATTAATTGTGGCTCAGGGAACATTAATTTAAAAGGTTACCTTTTTCCCCAGCAGATCTGATCTTTGTTTCATATTTTTCCATTAAAATTAGTGTTAAAGACAGAGTAAATTTGTTTCATTTAGAATATAGTTACTAGGTGCTCTGAATACCTGTGAATCACATTCTGCCAAGCTTCTCTGCTACTACTGATATTAAAGATTCTCTCCCATTTTCTTCCAGTGTAATCAGCATTACCTGGAGATAACAAATTATCACATATTTGTTTAGGAAAAGTAATCCCTATTGACTGGAAGGACTGACATTCAACAGTTCATTAAAATCAGTGAGACAAAATTTGGCTGTGGGGTTTACACATTTTGAGTTTACAAAATGATCCACTCTCAGGAAGGGATGTAAGATTGAACTTTTTAAAAATGTTCTTCATCTCTAAATGAATCAGGATCACCACAGAACTGATCTAAAAGTGACTGTATCCCTTGCATCCTCTGCATAAGGAATGTGAGAAACTGGAATAATGACGTGTTTAGACTTTGGATTCTGTCATTTGATGAAGACTGCCCAGCCATCAGCAATAACTGGCATCAGAGCATTTTGATCTGTGAACTGAAACGTTTCATTGGAGAAAGGGACAAGATTCCTTGAAATTAATGCCAGAAAAAACTGTTGAATACTTAGTCTAACATTTAATATGACATCAAAAGCCCGTGTTGATGTCAGTAAATGGTATGTGATTCAAACTCTAGAAAGATATTTCTGAAAACATCCAGAGCTAGAGAATCCAATACTCTCCTAGTAATCTATTCCCTTAAAAATAAACATACAGGTTTGAACTTTTCTGCCTTCTTTCACACTACTTTTAAAAGCTAGTATAAAGGCATTATTCAGCACTCTGTACCTAATTCTCATGACCACATCCATACACCCTAATCATATCGCCACTATTTCTAAAGCCAAACAATCTCTGTCCTACAGAACTTTTCCCAGCCTTTCTGGGCATCTTTTCTTTGCTTTCTCCAGTTTCTCAACACCCCAGAAAAACACAGTTGCCAAAACTGTATACACTATTCCAATACTGGTCTCATCAATGCCATACAGCCTCTTTGTTCCTACTTACCATTATTCCAATGATTGTGGTTTGGTTTTGTGCCACTGCACATTGAGAATCAGCATTTGGGAGCCCCCTGAACAGTCTGGTGTTTTGTAGATCTACCTGGAGATTTTTGTCCTATCTAGACGTCATGCCTAGATATATCTATGTATATGGCAATATGAAGGTGCATGTACATTTTTTAATGCAAACAGTACAGCAGGCTGCTCCACATATTGCATCTTAGTTTTGTATGAAAGACTCCATGTTTCTGAAAGCAAACTTTTGATGTTCTACTGATAGATCTATTAAATTGATGCTATAATAACATCTAACATCCAAACCACAAGCACAGCAGAACAGTGTTCCGTTGTTTTTCCTAAAACCATTCCCACTGAAAACTGAAATTTTCGGATTAGACTCATAGTGTAATTTAGATTGGAAGGGACCTCTTTATGTCATCTGGTTCAGCTCCAGCCCTGAGCAGGGCCAACATCTATGTCAGATCAGGTTGCACTGGGCTTTACTTAGTTCTGAACAAGTTCTTACCTGAGTTCCTTACAAGTTCTTTCCAAGTTCCATGCAAGTTGCCATGCTATAGTCGTAAGAGACCAGTATTATTACCTCATATATCTTATCCATCACTGTCATGCAGCTTTATTTATTTCCAGAATTGAAATTAAAGTGTTGGATAGTACCAGAACCGAGTCTCTCATGAGACATACTAGAAACATCTCAGTGTAAGGAATCTTTAAATGTATTACTGAAGGCATATCCCGAAGAACATGTATCCTGTTGTTAACAGACAGCACTGATTTCCTTTAAACCAGAATGCTGTTTGGTATGGTATTATAGCATTCAGAGAATCTATGAAGTTACCTCAATCATTCAAACTTTGTGTCAAGAAAGAATAAGCTCAAGTATATTTAAGAGGTGTACTTAAAATAATGACATATATTAACTTATAATTTTTCCCCATTGATCAACTCAATCTTGTGTTGACTTTTGCTATACTTTTCCAGATTAAGAGTTCACACAGGTCATCATGCTTTGAATACTGGCACAACAGTAATACTACCTCTGTTCTCTGGAACTCATTCAGCTTTACAAGACATATTAAATTGAACATCTCTGAGTAAGAGAGATGCTTAGCAGAGTCTCCTTGGAGTCTCAGCCACAAGTTAATTGAGCACTGGAAAAAAATAATAATACTATCCTTTATAGATGTTGTATGATGTTCTTCATGGCCACGGCAAAAGGGCAAAATCAAATGTGCTATTTTTACAAGACACAAGACTTTCAAATATGAAATACATAGTTTTCAGCCATATTTTCTCCACAGAATTATTAAGTTTGTCCAGTAGTTCCTATTTTACAGCACCTTGCAGATGGGCTGTGTTCTCATGAGTTTCCAAAGCCATGTTAGACTTCTTCTCCCACTCTGTAGCCCTGGCTGCCAGATGTGTCAGCTACCTGCCTGTAGCTTGCAGACAAATTCCCAGAGCAGGGTGGAGGCTGGCATGATATGTCAGATGATGAGAGGTCACAGGATTGCTGTTAAAAAGCACGTTTCTGAAGTGCAGGATTATTGAACCTCTCTGGCTAGCTTCTCATTTGGGGCATAGAATCTTACTAGAATTTGAGACTGTATTTGCTGCAGAGATAAGAAAGAGTTGGTGAGGAACCCACCACAGCACCTTCTAAGGTCTAGGTCATCCGGTGATCTCTCTCCCGTGAAAGGTGAATATTGAGGGAGCTGATGGCAGTCACTCCCATAAAAGACTGCAAGCCTCATAATCTTGTCCAGTAGGAGAAAATAGGGAGTGTTTAAAAAGAGCTAAATTGTGTTAGCTAAAGAAATAATGTAGACAGATTTACTGCCCTTTACATTGTTAAGCTGTTTGTGGCTGAGTATTGAGTTTAAGGCCAAGATCCAAAAAGTTGATGAGATTTAAGTAATAAATGTCTCTGTGGGTTAGTCCCTAGCTACTTAAGAACCAGATATTTCATGTTTCTCTGCACTTTTCAAACAGTGCCCATTTTGTTTGTCTTGATAGGACTCAATTTTTGTTTCTCATGTAAAGCCAGAGATTACATCATTTCTGGCTCTTGCCATCTATTTCTTACCGTGCTGCTGTAACACTGATGTTGTAGCCTGAGCTCTAGTTTGGCTGCAGCAGTGATCTCAGCTGATTCATGATCCAAAAATACTATGCCAACAAAACTGTTTGACAGTTTTACTTTTCTGTCCCTCTCACCCTGAAAAAATACAGACTTATGAAAAACAAGAACCGGCAAAAAGAGAAGGTGTCTCTTGTTGTGAGCCAAAGATGGAAGCCACTTGTAGTCCAGTTTAAGCAGAACTTTTCCCAGATTTTATTAATCAAGTGTTGCTGTTTACTGCTTAGTTAATACCATCTCCATTTCTATCCTTCTGCAATCCAAGGGGAGGCTAAAATTATATTACAATTTAAAAGAAGAGAATAAGTGAAGGTGGAAGAAAGATGAAGAAGAATTATAGGCCACTAAATTTAACTTCAATACCTGACAAATAACTAGAACAATTAGTAAAGCAAGAGCAATCAGTATGTAAACAGCTTGAAGAAAATGCAGTGATAAATTGGTAACACATTTCGAAAAAGCACAAATCAAGTGAAACCAAACTAATTGGTTTCTTTGATGGAATAATGAATGCGTAAAGGAAAAGTGGTAGACACAGAATTTCTTCATATGAGTAAGACACTGATACTGGTTGCACGTGGCATTCTCAGAAAGAATCTAAATAAAGTTGGGTTAGATGGAACCAGCATAAAATGAATACACAGGTAAATAAATCAAACACTGAGAAACTTTATGCACAGTTAAGCTGGAAGCTGGGGAGGAGATCAAAACCACTTTAGATGATCAAACATCTTACATAGCTCAATTTAGACGTGAAAGGGTTTTGTTTGCTTTTTTTTTTTTTTTTTAAAGACCAAAAAAGCCCCATAAAACAGCATCTAGTGTAAGAAACACCTAAATTAAGAAACCGAGCAGACCAGCAAAAATGACAGCCATTTTGGTCCTATGCCAGCCCCAGAATAGCTTACATCAGCATCGTTTTTCTGCTCCACAGCTGAGTTTCTTTATTTAGACATATTAAATACTCCAAAGCATATCTAAATAGAGCTTTGATTACTGCAGGATTATCTCGAATTTATTTATTGACGTTGCTTCTGTTGACTGATATTTCTGTCCATTCATCTAAAAATCTCACGGTTCATGAAATGTTTATGCCATTTTGTTGTGACTGAGAAAAGATGTCTCGTGGCATCACATGTCTCTGGGAACTTTTTCTCTGCTTTCTTTATAAAAGCTAATAAAGATTCTTATAATTATTCCTGTGTTTTTACCACAACAAATAGGCATGCCATTGGCAGTTATGGCCAGCTATGAGTTTGGACACCTACAGGACAAAAACTTGTTCTTGTCCCAAAAGCTGACATGACAGGAGAAAACAGCTGATAGAGACATGAGAGCCCAAGATATCCTTGAGAGGGTTTTTGTAAGACTTATAGACAGCAATCGTAGCAAGAACATCAGCTGCCCCATCATTGTCAAGATTTTCCATAGCTGTTAGAGGAAAGGAACATATTTTAGAATCCTGAAGGAGGATCATAAGTTAGTTTTGCAGATTCTTATGAGCCAACCTTCCCAAGTCAGAAGGGCAGTACATACCTGACAGAGAGTGAGCGAATGAAATCTGAAAATAAAACACAACAAATATAGTTTAGATATTAGAATCAAAATGCAGAGTAGAAACGAGACATCAGTTGTAGAAAAAGATTGAAATGTGGAGCACAGAGAATAAGCAGATGCACTGAACAAAGTGTTTTACACAAAAAAAAAGCAAATACTATTAATTGTTAAACAGTTGATTGTCTGCCTATACAGATTGCAGTAGTTTTTATTTAAAAATATAATGAATAGAACTAGTAAGATATAGGCAGCAAATAAAATCCTAGTCAGTAAAACTTTTGCCACAATAATTTCTGCACTCTTAATATAGTCCAGATTGTATTAAAGTTGAAATAAATGCAAAATTGCTTCTGACTTCACCAGGAATGGCTTTGCACTCATAAGCAGTGTGCCTTCTAATTTCAGCAAAGTACCACATGACCTGAATGATTAATTTGAAAAAGGGCAAGGATAAAATGTCATTAGATAGATTGAGGTTACAAAATTGGGAACTTATATTTAAAATAATAGGAAAATACTGCATTGAATTTTTTCAGTGAAAGTATCCCATGTAAAGATGCAAAGAATAAGGTAACTGTTCTCCTCCATAATGAGTGTTACCTCAATTGTGCCTCTAAAGTTTACCATTCCTCCTTCTAAGTTACAATGGATTTAAATACTTAACTTTCTACTCTAAAAGTAAACCCATTTGTTTTAGTTTACCTAAACAGATTTATTGATAAGTAACAATACTTTTCCTTAAAAGATCCCTACAACATCTGATTTAGGGAGGTCTGGTCAGAGCTTACAGTTCAAAATTTGTTTTAAGGAATGTTTCCTAGAAAATGTAGAAAGGAACTTTTTTTTCCTTTTTTAACTGAGAAGCTGAAGTACAAGCATGTATGTACAAACACACTCAGATAAATAGTTCTCTAAAGGTTTTAAAGTGGTTTTCAGATCTACCCCATAGAAATCCATTTGGGCACATGAACATAAGAAAGAACAGAAAACAACATAACAATTACATATGTCCTTTCTGAATGCCTCCTGAAAAAAATAATAATAGAAGCAACTGTGGGAGGGTTGTGTGAAACCCTGAAGTTGAAGAAGTTTGAATCACAGCAGTATATGACATCTCAGGCTTCTTCTGAGGTGAAGAGTGCCAGACAGTGGTCTACTACACAATGGTCTAAACCAAGAATCAAAGGCAATAGCTGAGTAAAACTGGGTGGCAGGAATGGGAAGATTTTAAACAGGCAGAACCGTATTACTGGATGACATTTAGCCAAGGAAATGGTCCAATACATATTATCTCAGTTTCATTGCGTTTAGTCAATCTAATTGCCATTTGCAATTTGGAAGAAAGCATTTCTAGCATAGCCGTGATGCGATCCCCTTGTGGGACATATATCCAAGACGTGCAAGACTCTCAAAATATCTGTGCTGCACTCAAAACCCCCTAGAATACTAACTCTCACAGATACCAGCTGTGGCAGAGGCAACCTACAACACAGCTTTGGCCGTGGCAGCACTAACAGAAGTGCAGGCATCCCATCCAGATATTTATGTGAATCTTCAGTAGATTGCTAAGCACAATTGCTGGCACAAGAACACCGCTAACAGCACTTAAACTAGTTAGCGGAAACTCCAACCCCTGTAAATGCACAGAGCTAATCACAGCCTTCATTGTAGCCTAAATTTACTGCCAGAAGGAAGAGCATCACTCCCAACTTGCTGTTGAGATTCCCCGTTTCCTTAAAGTGGCTTCTTGTTCAGTTACTGGCTTTGCCTAATTTTGCATAGAGTGAACAGACTTAATTGCATGCAATTTTCAGCTCTGGTCCACAGGGCCTAAAGCCTTCTCCAGCCATTAGTTCAGACTGAGAGAAGCTTTATTTGCTCACTGGGGGTTTGTATGCCTTCTTCTGAAGCATCTTGTGCTGATCACTGCCGCACACAGAATACTCACATGGGGGGATGCACTGAATCAGAATTATAGAATGGTTTGGGTTGGAAGGGACCTTAAAGATCATCAAGTTCCAGCCCCTGCCATGGACCAGGTTGCTCAAAGCCCCATCCAGCCTGGCCTTGAACACCTCCAAGGATGGGGCAGCCACAGCTTCTTTGGGAAACCTGAATCCAATCCAGTATGTCGCCCCTTATGATTCTAGTTCATAAATAGGTTCAGTGCAAAAGTAATAGTAGTGAAAATCCTATGAGAAATGGGAAGTTGGGATGACCTTCTCAGGCCATGACAGCAGGCATAGAGAGACAAAGCTGCATGAATTACTATTAATTTATTCATGACACAGGAAAAAAATAGTACTGAAGGTGCCTAAAAAGATTTCAGCTCATGGAAACTTAGATTGTCTAATACTAGTATGCTAGGATCTGGTTATATGTTTTAACATAACATTTCCTTGTTTGTATAAACACTAGCAGTGTGCTAACATAGGTACCTTTATCCAAATTTTACTCGGGCCTCCAATTGCAGTAACATCATTGTAAATCAATGGTATAGTTTTACCAGGCTTCCCCACTTTTCCCGCTAGAAAAAGCCCTTTGTAATCCGCTATGGAATGACGACCGTGGTCCTTAATTTTTATAATATAAAGGTAGTTCCTCCCACAAGATTTTCACAATGCTTAGAAAGCTGAGTTCACCCAATGCCCATCTCCTTGCTTTCTCTTACCCCCACCCGTGGGAGATGCAGTCAGGTTTTCTCTGACTCTCACTGGGCAGGAAACTTAGTGTTCGTGTCGTTTTGTTTTCACTAAGAGCATAACCGTATCTGACCCACTTCACGTGGAACGATCTAATCCTTTGTGATTTCGGAGCTGGGTGAAAGAGCAGTAAGTATTAGCGAGTTTATATTTCTGGCTTAAAATGCCTGGGGTGCCTGAGCTGACACTCTGTACGTCTGCCTTGCTTAGGTAGCATTTGTCAGCGAAAGACCCTCATCCTCAGCATTTGTGCCCCAGATAGTCTGGTGAGTCGTTGTGCTTGTATCTTCAGAGTATGCTCCAATTTTCCTTGGCTCTTTTCTGAACAGGATGTGTACTGTCAGGAGAACAATTCTTTCTTCATAAACAACGCCCGTGTTGATGACTGCATTGTTTATAAAACTCACCTGTTTTATAGTCAAGCAGTATATTATATAAATGTGAAAATAAAATGCTTATTTTAGGGTCTTAAAGATGCACAGCTGAAGACCTCCCCCCTCACCTAAGTGCAAATGCTATTAAAATCACTTTTTCAGCAATTAAAGAGCATTAGGTAGACGCTCAGTTAAGATAAATTTACCTCAAAAATGTATTCATCACTCTCTTCAAAAGTAAAGCCCCAAAGCAAAATGCACATAGTTGCCAGCAGCTTTAGTTAAAGCTAAAATTAGCCATGCTGATTAAGTGGATTTTGCATAACCTTAACTATTAATCCTTCATATTGGTCTTCTTTTCTTTGAAAAATCTTGAAGTACCAATAACTTAAAGGTTTATAAAGTCACTTTTTAATACTACTTAGTTAAGATTTAATCCTTTGTATAATAGTTAACATTGGCACCATCTTTTAATAGCCCAAGATTTCTAACATGCACTTGCTGAACAAAACAGGCACTTTAAATTCTGGGGAAATAATGGCAACACACATAGAGTAGAAGAACTTTGATTTAAAGAATTAAAAAATGTACTTACAGGAGATAAAATGGAACTAACACTAAATTAATCTCTCAGTTTTCACCCTTTCTTTCAATACTGTTCTTTTCATGCTTAATTCTCTTCCCTTCCATTTTCTTTAACTCGAGTCCTTATTATCTAACAGCTAGATTGCCACCCCTCTTACCTGGCTAAGCAAAGCATAAATTACATATTCCAGTGAGACCAATATGGAATTTGACTCCAAGCCTCTCTTTGAAAGCAGCCACCATTTTATAGATACTTTCTTCTATACTGAGTCTTCCATCATTCTGTTGCTGTCAGAGGGAAATTAAATACCCGCCTTTAAAAGCTGAAATCATTCCTATTCTCAGATCAGGACAAGAAGGAATGAGGAAGGTTGTTCTTCGTGAAGTGGTGGGTCGTTGCAAGCTTGGCTCTTGTTTAGGGCTGATCCTGCTGACAGAGGGTGCTCTCCCTGAAGATTTATCGAACACGTTTTGCTCCAGATTTGCTTGAGGCTAAGAGTGCAAATATTGTTAGTTACCCAGGCTCAGCCGACACCTGGAAGCTCATTAGTTTACTGTAATTCCTTTGTGTGCCCCAGCCCTGCCTCAGCATTTCATAGCATTTGCTCATCTGCCCTTTTTTTTGCAAAAGGTAATCAACCTTTACATTTTGTAATAATTGGCATTTTCTGATATTTATTTTTTTTAGCACCAATAATTCAAAGAGAGTTTGGTGGCCTCAGTGATTCTGCTTCTTTCACTTTAGAAATAATTAACAGAAATGAAAAAAATGAGCTATTATAGGCAGCTGGTAATTATAGTTCACACCTCTGTTTTGCCAGGCAAACAATTCAAAAAAATCAATTATAAGGCAAATTATTAATTAATTGAGCACTAAACATTTTTACTTTTTTATGTCAGTTAGGCTTTTTTCTTCTGTGTTCAAGCATTAATCCATTAATTGTTTTAAACATCACTTCATCAGCAGTAAACTCAGAGCAGCTGACAGTTGTGTTTTGTTTATATATTTGATCAATATAACCAGCTGAAAACTTTCAGATCATTGCTCATGTCATGTTCTGCTGAGCAATTGGCGAGTAAAACTGGATATTTGGAAACTGATGACTTGGTGGTAGAAGGGTCAGTCCAGTAAGGAACTGAAGCTGGCTAAAACAGATTTTTTTTCCTCGTTGTCTTTTTCTTCAGTAGGTGGTCTTTTGGATGATCCATGAGCTCATCTCCAGTCTTCATGATGCTTTTTCTCTTTATTAATGAAAGATTGTTGTTCCATAGATCACCTTACTCTGCTGTGCGTACTGCACTGTGAAAGTACTGGCAGTGATATTCCAGATGGAGACAATAGTGACATTTATAGTTTTCTTAATGTTTTCTGTCTGTCCTTTTTAGTTATTTATGGCTTTGTCGAACTTTCACCTTCATAACTGAAATTTCTCAGACATGATCACTGACCAAAGGACAACTTTATCATAGGTTACTTATTAAGTTTTAGGAAAAAAAAAAAAAATCATCCAGCTTTGTGATCTTAAGTCATGTAACAGTTTGCTTTGTCTTACATGAAGGGTTGTGGATTTTTTTCTTACAGAACTTTAAGCAACACGCATATCTGAAGACTTTGAAATTTATCACAGAGAACACTTAGTATAGACATGTTCTCTTCAGTGCTTTATTGCCTATTCCTATTTGGTAGAGTTATATAGATTTTCCAAGCTATGTTTCTTTTCAGTGGTGTTGGCCATGTGTAGAAAGAAATAGAACCTTAAGAGACAGTGAAATGATGAGGTTGCGGATGTTTGGAAACTTGAATTATTTCCTTTCCTCTTGATGAGGTTCCTGTCTCAGAATTATTGTGTGTAAACATTTATCTCACTAAATGATACGATGACTTTGTGTGGGAAACTAGGACCTGGGAGGGACTTCACAATGGTCAAAGAATCATAAAGAGACATAGTGCCTGAAGAAGTGAGTGGAATGAGTGAACTCATGGCAGGTTACAGGTGTCAGATGCTCTGAGTGGAATAATGGCATTACTCCATAGATTTCCCTGAATTAGGCTCAAACAGCCAAACAATTCTTTTTGGCTATTTCCAGCTTTCAAAAATACTTTCCTTATATACAATGTGTATATATATCTATCAGTACTATACAGACAAAAATATAGTTCGAGAAGAGTTTATATTCAAGTTTTAATGACTGTAAGAGGATAAATTTTAAAGTTCTAGGTGGGCAATAACAGAGATAAACCACAATGGAAAAGCGTAGGAGTCTAAAGCGTAGGAGTCTTTTGATGCTGTCCAATGAAAAAGCTATTGTTTGCAGATAGATTTGCCACATCTGTTAAAATTTTAGTCCTACAGTCAAATGCTTATCCACCGTCTTGGTAGATTGTGATCACATCTCACTTCAAAAGCAGTTATAATTATGTCTTTTATAAAATCACCTCTTTCCCTTACAGATTCACAGGAGAAATTTGAATGATAAAAAGGTAATCTCTAATGTCATTACAAGCTTCGTGTTTGAATTGGTTGTATATTGAACACAAGCCTTTAAGATTTCTTTCTCCACAGGAGTTCAAATTCTGTGGTATTGACTTTAATAGGCAATCATTCAACTTTTAAACTTTTAAAATACAAGGTAAATTTAGTACAGAAAACTTGCTACTGCAAAGTTATGGATGAAAAGATACATTTCAGCATCCACTCAGCATTACATACAGGTTACTGCATACAAAATGTTGAGAAGGGCAGAGCTAGGATACATGATTTTAAGTTTCAGGTCTTCCTTCTGACATTTTAACATTTGAGTTATAAAGCTCTGTTAATGTCAGTTTTTGCAGGAATGTATGAAGTTTCATATTCCTTTGAGCGTTTCTGTAGAAGTACTTCCCAGAACAAAACAGCACTGCAGACTGACTTTCAGTATGTACATAAATATAAAAGACAATTAAAGCTACCAAAAAAGCTACCAGCTTCCTTTTTTATAATTGTATACTGTAAAGCAAAACATCTATACCTGCACATTTTCCTAACTGTTCAGAAACGTGCTCAGTGCCAGATAATTCTGCAGTATATGTGAGAAGGTGCAGATAGGTATTGTCCCCTGAAAAGGAGATTTACCTGATGAAAGATCTAAGCATTTTCCTAATCCTGATATTGATCTTTTGTATGGCTTTTTGAGAAATCATTTCTTTTTTCTCCAGGGACTCTCTTCTCCTTTCTAGTGTCTTTTCGGGGACAGAGAAAGATTGGTGCATTACAGCACCGGAATGTTTTTGCACTGGAATGCTTGCTGTATTGTGGCAGGAAACAATTGGTGTCAGTTGATTTTTTTAAGGATTGTTTGTCTTTTGACAGTGTTAGTTCCTACTTATTGTGTTGTATTTCCATTGTTCCATCTGTGAACTCTTCTCATTTGAAAACTCAGCATATTCAAAGGAAAAAAAAATTAAAAAATTGAAAAAATTAATATCAACTTTTTTTTTTTTTTTTTAAATAGGGGAGAAAATAAACCAATGCTTGGAGAAAATAATGTCTGTAAAGTACTCCATGCAAATAACCAGATATTGCCAGAAACAAAAGTTATACTAGTCACAAGATCTTCTCTTAAGGAAATGTTCCTAGCTTGCTTTGCCACGCTGACATTCTCATCAAACTTTCCTAGGAGAACAAAGGTTTGGTTTTGTTTAAGCCTTCTCCTTGAATGGCAAAGGTATGCTTAAGGCACTTATCCAGCTGTATAACAATTGCAAGCTTTATAACCAATAGCACATGACAGAGCATGCTGAGAGATACACATCTTTGGTCTGTTCTAGGCATCAATCCAAGACTTTGCTGTAATTGCAAGAGAAATACAGAACCTGCAGTCTTTAGAAAAGTCTTAGAAATCTTATATATAGCATATGTTAATGAGGAGTTGGCTGATCTTGATTGGGAGAAGGAGAGCAAAAGAAAAAAAATCCCAATCCCTTTTGCAATACCCGTTTAACTTCCCATTGCCATAGTGGAAGTTCAGCCATGTTGAAAGAAGACTGAGAAAATAGCTTTTAAAATATCAGTTCCGGTTATATGAAAAAGGACATTTTGTTGGAGGAAAAAAATGGGGTACCATTCATGTGTTATATTGTCTTCTCCTTTTATTCAGGTTCATTAAATGGTCTATATTGGTGAAAGCTAAGACCTGGTCCAATTTCCAATGACTTTAATGGAAAGCTTGTGTTGATTTTATTCACAGAGGTTGTGTCCATGTAAAGTCCAAATTGGGAATTCTACTTGTCAGAGGGGTGATAGAATTTGCATTTTCCCATGGCACCCTGAGGAATTCCCCACTAATAAATTTAAAAGGAAGAAAACAGTGAAAATGGAAAGATGGGGTCTAAAAAGCAAAGATTATTATGACTTTTTAAAATCCTTTTTTTTACTCTTGAAAACTGACAGATCCATTAGAACCAAGGTATTTTTATCAAAATTTAGTATTATGATACGCTTTTTATCAATAACATGCAGAATGCCAAAAAAGGAGAGGAAAATGTACGTTCAGTGCAGAATGGCCCATATGAGCCGCTTAGAACGCTCATCTGATTAGTGAGAAAAGCAGATTCTAACTCGACTCAGGCAAAGCAAGAACTTCATTTAACACCTCTAATAACCATTGCATCTGTTCCTCGTTGGTTTGGACTGGCAGTCTGACTGCCTTTTTCCTTTCAGTCTCAGATTTGTCCTGGTGGGGATCAGAAATGTCTGAAACATGAGACTTTTGAAGGAAGAAAACAAGATAACGTTAGCATCTCCAGAGACTGAAAAAGCAAATCGAAAGTGGGACACCACTGGCACGTGCTTGTCAGCAGACCTCTCTTGTCATGCTTGTTAAGATTCATTAAAATTTGTAGCCAGTACAAGCCTTGGAAGAAAGACACTTCACAAAAGCTCAGCGGAGAACTTGTTAGAGTTTGGTTGTGTAATCTGCCAAAGATTTGGTCCACCTTGAGAACGCTTCAGCCCCTCTCAGCTTCTTCATGTTAACTAGGTTGGGCTGTTCCTGCAGAGACTGAGGAGTGCTAGAGTTCAGAGCCCTAACTAAACTTTCCCTGCCATTTTCCTTTTGCTGCCAAAGGTTGCTTGGAAAAACAAAAAAAGAAAAAAAAGAAGCAGACGCTAAGATCAGGAATACAGGCCAGAAGCAGAGTATAAAAATAATTTATAATCAGCAGAGCGCACTCCGCTGCAGAACTTGGAACTCAACATAAAGTTACTCAATCTTTGGCAAGGAAACAAATAACTGAGACCAATGACAAGCTGTAGAAATAGTCCACATAAAAGGTAGTGGCTTTCTGTTGCTACAGCTTCTTGCCTTGGCTCAGACTGAGAGGAAAGTGATGCTGGGTAGCAGCACCACCAGCAGAGGGTTTTTAAATACATTTAATAAACTGCTGTATGCCTTCTGCTAAAACAGTGGTAATTTACAAAATCTACTTTTCAAAGGCTAGAAAATAAAAGGATGCCTTTGTGTCCCCCATCCCATCTATGTCATAGATCATAGAATCATAGAATCATCTAGGTTGGAAGAGACCCTTGAGATCATCAAGTCCAACCATCTACCCTACTATACATCCAATCATCTCTTAAACACATCCAGGGATGGTGACTCAACCCCCTCCCTGGGCAGCCTATTCCAATGCCCGACCACTCTTTCCGTGAAGAATTCTTTCCTAATGTTCAGTCTAAACCTACCCTGTTGGAGCTTGAAGCCATTCCCTCTCGTTCTGTCATTAATTACCTGTGAGAAGGGACCAGCACCAACCTCTCTACAGTGTCCTTTCAAGTAGTTGTAGAGAGTGATGAGGTCTCCCCTCAGCCTCCTCTTCCTCACACTAAACAGTCCCAGCTCCTAGTCTTTTAATTCGATAAACACCCACTATTTTTCTACAGCCCTCCATGGGAATGTAAGGAACCAGAAACATTTCTGAGAGCTGGGTGTGTACGTTCATCCAGCCTTCACATCCTCACGGCTGTGGCTGTTGCCTCCTACTGGCTATGGCTCACTCAGCCCCCAAAAGCTTTAATACAACAACCATCACTAGGTCTGTTCACCAGCCTCCTTTGTAAGAGGCAGTAAAGAGAGAGAAATACAAAGGACTCGGATAGAAAAATAGAATTGCTTACCCATAAACTCCACTTTTTTTTTTTTTTGTTGTTGTGTGCTTATAAAATTCTAACTAGCATTTCATCAGAAGGGGAAAATGTGTATGATTTCAACTACACCGTGCAAATGTTCAGCTTTCTCTGCATCAAGCTAAAACATGAGGAAAAATCTAAAGAGTTTAAATTGAATGAGATACTGTATTCATCTGTGTGACTTCTTTGTTAAGTAGACAACCTCTGTGATGATGAAAAGGTCAGTGCTGCACCATTATACCTACCAAATCCTTTAATCTTTTTTTTTTATTTATGTGTTTAAATCAAGCAAGAGAGAACTATGTTAAACAGTCGTATTGATTTTTTTTTTCTTTTGATTCTATTCGTTTAGCTTCAGGGTCAGGTACATGTTTTAGGTTATTCCCAGAATAGCATAATCCTGAGACATCACTGCACATCTGTAGTACTGTTTGGAAGACCAAAAATATATGTATAAAACACAAGTTGTTTGAAAAATAACCAGTATTTACTGAATTACAAATAGGTATTTGGATTACTTTGTCAAATTAAAGTACTGCTGTACGACTTATCTCCCTTTCCAGGTGCAAGCAGTAGTGTTCACTAATATTTTGCAGGATAAAAATGAAGAGTACAATGGATAGTATTTCTTGCAAAAGGAAAAAATATTTACAGCATAATGGCATAGCACAAATCTTTTGAAAAGTAATATCAACTACTGTCTCTCATAGTGTGCTGCTGCTTAATAGTAGATAGTTCCATATTGCTGATATAGGGAAGTGAATTTTATGTAAATGCACTAATATAATGGGATTTCTTAATCCTGACTGGTGGAAGAAGCTTTTCAAGCGTATTTGCTAAAGTCATAGTCAATGTCATTAGTCATAGCCAGTGACATTAGAAACAGCATTTCTGTAAGAAAGGAAAATGAAAGACAGTTTCACTGCTATAAAAACTAGTCACACTGTTTCTAGTTAATTCCAGAAACAAAATGTGGGACTTTACAGGACTTAATGCATATCATAAATGTTGAAATCATTTGGTTTAGTCAATATATCTCCAGTATAAAATTGGTCTTTTGCTATTCTATGTATGTGTTACAATAAATAATAATAAAAAAAAACCTTGAAAGGAAAAAAAAAAACAGTAAAAAGTGTTAAGAATATTTCTAGTCTATTAGTGTCTTTGTGAGAAAACCTGCATAGAACTGAAAAATAAAAAAGTGCTTCTATGACCATTCAGTTTTAAAACCAGGTTTATTTGAGGGTTTTGATTTCTGCTTTTATGTGGTTTTATGCATCTTCCTTGAAGCATTTCCCATAGTATCAGCATCTGTAATGTGTCTCCTCTGAGTATATTCTCTGGTGCCTGATATTACGGTTGCACCTACTCTTCAGGCTTACCATCAGTTGCAACACCAATATCAGCCTATCCATTCATTCAGCCACGTAATTTCTGTCAAATTCGGTTGACGCTGGCTAGTGATTTCCACTGATATCACAGGAGGGTTGATAGAGCATGAGGACAAAGGTGTAAGCCTTCAGATTTCTCAGCAATGTTTTTAGCCATGGTGTGATGTGATGGGAACACACTTTTCTGCCCAGGGAAGTTGTGGATGCCCCATCCCTGGAGGGGTTCAAGGCCAGGCTGGATGGGGCTTTGAGCAACCTGGTCTGGTGGGAGGTGTCCCTGCCCATGGCAGGGGGGTTGGAACTCGATGATCTTTAAGGTCCCTTCCAACCCAAACCATTCTGTGATTCTATTCTATAATTCACCCACCTCTGCCTCCCAGGAACTCAATGGCAGCAGGAGCTGTGAGTTGGTGGGTGCATGGGGTGGGGGCTACAGTCTCCCCAAGCTCTGCCCTGCCCTGGCTTCTTCTTGGGGATGGCCTGTGGGGTCAGAAGCAAGCAAAAAAAATCTGTGCTGTGCTGAGTAATGTGTAAATTGTGAGTGTTAGAGTGGGAAAATAATATAGACATCACCTATATAATCTCCCAGGATTAAAACAGGAGTGATATGACAGGATTTGAAGGGTAAATATAATTTAGCTGTTAATGAGGGAGAAGTTTGAGGTAGTGGGCCCAAATTTTCAAGAGGGTCAAATTTGACATCTAGATTTGTATTCATATGGACACTTAAATGGTGTTCTGGAGTGAGGTAACCCTTGGATAAGGTGCTGGGATTTCAAAGTACATGGACTGTAAAAACATGGGGCATGCTGGTTTTAAAGCGGAACTCGGTGTGTGCAGTGAAGATTATACATACATGATTTTTAAAATTCAGCTGTGGAGTGAAATAGCCTACAGATTCGTGACATAAATAGGGAAACTATACTGCTTTCACACATGCTTAAGACTTCTTTGCTGCCTTTTTTAAAAATGTTGACAAGTTTAGTTTAAAAGTCGTTCAGATGTGTCATTCTAACCAGTTGCAGCCAATCTGATTAGGTACAGCTGATATTTTCCTGCCAAAATCATAGCAAGCAAGTTTGCCAGTTGGTAGCTCTACAAAGGTCTTAAAACTCTCAATTTCTGGAAAACAGGCAGCTCTCCCCGAAACTTCAGTGAAGGGGTGCTGTCTCAGCAAACAAGTTGCTTTCATAAGGGACCAGGGGGTCTGTCCATGCTTGTGGTATTTTTTTTTGTTGTTTACATATATATATATATATGTATCTTCCCCTTTTCATCCTGACATTTTTGCATGACAGCTCATTGTTTTTAAGCTTGTTCACTTAGAAGGTGAACAATCCAGAAGTGTGGAACGGCAGGACATGCCGAGATATAAATGAACAGAGCATGGTTTTACACGAAAGGGCTTTTTCCAGGTTTTCTACTGAAGTGTGCAAATTTCAAGCTGTGGATCAATGCCCTGCTCTCTGCGCACTCAGTGATGGGTCACGACATAGTGACAGTGACAAACTCCTGAGAGGCAAAGCCCACTTAAAAATACTGTATGGAGGCACTCAGCAATAAAGGACGATGCCTTCAACAGCTAAGAGCTACCAAGGACTTCTGAAGACTGATGACCAATATGGAATATGACTTTACATACGTACCATACATCCTAATGCTGTACCATGCAGAATATTTGAAACCATCTCTGATACAGTGATGTAACATTGGTTTGGCGCTCGGCTAGAGCTTGTGTAATGCTATTCCCAGCAAGATTAATTTGTGTGAGCTCCTCAACTGGAATTAACTTGCTCACAACTACTTTAGCTCCCCGAGATATTGTGCACATATATCTGGTATGGGAAAGCTCATAGCAGCTGGCATTACATTGGCAGTTTCCTCAGCAATATCAAAAAATTCAAGCTGCATGATGCAATTACCAGAAGCAGTGGGAGAATATTTTATTTCTTCAGTCTCATGCTCTTTTACTGTCTTTTAGCCAGTGGCTCACTGTTATGTCATTCACTTCATGAAGGACAACACTCTGTTAAATGAATAGCTTACTTCTAAGTTTTCTTCCAGGAAAATATTCTGTAGCTGCAAAATCTGTAACCATCTGACTGATAGTCTGTTTTTCCAGTGCCCGGACTAAATGCAGAAGACAGCTGATGTTTGTAGAGCTGCTTTAGGATGAGTCATTACTTCTTTGCTTATTCTTCAACAATTTTGCCCAGATTTCCCTGGGTTTTTTTCTACTACTCAGTTACAGACTCCTGCCTAGTTTTCCTGATGTTCTTGGTTTTAAATCTCTTCCAGCACTACAGCTCTCCAGTTTTTTACCTGTTACCATCTGTTGATTTTTTTATCCAAATATTATTCTTCCATGTTCTAAACTGAATCTCATTGCAATATTCTGCCTGTGTTTCTAATCTTCCCGTGACCCCTTGTATTATTTCTCCATTTTCAGCAGTGTGCTCAGCTCCTCCTAGTTTAATAGATCTGCAGATTTCATTAATGTACCATTTACTCCCTCTTCTAGCTCATTATTGAAGCTATTAAATGAGATCAGAAGTAATACTAATCTTTGTGTACTGCACTAAATGCCTCCCTTCAAAGTTATTGTTTATCATTACCCTTCATTGTTTGTCATCACCCTTCATTTCAGTCAACACGATAGTTCATTTCCAATTTGATTTAAGTTTGGGAACAGAATTTTGACACATCGGAGATGGGAGAAGAAAGGCTAATCAACAAGCCAGCAGAGGCTTCTAATTAAGGCTCAATTTAGAGGATCAAAGTTAGGAGTCCTCTACTGCAGCCACAGTGTGAGGTGGAAACTGTCTCCATAACGTAATTGAGAACACCTTAAGCTCAGTGCTAAAATATTCTGAAAAAAACCCCAGTACACTGCAAAAATTCAGACACGTGACAGTATACTTCTGCTCTCTATTCATTAATTTTGTATTACTATTAAAAAATCAAGTTTGTCTGGCAGACTTCAAAGTGTTTTAGTTAATTTGTTTTCTCAATAGCTGTTCCATTATGTTGCCAGGGAAAGTAGCTAAATTTATGAGTAGCAATTTCAAAGACAAGTCACAGAATATGTGAACTTCTATCTTTGGCTGATTCAGAGACGTACAGCCTTGTTTCCAAAGCAGCTACACCCTTCTTTTGTTCCTGCACAGTGTAAAATTTCAGGAAAGAGATTTTAATTTTCACCCCCCCCTTCAAAGTCTAATTTCTAAATTCTGTAGTAAATACTATTAAACATATTTATAATACGTCATTGGCCCATTGCCAAACCCTGTTCATCCTTCACCTTAATATAACACCTAGCATTTTATAAAGTTGGGTTACAAACCCTCAGCATCAGAGCCAGTTACTCTTGGTCTTTATTAACTTGCCAAAAATATTTTTATCCAAATACATTTGGATATCCAAGAACTGCTCGATTTTTCCCAGGAATACTTGGCTTGAGCTCATTTAGTTATCTGTAGTCTGTGTCGGTGCAAATGTAAAAACCCTAAACCCGGTGTGGAAAAAAATTGCCTCTTGGTAGAACTGAGATCTCTTACAGTTTTGTATTTATTTGTGTTGAATAAAACAATGGAAGAGTGAAATACGGAAATTTGGGTTGGGGTCAGGTCAGGTTATTTGTTAGATGTAGAGAAAATTATGAGAGTAAGAAGGCGGGTACATCCTAAGGGTTTAATGGAAATATAATTGCAAATCCTGCTACTGCAACAAGGAGTGAGTTCATGAATCCAGAAATACAACCAGAAGTGGGGTCACAAATCTAGAAATTGGGTTACCAGAAGAGTGGGAGATCAGCTGCTATAAAGTCAGCTTCCCTGAATTTTGAAGCTCTGCATCTTTCTGTATCTGCCTACCTATCTGACATAGCCTGCTATCTCATTACTGTGAATCTGCCTTAACCTCTGAGGCAAATTTTGTTCACTCTTCCCCAGGCTGCTTATGGAATATTTTCCTCCCACTCAATCTCTCCTAAAACCCATCTCTTGTCTCTGTTGATTCCTGCCAGGGAATCAGCAGTGACACTTTTTAGCCTTGTTTTTATGGTTAAACATTTTTATAAAACTTTTTATTGTGCTTTTATTGCTACTATCTCCTGTCTGCCCCTCTCTTGCTATTATTGAGTTATGTATTTATTATATCTCTTCTGAAATTGAATCGCATGATTTTCTGGGAAAAGACTTAATGTCACTTAAATTTTCAAAGATACCTACCAATAACATTTAATGATGTAAAAATATGCATAATTACTCTGGTTCATTAATACCTATTAATCATGATTTAAGGTGTCCCTGCTGAGTTTTACTGTTAACTGTCCAATGCTTACCTTCTTGCAAATGAAAGCCTGAGGAGGCTGCTTCAACCAGAGAACATTAACTAGTTCATGGCATCAGCTTTTAGTCATCTAGGGCTGTTCAGCCTGGAGAAGAGAAGGCTCCTGGGAGCTCCATTAGAGCCCCTTCCAGTACCTAAAGGGGCTACAGGAGAGATGGGGAGGGACTCTATCAGGCAGTGGAGCCATAGGGCAAGGGGTAACAGTTTTAAACTGAAAGATGGGAGATTTAGAGCAGATATTAGGAAGAAATTCTTTACAGTGAGGGTGGTGAGACACTGGAACAGGTTGCCCAGAGAAGCTGTGGCTGCCCCATCCCTGGAGGGGTTCAAGGCCAGGCTGGATGGGGCTTTGAGCAACCTGGTCTGGTGGGAGGTGTCCCTGCCCATGGCAGGGGGGTTGGAACTGGATGATCTTTAATGTCCCTTCCAACCCAAACCATTCGATGATTCTCTGATGTGTATAAAAGGTGTAAAGGATATGTATGTTTGCCTAGACATGTGTCAGTGTGTGTTTTGGGAACAAGTTGGTGTGTTGTGCCTCATTTCCCCCTTTGTTCCTTTGTATTCAAGGGGCTTTTACCTTTCCTTTGAAAGACACTTGAGGAAATGCACGCCTGCTGTGAAAGCCTGATTTATTTTGCATTGCATCTGCACTGTCTGGTTCTGCAATGTGCACTCTGGAATTAAATCAGCTTCTCTGCATCTCTACAAAAGATATTTTTTTTTTCCCTAGTAAGTTGACTCTTTCATTGTGTGTAATTCTGGAAAATGTGTATTAACTGTATTAGTGGCTGTTTCTGTGCATGCTAAGGTTTGTCTTATTTTTGTTATCAAAGAAAATATCACCTATGTGTAGAGTGCCTTGCAGGAGTAGGTCCTCACCCAGAAAGATTTCAAAATCAAAAAGGGGAAGAAAAGTAAACAAGAAGCAAAAATAATAGCGATCACATGTTGTTGCTGAGCAGTCCATCAGGTGCAGATACTGACCTTGGCAAAAGCAGTGTGAATATGGATTATAATAAATGGGGGGAAAAACACTCCTGTAAGTTAAAAAAAATAAATAAATAAAAAATCGCAGTAGTGCCATCTAGTGTGCCAGGTGCTGCAGTTTTCTGGGAAGGGACAGTAAACTGCTTTGAGCCAGTCCCACTTGTTACGGTGGTACCCGGCCTCCTGCTGCTGCCCCCTTCTCAGCCTGCTGACAGGAGAGCAGTAACAGCATCGACAGAAGGTGGAGGAGAGACCTGAGGGCTGTTTTGCAGATGCTGGTTCTGGCACACATGCCATAAGGTTGTCATTGTTGCTCTAGAAAAAAAAAAAAAAAAAGAGCATCCCTGGGATTTTAAAGAAGGAGGAAGATAGCTGCTCTGTCTGTACAGAGATCTGCCCGTACAAATCTTCCTCTTCTACTCATTGGTGTCCACTGATAAAGATCTGATGGCTAAAACACCCTTTCTCACCTACTGCAGGTTGGTTGCTTTGGTGTTGGGAGAGAAAAAATATACAAATGTGATGCCAGAATGGAATGGGTGCTGCTGGTTTTTTGAAGCTTACTGAATGAAAGGGGTGGAAATGACTTTTTGGCTGGTGGCTAAAGGATTTATGTTGAGTAGAGGGTCCACAAAGTCTTTTGGCTGGGAGGCGAGATGGGAGTGAAAGGGAACAGAGATCTGTTCTGGGAGGTGGAGCCCTTTTAACGTGACCACCCCGGGCTTTTCCACCGCTGCCTTTTTCCACTTTCACCATTAGCTGACTGAACCTCCCCGCTTTAATCCTGAGATATGCAAAGCGCACGGCTTGCCCTTCGGCGTGTGAAGCCGCACAGGGTTTATTTTTGTCTTCGGTATAGAATCTGCTTGTACCAAGTGGAAGAGTGATCGAGCCAGAAGCCGTCGTCTGCAAATGAAGCCCACATCTCCATAGCATCGCATAATGTTGTGTATTCGCCTGTCCTCTGCAGCCGGTGCCAGAGGATATTGCTTTTCCAGTTGGATTTGCTTGGGGTGCAGCTACAGCGGCGTATCAAATTGAAAGGTGTCAATTTTTAGCTGCCAAAGTGTTAAGGAAGTTTTAAGGGAATGAAAAGTCTGGATCCAGGCAGGACAGTGTTTGCTCTTCGCCTCGTTACGTAGATGCTACACCTGACGCAAATCCATGCAGCACTTCTGTTTAAACACTTCTGGCCTGAGCAGTAAGAAGAGGGTAAAAACCATTTCTAATCTCAGAAATATGGTAAGGTAATGGAGATGGAGGAAGAACTTTGCACTAACTACTGGGAATGGGAAGAAAAAAAGCAGAAATAAGTAATTTTCCAAGTAGTGCTTGTGTATTTCCTTTCTCTAGAGCTAATTGAAGTAGATTACTATTGGCTATTCCAAAACTGGATGGGAGAACTATCTCATCAGATATATCTACTCACAGGGGGTCCTCAGTGAGGAATTCATCTCCAAAGAGTATGAAAAACAGTGAACTGAGAGGACTCGAGGAGGCCCTCCCCCAGGGACATGTGTCGTGTTCCCAACTGAATGGAGATACTGATAAAGTGATTTTCCCAGCATGACATGAAAATACGTGGCAGAGTAGGAAATGCAAGCCCATAAGGTACAGGGACACCCACAGCCATAGCCCTCCCTCCCCCTACCTTTATCCCTTCGTAAATGTGTGTTTAGAGACCTTTAAAATACACATCTATCTGATTTTTTCATATTATACCCTGCAGCATACAGGCACTTAGCTCCCATTGATTTCGGTACCTAAATGGGAGCTGTAGATCTAAAATTGTCTTTGAGGATGTAGCCTTTAGTTCTTGGTTATTGCTGAAAGTGAGAGTAGTTGCCCGTGCTTGGTACCTTTTAACGAGCTCAGTTAGCTTCATCTAATAGACTGAACAGCTCGCTGTTCCCGGGGAATCAATATTCTGGGCCAGATTCTAACTCGAGTCCTGCAATGCACATAGCTCTACTAACTAATTTTTAAAATGTGAATTGTGTGTGCATATAGAATGTCATTATAATTTCCTGCCTTTTGAGTGGCTAGATGTGCAACTTTAATGTCCTCTTAATGTATTTTTAATGAGCTTTCCTAAGGCTTCTGAGTGGGAGAAACGTTAAAAAAAAAAAATTTAAAAAAAAAAAAATCCATAATGTGGTCTAGACACTACTCAAATGACCCTTTTCCCACAAAAGTAAGAAACTCAACGGGGAATTCCTCCTCCTGAAAGCTGTGGAAGCTGTGCAGCTGCCGACTTGGAGGCGGCGGGATTGAAGCAATAGTTCTTGTCGAGTCCAAACTCCGTTGCTGCACATACCACAAGACACACGGAGGATGAGGCAAGGGCTGACAGGCTACTTTATTTTTTTTTACTGTCAGCTATGTATTTATGCACAGCACAACCTTCTCCACTCCGTATATTTCAAAGTGCTAAAAAATCATACCAATTGTACTCTGCATGCTCAAAGTGCAGATTTCAAAGGTTCATGACTCAGTCAAATCAAAATCAATTTGCACCAGAACACTCAAAAGCACTTCTTCTTACTGAGGGCCATTTCTATGCTAAATTTCAACTCTCTGCTTGATTTTATTATTTTTTTTGAGAGAAAGAGAGAGGGAAAAGTTGCAAAAAAATTCTTGTAATGGTAAAAGTGGCTTTCTTCACTTCTTTCATATGCCAAATAGTTGGACTGCATTAATTCAAACAAAATTTCACCTTTTGGGAAGAGACCAGGCCAAGAAAATTTCACTCAGAAAGGTGAAAGCACAGCTGAATTAGAAGAAAAACTAACTTGGAAAAGTACATGAAAACTTAAATACTCTGATCAGTAATATTCCTGCTTCACTAGCTTCACTTAAATGGAAAAACATTCTATCTCATCCCATTGTAATAACTACAGAGAACGGGGAACATGCATCACGTTTCATGACATTAATTTATATTAATCATTTGACAGCACGTTACATGATGATTTGCTGGCTCAGTCTCACCTATGTGTTTGAAATGTAAAATCGGTTCCTTTAGTGAGCCCTGAAGCTCACTAAAACTTGGAGGACGTGTCTTCTCTGGGAAGTGCTGTGTGGCGTGGAGGTTCCTGAGCGAGCTCAGAGGTGCAGGCTCAATTCGTTGAAGCAGAGCAGGGCTCTCCGCAGACTAAGTTTGGCTCAGCAGGATGCCCTCAAGGATGTGGAGCTTTCTGTGGCCTTGGCTAGATGGCTTCATACACTTTGTTGAGCTAGCTCCCATACTCTGTTTGCCACAGCCCCACTCAAGGCTTTATAGGGGCTAATGGCCACTGGAGTAGTACCGTCATACTCTGCTGAAAATCAAATGCTTCTCCCCCTCCCTCCCACCTCCTTTGCTGGGGGAAGGCAGACAAAAAAGAAATCCTTCAGCATCTGCTCTAGCTGATGATTCTTAAATGAAGGTGTATTAGCTGCCCATTATGGCAGCTTTTGGCTTCCCTTCACTCCAACTGTAGTGAAAAAAGAGCTTTATCATATCATAGAATAATAGTATTTCCTGGGTTGGAAGGGACCTTGCAGATCACAGAGTCCAACCATCAACCTAACACTGACAAAAACTATCGCTAAACATTATGCCTACCCATCTTTTAAACACCAATATGGTGTAGCAAGCCTACTCTTGAAGGCTTCTAAATCCTAGGCACCACCAAAGAATTACTGTTATTTGTTATTGCCTGTACTCCTCTAAAATGACTGTTTATTTCAGGAGGCATATTTGAAATCAGAAGCAGGATGTAGGAAACTTTTAGTACTGTATTTTTTGCAAGGAGCACACAGGCAGAGTACAAAGTCTGTGATAAAATCTGAGATTAAAAGAAACTCAAACTGTCTGGATCTAAAATTTGACCTACTTTGAAGGTTGTCCCATATAACAGTTTAATTTACTGACCAACCAAATGTAGATGTATTGGTGTTCGTGTGCCGCAATAAAATTCTGTAAAGAACATGAAATGTGACAATGATCTTTGAAAAGCTAGGTTATAGAAGTGATATTACAAATTTTAGTAATGCTTTAAATTAAGTGTCTTCAATATGCTTAACCTTGCATTAAACTTAGATTTAATAAGACAGATGTGTATTAAGTACTGAATATACTTAAGGGAGCAATCTTGTGTTGGCAGGGGATGGACTCAATGACCTCCTAATAGTTCTCCTCCATCTCTAATTTCTATGATACTAATTGATTATTAAAACACTTTTATTGAGGATTGATATGTAGCTATTATATAGTTATTAATCTTACAACCCAACTGATATTTAATTTATGCATGATTTTAACACACAATGTCATTTTAGTTTTTAAAGAGTAACCCTGGAACAGTGCATTCACTGGGGCTCTCAAAAATCTTGCTGGTAAATGAGGTTGGTCATTTTAGGGTTATTTGGAATTTGATGATAAAATCACACTTTTCAGGGATGTAAGTTTACATAGCTCTCCACATTAAAAATGAAATGTTTGCCTCAGCTACGGCATTCCTCTGGAAAGACAAAGAAGCTTGTCATGAAGAAAGGTGCATTTATTTAGTTTAAATGCTATGTGATATTAGTACTGTGTAAGCTCAAACAACAGCTAAATTTTGAATATTTTAAAGGTGATCTGTCTATCTCAGTTTTGGAATTGGAAAGAAATTTCCTCAAACTGTGAAAGTGAAGGAAATGGTGCAGGGGTTTTGAGCATTCAAAATTCATTTCTCTGAACGTTTGGCTAAGCAAAAAGCAGAAGTTTTGCAGAGCTGTGTTATTAATTCAGCCTGTATATGCCTAGGGCCATGGCTCATAATGGCATTCCTTTCTTTTTAACAGACTGTCAGGATTTTCAAAGGACATCCAGAAAGCCATAAGTGCCTATTTGTTGGATGTATTTCTCATACCCGAGAGGCTTTCTTTGATATGGACTGATCTTTTACGCTTATGGATGGAAGTTGCATTAGAAAATGCCCTTTGTGAAAACCTATAATATCTCAAGAGTTGCAAACATCTGATTTTTGGCTAAGGAAGTATGAAGAGTGTCAGAACTCTGAATGCTTTTTAAAACAGGATTTTTCAAATCATTAGCAGCAAGCAAAATTACGAATAAATGCAAAACCTAATGCAAATATATACTAATGCTTACAAGTTCCTAGTGACTTTAAATGGAGTGAGGAGGGGGGGATAGGATGCTCATCGGATTTTGAGGGGTTTGTGACTACTTTGTGATAAATATTTACACTCAACATATGCCTTTTGATGTCAAAAGTGTAACGACCAAGTTTTGTTTTTCAAGCAGAAGGCTGGAATGCAGATGGAAAGGGCTCTAATGTCTGGGACACATTCACCCATCAGGGAGGAGATCGAGTTTTCAAGAACCAGACTGGTGATGTAGCTTGTGGCAGCTACACTCTGTGGGAGGAAGATTTGAAATGTATCAAACAGCTTGGATTGACTCATTATCGCTTTTCTCTTTCCTGGTCACGTCTGTTACCTGATGGGACGACAGGTTTCATCAACCAGAAAGGCAATTGTTTCTTAAAAATAGAAGGTTGCAGCTTTAATTCAAGGTTATTGCTGCAGTCTGGCATAATTAATCCAGTATGCTATTCTGCAGTGTAGCTTTGAAATTGCAACTTTTTTCAGAGTAATTATGGGATGATTTTTTATAGGTTTGCAACAACTTACTAATTAATATTCTAGATCCCCTTGGATAGCACAATCTTTTGGGATAGGATTAGTATTATGTTTCCTATGTATCTTTTTGCTTACTCTAGTTTTTTTAATTGTAACTCTAAATCATTTTGCTTCATCAGAATGTTTATACTTACAGGGATCCTAGCCACAAGGATATTTTTGGATGGCTTACAATAGACAAGTATCTTATTTGGCAAATGCATTTAGATAGTTTATCAGTATACTCCCATGTACTGAACTTCACATCGACTATTTTGCACTGAGGGACATACTTTACCCAGATATTTTCTTTAGCAAATTAGAAGGGGCTTTTCAGACTAAGCTCAGAACTGTGCTTAGTTCTCTGAGAAACACAAGACAGTCCCTATTCTGAAGAGTTTTCACAGTCCCAGCAGAAGATGTAAAAGTGGAAAGGGATACAGCATGTAAACCATCTGGTCAGGTCGCTATAAGTGAGATATAAAATTTGCTACACTTCTGATTTTTTTTATTTTAATTCCATTGGTATGGACTGGGGGAAAGATGAAGGTGGCTTACTAGGAAAAGATAGGAAACAGCAGCTTTGCCTGCAGAAAGTAGGGAATGGAAGAACAAAGAAATAAAGAGAATTGTGAAGAATAAAAGCAACTGAAGCTGAACCAGAAGGGATGGGAGAATCATAGTATTTGGCTGAGGTCTCTTGTATGCTGGAAGGATAATGTTCCGAGGAGAAAAGGCAAAGAAGATTTGGATGAACCTCTGAATCTCAATTCTGCCTCCTACTCTTCTGAATCTCAGTTATACCAAGAAGATATATGTCTTTATACATCTGGGGCAGCGTTTGCCTTGGCAATTCTTTTCTTCCCCTGGTTTGAAGATTACAAAGATGGAAGGCTACAAAAGGAAAGAATTTCTTAGAAAATGCTCTTCAGGTTATCCTGATCTGTCCTAAGAAGATACCAGCAGAAGCAGTATTTTTCTGCAGAATTTTGGTCATGTAGAGTTTGGCTGTTCAATAGACATCAGCCTGTCCTCTGCATCCTGCAGATTACAGTTTTCACCAGAGAGTGGAGGAGTCTTTGTTTCAAGAATTCAGAAAGGGGGGGGGAGACTGGTGAATCTGCTGTAAACAGACCAACCAGCCATTTTCTCCTGCAGAGCATGACTGCAAAAACCCTGCCAGCACCCTGGAGAGGCTTGAATGGAAGCCTTCCTTTTGCCACCAAAATTTACAATATGCGGCCCACTTTCACTGGCACAGCTTGCCTTTCCCTGGGAATGCCTTTTTTGTGGCGTGTTGAATTTAAATTTGGCTGAGTCCTTGTGGTTTCTTTCCTTCAGCTGGGACTGGAGGCTCTGTACAACCCCATGGAGCTGCCTCCTGAATGACGGGCTCTGTTATTTAGGCGTTATTTAGGGTGGGAAACAGCAAGCAGACGTTCTGAATGCGCTTGGTAAGGAAAGCTAACATTTTGACAAAACTCAGCTGTAATTTCAGAAAATGTTCACTTGATCCCCAGTATAAGCAGTTCCCTGATTAATATTATGAACTTTACATTTAGCAAAAGGGCATTGGAGGAACTCCAAGTAGGCCAGCTTTCATTAGGCAGGAGTTCACTTCTCTTGTGCAGTGATCTGTTGAAGCAATTGTAACTGCATAGCATGGAAAGGCCATCATCTTCTATATAAACATTTTTACAAAGAGCATGTGAAGAATTAGAAAGCTTAGAGCAATGTCCTTTCAAATAAAATCATTCACACCAACTGATTCACTACCAATTTCACACCTAAGACATAGGACATTTGAAAACCTTTAAAACCATTCTGTCTCTGACTCGGTGTGGGTAGGATCTTTTAAAGCAGCAATGTTTTATCATAGAATCATTCAGGTTGGAAAAGACCCTTGGGATCATCGAGTCCAACTATCAGCCCTACTCTATAAAGTTCTCCCCTACACCATATCCTCCAACACTGCATCTAAACAACTCTTAAACACATTTAGGGGTGGTGACTCAACCACCTCCCTGGGCAGCCTATTCCAGTGTTTGACCACTCTTTCTGTGAAGAATTCTTTCCTAATGTCCTGTCTAAACCTACCCTGTTGCAGCTTGAAGCCATTCCCTCTCGTTCTATCGCTAATTACCTGTGAGAAGAGACCAGCACCAACCTCTCTACAGTGTCCTTTCAAGTAGTTGTAGAGAGTGATGAGGTCTCCCCCCAGCCTCCTCTTCCTCAAACTAAACAGTCCCAGCTCCCTCAGTTGTAGGCTGTAGTACTGTTCCTAAGCCGTGTCAGGTTTTAGGTTAAAACTTACAACGAGTTTGTTCTTAAAATATTTTTGTGCAACTATTTTTACCCTAGAAGGTGCCCTGAGCAGAAGGAGGTACCTGCTAAACACCAGGTGTCAGTGTGGAGGGAGACAGAAGTAGTAGATGTGGGGGTATTGAGTCTGGGAAACTTTGATGTTACACCTCACTTCAGCATGAAGGTAGGGAATCAGGATAGAGAGAGAAGATGC
This sequence comes from Tringa tobata, assembly GCA_033628505.1. Classification (NCBI taxonomy): domain Eukaryota; kingdom Metazoa; phylum Chordata; class Aves; order Charadriiformes; family Scolopacidae; genus Tringa; species Tringa tobata. The sequence continues at coordinate 8,935,523 of JAHREE010000245.1, forward strand.
CAGAAAGGAGAAAAGAACAATCCTTCACTTTCCAGTGACAAAATCCACCTTAATGTCTGTAATCCCAAAATTTTGAGGTGTTTTCGCAAAGCCCTTATATACACATGTTCTGGGAAGAATGTGTTCTTCTGTATTTCTACTTCTATCTGACCCACAGATAAAGCCATAGAAACTAAATCAGGCTGGAAGTTATAAGACAATCTGGGAATTTGACTTGTCATTTACATTTTTCAGGGGTGCAGTTCTGTTTCTCTTCATTTCCTAACACAAAGTGTAAATCTTTTCCAATATTGGTGTTCAATTGAGATGTAAAAAATGCATGATAGCTGGTTGCACTTAAATGTTATAAATTGTACTAAGTAATTTATAATCTGAAAATTAGAATGATAAATACTAGTGTCTTTTAGGCAAGCATTACTCTCAATATAGTAGAATGGGATCCTGTACCAGCAAAGGATTTCTTTTTTCCCAGTTTAAGCCTATGTAGTAAACTTTGCAGTCCCACCAGCAAACAGGTAACACACACCCAGTCCTACTGAAGTGATATAGATCCCTGTTCAAAAATAACAGTAAAAAAAGCCCTCTATTTGCACCTAATTGCGCTTGCAAATGGCAAGAATTTACTTTTCTAAATTTAAAATTCTGGTATATTCCTTCCTCTTTTACATGAGTACATTCTCAGGCTCGAGCACGTATCTCCTCAAATTTAATGTGTTTTTCTGCTGCTGCATTTGGAAGGAAAAGCAAACTACCTGTGAGATTTATTGTGACTTACTTTGTAAACAAACTTATAGAGTCTTGCTGTGCTAAAGGATGTGTATGCACCTGTTTGTTTAGGAGAAGGCACTGCCTAAATCTGGGGGTTCATAATTGATTGCTGCAGTAAATGTTATCTTAAAAAAGCCATTTGATGGAAACCCATACGATCAGTCATTTGAAGTTAGGATAATATTTTCCTTTTAACAAGAAGGTAGTATAGGGTTCTGTGCTGGCATTTTTAAATATCAATACACAGTAAGATTAACCTGAAAATACCGGGGAATATATAATACATAATAATAATATATAATACGATATAGTCCAGACATATTTACTAATGAACAAGTTTTCTGCTTTGGATTAAACAAAATCCCTGGTTGAGAAACAATTAAGAATCATAATCTAAACCATACATAACCTTCTAAGCATACATTTTGTTAACTTTTGTAACTTAGTCTTCTTCCTCCTCCTTTCTTCTGTGTTTTCAACTTCTTTATGCTTTTCTCAGTTCTGGGTTTCAATGCAGCGAGGCCTTGGGATGGACACTTCATAAGCACCTATGTCTCATTAGGATATGTCGTAGTCTGAGACCCATGAAATTTTTATGGATTTTAGGTTTCTAATGTTCTTAAACACTTTGGTATATTTAGCCCAAGTCTCTGAAGCAAAGGCTGACTGATTTCTACATTCCATCAGCATGATGGAAACCTATTCCTGGCTGGAGCCTCTTAGCTTAACAAATAATAATTCAAGGCCACTGTTGGCCTTTTCCAATTACCGCACTAAACCAGATAGTTCAAGTAAAAGAGCAAGCTAATTGATACTCTTTGAACCAGAGCTTCTGATGTATTTTGCAATATCCAGTGTTTTCAGAAGGCTTAGAAGCAATGTAGTTGTGTTTGGATGTAAGCAAAATTAGAAATGCCTATATGAGAGCTTAAGGTATCCTAATATTTAAACTTACAGTGACCTCTCAGCAGCATAAAAATAGTCCTTTAGGAAACATTCATGTCAGCCACTGCTAAATCCGAGCAGAAGGTGAATTCCTTTTAAGCCTCTAGAAATACATCCTCAGTACTGGTCAGCTTTAGCAACACATCCAGGAAATTAAAGTAGATCTCTGTCTTATCAAGGGGGGACAAGAAAGGTTGGAAGTCGTGAGCTTTTAGAGAGGTGAGCTAATTCCTTCTTGCAGTTAGAGGGACTGAGCAGTCTGCAGCAGTAGCAGTGTAGAAGGAACAGAGTTGTTTTTTTGGATAAACTATTGCCAAGCCGTTCAAGCTGGTGGCTGAAGGGACCAGTGCCCTGAACTCCATCTAAAATCTAGTAGAGCCCAAAGAAAAGCCTTAAGTGTCATATAGATCTGTTGAGGGAAACCGCTGAATTCACAGCTTTGCAAAATACTGAATGCATCGACAATAGCTTCTTTGTCTTGATGCTGGCCCAGAGGGTGATGGAGAATGGAACAGTCTAGAGAAAACAGCTCACCCAGCTAAGTTCAGCTCATAAAAGATCAGCTTATTTACCATGCTGAGTGTGGCACTAAACTTTTTAAAAGACACAGTTCTCAAGGAGAGCAATGCTTTCATTAGAACAAATCTACCTGTCAGGCTCTCAAGTGTCAGGATTTTTCCAACACGTTTTCGTCTTGTACATGCAGCCAGGCTGCCGTTCAGGCATTTAAATGAAAGGATTATATTTTCATGTGACCAGCACCCATCAGAATTACGTTTCTCCTGGGGAGTTGCTGTCCACTGATCTATTTTGAAAATTTGCATCCTCATTTCATTTTATGTGCCTGGTTGGAAGATTTTGTGTGCTGAGCATTTTTGCCAACTCTGGGGTCTTGTAACAGCAGTCAGCATGCAGCTGAGAGGAAATATTTGCATCTCATATCAGAGAAAATGTGCAGTAAGGTTTCTTCATGTGTTAAAATGTAATAAAGTTGAGTTAACCCCCTTTTTTTTTTCCTCTTTTAATATTTTCAGAAGTCAATTATTCCAGCAAAATCATTAATAACCTGGGAAATGGCGTCCCAGTCCCTGTATCACTTTGACTTACCTCAGTTCTTAGAAGATTAAAGTGGCTGGAGGTCTGAAAAGATCATTGAGACCCTTGATATTCATGCAAAGCATTGCTTCAGAACATTTGGAGTCTGAGTGATCACTGTTAATGAACCTGATGTTGTTGCTATAGGTGGTTGTGAGAAAGGTGTAGCCCCAGCATTGGTACCAGAGCTTACAAAGCAGTTTATAATGTGATAAAAGCTCAGGGTAAAGCCAGACACAGTTGGAAGAAGATATTTGGAGAAAACAATGTGAACTTGTGTCTATGGCTCTAAACTCAGATTGGTAGAACCTCTATAAATTCTGTAGCAGATGAAAAAGAAATTAAAATGTACTTGTCCTTTACCTTAGATGGGTTTGTCAGGACAGTGTTTACTGATGGTCACCATCCAGCTGTCATGAAGTCCCAGATTTCTGCAATGCATTCAAAGCAGGGTTACTGATCGTCAAGGCTTCTGGAATTTACTAAAGAGGAAAACATTATGATCATGGGTACTGCTGACTTCTTTGCTCTGAACTGTTAAACTTAAGACCAAAAAAATGCAGACAAGAGGTTAAGTGTTTCAATGGACTATGAAGCTGAGCAAATAACAGATCCTTCTTGGCCTGTTGCACCTGGGAGTTTATGGACAACTGTAGAACCATGGGGTTTGCTATGACTTCTGTGTTATATCAAGGAATGACCTAAGGCTCACAGGGCCTTTTTACTGCTATTAGCTGGCCAATGAGGGGATCTGACAATCCAATGAGTAATACTGGTGATTTGGGTTTTTTTTGAGGAGCCCATCTGGATGGCATAAGACATCGTACAAGATATAAATAAACAAATCACCTTGGGATTCTTAATTTAATTTTTGCACGCTGGCTATAAAGAGTAAAAGCCTTAGTGTTTTCCTATTGCCTTTGTACTTGATAGCTATTTTACAGTTTGAAATGACACACTAGTGTTATATCATCTTTTGAACTCCAGAAATGATCTTTCTGATGCCAGCAGTAAGGCTTTCCTGGCATGCAACTACTCCTGGCAGTGGGACATGTGATGACTGCCAGTACCAAGGGGTTAAGGAGCAGTGACAATAAGCAGATGCTAATGCAGGAAAGATATTTTAGTCTTCTCATTAAAATAAGTCATTTCACTGTCTTCATGGATATTTGCACAGTTTTGCTTTTCCATTGTTAGTCATAAAAGGTCAGCTCATGGAAAATTAAGTTAATAGGGTCAGTGCAATTTGATGAAAACTAGTTTTAGTTTGTAGCTTAGAAAAGATAGAGGGTAATGCATCTGATTTTATGGGCTTTCTTACATCTGTTCTGAATAAAACTTCTGCTCTCTTGTTCTAGGATACATATAATAACCCTATAATTTACATCACCGAGAATGGGTTTTCCCAAAGTGACCCTGCTCTACTTGATGACAGTCAACGATGGGAATATTTCAGGCTGATTTTACAGGAAATTTTAAAAGGTACCATTTAAAATGATGAAAGATCAATTGTGCAAACTTAATATAATTTTACTTGGTGCTTATTTGCATTCAGCAATGACCAATGATTTTTGAAGCTAAAACTCATGTAAATCAGAGTAAAGTGATGTGATTAGAAAAAAAAAATATTTAGCTGAAATGAAAGCAAGTAGTTTTAATTCTGCTACCCAGCTTGGGGTGGAAACAGATTAAAAGGTGTTCCATACATATATTATCTCTAATCTCAGTTTTGTAGAGCCATAGTTCTTCATTGAGCAAAGAAACCACATTGATCTTCAAAAGTGCTCATCATTCATACTTCTCATTATGAAGGATGTAAAGTTGAGTGCACCTGAAAAGCTGACCATTACACCTCATAATATCCTTACAGAATACAGCCTCCCATACACAATGAGCTCTGTGTAATGATTCATCCCTGTACGGGGCCATTAAGATGTTATAGCTCAGCTTCTGCCTTTATGTCATGATGGCCAAAAGTGTTCAGCACTGCTGGAGCTGGTTTTTTTAGAAGGTGCTTTACCATTCATTTTGGTAGAAACAAAGTTGGTCCATTTTCCAACCTTCTGGAAATTCCTTCCCTACCTTCCTTTTGTTGGTTTTGTTGGTAGTATTCTCTGAGGTAGTTTACAGGGAGTAGATCTTCTCACGATGTATCAGATGAACTGTATTTTAAAATGCCATTTAATTTGTATAACAGCTAGTCTCCCTGTTATATTTGTCCAAAGTGATCACAGTCATGAATGTCATATCATAGCTTAAGAGGTTTTTGTAGCCACTCTTCCATCTGCATTATTCTTCATACTTTCATTGAAATGTTCATTTAAAAGCTACCTTTCTTCTTCCTTTCCATTTAAAGTTGCAATTTACACTTGTCCCCCGTACCAATTAACTTTTTTTTTTCTTCAACTAAGTAGAAGATGCAAAGGACCGTTTTCTGGCACCAAAACCAAGTGGTAGGTCCCGCTTCTGTCTGAAGCAGGCAGACCATCTTCTGGCTGCCTTTGGAGAGCCCTTCCTGGGCTGTGCCCTATCTGGCCCCAAGCCATGTCTGGAGAGTAATCGTTGGCATCAGACAGCAGTTTTGTCAAGGAGTTTTGTTTACTTACAAGGCTGTAGACAGTATACCTGGATTTTGCCTTCTTTGAAGATGTAAAGAAATGAGTAAACATTCAATTCTTACTGTTTGATGAAATGGGATTAATTTACCAAGTCTAGTTGTTTTACAATGTAAAATGGCTTATCCTGAAGTAAACAGCTGGAGTAGATCTGATGAATAACACCTTAGTGCATTCATTGACACACTTCTCTTCATGCATAGTAAGGCAATGAAGGGGACACTGAGGTAGATGCCAATATGGAAGACATCAAAAGTTGGGTAAAAGGAACCTTTGCCATTTGTTCAGTCCAACAAAGCTTTTAAACATGTATGTGGTCTGACTATAACCAGTGCAACCTTACACAGGTTTAGGTTTCGCAGTTTGACATCGAGTCGAATTGATGTTTATCATTTTATCCAGTACAAACCGTGGTGGAACACTGGTTGAAACAGGTCCCTGTATGCAAGGACAATATAAATATTAAATCCATCGGCTGTACGGCACTCTGTGAAGAAACGCCAGTAACGCTATACCCATGTAACTTCCCTCCTGCTACTCTGCATAAACAGCTTCTCAAGATCACTCTGTAGGTACTGACCCACGAACAAAAAACCATTTCAAGTTTTCAGCTCAGGTATCCTTCAAAGCAGGATATTAGAAGATGTTGACTTTATTCAATGCTTAAATGCTCAACCATTTATTAAGTGCTATGTGAAGCAGAACAGTTTAATTGCTCTGCATACAGTGTCTACTTTACAATAATTCCTTATCTTTTGAGCTAACTTTTGAAATGATTAGTACAGGCTCATTCAGGCAACGAGCTCTAGGTCATGACAGGGGCCTGTGTGGATTCTGCCGTGGGATGTGGACATGCCTACATATTTTTTTGTCTAACCAAGAAATAAATATGCTTGACTAGAAAGGAGAGTATATCTACAGCCTGTTACTGCACTTGTTAATAGAAAAATTTTAATGTGTTATAATTGGATTGATAGTATCCTCATTTTATCTTTTTGCATTAAAAACCCTCCTAGGTTTTAGAATGCATGCTAGCACTAATTATGTTAATTTTGTCAGCCAAAATTTTCTAAATAATAAGGAGCTTCCCTTCTCAAGACCTTGTGTTCCAGTACTCTGAAAATCAAATACATCAATGCTTCTACAGTTAGGTAGCAACAATGCTGGTGTCCAAAATTCTTAAAATTTTTACTATCATTAGGACTATTTAAATTACAAGATTTTGCGGGGCAGGAGCAGTCCTGAGTTGGTACAGCAACCTACACCTACTCAGATTCTGATCACGCAGTATGGATAAGTAATAAAACCACTGTTTGTTAGCCTTATAATTTATTTTTAGAACAAGATTTTGACACTGTCAGAGAAAACTGGGATTTTTATTTTTTGGGCAGTGTTAGTTAATAAGACCAGAAAGAGCAATGTAAATATGAACTAGGAAATAGAGAGTGAACAGCATGTGGCTACTATAAATATATCACATTATAGCTATTATAGATGGAAAATAGTTTTTAAATGGGTGCAACTGCTGCCATGTTGCTTCTGCACTATATGAATAGATAAAAGCATCAATATTTTCATAAAAGTGGATATACATATTTAGCATCTCTACAGAGCCATAAGCATGCATAGTGCTTTACAGATAAATGAAAATGATGTTGTCTTACCCCAAGGAACTGAAAATCTAATTTAGATACAATGCATGAAGAGATGACGAACAGAAAGCTGGATGGGAGGTAAAAAGAAAATATGGATCAGAGTAGTGAAATGCTTTTTACTACAGTTGCTCTTCCTTAATTTTATGTAATGTGTGTTAAGGATGACATCTAGACCAAAGATCAAGGCTGCCAATAAAAAGGTAATTGAAACTACTTAGTTTTGAAAAGTGGAACCTTCTAACAGAGATAATAGAGCTTCATAAAGTCTATAGAGGAGAGTAGTTTATAGAGTGGCTAAACTATTGCCAGAGAGAGATGATGGGGAAGAGCAATGAAGTTATTCCTTAATCTGGCTGGTGGAAGATTATTAATAATGCTGATGGGGAAGAAAGAATGAATTAAATTAATTTTAGGTTGCAGAGGTTTGCAAGAAGTAGGCAATGGAAAGAGAATTGAAGCTAGTAGGAACAGAAAGTAAAGAAGTTGAGCATGATGTGATGTGATGTGATGTGGGCAGAGGCAAATAAGAGGGAGATGAGCAAGCATAAATGTGAACAAGCAGGACTAGATTTGGGAGTAAATAGAAAACACATGAACATTTAATTTCGAGTCAGCTGGAAGGTCAATAGTAAAAAATGCAGGGCAAATAGGAGAAATTATTGGAAAAGGAAAGGCATGGGTAAAGTTTAAGATTCAGGCGGTGTTAATTTTCGCCTTAAATATGCTTGAATGAAGCAGAAGAGAAAATGAGATACAGAGAATGCTGACTGAGATGGGAAGTGCAGAGCAGAACTAAAAGTGACAGTAAGCAAGGTGGTGCAGTTAAGGGAATTTTTAAAAAATGCACCTTAAGTTAAATGCAGTCCCTTCTGGACAGCTTTTTTTGTCCTTTTTTTTCCCCTCAGACTTCTAAGAGTTGTTATAAAACGCTTTATATATTGCCGTCACTGTACACTTTGACCTTGCTCTCATGAACTAACCATTTAGTCTGTGTTGTAGATAGGTACCAGCCTGCTTTTGCTGCATTCCCATGCACATAAAACAGTGATCTTATAATGCAATACTGTAGTCCATGAAAATATGATTTATTGTTAAATTAAATATGGATGTCATAATGTGAGCCCCTCGGGTCAACTATAAGCTTGAATGTTATTGAAAGAGCTGCAGCGGCAGCTCTGTTTCTTCATTGCTGCTGACAAAAATGCCTCTACAAATAGAATACAACAATGCAGATGTCTTAAGGAGTCTCTGAGATGTGCTGTCCCTGGCATAACATTGCCATGTGACATTTTCAGGAACTATAAATACATTGACTGCATTATAGTGTAAAAGTTAAGAAGCTTTGCAGTAGTCACTGCAGAACCATTAAAACCGAGCTGAATTTGTTGTGAATACTATGAGGGATTCAAAGCTTTAAAAAACATCCAACCCAAATAACAAAAAAAAACCCCCAAAAGAACAAGAAACCCCTAAAATCATAAAGATATAGCTAACATATGTCTTTATTAGATTTTTAATACCCTTTTAAATGTCCAGAATACGTAAGTATTGTTCCATAAAGTTCCAGTTGAGTGGCAGTTTTATAACTTCACATTATGCCAAGGACAGGCACACATAATTTCTTAGGAAAGATGTCCAAGACCACCTCTACGCAATAGAAATGACCGCTTTGTAGCATATTTTCTTATGACTGAAAGTTTATACCTATTTTTTTCACATTATTCCTCTAACCTGAATGTTTTAATCTGCAAAATTAGTGGTTTGGTTTTTTTCTCAACTCTTAACCAGCAGTTTTCCAATGCAAAACTATGAAGGAACAATTTATTTCTCCAAAATGCTCTGTAATCTGCCTTCAAAATATCTTCAGTGAAGATAACAAAACACAGCTGTGTGTTCATGTTGGGAAAATTTCTACTGGAGCCAGGGTAATAGTAACCTGGTTGGTAAACCAGCAGAAGAGGATCATCTCTCTGAAATGAAGTTATGTGAGTGGATTTCTTGCTTGCAAGTGTCTTGATTTTTGAGTGAAAAGAGGAATGTTTAAGCAGGATTGTGAAGTAGCTGCTAGGTGTCTTATGGGCTGGTCCCTGGGGAAAGGGCTGCGGGAGATGGGGGAGCCTTTGTGTGCTGTTATAAAGAGGGTAGGTAGGCTGAGACATGCAGCAGTTTGTTCCAGTTGTTGGGAACGTGGATGGAGCCAGCACTTCACGTCCTCACGCAGTACCAGGGATGTGCTTTGACTCAAAAGTACCTACACCCCAGCCCTCACTGAACTGTTAGTTTTCCAAAGCGTTAGCGACTGCACCACTGGAATGGATCCTACACTGTAGAGGCAAGATACTGTGTGGGAAGTTTTTGACTTCTACTTACCTCAGAGAGGATAACCTAAATATTTAGGCGCTGTGGATGTTGTCCTGCTGCCGGATAGCTCGTGATTAAGCCCCTACTAGAACCCCCCTTTGGGGTATTGCTTTTGTTATAGGCAGAGGATTTGCTTTGCTTAGGTAGAAGTACTGCTGCATTGATGAAATAAAATCCAGGACTCCTCAGCTTTGCTGCTGGTTGCCTCAGTTGTGTAAGGAGAGATTGGGGATCTCAACCACCAACCAGTCTCTAATCTCCAAATCATATCTCTGTGGCCAGAAAGTTAGAGGCAACAATTACTCACCTGCACATTAGAGATTTGCCTTAGGAAATTATTTGTACGTGAAAAACATAATCCCCACATCAGAAGTAGCTGCTGTAGGTTTTTTATTCTGCTTTTTTATTGTACAAGATGAAAGATAACGACAACTCACTGAAAAAAACCCTCACAAATAAAAGGGAGGGATTTTGGCCTTTGTAATGAATAAACAGACTTTTATGAGAATTGTGAGTTTAAATTCATCAGATGTGGATTGCACGTAACATCATTGGGTTTGATATCAGTTCTAAGCCACATGCTTCATTTGGAGTTACCTTTCAGGAGAAAAATGTACTGAATCCACAGAGGCACATCATAAAAAAACTACTGTGCTGATGTTGTGTCTTTGAGACAGTTTTTAATTTAAATCTCCCCTTTTTCAAGATAATTCAGTTTTAAATAACTCAGCCACAATGTGCATTCTAAATGTCTTTCCTAGGATACAGGATCATTCACAGGAGAAATTAAGTTAATACATAACACAGTTTGGCTAAGCTTTTCCATATAGGTATACATTTTTCCTGGAGTTGAGAGATAAGTCCAGTTTATTAGAATAAACATCTCTATTTAGATAACTATCACTCCTTAGTCACAGATGTCTATTCCAGAAAATGAGATTTTGCATTTTAATATACAACAGGAAACATATTTCTTCTCAGGGCAGAGCTCATTACAAAAAATATTATGAAAATTGGTTCAAGAGGTATTGGAGAATTAAGTGAGAAAGCTATTAAATGTAGTAGTGCTGGTACAAGTTTTATCTCAAGATGTTCCTAAATGAGGATTCCTGAGTATTTTCCATGGGAAGTATTCATGCCCTGTTTCTCATCATTCTGTCTAAATATCTGCCGTTGACCATTTAAATAGATGGACCGGTGATATGATTGTCCTTATGTTCATCTGACAGTTACTGAAGAATGGATCTTTTCCAAGACACGTTTTTAGCACTGCAAATAGGAGAATGAATGAGAAGAGAACCTTACTTAGGGTCTACTATATTAAAAAAATAAATCTGTGTTTTGAAGTGCTTGGATAGCTAATATATTGCTATCCGGCTTTCAAAGCAGTTATTTTTCATGATGTTTCTGTGATAATAATAGCTCATCATTTGATTTCATAGGAGTTATTGTCATTCTAAAGGGCTGAAAATGATGTAAATGCAGCTGTACAGGGAATATTACAATGTCAAATGAAGCAGTGTCATTGCAGTTCTACGTATATGCTGCTACAATGTCAAGATAAAAAGAAAGAAACCGTATTGATCAATAGAGCAGAGTTTCAAAAGTGATTGGATAAAATGCAAACAATGCATTATCTGTTATAAAGTCTTATTAAATGAAAATGCAACTTTCAGGCAGTAATAGTGCATTGAATTTGAACTCACATTTGTCTGAGTGTTTAAAGCCACTGCAATTTCTACTGAGAAAGTGTATGTTCTTTCAATGCATTAACACATACATTCAATATGACCTACTTTATAATTGCTGTGGGAGTTTGTCTTTGCATTTTTTGGATAGCTTTCTGTTCAGATTCTCAGCCATAGCATTGCATTAGTTTATTTGCATTGAATCAATTTTGCTAAAGGATCTCCCATTTTTATATAAAGAAATACTTAGCTTCATTACACAGGGAGTGAAGTATCTCGATCTCAATTTTAAAGAAGGGAAATTGAGGTAGCACAAGTTCAGTGTAATTTAGCTAAGGTCAAAAAGCAGATGGGGTAATAATAGGTATAGTACCTGGATTTTTCTGCTCTCCTGTTCCCATTCTGTGTGGGCAATGTCACATTCCTGCTGCTAACAAACACATTTTGAAATAAACATTCCTATCTGAGAATACGAGGATCTAGATGAATGCACGGTATGCATCTATCAAAAACATTAATGGGAAATTCTTCTACTGAACTCCTATGGTAGCTGGAAATTAAATAGCAAATGTTACTATTTCAAATATATTAAAGACGCTTATCCTTAGTGAGGCAAGTCTGATGTTTGAACAGAAGATTTTTGAGGAGTTAATAATTCTATTATATGGTGGAATAATTTGCTCAGGAAAAAGGTGGACGATTATATTTCTGGCAAATGAAAAATCAAACCATCACATAGTAAAATAAGTGCAAGGCATTATTCTCTATAAGAATGCTGCATTATCTGGATACAACACAATTTGGAATCTATAAATTGGGGAAAAAACCGTCCTTCACTTCTTCATGCTAGGGTAACAAAAAAACAGCCACATGAATTTTTTTAGACTTTCCTAACGATTTACCTTCAGAAAGAATTAGATGTAAGAAAAAGCAGTTCTCTAAAAGGGAGAATTAATTTTATCATGTTCATGAATGCTTGAAAAGAATTTACTTTCACATTTAATTTTCTAATAATATTCTAACAGTTAAATGTATTATTTTCTCTGTTATTCCAAGAAGATTCCCTGGTGGTGTCACTATTTTATTTTGGAAAAGCAACACCTGAAAGTAAAGACCTTCTTAATATTTATAACCACTCCATATTCTACTCTCCAATTGCGCATCCTGGCACAGTTACACGGTGTAAAAGTGACTTGGAACCATCAGAATATAGGGCTTTTTTTTAGTATCTTGCATGGGAGATAAAATCTGGAGTGAACTGGACTTGCTAAATGACAAGTATTGGCTAGTGTTGGGCTCAAGGTGTTAATTGCCATTTAAAGGAAAGAAGAAAATGTCCTTCAATGGCTGTTTGCAAAACAAGGGAGGGGTGGCTGGAAAGGTTCCTTCTGCTGCGTCCTACACCAGAGCTCCGCTGTGTTTCAGTTATCAAGAAGCCTTTAGGATACTTCCATGTTGGTCTTCCTGTGTTTGTATTCCCTTGGTGACACCAATAGGGTAGGCATAGCAGACTTCTGAATACCCAGAAACACCGGCTGTCTCCCTGACTTAAGTGTAATTTTTGCTGTTGATGTCCTTTGTGTTGCCTAATTTATTGGAATTCAGGTAACGGTGGTAGGGAATGATAAAGTTTATGTGGATATTGGCAGGGGCTATAGGAGCTTTAGTAAAGGGCTTAAGCGAAACAGAAAAGCTTTGATTTTTCAGAAAGGATCAAGTGTAGTCCATACATGCCATAGGTATTTGAATGTTCCTAAAACAAGCAGTCAGATGGTCAAAAACCAAACAACAATACTTTGCACTCTCCTTTCTTAGAAGTGTAAGAAATTATATGAAGCATAAGTTTACAAAAAGTGTTCAAAATTACATGTTTTTAAGTACCACATGTCCTTTAAAATGAATGTTTATTGATTACTTGGATGATTTAAAAAAATAAAAAGGCAAAACAATGCTTGTGCCAGGGTGAGTAGAGGGTCAGCACTTACAGGGAGGAGCTCATGCAGTATATTTTCTGCCTGGGCTAATACCTTCACAGCAGTAAGTAGCCTCCTGCTGTAACAACTGAAGCTTTTTTAAATTTACCCCTCAGCCACCACTCGTGGAAATCCAGTCTAAAGATCATAAAGGAATGAATAAGCATGGCTGAATGCAGAGCCAGATACGAGTGCTCCAGTCCTTGCAGAAGGGGGGAAGAGACTGCTTTTGGCTTCTGAGGCTTCTGAAAGAGTCATTCGAGAGCTCTCCTGGACTCGTGTGCCTTTCAGATCTGCAACTCAGGCTGTCCCCTCTGATCTCCGTTCCTTTTCCTCACGAGCTCCCCCAGCAGTGATGATCCGCTGGGTGCATAAGTAAACAGTTCCCAGGTTCTACATCCTGCCCTTTACTCAACATCTCCATAAGCTTCCAAAAAGGGATCTTTTGCTAGGAAATACAATTTGTGGAGCCGGAGTGGGGCAGAATCACCAGTCTCCTCTCCCAGGTGTCGGTTCTGCAGGGTGGGCATTGCCTTGAACACTGGACCTGCATCCTGACGCTTCAGTAATTCAATGCTTTTTTAATATAGGTTATGACATCAATTAAGATAATGAAATCCTCTTTCCTTTTGTATTCTTTTGACTGTTGTGGATTATTTTTTTTTCTGGTCTTATTTGACTATCATGGCATTTCTCTTCTTTTTTATTCCCTGCTTCCCTTACCCCTGTTAGTCCTGTGTTTTCCAGCAGGCAGATGCTGATTTTCCTCATCCATGCGTAATCCCAATGAAACTTTCATTTTCCATATTTTATAGTCTGCTGCTATTCACCTTTCTAAACACAGGCAATAGGAGTCCAAGGGAGAAGAATTCACTAACCTCCTGGGGAAACTAAAAATGATCATAATCTGGCAAGTCAGTCTTTAAATGTCCTTTGCCCATTCCACCCTCCCCTCTTCTACTCTTTAAGTATTTAAATCTGCCCCCTACTAGTCAGACTTCCTCACCAGATGGTGCCTTCTGACTAGCTCTGCCTCTCTTCAGAGGATGAATAAGTACAGCGAGGAGCATAAGGAACTGGTGAGACAGCTACTGGAATATTTCATCAGTGCTGGTGTCCACTTTTTTTAAAAGGACAGTGAAAAATGGGAGAGAGTTCAGGAAGGAGCCGCAAAAATGATTTGAGGGCTGGAGGAAATGCCTTACTGTGGGACTCTAAAAGAGCTCAATCTGTCTACCTTATCAAAAAAGAAGATTGAGAGGTGAGTTGATTACAGTGTACAGGTAACTTCATGGGAAAGATATACTAGGTTCTAAAGGGCTCTTTAATCTGGTGGAGAAAAGCATAAAAAGAGCCAGACAAATTCAAATGAGAAATCAGACGCTTTTTTTTAACAGTGGAATCAATTAAACATTGGCCCGAATTATCAGAAGGACTGGATTCTGCACCTTTTGCCTTCACACCCATGCTGAGTGAAGTTGGGAAGCCAAACACCAGTTTCAGTACATTCCAGGGAAACTGGTAAATTTTAAGAGCCTGTGACTCACTGAGGGTCAAACTAGATGGTCCTATGATCTCTCAGTTTTTAGTTCCATAAATATAAAAGTGCTGACTACAATGACTGTCCATACATCATGAAAAGCATGATGGTCTGATTGGAATATTAGATGCTGGTTTTGTGGAAGTATATCTGTGTAAATAATTATTTTATTGGCCTAGAGACAAATGTGAAACAAACCAAACCAAACAAACAAACAAAAAAAGGAATGGAGTGATCCAGAGTATACAAATTTAATATTTAGATTATTTTAAATTATAATCATTTTTTAAGCCAGGATAATTTGAAAATGTATACCCCATTTTGTAAAGAAAAGTGAAGCTGTTTCTTCTGGGAGATTTTTAATTTGAATGGCTGTACTTTCCCCAACTCCTTTTGCATTGCCTTTTTTTTTCTGGCTGAAAGAGTTCTACCCATCTCACACCATAATTGCATTTACAGTATGCTTATTTTCAATGAGAAAACGACCCAAGATTTGTTCAGGAAAACAGGGAAACACATTCCATACTAATGTTCATTGGTTGTTCTCACTTATTCTCCTCTCTGAGAATCATTATCATTTACGCAGGCAGTGATAGGTTTTTAAATGATGTAATCATATATAGGTGTGAAACGGTAATGGCTTTATCTTTAAAGATAAAGATTTTTTAAAAGGTTAATTATATTCCACAAATTGTTTTAAAAGTAGC
The DNA here is from genome assembly GCA_033628505.1 of Tringa tobata. Lineage (NCBI taxonomy): Eukaryota > Metazoa > Chordata > Aves > Charadriiformes > Scolopacidae > Tringa > Tringa tobata. The sequence continues at coordinate 8,950,870 of JAHREE010000245.1, forward strand.
GTGTTAATATTATTGTAAGACTCAGACTTGGAAGGCAATTCCCCTGTCTAATATATGTCATTTAATCCCAATATGCTTCCTTCTTTTCTTCCCATTATTGCTACTGTTTCCAAGTCCTGAGTTAGGTAATTTCTCTCTTGCTTTTGTGTTTATTCATACAACTGCCAGTAACTGTGTTTCCTCTCCTCCAGCCAGAGACATCACTTAGATAGGCCATGCATGTTTATCTTTTCTCTTGGGCTCAAATCATAATTCATTTTTTTCCATCTCTTGATTGCTTTTGTTTTTCTTTCAACTTCATTCAATTTCTCAACATCTCTCCAAACAAATCATACCCAGAAAATGAGACCATGCCAATAACCAGTGTTGCATGGTTGTGATTGCAGATCTGACAGGCAAGACATGTTTCAAGCAAACTCCAGTGCAATTTCAGCCAAGGAAAAGCCAAGGAGCAGCCTCAGGTCTAAGGCTGGGGAAGGGACAGAGGAATAAATACCAGCTTGGTGTGGAAAGCAAGAGCTGTACGTAGCATGGCTCCTCCTCTATGAAGACAGGCTGAGAGAGCTGGGGTTGTTCAGTCTTGAGAAGAGAAGGCTCCGGGGAGACCTTATAACAGCCTACTAATATCTGAAGGGAGCTACAGGAGAGCCAGAGAGGGACTCTTTGCCAGGAAGAGCAGTGACAGGACAAGGGGCAACGGTTTTAAATTGGAAGAGAAGAGATTTAGACTAGATACCAGAAAGAAATTCTTTACTGTGAGGGTGGTGAGATACTGGAAGAGGTTGCTCAGAGAAGTTCTGGTTGCCCTTTCCCTGGAGGTGTCCAAGGCCAGGCTGGATGGGGCTTTGAGCAACCTGGTCTGGTGGGAGGTGTCCCTGCCCATGGCAGGGGGGTTGGAACTCGATGATCTTTAAGGTCCCTTCCAATTCTAACCATTCTATGATTCTATGATTCAATGGCTGAAGCAGGAAGATAGAGGTCTCAGGAGTGTGGTCGAGGCAGGGTAGATGGAAAGGGGAGGTAAGAAGGAGAGGGTGGGAGTAGTGATCCTCAGCTACACAAAAGCTGGGAACTCTGCTCTAGCCGTAATGAAATATGAGGTACCCAATTTTATGAGATGTGTTCTCACACTTCTCCACATGTTTTACTGGTATTATCTCCTCCCTTCTCACCACCCGTATAAATAGTGGTAGAAGCAGCCATAGTCATCCTCTTTATCTCACCAGCTGCAGCTCTGCCATCCTTGCTTCACCTTTATTTGGATAATGCTTCTCTTCTCTCATTGGCAAAAAAAAATGCCCCGCATCACTGCAGCCCTTCAGTCTGAACCACTGACTCTATTCTCTGGGGGTCACAGACCCTCATGATTTGGCCTGACGTCCCCTCCCTCGGAGTCATAGACTCCCCTGAGAATTTTATAAATACTCAAGACAGCTCATCCTAGACAACTCAACAGCAATGACATGTGGAAAATGGGAAGGCAAATTCCCTTTCCGTACACCGAATATAAGATGAGCGGGGAAAGCATTGAAGTTGGAGATTAGAGTCTTTAATTGAACAGTCCCCAGTCACGAGAATTTCACTGACAGGGCAACACGCTGTTACAAGCGTGTGGGGAGTGACGGTTTATTTGTTTCTGTGGCATCAATTTTTTGTTATTATTTTTTTTAAAAGCCGTCCGTGATCAAAGGCTCCAACGCGTTGTGTGCCTCTTTGCTGACAGCCAGTCTGAGCCCGCTGCCAGAGCTTGTGCCTGGGTCTCCTTTATTTTGAGCAAGTGTGTGAATAATACAGACAGTCTATTCTGTGCATGGTCTGTAACTGGAGGTGGCAGTGTTCTGCTACATCCTTTCATAGCCAGTTTTGGTCGTGGGAAGTCCATTTTAATTCTCTCAGTCTTAATCTATTGCTTTTAAATAAGCAAAGCGTGCGCACCTGTTTGAAAGTTGTAATAGAGAAGATTAATACGATATGAAAAATGTCTTTACTTAAACAAAAAAAAGCTTTTCCAGAACCTTAGTTTTATTAATTTATAAGCGGTGTTTATAAATTACATACAAAACATACTCTAGGATAGCATCAGCTCTGTGTGCAACAAAGGCAAACGGTGTTCTAACACAGGGGACATCCCTCTTTGTCACGGGTAGCTGCAGGTAGGAATACGCTGCATGGTTGCTAGAGTTATGCAGAAGATTTCAGAAATAAAAAAAAAAAAAAGGAAAGCGAGCCTGACACTGTGAAACCAAACCCTTGTTTTAGCACCCCCCCGGGAAGAAATAACCCCAGCCCTGCTCCAGAGGTGACCTTTTTCCCTCTCTGTGTGGGAGAAGTGGTTCACCGTGGGGAGCAGTGAAGGTTTTGCTGGCCCCTGTGGAAGGTGAGGAGCGGTGGGAGGTTTTGGAGGAGCAGGGGAACGGCTGGGGATGGGCTGAAGGAGAGACTCTGCGGCTGCATCCTGCTGCCCTGCGCCGGTCCCAGCTGCACAAATGACACTGTGTCTCTGTATTGATTTTTTTACCAGCCAAACCACTGAGTGTACCTGAATCTGTAAAACAATAGAATATTGATCCATTAAAGAAAATGATCTATTTAAAGTATCTCTTCTCTTTACTAGTCCGGGGTGCAGAGAGACATCTATTTGCTAGTGTAGCCTGGCATGTCTGCACTGCAGCCACCAGTTTGCATCATCTGGATGTAAATTTAGCCCACATCTCCTCTTTAAAATTACCTAAATATTGGTTGAATCTTCCACTCTCAGTTCCCAGAGATGCTGAGTGGGTTGTGTGGAGCCGTTTGAAACAGAAGAGCTATTAACAGGCAGAGTTGGATTTTTTTTTTTCCCAACTAGCAATTTGTTTAACAGGTTTCCGCTGCAACTCCTAAATGATTTCACTTAAAAGGACACTGTGAATGTTAATTAAAAACATTCATTAGGGTTTTAATAATTCCTTAGAGGCTTTAAACACAGATCTGTTTCTGTACCAAAAATGTTTTTCTTCTTGTCTTCATCCATCTATTTTGGGGAAACCTGTGTGTGTTGCTGGACTCTTAATACTGCTCCTCCTCCTCCTGCCCCCACCTTGCTTTGAGAAAAAAATAGTATATATTTGACTGGTGATGGGGAAAATCACACTCAAATTTAAATTGTTTCTTTTACAATGAGAAATTGGCAATCAGAACTGAAACCCAGGCTTTATGTCGGTTCAGACATACTTGTTTAGAGCGTGGTTTGTGTTAGGTATGTAAGCGTGATGTGGTAAATCTGTCCTTCTCTTACACCAATACAACCCTGAAGTCTCCATTCGGATGGTATCAGTATAGTGGGGAGAAAAATTTCAAATTTAACCGAGTGAATATTGATCGTTTTTGTCCCTTCACCATTCACAAAAGGGAATGGATTCCTTTTGAATCTCAGTGGATGTACAGATTTTGAAAACTTCTTTAGGTATTTTTTGAAGCCATTTCCTGATTCTTCCTGCATATTTCCATACAGAGAAATATAATTCAAATATTTAGACTTCTGTAAAGTATGACAATTGTGATGCTGTACGGCTGCCTTTATGTCATACTTCTGTGTTAGCAACCCAGATTGTCACTTATCTCACTGGAATTTTTATTTCCTTTTTTTGGTCTTTCTCTTGTGGTGTGTTAGTTTACACTGTTGAAATCTAAGCCTCAGTCCAATCTCATTCCATTGTTCAGGTCAATCTTTTCCCCTTTGTGTTTCTGTCAAATTTGCTAACTCCGTCCAGGTAAGAGGCATAGTAATGCACACGGTATTAAATTAATGTTCATCTTTATTCTCTTGATTATTAAACAACTATTTAAATCCGTATATATCATTTGCTTCTACATTTCATTTGCATGATTGAATGCTTTTTGGTAGTGAGACAGATTCTGTATACTGCGGTATGTCAGCTCCAGAAGTTTTCAGAGAGAAGCGTATTTCATAGTTTTCACTTTGTGGTCTATGAGGAATCTTATTTTTTGAATAAGTATTGATTGCACAGTACAAATGTACAAGCCTTCCCTTTTATTCAGAAAGAATGAGCTTGGTTGATGATGAACAAGAGCATTCATGGCAACCTAATAGGAAAAAAGTACCTTGGCACCTGCAACTCAGTAATTTTACTGACTGTAAGATTAGGGAAGTGCAAATGTTGATGTGCAACGACTTCCAAGCTTTGACATTTTCATTGTAAGTATGGGACACTGTCTAAGGGTTTCTAATGTTCACAAATTTGGGTGAAGTAATCCAGTTTTACCAGCTGTATTGGTAAGGAATAGCCAATCTCTCCTTAAAAGGAGCCCAGAGGGGCGAGAAGAGATTAGCAGAGGACAAGGACTGTCATAGCAGGTACTATATCCTACGTTTTTTTGTTAGTATACTAAAGGCAGAGTAAGCAAGGGAGATATAACCATCTCTCAGACTAAACACTTAATGCAAATGAACTCAGGTTGGGCTCCGTCCAATGATTTTTAATAGTAGCATCTTAAAAAGCCAGGAGCGCTTCTAAAGACACTCTAAGGCAGGGAGAGCAGAAGGTGCTTTTCACAGGAAAATGACCGTCAGGTTGCCATGGTGGGACACAGTTCAACTACCCCTTCCCCTTCAAATTAACCCTCCAGACTGGTACTCATTGACAGAAATTTCAGGGGTTTGGGTTTTTTTTTTTACACTTGTAAGCTCCACTATGGATTCCTGCGTAGTCAGAGCTTAAGGTCAGTCCATTTATTCCATGCCTGGATAAAGGAGAGCTCCTCATCTGTTCTGAACGTTCATGGTCCTGGCCATCAGTGGTTGTACCTCGAGCACTTTCTAGTTAAGACTCTGAGCAGATAAAAGCTGCAGGATTGTAATAAACAGGTTTATTACATTACATCCAGGGTTTCCCCCTCATCCTTTCCCTTATTAATATGCCAAGTGGTTCATTGATGATGTTTACTTTGATACTTACAAATCTGCTTGTCCCACAGACATTAGGTGCTATAAAGTTGTCACTCTCAGAACAGCACTTTGAAAATGCTGTTCTCAGGAATTTTTTTGCTATTTCTCATTACCCCTCTTGACTGATCTTTGGTGTTTAACTTTGCAGTGCAGCTTGTAATATGAAAGCAAAAATAGTGGAAAGTGGAAAATCCTCAGCAGTACTGCTGTTTAAAATCTCTGAGCAGGTACCAGTAGACTTTTGGTATTTCATACCTGCAAACCACGTCAGCGGGTTGCTGAGCAAACTACTAAGATGATGATTCAAATCTGACTCAATGTGCTTAAAATGACCTAATATTTACTCAGCATTACCAATTGCAAAACTCCTTCTGACATGCCTAGATGCCTTTGTTGTCTGCCAGATAAGTCATTTAATCAACTGTTTCCATTCCTACGCAGCTACATAATTGCATGAGAGAATTAAAAAGAGTTTTCTCTGCCTATTTTATGCCATGACTTTTGCCATCTGCAAAATAAAATGTTCCCCTATATCTACCATCACAGAAGCTGGGAGAGTAGTCAGAGGTGGCCTGTGGGAATATTTGCCTACAGCATGCAGCACTCAGGTTGAAAATTCATCTCTGCTCTCTCATCAGTTGGGGAGACAAGATAGAGATATCAACTTTGCTGAAATTTCAGGCTGGAAGATGACATTACCAAGTTACCGGTTTCTACAGTTCTAAGTTTCAGATGAAAAGAGTCAGAAATTACCGTAAATCACATTGCAGTAGAAAATCTTATACCGTGTTCATGAAAATATGAATGCTACTGTCACAGAGACACAGTTTACCACTGTGGCATAAAGTAAACATTTTTGGTAGTGTTACATGTATTCATTGTTTCAATCATAATGGCTTAAAAATATACTATATTCTGAATAAAAACCTCTTCTACATTTTTCAAATTAAGTCTCAAAAGACTTCAGCGTACGCATATGCCAGATTTGCTGATTTTGAAAGGAGGTAGGGAATAGCCTTGATGAACAAGCTTTATAACAAATAGAACAGAAGACAATGCTAAAGGAGGTTAAAGGTCAGAGAAAGTTCAATTCTGTTCATTGAGAAAGAACTTGGACAAAATTTAGGCCTAGGAAATGGAAGAACAGTGATGGGAGGTAACAATATCTTAGAAGGAAATGGTTGCAAGAAGTAGTCAGAATAGCCATGAGAGGTGTATAAGCTGGTGATAAGGAGGACAGTTGCCATGGATAAGGTACCACATTCATCCTTAGGCATGCAACATCCAAGGAAACTGTGGGAAGGTGCCACAGAAGCAAGGCTGGATGGGCAGAAGAGCAGATTTAAGAGTCTGGGAAATAAGTGGGTCCAGGACAGCTGGCAAAGACACCCAAGCAGTGGCTGGGAGGAGGGAAAAGGAAATGATGACAGAGCCTTGAGAGGTGCCAGCAGAGACGGGGCAGAAATAGAGGATCCATCAGCACTAACTCTCTAATGCTGGCAGCCAGACGAAGAGGCAATAAGTTGGTGTCACATAAACCTAAGGGTGGGAGTTTCTTGTGGAGTAGTAAGTGGCCTGTGGTGTCAAAGGTAACAGAGCTATCAAGGAAGAATGAGCACAGAGAAATGACCCTAAAAGAAACAGGCACTTAATGTGAAGGATGACAAGACAAATTAGATACTTGGCAGTATACCTAAAGCAACTCCTTCAGCTACTGCGACCACCTACAATGGCAGAGTAATTAGAAGATCTTCCAAACACAGTGATAAATGGTGTGATAGGGACAGGGAGAACTATGCCTATTTATAAAGTGCCTGTCATCATAGTATCCAGATATCACAGCAGCCAGTTAAAGAAAGATAGTGGCTAACCAGTAGAGCTGTATTTTCTTAAGTTCTGGTTAGATGTGTTTGGTATAAAAAGATATCCCAAATAAGCAAAATTTGTCAAGCATGACAAAAGCAGGGAAGGCCTCTCTACAGTGGTGTTCTGTCTACATCTTCAGGAATAGGAAGTATTCATGCTTTGAAGCTGAAATAAAAGCATCTTTAATAAAATTTTGTAATGGTGACCCTCTTCTTGAAGGGAAAAAAAAAAGAAAAAAAAAGGAAGTCTTGACTAGCCTATGCAGGCAAGAGCTGCTGCACAATTTAACTACCAGTATTAGAAAATCGTGCTTAGGGCTTAGAAATAATGAGCTCCTAATGCGTTTTTCTAATCAAAGTATCAGCATGAAATTCACTGTATTTGGAGACCGTCCTATTACCAAGACAGCAGTGTATCAAAAGTTCACTGTGGATATTATTTTTTGTGTCTCATCTTTGAGTTAGATTTGCCTTTACCCCTCCCTTTTTACAGTTTTAAGTCAAAAGCAGTAGAAGCAAGAGGAAAGTGGTTCTTATCATATCTGTTCCAGCTTCCTTGGACCAACAGACATCCCCGTCAGTCTCAGTTACCTTTCCATGCAACACTGTTTTGAACAAAGGTTTGATACTTTGCAAAAGTTTTTCCCCCAAGATTTAGGCGCATCATAAATCAAACAGACAAGTCACATGAGGGGACTTCTTTCCCTGTTTAGTCTATTGGACACAGACAGGCATGTACTGTAGGTTCCTCAAGAGCTTATTTTCTAGCAAAAGCATAACATTGTGGAGTTCACATACAACAGCAGGCTTTTTGTGGGTTTTGCCCAGGAGATATTTTCCTGTCACAAAAACAGAGACATATTTCTACTACTGAATCCACATAATTGCAGCAGCCATGGACCTAGACGTACTTTTAAGGACTAATTTTTTTCTGTTTCTCCCTTTGGCTTACGGTATCAACATCCTTCATTCTTAAGAGATTGATCCCCTGTACTACATTCTGTTAAAAAGTTATGCATATGTGTAATTAGTGACATGCGTGATTATGTTTCTAGGAATATGGAAGAGAGAAGATTAGGTTTGTTCTATTTTCTTTGTTAAACCAGTCAAAAAAATTCAGGTTGTCTTCGCTGTCTTTGCTTAATTTTCGCCTGGTTTTGATTATCCAAGTTATATGATCATGGTAAAAAGATTTCTCTCAATACTTTTTCCAAGAACATCTCCAAACAGCTATCCAGGCAATTGTTACTTGATCATTTTTCTTAGCCATGTCTCACATCCACCCACCCTCATACTTATGTGAANACTTGATCATTTTTCTTAGCCATGTCTCACATCCACCCACCCTCATATTTATGTGAACAGACAAATGCAGACATGGCCAAACGTCTGACATATGATACAGGGGAGTGCAATACAGCCTGGCATTAATGAAAGAATAAAGACCTAGAATGTTGCTGGGAGTTCTTTAAACCCTGCCTTCGGTATTTAACAAAATCTGCACCAAAGCATATATAAGCACTGAGAAATCAAGCAATAACGTGGTTACACTGATTTGCTTCACGGCAAGTGTGTTTCCCTTAAACAGCAATTTGGTCGGTAGAGGTTGTATGGAGGCTAAATCATACGTGCTGCTTGTCTACCGTGCTGCAGAATGTGCACTTCAGACAGGGATCCCATAAAAGCTGTCATGTTGAGAGGAAGTTGTGAAAGGTTCCATTAAAATTAACTCTGAAATGAATGTGTTTAACTCAACTTGAATTTCACATCACTAAACCGTTGCCCAGATTAGGCTCCTGAACCATCCCATCCTTGAAAAAAATGGAAATAGTAACATGAGGAAACACTATCCTGTAGTCATTAGCTTACAGGATGCTGTATAGGTTAGTTTTAATAGACAGAGGTGAAGGAAAGGGAGAGAATTTTAATGCCCTGCTATAGTCCTCCAACCCACTCTACACCAGAGCATGTGTAAGTGTAGAGAAGGGGAGTTAAACAACCTCCATGAGTACCACAGTGTTATGTTCGGGTCTGCCAACTTTACTGCCAAGAATTCTTTATGAACAGCAGGGAAAGACTAATCCTCTGGATTGCATTCACAGGAAGGTTATAAATAGTAAGTGTTGCATTTTGGGGCATCAACTCTTTTAAAACTGGAATATAAAAATGTGAACCTATATACACTCCACATTTGCAGTTAATTCCAGCCATTTCTCTTGAAGTTGTCCAACTTACGGTATGTTTCGTGTGAGCCCTCTGGTAACTTTGACAACATGCTTCCCCTTCACCAGAGAAAATCTGTGAGAAAGAACAGCAGATAACTGGAACAAACCCCCACCTCTGCAAAATGCCAGTACTGACGTGGGGTCTCATTGCACCAGCATCAAGTCGCTGCCCTGGCTCCTCACTTTCTTTGAAGAAGAAGGCAAAAACAAGGGAAACGTCTCTCAGATTAATATCTCAGGAGCATTTAATTTCATGGAGCACCAGCCTACTTTAGGGCCACCCCAAATTAACCCCCTTTTAGAAAGGCACAATCTAAGCTGGAGGAGGCAATAAGTTTTCAGATAGAAACAATGCAGAAAAAGTTGATGTTCCATCCCTGTAAAGTATATTAAAATAGATTCAAATTTTATGTTAGTGACCCCTTGCTTTATCACACTCTCATGGTAAGAGGTTCATTGCATTCTGCCTTCTGACAATGGAGAGAAAAAAAGTTGAACCTTTTTTTTAATGAAAAGGATTTACAATAAGAAAAAGTAATGTGAAAAGACTGTAACTTCCTAGAAAAAAAAAATCACCTAGCTCTGATGCTAAGATGAAAAACAAGCTGTTTTACCCTTATACACAATACTTGCAATCTGCAGCTGTTCACAAAATACCAGAAGACTTAATATATAAGCAAGGAAGGTTGTTGGCTTTGTTTGCTTCTTTACTTATAAAGGACACGTGTACTTCACCTGTTCCAGTATTACATCAAGGTGATCTCCTTGAGTCAAGACTTTCTTTTTCTCCTTTTGGTATTTGGGAGGGATGGGGAGAGGAAAAAAAAAATATTTTTCTTTGAGAAGAATCTTCAATGCTTCATCTTTAAAGTGCTTTCCTAAGACTCAGAGTGCTAAGTATCCTGCATTTTACAGATGGGGAAGGAACTAGATGAAAAATAAGTGCTTTATATTCAGATCTTGCACTGATGGATAATCTTACAATTGCTCTTTCTTTTCCAGTAGCTGTCATATGTCACCTCTATGCAACTCAGTTTCTCAGGACCTAGGAATCAAATGAGCTACAAGCTGCAATAATATTTCAATATTTGGCCAGCTTCCATCATAATGTTAGCTTCCTGACCTTTGATACAACTGATGGCAAGTTGATTTTACCACCTACAGCTTGAGGTTCCTTTACGGTGGTGTTGGGCTCAAGACTAGACTATAAAACTGTGGTTTCCTCATCTCATTGTAAAATCTTCTCTTTTACCCCCTACATTTTTGTCTTGTTTTTTGCTTCCTCACATCCCACACCCCTTTTTAAGGCACATTGCTTCCAAGAATGTCATTAACATTATACCTTTTTTTCTGTTTAATTTTATGCCATTGCTTAAGTCTGCCTCTCTTGGTTATTTCAGCATTAGAAGACCCACAGTGGACCATGTAGCCCATCCTGCACTTCGGAGAAGCTCCACTTACTAAAGAGCTAAAAGTTATCAGATTTCCAAAGCCCACAGCAGTTACACTGCATGAGCCTCCAGAACTGCAGAGGGAGCTAATTGTACTTTAACACTTACATGTTATAATGATATATCATGGTAGTATGAAGGAGAATGGTGATTCTTATTTGTGTAGATTATAGTGTGATCACTAAAGACACCCAACCTTGCTCTGAAATCAAAGTCACCTTGAGCCTTTGGTAATTTTCTGGCAAAGAAACTACCCTAAGTGTCTTGGTTTAGAGAGGAAAAATGGCCACATCAATGAGTTATACTGGATCTTCTGGGAAAAAAATATGGTTAAGGTAAAAAGTTACATTGTTTTAATTAGTACTTGATACTTTTCAATTTTACTCTTTGTTCTTTCAAATTTTTAATTGCACAGCAAAAAGGTTTCAATTATGCTTGTTTAAAAAGATTATGTGCTATATGGTTTTGTAGGTTGTTTTGTTCAGTTTTATAAAATTGTCCATTTACCTTTCCCTCCTGTGTTTCTTATGAGGCAGTTATGCTCTTTCTTCTAGTTAGGACAACTGGGCAGAACATCATCTATCCTATAAAGGATATTTGCATGTTTTGCAACAGGACAAATAGGCAGTGCATTTTTCTTTGCAGAAATTAATATTCTTCATTGTAAACAATATAATCCATCATGTTCGGTCTACGTGGTGGAGTGAATATCCTAATAGTTAGCATGAAAGCTTACTGAAAGTACAGTGACCATCTGCACCTCTCTGTTGGGCTTTAAAGGCCAGTTCTCCCTTCTAAAGATTTATAATACAAAGGGCAATTCACTAATTAGTACTGTAAATTAGTGTTGCCATGAGGTTAAAAAAAAACCTAACAGCCCCTGCAGTATTTCAATTAATGTTATTTTTAATTGCTTGTATTAGCATTTGAGAACAAGATTGATTAGCTTTTGACTGTCAAAGAAACAGAACTTGAAGCTCTTAAATACTGAAATGGAAGTTGTTAATTATACTTAAAAATCCATAGATACTATACAAGGAAATCTGGAAGGTCATCTGATTACCAAAGAGGGTATGTTTCATTTCTGTTCTGTTTAAATAAAAATTAAAAATGTTTGCATAGAGCCACATGTATTTCTCATGCTCTCTACTAATTGATCACGCAAATTAAGATCTCCAAAATCACTCTAAAAACAAAACAGCTTTAATAGTGCATCTGTTTATAGAAAGTAATTTTAGAAGTTGTTTAACTTTAAAGTGATTAGTTAATTCTCAATTTGTGATTAAAGTGGCAAGACCTGAACTTTCTCCTAAAGCTGTCATGAGTTTTCCTCTGTAGACCCTAATTGAACAAATATCAGCTCTTTGCTAGGACTCAAAGCCTAGCTCCAAGACAGGACTTGTGCTCCTTCCTCCCCAGGTTCAGACCCTAGATTCATGTCCTTCCTCAACTTGAAAGGATTTAATTACATCACCATCTCACAGGCATATATGTTAATAGCCAAACCACTAAGGAGAGGGTATGGAGGAAAAGACAAGTTTTTTCTTCTAACCGAGTCAGTGAAGCTGTGCTGCTTTGCAACAAAACATGAGTGATCCATTAAACATAGCTATTAAGCCTTCTTTAGTTCTGTAGCTCCTGAGTCCTGACTGGATTTCGGAAGTAAAGAGATATCTTGTCAAAGTATATCATTTTTGGCCATAGCCCTTTAAGTACTTGCTCAAGTCCTTGGTCATTAATGGGGCAGAATCTCAGTTGATGTACAAAGGTAGACCTCTGTGTGCGCTTGATGAAGATCTGCTTCCTTAATGACTCTTAGAATCATAGAATCATCTAGGTTGGAAGAGACCCTTGGGATCATCAAGTCCAACCATCTACCCTACTCGACAAAGTCCTCACCTAAACTCTTGGATGTGTGTTTACGTGCTTTGCTGAACTGGAGCCTCCAGCCCAGTTCACAAGTGGACCGGAGCTTGTAGTTCCACATCTGTTCTGTCAGCGGCTGGGCTGGTCTAAGTAGGTGCCCTGTCCTCAGTGCCTCATCCCCACCACTCACTTGACTCCTCAAGCACATACTTTGATGAATAGGATTATGGAACTAACATGGCTAAGAAACCTTCTTGTTTTCCCCTAGCCCAATTATTTTTCAGACAGATTATCTGTGGTGAGGACTGTAATCATCAAACTATGGATATAGCAGGCATAGCACTTCAGCTTCTGCTTTTAAAGGCAGTGGAACTTGATACTCTGACCTTGGTCCTTTTGCTGCATTCAGGCTCTGAGAAAAGTTTGCTAGGAGAACATCTAACTGTAGATTCTTGTTTGCCTAAAGCATAGGGCAGGTACCAGAGAGGACTGGTGCACACTGGGCTACACAACAAAGTGCAGCTGTCAAGAAAAACTTCAATGACTACCAAAAATTGTGGCACTTCAGAAGTTCATCTCTATAGTTTAGGTTGCAGCCAAGTGGCAAACTTGAAGGCTGGTTGGTTCTTCCGATCTTTCTATGTCCAATTTTTAATATATCTTAAATATAACACATGGAGGACCTGACTCCTATCACTACAGAAGAAAAGAGTACGGATATTACCTTGGTAGGAAAGACCACAGTACTTTGTTACTTCCCGTTACCAACCTCACTCTTTATCTCATACACTCATAGGAAAAAATTACTGCAGATTATAAGTACTCATATACTAGTTATTCTACAATAATTGTAACAGGAAGAAAGTGCTGACTGCTTCCCGTCTTCTAAGTAGGTAACAGTAAAAAGTGAGGGACACAGAAGAAAGGGAGATTAAGAGGAATGAAAATGAAATTTAAAAATGAGATGAAATAAATAAATATGAAAGCTGACATTTTTCACTGTTAAGAAAGCAAAACAAAACCACATTATAAGGTGAAAACCCAAAACCTGATCATTTTCATTTTGGAAGAGGATTTTTCAGCTGAAAAAGCTTTCATACAAAAAAATTTCAGCTACATGTGTCAAAATAGTATGTCAACTCATCAGAGGACCAGGATTTTTTTAGAGGCAATTAGAAGGTATATTTTAGAGCTAATTTGACTATCTAATGAGAATATCGCAAATGAAGTGATTCAAGATAGCTCAAGTACTAGTGATCAGAGTTTGTCAAGGTCAAAAGTTTCAGTTATTAATATTTATATATATATATAAATGGGCAAATAGTTTATTCACAGCTAATACTTTAAAAAAATCAGCAATGTAGTGACCAACAAGGAATTATCGTAACATTCTCTTCTAATGTGCTGTTGAATTCCTGAATTCCTAACTGCAGTACACATATCAGATGGAACACTATATTTAATTCCTGTAGAAACAGATAATAAATCAAACTAAATAGAATTAATAGTGCCTAATTACTAGTTATATACTTCACCTGGAGTATCGTATTCAGTAGTGATCACCATACTTTAGGATATAATTGCCCTTCGTGGCTTATAATAGAGAGCCTGAAGTACAATAAACTTCAGAGAAAAACATTAAAAAGAGAGAGAATAAAAACAGCACTTTATTTTTAATATTTGAATAAAAATCTTGAGGTTCAAGGAAATCATCATACATAGCATTTTTAGTAAGCCATAAGACAATGAATTGAGTGAGTGGTGCAAACACATATTGCTGATCTATGAAAAGCAAAAGTAGCCTTAAAATGTTTTAGTATCTTTTTCCCTTCAGCACTGTGACTTTCTGGGAATATGGTACTAAGTCTGCTAGAAGAATTAGCTTCTTTTTTTAAAAAAATACTTCACTCTATGGCATCTTTAACTTGACTTATTTGTGTTGTAACAGTGTTGTGACACGATTATTGTCTGAAAAGGAAGAAATATAAAAGCTTTCCTTCCATATAAAACTGCTCTAGGTGTACACAATCTGTTTCTTCTTAACCTGTCATATAAATCAGCTTGGAACAATCTAATGCTGAGGAATTCTACAGTCTTACAAATGGACATTGCCAAATGCTGGATAATTGGTACATTGTACATTAAATCTTAAAATAGAGCTGGTGACACCAGGCTCCTGAAGAGTTTACAAAAGGTGCATGCTACTTAGTTTTAAATATTTTTTTCTCAAAGAGTGCCTCTTGAGGGTTTGGTAAGTTATTTTCTAATTTATTGTGTCAGTGAGGAGAGTCAGTTAACATCTGTGTCTTATTTTATCTATTTGTATAGAGGGAAAATGTCTACCTACTTATATGTGTAATCAAGATCTACTTCTCTATGGCCTTCACTTAATACATAAGTACCAACTTATTGTTTTACAAGTGGACAAAATGAGAGAGAGGACATTAGTTATAATGCTAAACATTTTTCTGCTTTCTCTTCATTAAAATTAAGGACATAAAAATACTTCCTCAGGCTAGACTTAGAGATTAATTCCTAAAGGGCTTTCTAAAAGCATTGCTATGTTAGGGAAAGATGGTTCAGCAGTTAAGGATGTGATTAGGTCTCTAATTACTGAAATTTTGATATGTATTCAGACTTAATTTTTGCAGACATCTACTTGTTCTTGGCTAGTAAGAGGTGATCTTCTCTTTGTTGGCTGCCCCACTAAATGCAATGATCCCAGTATGGCTACGTGGGTTGGTTTGTTTTTTCCATTTCAGAAAGAATGGCAACCACCCAAAGCAAGAGAAGAAGCTTAACTCATTCTTTGTGAAACTACGGAAGGAAGGTGACAGAGAAAGGGGGACTCTTGCTTCTTTTACAAATGAAGCAGAAGTCAGACCTTTCCTGTAGGAGAATTTTGCTGACGTTTTTTCCCTACCCGTGTTTGAACAGCATGACATTTCTCTGCTGAGAAGCCGTTAACTTCCAGATTGTGCCTCGCCATCTGGGAGAATGCTGTTCTAAAGAATGACCATCTCAGGAGTTCTGCTGTAGATATAGAGAGAGTCAGACGTGAGGAAGATCTCTGCTGAATATTACCTCTAGCAGAGTTAGGAGCTCACAGCTCATTGTAGGAATCCGGCCTCAGGTCTTTTCACGCAGCAGGTTTTACGTGCCTTTGTATATTAAGGTAGTGTCAGACAGAACTGAAAACTTTTTTTTTTACCACTACACCAGCAATAAATGAGTCTGTGATGGGAACTCTACATTATATTTCCAGTTTCTTGTAAGTGTATTTTTACAATATACAGTTCTTATTATTATAATGGAATGTGAATTGATTTGCTTGCACTATAGAAATAGTGAGAGCAGAACTCTGAGAATGACATCTTTCTTGCAATTTCATTTTTTACAATACAATAGGTTACTGAAACACTGAAATCACATAAGTTTTGATGAACCATGCTCCTATAATCCTTCCTAATGTCAATCTTTACCTTATTGTCCATAAATTTCATTTAACCCTGTTAGGACTATCTTTATTGAAAGACAAAGATGCACTTATCTGAAGATACTGAAAGCCTTCATGCACCAAGATATCATACTCAGCAAAAGACTAATCCATTTTTAAACTTTTTCACACAAGATGTTTGCTACATTATCTTGCTGTGTGAGACCTGGCTGGAGGTACTGGTTTCTTCTGTACAAGTAGTTCCTGTAATACCAGAAACATGTTCTATGCCCTGTGGGGATGAGACATGATACGTCCAATGAGAACCTATCCATGAGCCATTCTTCCAGAAACAGCATGATTCTGTTAGAAAGGATACCTCACGGAGGGGAAAAGATGGTTAGATCCAATGCACACATTAAAATAGCATGGCCACTGGAAAAAATATCTATATAGAAGATTTTATGGCAAGAATGCATGACAATAGCCTTGTTTGGGCAACAAAAGATACAGGAGTCTTTTACTGGAGTTCACAGATATTCCTTACTTCTGTGTTAACTTCTGTGTTGGCAGTAAATTCTGGTTTGGATACTAATTTGATACATTAGGAAACTATTCCAAAGCGCACTTTTGTTCTTGTCATGAAAATACGGAGAAGAAGGTCTACATATCACTGCTGTGGCAAGTTGACATCCAACAAGATTTATGCTATTTGAAAACCCTATTCTTGCTAAATGCATTGCATATGTAAGTTCAGTGTAATTTACTTGGAACTTTGCTGCTACAAATAACGTTAATATCTCTGGTTTGATATGACATGAAATTTATTTAATCTGGTACCTCATTTTGAAATATATTCATTAAAAGTGTTGAATGGAGGAAAAATCTGTCAGCGCAAATGGTGTTCATTTTCAATGTGACAGTATTCACAAGTCCCAAGAAATAGAACAGTTGAACAGATAATGTCACATATCATAGCATTATTCGGATGGTGTGATCTTCTTATTGATTGGACAGCAGTCGCAAATTTAAAGCTTATGCTACATTTCACTAATACCATGACAATGAAGAACATGAGCAATGGTCTGTCAAATGTGTGAAAAATGTGCCATGCAAGTAAATAAAGACACAGTTCGTAATTCTCTGAAAGGAAGAGGATAACATTTGTTCTGGAATTAAGCAATAATGAAACAGAGGCTCTGCTTTGTGCTTTATACATAAAATGGGGTTATAATGGAAGAGCAATTCTTTCATTACTGATATTATGAAATAGCTGAAATGGTTAGCTTCCCTATGGTGTAAAAAGGCTACTTCTCAAGCAGACAGAGACAACTCTATTGAAACTGCAGTTTGTAATCTCTGTACCATTATCAGCCTTTAAGACAGCAGGCATTCTATCCTGGTTTTATTGTTGTAAATAATACTGAAAGCTTTTTTAATAGAGTTCTTTCCTAGTGAAAAAATAAAATCGAACTTGGTTCATATGTGAGCCACTCATTGCAGCTTGAATCCAAAGGACCAAACTAAAAATTTCACTAGAATTCTTCAACCATCTTTCACCAAATTGTCTGGGGAGTCCCAAGACGTGGAACAAATGAGATGAGTAATATCTCCTCCCATAACGTTATTTTGGTGGTGTGAATAGTGATGCATCAAGCAACGTAACTAGAATTTGTTGCATGTATTTGTATCCCATCCCTCCCACTAAAAGGGGCAGGCAAGGGAGTAATTCAGATCTATGAATACATGTGCTCAGCAGCATTTAGAAAGGCACAGATCTTTCACAAATCCTGTATCATTTTTGTCTGCCCCATGGAGAAGACTGGAACGCCGTAGATCATCTCCATGGCACTGTGTTAAGGCTGTTGAATTTCTCTGGGAGTCTCTCTGGGCTTTATTGTGTGTTTGAACAGTAAGGAGAAAGCAGAAACGGAGAAAGCAAAAAAGATGTAGTCTGACCTTCAGCCGGGGAGCCAGGGACTTGGCACTTGGAAGAGGAGACAGAACTGAAGGGGTCTCTCTTGGGTTCCCAAGAGCAGAGTAAAACGTATGTCTCTGCCCACCTCAAGGTTGTATTTTAAGAACAGTTTCACAGTCACTGTTTACCCTCTGGAGGGCACTCTGGAACAAAATTAGAGCAAACCAAATGGTAAACTTCAGGAAGGGGATAGAGAGTTGCCTTTAAGTGTGCCTTTAGTTTAGGTTGTGTAACCACACATTTACTGCACATTGCAGCTAGTTTGGCTGTCCCCTCTGTACTTCTTTGTCCTTGTGGAGATACTGCTTGAACAGCACTGGCTGTATGGAAGAACCTGGTGGTAAAGAAGAACTTTGAAAGGAATTTGATGTTGCCTTCCTCAAAACCAAATATTTACAGCCTATAGACTGGCTGTGAAGACAGTGTATGCAAGTAGTGAAATCTCAGAAGAACCAGCACACTCAGGTAGGTAGAAGCTTAATTATTCCTCGAGTCTAGTGCCCTATCCGCTAGCCTGGATCTGCATTGTTTGGGACATAGATTTTCTTTATTTTCTCTTGTTGAATTATTTGCTGAACTGATTTTTTTACAGCAAGTGGACAGAAATACCTGTATGCATCTTTTGCAAGCAGGGCTGTGCACAAGACACACCTGCTGTTTTTCCAGGTTTTGTGGGTTTGACTTCCATCCTTGGTGGAGCATCCTCATTGGAGATGGCAGGGCAAAGGAAAAAATTCATGATTGTCTATGTTGGGTTTTCTTCTGAATATTGCTACTTTTGAATTTTTACTTCTTTGGACAATGCGGCTGAAAATCTCGACCTGCAGGTTTGCATTTCTTTTTGGCATGCTGCTAGACTCTTGCCCNGAAAATCTCGACCTGCAGGTTTGCATTTCTTTTTGGCATGCTGCTAGACTCTTGCCCACGTTTTTCCTTATTGCTATACACTTTGGAAAGGCGGGAGGGGAGGTGCCAAAAGGGATTGATTTCTTCCAAAGGTCAGCTGAGGGAAACAGTAGGCCTACAGGCCTGATCCCGGTCACTCTGACAAATGTCAGGTGTAGCTCTAGACCTTTTCAGCCTGGCAGGCTGCATACCCTTGTTTCAGCCCCAGGGGAAGCCATGTCCTGGAACGTTTCCCATTTCTTACTGTCCTGTTCACAGACAACTTGTCCTGTGAATGCCTTATCTGCATCAAAGTACTGTGCAATAAAGTCAAGCACTCCTGGCCTTACTTGCAATGAATCTCTACCTCCTGGGAAGTACTAGATTCCCATAAATGATGATGAATTTGTATCATCAAAGCGCATTTATGCACTCATTCTTGGCATGCACAGAATTCACAGAATCATGGAATGGTTGAGGTTGGAAGGGACTTCTGGAGGTCATCTGATCCAACTCTCCCTCAGGAAGGGACACTTGGAGCCAGCCACCTAGGACCATGTCCAGACAGCTTTTGAATATTGCTGAAGATGGAGACTCCCCAACCTCCCTAAGAAACCTGTGCCAGTGCTCCATCACCCTCACAGCAAAAAAAGTTTTTCCTGATGTTTAAATGGAATTTCCTATGTTGGAATTTGTGCCCGTTGCCTCTGGTCTTGCACCACTGAAAAGAGCCTGGCTCTGTCCTCTTTGCACTCTCCCTTTAGCTATTGATATAAACTCATGAGATCTTCACCCACCAAACCTTCTTTTCTCCAGGCAGAACAGTCCAGCTCTCTTAGCCTCTCCACATGGCAGAGGTGCTCCAGTCCATCTACCGGATCAAATACATGAGTTATGGTGAATGAGATGTTCCTGAAAAACTTCTCTTAATGCCAAACAGTCTCTCTGCCCACAACACAGAGTTGCCTACAAGAGAGAGGAGCTTTGAGGGTGGACTTTGAGTGAGCTAGATTGCCCTGGGAGAATGAATGTGGTCTACAGACCCCAATTACAGTGATCAACAATACACGGTTAACAGATAAGCAGGATGAAGCTTAATCAGAAACAGCCGTTTATTCTCCCTAAACCTTTAATACTGTATCTCAGTCATTCCAGCAGAAGAAATAAGGCTGAAAAAATGTTTTTGTATATATAATTTTAGGGACTGTGCTTCCTTCTAGAATGACAAACTGCTGCACAAGGAAAACAGGTGAAATTATATGACATAAATTTGTGGTTTACAGAAAACAAAAATAAGCAATTTGAGTCAATTAGGTGTGTGCTACAAGTCATTCTACTCTGTGTTTTACAAGTGAAATTTTCCGTCTCCTGACACAGCCTATATATATTCTGCTACAACTGCTCAAATCGGTTATGACTTCCTTTTCTAAAAGAGCAAAATAAGCATCCCTCAGTCCCCAGCAGCAGCCTGGTGTTTCTGCTGCTCTCTGCCACCCAGCGTGATCCATCCTTCACGCAAGCAGTGCCCCGGCGATGCTGAGCTGTATCTTCATGAGAAGCAACAAAAAAAATCTGCAGGAGAAGACTCCAAACCTCAGCAAAACCATTCAGCTGTGTGTGCCCTGGAGTCACAGCCGTGGAACATGTCAGGAGAGCAGCAAAACATTGCAATGCCTCTACGGGATATCAAGGGATCCTTTATCTTGCTACCACCATTCATAGGCCCCTATCACTTTCGGATGATGGCAGAAAATCGTTGGTGCTAAAGTCCCTACTGTCCAGCAATGACAAAGAAAACGTCGCCATGTATCAATTGTCTTGTAGCAATTGTCACTGAGAGCTGACAACATGCAAAGTGCACTGCCATTCCAATTATTAAAAGGTCTTTCAGTCCAACCTGGTTTTCCCAAAGGTAATTGATATCAATTTATTTATCTAGTTTTTCCTAATTACCAGAAGAAGAAAAAAAATGGCTTAGCGAAATGCATTGGCATTTCATAATGTTTTCAGGGGAAAAAATCCCCAGAAAAGTAGACGAAATATGCTTCTGTAGGAGAATGTGATAAGTCATTCTCTATTGATTTTAAAACTTCGCATGAGGAAAGTTTTGCAGTGTTTAAAATGAGATTGAAAAGTGAATGCATTGGATTTTTTTTATCTGTATTATCAAAGTCTAGGGTTGGTTTTGATTCAGTCTTTTTTTTTTTCCTGATGAAATGTTTCATGTTGTAATGTAATAGAATTAATAAGATCTGATACACTGACTTTTAATGAAATTTCATTTTTCAAAAATAGGCACATAAAAATGTCTCCATAATAAACTTAATTAGAGAAAATAGAAGATTGTATTATTTCATCATTAATACAAAGAGATGGATAATTAGGAGGATGCGATATGCATATTGAGTGAAATCAACCCTCCTGCAGGAGGCTGGAGTACACAGGCCCTTTGTGGGAAGTTATTTAAGCCATGGACAGGACTCCAAGCCCCATCACTAGCAGGCTTGCTAGGCAGATAGTACTCAATACTCTTCAAAATTATTTTTCAAACTCAATGTCCTATTGCCTCTCTCCCTTTTTTTTTTTTTAATTTCTGGTGATCTGGTGATCTAGCCTAAATATCTCTGTATTAGACATTTTGTTCCGGTTCTTACCCCAAAAAAATCCCAAAACATGCTGCGTTTTTCATATTCATTCAGTCTCCCTTCCTGCTCCTTAGCCTTTTGCTAAAGCTCTGCTTTCTTGGTTTCAGTAATTTTCCTGACATTTTTCTTCATTTTCTTCTATACTAGTATATCTTCATGTGCCTCAACAATGTTATTGTCAAGGTCTTATTTCATTATATAACTCCTGCTTACATCAGTTGATACACTGCACATGTCAATATTTTTATTAACCAGATTTTACCAAGGAAACAGCAGAAATCCTCTGTTTAGCCTGAAACCACTTTATTTGTGACTGTAGTATAAACTGTGTTATTCAAAATATTGCGTTGATGACTGAACCAGTTTCGGTTTTGCTGGAGCACAGAGCGAATTAATTTTCTGATGCAATCAGAGTGAGAGGTAGTTTTTCAGCTGTTGGGGGTGAAATTCTCTCCTGTTCGCAGGGTCTGTACAAGGACCTCATTTTAGTTCAGCTGATGCATGAGACCTTGTATGGGTACTCTACGCTGACGGAAATTTATAGCGCTGATTTGTTCAGTCTATTATATTAGTACTCTTCTGAATAGGCTAAAGCTCTCATTGGTGATTTTCCCCCTGTAATTCCATTCTTTTTACCCTGTTACCAATTTTATGATGGGTGTTAAATTAGTCCTGTCAAGGATGGTAGCTTCCCAACCTGTCCTAAAATATCGCTAACTTGTTTAAAAAAATTACAGCCAATATATTTTAAAATTAACGTTCTAAATGATGCTTATATTGAAAATTAAGATTCCCAGTGACCAACATTTGTAAGAAGCTACATAATAATAAAGTAGCGTGCCAAGATTTAGAGGAAAAGTAGCTAGTAAAACATTTGCATTTCAAGCCTACAAACAACAACGATATTTTGAGAAGTATTGTTCACTGTTCTTCCAATTAAGGTGTTCAAGGTGACTTCTAAAATCACTTGAAAACAGTTTTTCTGATGGCTGTGGCATGGATTGGTTTTCCACTGTGAAATGTATGTCATGTAGTAGGTTTTTTGTGTGTGTGTTTGGGGTAGGATGTTGTTTAGTTTGTTTTTAAAAACAGTTTGTATTCCAGGCAGCTGCAATAAAGCAGCATGCTGAACCCCTTCTTACAAAACCTGGACTGAGAACTGCTGTCCATGGCAGCAGGAGGAACCAGAGCTATCTTCAAATGTCACTGAAGCATATTCCTGACTATACACTCCCAGAGTCAGGATTTTAAAAATGAGCCTCTCGGTTTGGTCCTGCCACTCGTGTTTTCTGTAGATGTGTCCATGCCCTTACTCCCTGAACCATCTGTAGCTCTGCAGAACCCTGAGATGAACTTCAGCCTTCCACAGGCTGTGTCAAAAGCATATCAGTGTTTCAAGAGCAAATTAATATTTCCCCATCTGAAATGTTGACACTGTGAAAAGGTCATTTTTCCAACTGAAGATTACTGCTGTGAGTTGTTCCTTACCCCTTCTAAAAAATGATTTATTTTGTCGTTGTTCCTCATCAGATACCTCATGACAGTGGGTCTGGCATCCAAGTCCAAGCAAAGACTGGTCATAACCTGACCAGCAGTCTCGATGATTAAACGTTTGTAAAGAAAATTCTGTTGCGAAGGTGTCTGCCCGTTAGTCTGTGGGTTCATTTCATGCCAGCCTGACCTTGCTGTATTTGGTGCTGCTGGGTGTTCCCATCAACTCCATGTCCTTCACAGTATGCAGAAAAGTATCACTAATCTTGCTTCTCAGCAGGGAAATATGTCCCTCATACACCCCCAGAAGCCTAATTCCTGCAATAGGTTTTGCCATAAGGAGTCACAAGTGGAGGCAAGCTCTGAGCTTTCTGACTACCTGCTTGGGGCTCCCAGTAGCCTCCCTCCCTAAACGACATCCCCTCTTGAAGATGTCCCTCTTTCCATGGGTGCTGTGTAGGGTAAACCGGGCACCTTGTTCCAGGCTCCAAATGCCACTGCAGAAGTCAGATATCTGGAAAGCAGGCATCACGGCAAGAATTCGGACCTCCCAAATGTAGGCACTTTAATTATCAGCTAGGTCTTCACTCAGTGTTAACGGCTGGCCTCCTACAGGAGGAGAGGCAGATGTCAGGTGGCTCCTGAGCCACATCAGCTAACCTGCTCCAACCACTCACCAGGGCAGAGCCACAGCCAGCGAGGGTCAGCTGCCCAAGTTAGGACCACTTCAGTGGTAGCAGAACCCTCTTCTTGATTTCAAAGCATGCCAGTCATTTCTTAAGTGTGGTTTCTTGTTCTTCCGTTGATGTGGTTCTTGGTTTCCACCTCAACATTAATAGTGGCCTCCAGACTGCGTCCATCCCAAGACTGAAACAAAAAATGGGAGGGCTAAATAATGCTTTGGAAGTGTCCCCAGACCTCTTCTTTAACCTCAGAAGGGCTCTAGCTGAATAGCTTTGGTTAGATGTCTGATTTTAGATGAGATTTAGATGAGTCACCCACTATGAAAAGACAACATTTTCTCTCTCCATGTGTGGTAGTTTTCTTCACAGCTTCTGGAGTCAGTCTCATCTGATTTCCCACTCTGACTGTGGTCTAATTCCCCATCTTTTTAGAGACCAGTTTATAGCTCCCTTGCATCCAAAGTGGAACGAGAGGGTCACAGCAGCTATTAAAAACTAATTTTCTACAAATTTTGGACTCTTGGGGAAAGGCTAGGGAAACGCAGGCTACCACTGCAGGCCCAGATGGCCCAGCTGTTCTTCAGCATTTAGAAGCATCAGCCTGCCCTACCTGGCTACAATTCATAATTCAATTAGCATTATCCCTTAAATGCCAGTCTGCTGTTATCCAAACTTACTCCCTGTTTACTCCTGTGATCCCCTTTATAGATGCATTTCCTGTTGCCATCACTCTCTATCATTTTATGTCATTTTACTTCACTGCTGGAAGCCATATAATTCTTATCAGCTCCCATAGTACATCATCCAATCCTCCTTTATATTGTATGTTGCTATCAATATTCCATTCTTATATATTTTTTAATCTCAGACAAGAATATTGTATCATCTTTACTTTGCTCTGATAAAAGAAATGTAATATTTTGGTATGGAAACTACTCTGTAATCCACGTGAATATACAAGAGATTTGTTTTCTGTATTGAAAAGAGGTCTTTTTTTTACAGTATCTTTAAATCAGAAAAGACATTACATTTTTTTTAACATGTTTTCTCCTTAAAGGATGAATTTAGTGCTCATGAAAGCTGCCACATTGACAGCTCTGAGAAAAGAAGACTATTTAATTGGCCATGGAAAAGATAAGTAGCAGCAGTGTAAGCTTCCTAGACTGCTTATGCATTCACCTGGAAAAATCTATGATCCTGCTCCCACCATTCAAGTCAATGGCAAAATTCCCTCAAACTTGGTGCTTCATTTGGCTTCTGAGTCTGCCCATGGAAATAATCCTTAAGGCAATGGTAGATGTGCTGTGTTCTTAACATTCTTCTCCAACTGGAGATACTGTGAATTTTTTCTGAGAACTGAAAGCTTTTCATATGGCCACGTCTCTGGCTGCTATCGGTCTATGCCAGATTCACATCAGTGACATAGAAAAGAGAGGGGGTAGAGGTCTTTGCTGCTCTCTCAACCCCCCGATGATATTAAAACTGTGATGGTATTAACTGTGTGTGATATATTACAAATCTCCCTCAAAGTCACATTTCAGCTCTAAAAGAAGTGAGAGACTTGACTTTATCGATAGATAGGTGCTACGGTGTCTGCCACTGTGGTTTGTAAATGTTATGCCCAGAAGAAATCTTATTTTATAAACAGATGGATCCTTTTCACTTGATTCACTAATGCTTTACAATTAACTAATTAACAGGTTTATTGCCAAAATTAGCAATAAAAAGTGTTCAGGAGTTTTGACCAAAGCAGTCTTTGGCAATTACATAGATACAAAACAATCTGCGTGATAGTTTGAGGCTAAACGTTCCTCAGATCAGAATTTAACCTGCTGTTTTCAAATAAAAGTTGACAAATAGGAAACCAAACCCTGCAGATTTTCCCAACCATTTCATATTTGAGAGCCTCAGCCTTAATTAGTATTAATTACAGGTAACACAGCAAAAGTTTGAAGGGCTGATTATGCATTTTCTAGACAAACAAAACAGTTTAATATCCTATACTTTGATGGACTAGCTCCTTTCAGGCTCTTCTAATGATATGGTTCTGGGTCAGGAATCATTGTGCTTTTCGTGCTATAAATAATATTTGGATTTAAAGGGCAGCCTATCATACAGAAACATATAGCATAAAGGACACTTAAAATGTGATTAGATAATATTACTGCAGGTCAGGAAGAGAAGGATGAATTTTCATAAAAATAGACCTCTGATTTTTGGAGTAATCAGCGGCACAATGCCTATGGAAAAGTGTCCCTTTCAAGTTGACACCCAAAAATGCAAATGAACAAAACCCATAGGATCAGAGTTTTAAAAAATCTTACAGATTCATTTTGTAGATTGCTCTTTAGAATTGATTCATAGATGGGGACCAGTGAATCCCTCTCTCCTGACCATGAAGTTTCAAATGAAAACATACACGACAATACAAGATATAGCCAAGGCAAGTCATAATCAAGTCAGGAAGAGAGCAGTTTGCAAGTATATCCAGTTGGTGTGTGTGTTTTCTTGAATGTTTCCAGGGATGGGGCATTTACCATCTCTCTGGGCAACCTGTTCCAGTGTTTCACCACCCTCAGCATAAAAAATTTCTTCTTTATAACTAGTTTAAATTTACCTTTTAGCTGAAGACCAATACTCCTTGTCCTGTTGCTACAGAGCCTGCTAAAAAGTTTGTCCCCATCTTTCTTATAAGCCCCATTTAAGTACTGAACGAAGGTCTACCTGGGGCTGCCTTTTCTTCAGGCTGAACAGCCCCAACTCTCTCAGCCTTTTCTCACAGCAGAGGTGCTCCATCCCTCTGTTCATCTACGTGGCCTCCTCTGGACCCACCCCAACAGGTCCATGTCCTCCCTGTGTTGAGGACTCCAGAGCTGGACACAGCACTCCAGGTGGGATCCCACCAGAGCAGAGCAGAGGGGCAGAATCACCTCGCTCACCCTGCTGGCCACGCTGCTTTTGATGCAGCCCAGGATGGGGTTGGCTTTCTGGGCTGCCAGAGCACATTGTCAGCTCATGTCCAGCTTCTCATCCACCATTCAGTATTGATTTATTATACTATCCAGTGTGACCCATTATGCTTTCTTCTTGACATTGCATCCTGCAAACTGTTTATATTTTTCTTTTTGGACACAATCTGTCTGCTGAAGGTAACACTTAAACTGACATTGTGTTTTACAGAGCACTCAATTTTTAGTAGAATGGACAGAGAATTAAATGCATAACTCCATTACCAGGAAAGGACGTTTTTGAATTCCATTTACTAAAGACTACAAAAAATAAATATTATTATTTCCTCCCAGTTTCTAACCAAGACTTACTGGATTGTTAAGATTCCTGGTAACCAAAGTTGCCCTATAAGTGACCAGAAAAATAAAATATTAATTTTCTTTTGGAATAATGATATAAAAACTCTATAATATGGACTTATTAAGACATGAATGGCTATTTATTTGAATCAGATATCAGTACTGGAAAGTTTGTTTGGACTGGGAAGTTTGTTAAACTTAGCTATTGCCTTAAATGAAAGTTAAGGTCATTTTCTCTGACGACTGCATTTTATTTGATTGTTATGTTAATTTTTATTCATTTCAAAAGGACTGCTCCTTTTCTGACTCATATTTATGTGAATGAAATAGACACATACGTTCAGATTGGTTTTGAAGATAGTCCTTAATTTTATATTTAACAGTGTTAATATATTTGTTTATCTTACTGTGTATGGTACGTTGCACTTTTTAAGAAGTATATTGTATTATGGATTCATTTAATGAACTGAAGCATATTTGCAGTAATTTATTCACTATGGGCTTCGTGTTTGTGTGTATTTGAGAAGGACTCTGCATGAGAGGTCATAAAGATTGGGGAAGTTTGAAATTGCTTTAGATTGCTAGAAGTTTGCTTCTGTAATGTTCCTAGCATACACACTGTCCGTAATATTTTATGAAGAACGTATGTGGTAAAAGGCAAAATTTCAATTTATATCACTTTTCTTTTAACTGGTGGATGTTACCCTTCCCTTATAAAGGAGGGTTATAATAATAGAAACACTGGAAGATTTAAATATAGCAGAGCTAGTGGACAGTGCTATAATATACAATTTATCCTATTTGATACTTGTTAACAAGGGCAGTGATCCATGAAGAAGATTCTTCTTTGAGTTTTTGTGTCTGAGTTTAAATTAATGGTTTGGGAGTAGAGTCTATTACTCTGTGCTGTATAGCTAGCAATCGTTTAAATTCAACACAAACTACACACAGGCTGGGGTTCTCAAGGTGCTAGTTATGGTTGTGATTGGCAACCAATCATTTCCTTCTCATTTTCATTACAATATATCATCAGAAATACAAGTTTGTAAGATGCTTTTTTCTGTTTACCATATGATTGATATTCGTGTCTTCAACTGCGGGGGGAAAGAGTAACTCCGCAATATTACTACCTTTTTCAAATATGAAGTAAGTACATACGTTAGTTTCCAATCTATCTGACCTTTAAGGATTAGTAAAGGATAAACAGACACCAGCAAACAGAACCTGGACCTTTAGGGACAGTTGATGTAATCATATGCCAACACGGGCCACACAGCAGTATAGTGGTTCCCGAGAATAATAGAGATATTATGCCCGTGAAACAGAAATCGTAGAACGATGACCTGAGGATCAGCAAGAAGGAAGGTTTTGACCTTGAAGAGGTTTAAGAGTGCGTTCTGAACAACTATCTGGGACATAATTAAAGGCATTTTAACACGATAAGCCCTGAAGAGTGCAAACCATCATCTGTGCACACTGAAGAGTAAAAGATATTGCATTTATAGCTGTGGAGCTTATGGTCAGAAATGATATGAAATATTAGAAATGTGACAGTTTTATAATAATTTTATACTCATTGTAATAATTTTCATTTGCAGCTTTTTGCCAGCGAGTCTCTGGTATGGCATTAAGTATTTCTCACTCCAGCTTGCCCTGTTATATTGGAGTGTCTCTGTGGTCTTCTTTTTTCACATAACTGTGTGTGTACATTGCAAGCAAACAGGAATTAAGATGATGTCTGTTATTCAAGCTACCAAAAGACTAAGGAACGAGAGATCCCAAAGACTTTATGTTAGGTTTGAATGTGAAGAATACACGCCCAGATCTCCTGAAGTCTCTTATAAAAATGCAAGTGTGATATTTCAAGGGAGAAAATAAATAAGTCTTGTTGACTTCTGCAACCTAATTATTGTCAGAAAATGGGAAGATGAAAAGAAAATATGTAGATGAGGAAACTCAGTACATTTTCTTTTTTCTTCAAACTCTGAAGCAGTTTAACCAATATCCCCTGGACCACATAGAGGGCACGGTGTAATTTAGCTTTTCTCTAAAACAAAGGATGGACTATGCAATCCACCCTGTGGGCTCATCACAAGGAAATTGAAAACCAGTGATACATTACATGTGAATTTATCTTTTCCTGAGAAGTATGCATGGGTCCAGAGCAAAGAGAAGTCCATGTAGTTGAAACGGAGGTAAGTAAGTACTTTTATTATTACCAGGGAAGTGCCATAGTTTGCCTGCCTTTTTATGATTGATAGCTTTGGCTCTTAAAGTGAATTCCTGAATGCCTCTCTTTCTTTAGACAGGGAATTATTTCTCACAAGCTATTGTAGTATCTCATTTCTGTATTTAATTTTCAGCAGTCTCATATCTGACTGTGGGGCTAAATCTTAGGCAAAACATTGTAAACCATGCAATTAAAGCATTTGCACTGTTTCCTTAGATGGTGGCCTCTTCCTCTAAACATCTTCACTTGACAGAAAATTCATCCTCCACGTACTCAAACTAACTATCTGTCTCATAATCATTCTGATTATTTATCTTAATAATCATTATAGCACATTCAGTTTAGATCTGTTCCTCACCGAGGTTTGTCTGCTGGGAAAGACTACATTTATAAATGTCACATGCCTTTCATTTTGGAGTATATATAGGCAAGGTGTCCTAAAGTCTGCCTACAGCACAATAAATAGGTTATTCTTGCCATCACTGTTCTTGCACCTGATGAATGGGTTTTATTTAAACTTCTAGGGACATCAAGTTTTGGGCTAAGAGCAAACATGGTAAATTTAATCTCAAAAGCTTCTTAGAGAGAGATAAAAGCAGATAACTTTATGATGGACTTCTGTGTTTCAGCTACGAACTATGGTGTTTGATAAGCAACCAAAACAGTGCACGATGTCTTCAAAGGACTTATTCTGGATCAGACAGTGGAAGTGATGGCAGTCACCTGTAAGATGAACTCATAGGGCTGTGTTCAGAGATTTACCAAGGGTAAATCCCGACACCAAAAAGCCTGGCTGTGTTTGGGGCAGGAAAGCCCTGCTTTCTCAGCCTCTCAGGAGCTGCTGCCTCCCCCTGTTCTGATACAATCAGTGCAGCCTGCGCCCCAGACTCCAGAGATGATGGGACTGAACCCCATCTGAGGTTCAAGGTGGGCTCCCTGTGCCTGGGTCTCTGACAATAGAAGCCATGTAAACAGCTTTCAGTAAAAAGAGAGAGATTCTCCATTTTTCACTTCCTCCCCAAACATGAAACTCAACCCTTTTGTGGTTTTAATATGTCTTTTTCTTATCAAAATCATATTGGAGATTTATACAACTGCTGCTGTCAAGTATTTGTAAAAGCCTCACAACTGCATGACATCATTCAAACATGAAATTCAACACTTTTATGTTTTTATTATTTTTTTTGGTCAAAATCATATTGGAGATTTATACAACTGCTGCTGTCAAGTATTTGTAAAAGCCTCACAACTGCATGACATCATTCAAACTTTTACTGTGTTCAGGCTGCTCTGAAAGGAAAGCTGCTGCCTTCATTTCCACCCACTAGGAATCTCCAAATTGAGTCACTTCCCCGAAAGGTATAATGGATTCCTAAGATGCTAAATTAATCTGAAAGATACCGTAGAGTCTTGCATATAGATAAACTGCCACAAGTGTAATGTAACAACTATAGTAGTCCCTCTGAGATGAGGAAGATTACTTCCCTCCATCAGTTTTTTATTGTTCTCTGCTGATAAGGCCCTCTTCTACCCTTAGGGTGCTTCTCCTCTGTTTAACCAAGAATGAAGAAAGCTATTTTTATCACTGAACAATATTTAGTTCTGTATAAAAATCTTTCATTTTTTGACATGTTTGTAATGCTTTGAGCTTAATGCCTTAGAGAAAGACTGGCTGTTCTCAGTGTATCCGTTTGTGGCACTCAACAGAAACTTTTTGATTTCCTTTGTTTCTTAATCTTTACATCTATGCTCTGCTTTATACTGAGTGTATAACAGCATTCATAGCTTTTATTTATGTCTGTATTAGCCTCAACGCTGATATACGTTGCTAATTAAAGATGTACAGCATTTATTTGATGCCATGAAAAATGCACTGACAGTTTCCTGCCTTGTAAACTGGAAGGCGAGAAAACATTTAATCACATTAAGGGTGACAGTAAGAGTTTGCCTCCTTCACGTGGGTTCCCAGTAGCCAGGGAGAAGTAGGGGGAAAGTGCAGTATTTATTTTCTGCATAAATGTTTTTCAGACACTAAGCTCCATTCAGAGAGGGAAATTTTCAGAGAAAAAAAAAGAAAAATCTTCAGCTACCAGTGCTGTTGCAGTTCACTCACCTCCCTCAGAAAAAGGCCAGCAGTTTCAGGCTGCCTACTGACACTATTAAACAAAATCAAATAAATATTAGTTCAAACGGGGTGCAGCAGAAGAAGAAGAGTAGATTTTGTGCCTGTGGAGTGCTGCTTACATAAGCACAATGCTAACTACCTCGCAGGCATTGATTTGCATGGTATCTGTGTAAAACGTTCCAGACGCAGACAGATTAATGAGCTCCTCTGCATTTAACCACCTTCGCCATTAATTCTGAGACTCGGAGGGAAGGAGGTGAGAGGTCCCCTCTGATACAAATCTACGTATCCTCTCAACTCTCTCAAAAAACTTCAGGCTTTTATATTAAGACCATTACGTACCAACGGCAAGCAAACAGCAATGGCCTTGCTTTACTGAATATTATTCTGCATTTCATTTCTTTTTACTATACTACATCTCTATTGAGGCTTTAGTAAAATGGAGTCTGAGGCTTCTAGGTCCTGGCTACATCAGTGAAAAGATGGCAGGTATTACTATATTATAGATTACAATAAAAAAAAAATGTTTCTAATATTTTTGGTCACTTCTACCAATTTCCAGGGTCTTGTGGATCTGTGGTTTTCTGATTTATTTTTGCTCTGCTAAGAAACCAGTGCTAAAACTCAAATCTATTCTTTGTATAATCTGGTTTACTTAGTCGCATTCACCCTCAAAAAAATGCACAACCCATTTGTTTTCCGAGAATGGAATGGAGGACATCTCATGCACTTTCCTTGATCAGAAGCCTGTGGCTTGACCTCACTTTGTACCCAATAAGCTCAGTCTTGTCTCTCACAACTTATTTTTTTCATAGCTTTTCACTTGCAGTAGGATCCACTTAGTTTCCAGGTCTCTTCCTTTGTTCCAAGGAAAGATCCTTGTAGCTTTGCTTTGAGCTACTTGGATGCCCATCACTTCCAGACACTAGTCCAACGACTGGAGGAAGCTCTGTAGTAATAGAGCAGGTTGATTGCTCCCTCTGTGGGTAGGAGGGTAGACATCGAAGAAACCACAATCAAAAATAGCAAGCATGAACTATGTGGGGAAAAGGTGTTTTGGTTTATTGTGACTTCAGTGACAAAGTACTATCCACTTCAGTATCCACTGAAGCAAAAAAAGTACACGTAAAAAAAATTAAAAATTCCAGATAACTTTGCTCCAGAGGAAGATTCTAAGTGTGATAGGGAAAAAAAGAAATCACAGACAATCCATCAGCTGTATTCTGTAGATGATGTCATCTGATTTGGCATCCCCAGGTCTTTCAGACAGAGCATCTGAATATTTGAAAAGATTAGCTCATTTCTGTTAAATGGCATTACAGTAAGTTAAAAGCATAGTAACAGGCAACTTCACTTTTGAACAATGAAGAAAGAGCTCCTAAATAATTTAGATACTGAAAATTAAAGTGGGATCCAGAAAATAATATGGGAAACTACATACAGGAAAGCTTTCTGGTTTTCTACACCAAAAGAAGATGCAGTGATTACATTTAACTAAATGCCTGCCTGAATCTTCTTGACAGGGAAAGCTATCAGTCTTTTGGAAAGCAGATGGTTTTTTGTTGATAGTCACTGTATTTCTGGTCCGGTTTCTTGGCTGGACCTTTTGTACAGATGACATGAAGAAACAGCCCAGTTCATATGCTCCTCATAACACTTTATACAGAGCAAGACACTTCTCAGACCAGTCTAGGAGAACTGTGCACTCTGGCAAGAAAGGTCTGTCTTCCACTTCGTTAACCAAGTTTCTGTTCACCGGTAAATGCAAATAATAACTTCTCCATCCTTGAATTAACAATATTCACTAATTTAGAAAAATGTAGGCAATGCAGAACCAAAAAAAGAAATGTAGAAAATGCAACTTTTAAATAATAAAATGAAAACATTAAGGTTTTATTTATATTTTTTTTATTTTTATTTACAACTGTATTTATTAAGAGTAACACTAGCACCCCAAACCTTTCAAGAGCAAAATCCATGAAAGGATTTGTTACAATCAGTAAAATAATGGCTTAAAACTAGCATGAAAGGATATTGGTTAGAATCATAATCCAGGTTTTAAGATGAGTCTCAGACTAAGGGTGCCAAGGCATTCCTCCTTCTGAAATGAAATGGAAAAGAAATCGGCCTTCTATATTACAGGGAAGATGGAAGGTAAAATAAAATATCATTCTTTATTCTTAAGTTGCAGTGCAAGACTGAGATATTGTTCTTGATGTTCCGCCCTACTCAATGAACCTTCTGGGCAGCATTTGTTAGGTTTAATGATGTCAAGGAACAAGGAAATTTTAGCTGTAGTAACCATAATAATGTCTTATGTTCCTTCAAGAATAGTCTATTGGCTTGGGGTTTGCAATCCTCCTGCTGTCTTCATCTGTCCGATCTGAACTTTTGGGGCCAAATTATGCTAAATAGAGCTTTTTGTCAAGTGGAACGAACCTGATATACCTGCCCTCCTGGATAAGTGAGGGAAGTGGGAAGGCTGCATGCCTGCAGCCATCACACCATGTCTGAAAGGAGAAAAGAACACAACAGGGATTGAGTTAAGCAAATTAAGGTGGTTGGGTATGACTGAATTACACAAATTGCAGATCAGTGCTGAACTGATATTATTCAATTGTCTTTTAACTCCTCCCTTTGATTGCTTGCTCCTAAACTACTGGCCTGGAGGGAGTGGAAGGGAAGTCTGTAGATACTTCAAATGTCCTCCTAAATGTGCAACTCTGCCAAATAGTGATGTCAGCTACAAAGATCAAGTGCAATACATCTGGTTGCAAGAAAATAACAGGAAACCTGCCTCCTTCCCCCCCCTTTACATGTCATGCTCTTATTTAAGATCTGGCAAAATGAAATAACTGCCCTGGCACCCTTAGCATCTGCTTCCCACCCACAACGGCTCTTAAGCCTGTTTTGAGAACGAACAGATGATAGATATTTCTTTCAATGAGGGGATTGTGAGGGGCAAAGAAGAAAGAAAAGCATAAAAGCCATTCAGGGACAGATCAGAATAAGTATAACTGCAACGTTGCCAAATCTACAGAAAAGGGAGTAGTTTCCTCCCTCCTCTCCATTAGAAGTTGCAGTTAAGTATCTCTACACCTTCCCTTGTTCATGACTAGTTCTGAGCCAGGGGCTTCAGCCCTGTGAGCCTCCTGAGGACAGAAGCATTCGCTCCCCTCAGCTCAGAAGGAAGCTGGTGCTTCCCAGCCCAGAGCCGTGTCTGCCTTGTGAGGCTTTCCCAATACACACTCAAACAGGACCACTGTCACTGCAGATGGCTTGTCCTGATTTCCCTGTTTTCCTTCAAAGAGGAGCTTTCCTTAGCTCCCACCCAGTGGAGCAGTCATCCAAGTCGTGAGTGGTCTCAGTGGGATGCCCTCTGCTCACCTTGACCCGTGGGAGCTGGGTAAAGGCTCAGGTGGGCTCACGGGCTTTATTTCTCACTAGTGCAGGGTGTAAGAGAAGGGAGCTCAGCTGGGACAAAGCATCTTGCAGCAATGATGTTGCGTAGGGAGGTGTTCACCAATAGCAACCCGACCCTCTGCTTTCTCCAGAAAGCTGGGATTTCTTTAACCTGTGAGCTACAATGGACTACTTAGACAATACATATGGTGAGACCTAACTTGGGCTTACGGCTGCCATCGTGTGAAGGTGTGACAAATTCAAGCCCCAGCGCAGCCCCAGAGTGTGTGGCACAGATTTCTTTGATGACCACTAGTACGGTTCCTCTCAAAGCCACTCCACCACATCACCTGCCTCTTCTCTGAGTCTGTTATCCAAAGCTGATCGGGTAGGAATCCAACAAGGTAAACGTGCACCATCCCTTCTTACTGCAGAGAATCTGATTCCAGTATTAAGGAATGCACATCCTGACACTGTGGCTAAAGCAGTACTTGTCAGATTCCTACTTTCCACGGTCAATATTAGCTTGGAGTAGTCATAGAATCATAGAATCATCTAGGTTGGAAGAGACCCTTGGGATCATCGAGTCCAACCATCTACCCTACTCTACAAAGTCCTCCCCTACACCATATCCCTCAGCACCACATCTAATCGTCTCTTGAACACATCCAGGGATGGTGACTCAACCACCTCCCAGCAGTCCTTGCAGGAATCACTCACTGCTGTGGATCCAGCTCTCACAGATTCCATTTCAGATGCTAAAAGTGAACCAGTTCTGAGATTCCTGCTTCTTTACCGGGAGAAGCATATTTCCCTCATTCTTCTTGCTGTGTCTAAGCCCCATCAGGTACCAGTAACACCCACCTTCCTTCAGAGAACCCTTCACCTGGGAGAAATGTATTGCTTTCCTCACGCTTATTTCCCAACAGAACTACAGTATTTATTTTTTTTTCATCATCGCCCTGCACAGAAAATTTGAATAAAAAACAAATAAACATCAACAATACTGACCAAACTGGTTTTGCCCCAGTGCTCTGTGCCTGACCCTGTGTAACAGGGGGGGCAGTGGGATCGGTCCTTCTCAGTCCTCGGATGCTCTGGCAGTGGGGTGCACTGGCATAATAATGTGGAGACATCAAAACACAGGGCACTGGAATGCTACAGGAGAGAGGATACAAAAACAGTGGGAAAGAAATGAAAGCTGACAAATTAGATCGCGAGGCCTCTTGGGCTTGCGATGTGTCTGTGCAGTGCATAATAGTATTGGGGCACTCAGGATATGAACAATAATAATGAGAGTTTAGTTGATGAGTTGCACAATGGTTAGCCGAAGTAGTACCTTTATTGATTCTGCAAACTATTTAATTCTTTCTTTCTAGCTTACTCAGATATCTATTTAGTTGGCATCTGTCTTAACTTCATATATCATTGTAACTGTTTTCTTCCCAGACTGACTGCTACTTAAGGGATAATAGGAGGGATGCTCTGTTTTACTAGACAATAATATGGTTCCTGCTTGAATCAATTACAAGGCTGAAGGGAACCTGATTATTGCCAGAGAAAATGGGGCATCCCTCCTATTGTGCTTAATATACTAGAAGTGAACCAATAAAGTTGATTTTTGGATACAAAGTTAATTACATTGAAAAATCAGCTGTAATCCAGCTGATGAATACTGCTTTTAAACACCCAGAAGTATACTCATTTAGACCTATTATTTCCTATTTGTAGGAATTAGGGTCTCTATAAAGTTAGCTGATCAATTTCATTTTAATTGTTCCCTTATTATGGAAAGAAGTATGGAATGAAGATAATACTCATATGCCCACCTCT
This sequence comes from Tringa tobata, assembly GCA_033628505.1. Classification (NCBI taxonomy): domain Eukaryota; kingdom Metazoa; phylum Chordata; class Aves; order Charadriiformes; family Scolopacidae; genus Tringa; species Tringa tobata. The sequence continues at coordinate 8,987,241 of JAHREE010000245.1, forward strand.
CAAGGGTGTCCTGAGAATTAACCAGTTAATGCTTTTACAGCACTTTTAACATTTACAAGGAAATATAAATGCTATGCATTATTAAGTAATAATTAGTATTAAGCAGGAATACCTAAAGAGAGGTTACAGATTGCTTTCTCTTGCCCTTTCCAATCCCTGCTACTTATTAGGAGGAATCCCACCTAGGGTGCAGAGAATGCACTGCCTTAGGAAGACAATTTACATCTGCCTCCATTTGTTTCAGTAAATCAAGCCTTCTGGTTCTCCTTTTTTCCACTCACAAGTGAGAGGGACGGGTTTACAGGCAATGCAAAATTGCACCTTTAAGCAAGGCTGTGTGTAGGCAAAACATATGCCTATAAGTCACTAGAGGAAATGGAACATGTTGGAAAATAGGCCAGATGGCTCTTCATTTTATCTTTATGGACTTTCCCCCTTCCAGAGTTGGGCCCTTGATAAAGTTGAGGTTTTCTGTGACAGCCCCAACCAATAAAAGAAGAAAGGCTGGTATTTCTGCTGAAAAACTGCTGGTGATGGGAAGGACACATTATAACACCTGGCTTATTCAGATGCCGGGTCCTTCATGTAATGCAAAAAAAACCCCACATGTAAGAAAAAAGAAATTTGCATGCTGTAGGTATTTAGGCATTTGTAAACTTGCACCTCTGAGGGATGGCAAAGTTCCTGAACTCCACTCAGGGAACTCTGGTATCCTTGGCAGGTAGTGTGGAGGTGTGTGTCCATCCTGCTGACTTACATATGGGTTTGCAAGAAAGGATAAAGATGGACTCACAGGAATTTCATTGCCAATAACCAGATTTTTAAACCATACATATATAAAATAGGGAGGTGGCAAGGTGACACAAGGATTAAGTGGGAGAAAGCCATGATGGTCCTTATCATTTAATTTTATTCACAGAAGTCCTCACTTTTTAAGACATGGTGTGACAATAACTCTATGTTGCTTTCTCCGGCTGAGAGTCTGCATGTTTACCATAATTTTATGTAATCTTCCCAGCAATTCAAAGGAAAATGCTGCAGACTCTTATGCCACATTTGTTTATATCACAGGAACCAGTCACCTAAGCTTTCAATTTGAAGTTAATAAATTCTGTAAGCAGCTACATGATGCTCGAATTGGCAGATAAAGCCATCTCGCCCACAGAAAACACCCACTGCCCCCTTCCAGGGAAGAGCTGTCCTGTTTCGAGGCCTCATGTAAACTAACACGTAGGTTTACATTATTCAGCACGCTAAGGGCCAAATTCCATCCCTAATGAACAGTGAGCAGAGAGGTCCTGCTGCAGCTGGGGAGGAAAGACGGTCCTTTCCAGGCTACGAAAAACCCACGTTTCTCTGAGTGAGATCTTCCTGTCCCCAGGACAGACCTTATGGGACTTATTCTGCACAGAGATGGAAGAGTTCAGAGTTGCTGTGCTGCGTAGCCAAACCCCACCTGGCTATTTGACTGCCAGAGGGATGAGACAACGCTTTCATGCAGGTTATTTTGGACATGATCTGGTTTCCTCGAAAAAAAAAAAAGGAAATACTCTTGTATGCTCAACTGTGGGTTAATTATATCTTCAGTTTTAACCAGGGTTTATCCCATCTGCATTATATTTCTGTAAAATGTTTTATATGAGTTTTCAATCCAGCCACATCAAGTGCTCCTTTAATGCAATTCTTCTGCTAGTCAGAAATATTAGTAATTAAATTCTCTCAAATACGCCAGTGTAAAGCAGAGGGAGAACATCCCAATTCTATCAGCACTGGTGTTAATTATTTTAGGCAAGCTGTCATTTATGTTTTCTAAAGTGGATTTTGTTCTTGCAGTCAGGAACATTGCTTAGTGCAGAATTAATTAATCATTATAAATATAAAACCTGCAGTATCAGCTTCTGTGTTCAGTAAGGTTTCAAGAGGCAAGGTTGAAGGAGTCAATAGGCTGCTGTGGGGAATCATGGTTTTTTCATCTGATACAAGGACAATTAAATTATACACTTAATCTTTACAGGAATATGTATTTAAAGCATCATTGCAAAATAATAAAAAAGAAACTTGATAATTTATTGTGACTGGCAGCTTTTACTAATGCAATATTGTTTAAAAAATGCTGTATAAAAACAAGATTAGCGAGGAGGAAACTGAAAAGCTAAGTTTAGTATAAATCTGAAGAGTTGTTTTTAAAGGTGTCTTTCTCATTTGAGCTCTTTGGAAAACGGTCGGGTCATTAATTTACTCACCATAGTGCAAACGCCACCATAAAGCACTAGAAGCCCACAAGAATAAACAGATAATAATCCAACCTTGCCTAGAGCACGCTGTGTAAGAACCGAGTGCCAGCACTTGAAACTATGGGGGTGGCTTTGCTTGAAGAAGCTAAGCAAGGCTGACAGCAGAGGAAAACTGGAATTAATGACGAAATAAACTAAAAATTTAATCTTGATATTTGGCATAAGTGATGTTGGCTTTTTTTTTTTTTTTTTTTTTTTACCTGCACCCTTAATTTCTGGTCCAAAAGCAATTAAACATATTCATTCTAAACATAAAGGGGCTCAATTTCATTGCCTAAGACATGCACTGACTTTACACCGGCAGAAAATTGGCTGATTATTTTCTCATCCAGGGATCAAAAATGTGATGGATGGCCACTAGGCGCTTTGCTGAATTGACTGCCACCATCATGTTGCACGTCTCATTGTTTTACAATCTAGATTTGCTGGCATTTAATCTCCAAAAGCAATGTATGATCTGGGGCTTTGAGTAGGGGAGGGAAATCAAGGAAACACGCTCGGAATCCTATGGCATACGTGTTGACCTCCCGTTGAAATCGCGCTCCCTACTTTTCAAAGACATTCTCTTGACATGTAGGTTGTACGTGATTGAAAGGTATGGGTCTATCTGTGCCACAGATAGTATTAATTATGTAAGCTTCCTCAGTTTTATAGTTTATTGTAAAAGATATTATTTTATGATTTGTATCACTACAATTATGTTTCTAATGGGATTTTAATTGATTTTGGATCCAATTAAAAAAATCCCTATTTTTAAAGCACACCTCAGCTGCTGCCACTTTGAATCTGTGCCAAGCTGGCAGACTGTAACTCATTGTGTCATCATTTAAATGTCTTGCTGCAGTGCTGGCTTTAGGGATTTGGAAGTGACCTGCATTTAATACAGTCTCTTAACTTGTAGCAGTTTCAGAACTTGGGGATGCTGGAATCTTCAATAAGCGTGTTACTGACAGTCAGCAGGCACCTGGCAGGATTGTGTTACTTTACTTATTCTTGACACTTGTTGAGCTGATAATCTTTTGAAGGTGCTTTTATTAAGTAGCGTAATTACTTTCCCACTACATGCTTTGAGTTTGGTCTTACCCCAAAACCTTATTTACCCAGACAAACCCAGGGTTTGGTAGGCATGCAATTACTCAAATACAACTCGCAAACATCTTCCTTTATATTGGACACAGCTGACATTGACGTCCAAATACCCACAAGGTTTGAGGTGAGTAGAAATATGTATCAGCATTTCTTCATTTGAGTTCCTTGTTGTGTTTCTATATATCTCTTCCCAACTCTTTTGTACCCATGTTGATTGAAAACACATAGAATTTAAGCTGAGTCGGTTTTAGATAATTATCAGTTATAAGATAAACAGTGGGTTTTTTTATACATGTAAAAACCTTTCTTCGTAGTTGAGATAACTTCACATAAGCTCATTGGACTATGAATAGGGCATATTACTGCCCTCGGGCTGGAGTAACAGCCTGACAGCCCCTGAAAACAGTGGTTCATCTACCAATACCATGTCTATTCTGCTATTGCTGATGATGATCTCAGTTCATGTTTCAATCTGTGGAGCTTTCCAGCGCAAACTTTCCATTAACCCAGAAGATTCTAAAAGGTTAATTAATCACTGACTGGGTCTGAGGGAAATTGCAGTAAACTATTGCCCAAAGGTATTAAAGCGCTCCTTTCGATTGGCTTCAGGCAATATTACCTAATCCTAGGAACGGCTTTAACCCTCAGGCAGTAGTTCATTGTGGTTGGCCTCAAGTGCAGTCAATAATCTGTGTTTGCTATTAGGGCTCTGCTGGTAATTGAATTTTGGTTTAGTGGAAGAACTAAGAATTTTAAAGGAAAAAAAAAAAAAAAAAACAACAAACCAGACCACCCTCTTTATTTCAGGTTCTACAAAGGATATCTTTTGAGAGCATTCTTGATAACTGCGAAAGAATTAACTTAGAAACAGAAAGGAGAGCTACCTACACCTATTTGTGAAAACAAGGATTTGACCTGCTTTCCTTTCTCTTTCTAGATGGCTGCTCTAACCACTAAACTTTGGGACATTGATTATTTTTATTTTTTTTTTCCTCTTGAAATTGTTTTACGTTTTATAAAACGTTCAGATACTAATTAGTGCAGAAGCTAGTACTTAACTACCAGGACACACTTTTCTTCAGAGCTGTGCGAGTATCCACATTAGTGAAAGAAGAGGATATCAAGCCAGCTAATGAGTCAGCTCCAGGACTGGTATGGTTGTGTCAGTGCAGGGCTGTGCTCAGGCTAATTAGCTCATTTGAAGAGAAGAGCTAATTAACTCTGGAAGAGCAGCGAGCGGCTGCTTCTCATATGCAGCTACTCTTTGTGCCGTACACCTCTGCAGTATCTGTGTCGCTCCGACTCTGGTGTGTAGCCCTCTGGGTGCACAATTCCTCAGTGCAGGTCATCCCCACACGCTGAAAACATAGTATGTGAACGGGCTTAACTCCAGTAATCTTGTGGTCATTCTTTTTTTTGGTTCATCCCCTTCATCGTTTTATCTCTGCCTTTGTTCATCACCCATGCTACACTACTTTGAAAAGTGTTTAGCAGCACAGTTTCTTGCCGGAAAAGAAATAAAAAATATCTGGGGTGTCAGAAACGGATTCCAGAAGCCATACAACTACACAGACAAGCACAATTTCTAACGGCCCTTCTATTTTGAATCAATAGTATTAGGAACTGCTTAGCTGATGTACCCCAACTGCATGGCCAGGCAGACAGGGACGTGGGAAAATGTAGATGTGACTTTTCTAGCAGATACTGCTTAGAATTTCCCATTTAAAACTTGTCCTTCCGTTTTCAAACAGCAGCACTAGTATAAAAGATGCAATTCCATTACCCTACAGTTTCATTTTTTTATACCAGCTCTGAATACAGGCTAATACATCTCCTCTCCCCATGATACACTACTGTGGAACCCACTGAATAAAGAATAGCTCCCAACGCAACTGAGCATTATATTATAATGAAGAGACTCAGTTATCAGCTTATTAATATTTCTAAATGAAACAATCATTCTGAAACAAGAAAAATAAAGAAGTATTTCTGCCTATTTTGTATTTGAATTAGGGTGTTTTCAGTCCCATTATTGTAAATTAGTTCAATAGAGCTGGCACAAAGTAGGTCCACATAATAAAAAAAAGTTGAATTATTATATACGTTAAGTTTCTGGGTACCATTGTTTGCCATAGCTCAACTAAGCAGGCAAGTGAGACATTTAGACACCTGATGGCAATCTTTCATTAAATTTGATTAAATATGATTTGTGCTTCTTTCTGTATGAGGATGTCTCTGGCACAACAATACAATTAGTTTTGTAAAGCACTTTGGTCAAAAAAACTCACAAAATGTCTTACAACGAGATGCAGAAGGGAGAGAGAACGCTTCCTGGATGTGGGTGCAATGGTTCCCAGAAAGACAGCACAGGAAAAAGATGACATGAGCTGAAGAAGTCAGAGGGGAAGAAAAAAAAAAAAAACAAAGCAGGAATTTGAAGCAGCAAAGACACTTAAGCATTTTTGCAGCCACTTAGAGTGAGAACAAACTGGAAGAAAGTAGCAATAGAAGGGAGGAAAAGGTGAGTGAGGTTTATGTTGTGTTAAATGATGCAACATAACCTAATGCCATGCATGGATTGTGTTACTTCAGAGACTTAAACAGATGCTGCTCACTTTTTCTTAGGGCTGACTGGCCAGCTAGCTACGCTTTCTTATTGCTATGCCAAGTACGATAAACTTATTTTTGCAAAATGAATGTGATCATCTGTGACAAATTCTACCCTTCCTCACCATCTATAGTCATCTTAAATGTACTGAACTTCACAGCAGCTCCATCTTTGAGGCTGAGAGGAAGACATGCTGAAGGAAATGTGCGTTCAAACCCATTTGGTAGCTGATGGAATAAATAGCAGGCCTGGTGTTTGTCAGCCTGTCCGTGCCAAAGACTCTGAAATACAGAGCTTGACAGGAACCCAAAAGAGGGAATCATAACTGTCTGACTCCTTTGGCTACAGTTTTGTGGGAGCCAAGGAGGGGCCCAGGGTCCGGACTCTCTAGCTTTTCTTTCTTCTGCATCTGAGGAGCACTTCCACTCTTCTGAAGAAAGGCTGAGAGAGCCGGGACTCTTTAGCCTGGAGAAGAGAAGGCTGAGGGGAGACCTTATTAATGCTTATAAATATCTAAAGGGTGGTTTGAAGGAGGAGGGAGCCAGACTCTTTTCAGTGGTTGCCAGTGAGAGGACGAGGGGCAACGGGCATAAGTTGGAACATAGGAGGTTCCACTTAAACATGAGAAAAAACTTCTTCACGGTGAAGGTGACAGAGCCCTGGAACAGGCTGCCCAGGGAGGGTGTGGAGTCCCCTTCTCTGGAGATGTTCAAGACCCGCCTGGATGCAGTCCTGAGTAACATGCTCTAGGCAATCCTGCTTCAGCAGGGGAGTTGGACTGGATGATCTCTATGGTCCCTTCCAATTCCAAACAATTCAGTGAAATTCAGTGAAATTCTCATGCATGGGGGCCTTGATGGGGGACAGCTGAATAGTGCATCTGTCTTCCTTCTCTGTCTCCTAGAGAACCCAAACACAATTATTTGCCATTGGTCACACTGAAGAGATACTTTATGTGTGTACAGTTCTTCTGTCCCTGCCTGAGGGGCCCAAGCACAGCTGGTGAGTAGAGGCAGATGGAGGACACGTGAATCCTGAGACAGCCACGGTTCGCTCACCAGACAGTGGTTTCATCTTGCCGATTGCCCAACTGTGGAAGCATATTGTGAGTGCCAGGGGCTGTGGTCACTGAGAAAGAGACTTTGATTAGTTTTCAGGAGGTAGAACAAGAACCTGGCACTCTTTTCTTCCTGAAAATATAGTGCCATCCTAGAAACAGCTTAAAGGAGAGACCTATTTATAAAGAACTGTGAGCGCAAATGGATGCTTGGTCCTGGACAAAGCTTAGAGTAGCTCATTTATGCTAGAGGAGTCACTCTACCCTGTTACTTGACATGAGAGAGAGATTCAGTCAAAAGTGTTATTTTTTAAAACATTTCTTGGTTTTAACAAACAATGTGCTTCTTGGATTGAGCTAAAACCTGTAATTCTGGAAACCTTAAAAAAACCCCACCCCAACAGACAAAGGCAAAGGCAATGTACCAGCAATTGCCATTTTCTTCATAATATACATAACATATATTCCCCATTGGAGTGAACAAAGCATCTCTCTCATTAGTTTTGTACATCTCCGTGAGGAGAAGTAATGGCAGTCTATTTAAAACCAAGGTAAATTTTACCCTTGCTTCCCAGTTTACCCAGCCACAGGGCATTACATAGCTGTTCATCCAGAAGGAGATACCTGATCATCTGGGAACTGGGGAGAGGATGTGAGGTTCCACCTCCAGTTTGGTTGTGGAAGTTGGCATTCTTCATTCCTAACAGCTGGTGACCAGTCAAGACTCAGGCAGACAGCCTTGTGTTTGAATCTTCTTTGAGTGTTTATCTCTCAGATGTAACATATACATCCATCTTACTTTCCCAAGATCTCTTTTTTATCAGCATACTACTTCCTCATGAAATAGTCATTTTGTTTTACAGAAGATGAATTAACTCTGCTGAAGAGACAAGCAAACAAACATATCAGATACTGACTTTTGCTTTGACCTTTTGCCCGAGCAAAAGGCTTCCTATAGTCATGGTATAAAAATGTGCTAATCTCACATTAATGGTTCTAGTTCTAGAAAAATCAAAAAAAGGCCATAAAACTCCTAAAACTGTGTTAATAATTGAAATAGGACATTTAGCTTCTGCTGCTAGAAGGGTTACTTGAGCAGTGGGTACACTGTGATCTGAGGATAAGGGCTGCAATATATAAATTTAACTCTTAAAAGAACAGAATTTAAAAGACTAGAGATTATCCAATGTTTCACAAACATTGTCTTAAACTCCCACTTAGAACCCCATAGAAATGAAATAAAACTGTGGGTAGTCATGCAAGTAATACTTCCCCACCCCCTTGCCCTCCAAAAGGTTATAATCAGTCCTTATCCCAAATAAATTTGAAACATCAGGATGGACAACATGTCAAAGGAGATAATATAGCTTATACTTGGGAAAGTAATAATAATGAGTCATCACCTCATGCGCATATTTTAGTCTCCCAACCCCGCTGTGTTTTGGAAGTAGACCTCTAACAAACTTTTACTGCATGGGCCACTTCCCACTCACCTGCTCATGATATTTAGTGGCTCTCAATTAGCCACTTTTCTTGGAAGAATGTCAACTGTGGTTGCTTTATCATGGCAAAAAAGAGACAACATTTTTTTGACTACAAGCCTAACTTTTAATGGAAAGGAAAAATTTTCAAATATTCAAAATGCAAACGAGACCTGGCCTATTTGATCTTTTCTCTTGCTCTCCATTAATATGATCCCCCACTTCTTCTTGGTGCTGTCAGAAATCTTCCTCGCCTTCGTTTACCTGCAGTTTTAAAGCGGCTCTGGACCAGTCTTCTTGCTCAACACCAGGTGTCAATTGGGAACACCTTCTTTTCCCCACTGCAAGCTACAGGGATTAGATAAGCAACAAACAGAGTCATTAGAAGCATTATGTAATTGCATATACCAGTTATGGGTCTATGGATGAATGACTATTATATTAAAATACTCTTGGCAGACCGCCTGAGCGGACATATGCAGTGGAGGCTGTAGCAGAGATCTAATTTAATTTGCTTTTTTAAACCTTCCTTTGGTTTTTTGGGTTGTTGTTTTTGTTTTTTTCCCAACAGATTTCGTTTGTATGAAGCTGAAAAGCTGTTATAAAGATTTGGAAACCTAAACCTGCCTCTTCCAGAAAAAATTCTTTCCTTGTTGAGTTTTGGAGGATAAGATGATTGAGTTGCCATTTCTGTGATGTTTGATAAGGGTTTGAAACCTGGGCTAAAGTGACCCATATAAAAAGAAAGAAAATAGGGACACTAGATCTCTCCTAGAAAAACTGGGACATCGTTTGTTACCAAAAGAATATTTTCAAATATACTGTCTATAGATACAGGGAATTTGATTATTTCCAATGATTTCTTTACAATGAGAGGAAAGCAGAGATTCTGTTAGTTAAAAGTTGATCTAAATCCTTTGTTGCAGTTATGAATTTTGGATTTTTAAATGAGAAACAAAGATTTAATTTCTAAAATTTACAGTAATAACAGACTCCTATGCCTAGTGCTGTAAGCACATTCATACAACTAACATCGTAATAAATACAGTTACGCTGAGTCTCTCCACCATTTACACGATCTGCTTCCCAGCTAAATATGTACCTTCTTCAAACCTGTTCAAAGTCCTCCATAAGAGGTTTATTTTGTAGTCTGCTGGAATGGAGCATTTCACAGGCAGAGAGGAAATCCTTTGGATAGGCCATACATAATAAGGCAGAGATATGTTAATGACGAGAACATGAAACATAACCATATATACTCTGAAGGAGAATGTCATTGCAATCAAATATATCACAGTGAACAAGATTCACAAGTACTACAGATGCTTGAGAGATAAAGCTGGAATCTGAACTCTTTCTGAATTTCAGTGTACAGGAAAAGAAGATTTTTTTACATTCTAACCACTGAAAAATTCTGGAACATGTATATAGAGAGAAAGTGATTTGCCATTAAAATTATGTTGTTTTGAGCTGGTTTAATTACTGTTGGGGAAGATTCAAAATTTAGGTAATTTTTAAGCATTTTCACTGTGATTTCAGAAGTAATGTAATGCCTCATCCCTACATCACTAAACGCTTGGCTGCTAGGGGAACGGTCCACATAACATTGCTTCACAGCCTCAACACGACATGGCATGACTGCTTAACAAGCTCCATAATGTTGGGTCTGAGGCCCAAAATTTATTCCTTCTGAAATTCTGTTTTAGTAATGTCACCTTAGATTGAGTCGAGTTGTTCCGTAAGTCTAATACCGTTTTGCAACTTGCCAGTGAAACAGCAATAATTTCTATGACACCCTGCCTCATTTTCCAACTTCCACGTCCCTTGTGGTATCACAGAAAGATACCCAGATCACCTAGATACCCAGAGGACCTTTCCAAGGACCATTCTTTGTCATCTCAGTATTTCCTACCATCATTCTCCCCTTTCCTCCACCTTTTTTCTTGCTACTCAAACCAGCATGCAGCTCATCCTTCAAAATCTCCAGCCATATGTGTATTTCCTTTTCACATGTAAATTAGAAGGTAAGTGATCCTTAACTGCAGAGGGCTCTGAAGGGCATCCTCAGCAGCATGCTACCTGTAAGCCTTGAGTTCTCGGTGAGGTTTTGGATTTTGCTAATTAGGCACTCCTGTATTGTCAACGATTTCAGGTGATACTTGTTCCAATCTTTGATTAACTGTGCTAGATGCATCATATAGGTTTTGTAACTAGCTTATTAAGCCTCTTTTTTTGTTGCTTTGTTTTCAGATAATTCTCTGGGGCTCTGCTAGTGCATGATGTACGCCGCCCATGGTTTGACTTCTCCCTCTGCTGCTAATTTAGTTTGTGATCAGTTTGTCACATGTGTTCTTTTTCATATTAATACTGATTGTGATATTAGCGTTGCAGATCATGGGCATGAAAGTCAATAACCAAAGTTACCAAAGTAGTCTTTAGAAAGAAAACTTAATTTTATTAACTCAGGAGGAGTACGGAATTTGAGCCATGCTGGGATAACATCACAAGGTAGGTCACACCCAAGGGCTGACATTATCTCTCAGGAACACACACTCCTGGGGTGTCTTATTAATTATATTTAATTGCATGAAAATTAATGTTCTTTTTCAGTGCCTACTGGGCTACTCTACAGCTGCAAGACAAACTATATTAACTTTGACTTTTATGATTCTTGGTCTTTGAGCAGTTAGATGTTTTCACTTTATCTTAATTCAGTCTCTACACTTCTAGTGTATAACTAATTTAATATTGTTTATTGTTTACTATCACCATTGCTTTATGGTTTCAGTAAGAATTCTTTTTTGCAATTTTTATTGTATTCATCAGCTGTGGCTAAGACCGCAAAATTATCTCATATACCCTAAAATTCCTTTTGTTTCGAGAAAGGTTTAAAAGTCATTTGCCAATATAAATATCTAAGGAACATAATCCAAAATTCCGTTAGTCTCCTGCTTCGGTTAGATTTAGACAATATCAAGACAGCCAAGATGTGTGTAACTGAAAAGTGAAACAGGTTAATAATGTTACTGGAAAACAAACTTCAGAACTTGTGTTAAATAGCTGTATTAAAAACCTAGTACCTTCCCAAAACTAAAGCACTAATATTAGAGAACATGGGCTATTGAAATGCCAGAAGTGAAAAACCCAAACAAGAATGTGAATTGCTGTAAGAGTTTCCTAGCTTGGGGACATATTTTGGTTTTCCATTTGATTTGACAGATCTTGGTCCCTTTTGGGTATTTCTATACTCTATATGATAAACTCACGTACTCCATATTCATAGACCTCTGATACTTACTAAACAAATTTAACATTCAAGACATTTCTATTTTTGATAACCTTTTTGTTGAACATAAGAGTGTGGCTGATTTTATGGAGTAACTGTAAAAAGCTGGAAGAAATGATGAATGAATTGAGAAAAACTTGCACTGAAGGAATAAGGATGATGTTGTGCTATCACTGCTGAGTGCTATTCATTATACACTATAAGCACTGCTGCAGAATATTTAGTGATGAACACTTACCAAGCTCAGTATATCTTAAGAGCCTAGAAGAATCAATTTGGGCCTTAAATAACCTTCTGTTAATTTTTAGCACACATTAGACATCTTTCCACTGACAATCAAGCTTTTACAAAAGTACCCTTTTCTCAAGTCTTCCAAATACTTCCAACACCATAATGAACCCTGCTTTTAAAATCAGTATCTCTTCATGGTAAACACGATGAACACCTGAAAAAGTCCAATGCAACCTATATGCTTACAAAATTTACTCTTTGTAATAATATGGTCTTAAAGTTCTGACTCACAAGAGAATCATTTTATTGAAAATATAAAAAGTTTTAAATGAGTGTAGAAAAATGAATTTAAGACATTAACTGCTTATTCTTTGCTGTATAAAATTTGGTATGCTTTTTAAAAATGGTTACAGGCTTGATATTAAAGAAGAAGAGAAAATAACATAATAAATAGAAAAAGTTACAACAAAGCTCAGGCTGCTTTTGAATTACTGTCGGTGATTACATATAAAGGTATATTTGATGACATATTTAACTTTTCCAGTTTGAAACAACATAACACTATCAAGAGCAAAAATTTGCGTAAAACTTTCGGTTTATTACTCATTCACTTCAAAATGGCTTTTTAAAACTCATCTCTTCAGTTGTTTGAGAGGGGACTTAATCAAGTACCTGCATGAGGCAGACCTAGATGCACTTTAATCTAGCAGACAAAAGGCATAATCCAGTGAAATGGTTGAAAGCCGAGTTTTGACAAAAATAAGTTGGACACACTTTCTTAGGAATAAGAATAATTAACTACTGCAACAACGTACCAAAAGATGTAGTAGATTCTCCACTCTAGAGGTCTTTAAATCAGTATAGAATAACTTTTTGTTGTCAAAACAATTGCTGACTAAATGCAGGAATTTTGATGCTCTTTAGCCTATGTTACCTACAAAGTCAGACTAGATTATCATAATAGCCCCTCCTGGGCTCAGAATCTATTAAATCATGCATCTTGGCCTACTGCAGAGGGAAGTTTTATTAAATACAGCTTTCCTCTGTTAATTTTTAATATTTAATTAGAACCCCATCATTCTAGGCCACTGGATACTGGTGAACTGGCTAGTGATAAATTACTTGCCACTGACTAAATTAGCTGTGGCATACGCTTCTGGAAGTCAATAAATTTACCATGGGTCAAAAATGTCTCGCCAAAGACTCCTTTCACAAAACAGCAGCATGTCTAACTACTTTGTGCAGATCTAGAACAGATAAACTTGAATTCTTTTATCTCATTACCTAATTGTAGCACCTAAATTATGTGTGTGTATTTCTGCAGTCAGTGGTGGAAGATAAGATTTGAATGAACTTCAGTTTTTCTATCTCTATGGGTTTAGACCAATCTTAGATATGCTTCTTATTGGATATATGAATTAGGATTAAATTAAGACTTGAAGACGAGCTACATCACTGGCGCTGGAATGGGAATCAAGAAGGAAATAGATAAAGTGCTCCATCAAACATTTTCTTAAGCATACACAACTAGTCTTCCTTGTGCTTTTTCCTCTAACAAGATATAATCTGTGAAATGAGGGAGATGTTGCTTTCATATTTATTACAGAATAATATTTTACCTAAAATGATCATCTGGTCAAGCAGATGGCAAAGAAAGGTTCTTGATCTTTGCGAAATGTTCACACTTAAAGAGAAATATGAGGTCCACATTTTCAAACTAGGACTTTCAGTAGGAATGAGAGATTCTCACAGTTTTATACAGTAATCTCCAAGGTTTTGGCTGATATTACTGTAGCTTTGTTCCTTGAAAAACTGTACAACTATCTATGTGAAAACATCAAAATACAACCCTGTCTGGCTCAAAAATGAATCTTGAAAAGCGATACATAAAGAGGATCTTTGGATCTATTAGAAATAATGGGGAATGGAAAAAGGACACGACCTCCTGGTTCATCAACAGCTTTCTACTGCAGCTAAAAAAGTCATATAATGCATTCCAAATACATGCTCCATTAGTTTATTGCCTGCTTCTGTCCACATCTACTCCTAAGTAGCTTGATTTCTTCAGTCCTCGGATACATTCTCTCTGGTTATAGCTTTGGGAGCTCCTGTGCATGTGTTCTACCATAACTTTCAGCTGCTGAAGATTGATTGTTTTACACAGAAAAACTCTCTTGAAGGTTATGAATCTCACAATCTTTTCCTCATCATGTCCAAGGATCTTTTCTAAACACTTGTCTACTCTCCTGCACAATTTGGCTTCTCTTGCAGCTATATGGTCTATAACAGCTATATGGTCTATAACAGAAGCACGGATCTTTTTTATTATATGGACTATAACAAAAGGCAATAGTTGACTCATTTTCTTAGGAGCACTTACAATTTTTAAAACTTGGCAGTCCAGTATATATGATGTGCTCAAGAGTGGTGCTACTCAGATCCCATTCCTTGCAATTCCCCAGCCACGTGCTCTTTGCCAGGTCCATCTTTGGCATGTCTTGGCTGCCAGGGTGCGGTGGACAGTGCTGGAGCTAGTGAAATCTTTCCCATTGGGCAAGAAAAATGGGTTTTCATGGAGTAATACAGATATTTTTTTTTGTTTGCCAAAACCTATGATCAAATGAGGTCCCAACCCTGAGCGTCTTGCAGAACAGAGCAGTGTTTTGAATGCTTATATACCAAGTTAGGCATAAGACCCAGTCAAAGATGTTTTATTTCCTCCTTTTTACTCTCATTATAAAATGGGAGAATTCTAGAAGTTATATTTCTGTTTTGGAATGGACACAACTAATTTGTCACAGAATGTGCCAGAGAGGGCATCTTCAGTGCAAGGTGCAAGATGTATTTCGAATTAATGCTGCAGCAAAGCATCCAGCATTCCATCCTTAAGAAGAGATTAATTAGGTTGGTTATTTCTGAAAACTCATCTATTAAGTGAAAATGTACACGAACATGAGAAGAACCTTCAGGAGGAAGTCTGCCGTGTTACAGGACTTTTAGATTAAAAGATATAATTGAAGAAATATTTTTAGGTCATATGAAAGATAAATCCTAAACCCATTCATCCCAAATCATTTTCATGAATTACTGATCCCGTTGGTACATGATAGAAAGACCCCTTTATGGAGAAGTAACTCGTATTGGAGATAGTATTTATAACTGCCTATTGACGACATACAGTGTTCTATAATGACGATGCTAAAATTGGCTTTTACTTCCTTAAACCATCATTGTATTGAACCATGTAACCAGAAAATCACAATGCAGTGATCTTTCTGTACGCTAATCCTTCTATGAGAGCTTAATGACTTGCCTGCTCATCTTGGAGATAATAAACTCCACAATGGAAGCAATAGCTGTCTTGCTGACTTTGCATAAATCATTATTTGTAAAAGTGAAAGAAAACCTATACACAGAAGGTAAGCAATGAGATTGCTCACCTTTCTGGTATTAACTCTGATAATTGGCTTTAAAGCATCTGTAATGCAGTGAATAAATAGATGAAGCAAAAAATATAAATATTATCCCAAGGTATAATCAATAAGATCTCCTACGTAGTCACTAAAATCATTGAATATCCTAGAATGATTGACCTTTCCTAAGAAAAAAACATAATATGGGCTTGTAAATACCAGCATCTTTTTCAAGGACCTGAGATGACACGGCACATGGAAGTAAAAAAATAGAGTTTAATAGTTCAATAACTGAAAACTGAGGCACTTGTTAAACTTTATTTTTACAGGAAAACATGAGAGGTCTGAGTCTTTTTAAGTAGGAGACTTTGAACACTGTGGGTTATAGGTTTGTGATTTACAAACTGTCTGCAGAAAATAGTGTTTAGGATATTTCCCAGAGAAAACACATCTGTAATTAATTGAACAAATGCAGCAGAAAGAGCACCTACTCTGCCCGTTAGTAAGAAAGCACAGCCTGTAGAGAAAATTACTCTGGCATGTCTGAGTTGCGAGTGCTTGAACACCCATTCAGCCTGAATTTGAACAGCAGAATAAATAAAATTAGTCTCTAACTTTATTTCCAAGCCCAAGGATGAGAAGAATTCTTTTTCTTGCGCTATTGGCTGATTTACTTTTGCATTCCTCTCATTGTATAAAGATATCCCAATTTTGTTCCTGTGCATCTTTATTCTTTAAAAGGGGAGAGGGAGGTATCCATCAAACTGTGCACAGAGGCAGTAATACTTGTGTGTGTTTAGTCAGGGTCTGGCTTTAGCCTTTGCTCCCCTCTTGCTGTCTGGTATACTCTTGTTGGAGTTTATCTTAAATTAGAATATAAGCTCTTCAGGACTGGGGCTGTATCTTTATTAGTGATTACACAGAGCTGAGGCTTTAACCAGAAGATGAAGAAACAGGAAATGCAGACAAGAATAAAAAGAGCCAGGTGTGAAATAACAGAAAATGGGCCCTTTTGCTACTCTACTGGTTAGTGCTTTAAATAACTAAACAGCAACTTTGATTTTTATTGGCATATTTACAACTCTTTTGTCCTCTGTCAAAGATATCAAGATGTCAAAGAAGATAGGTGGAGGAAATATTAATACAATCCTAAATTATGCAATGAATTTACTTTGGATCCCTTTGTGAAACAGCCTCTCTTCCTATCCATCCCCACACATTCTTCTCTTGTGTAAAAATAATTAGGAAATCATTTTTTCTCAGGCGCTGTAGGTGATTTGCTTCACTTCATATAAATGTATAACTTTCAGGCTGCTCCTTGTTAATAGCTTGAGTAAAATTACTTTTTATTAAAAATGGTGAGTTAATCTTAAGCAGAGTCACTTGACTGATGATGTAAAAATGATGCAGAGGAGCTCAGCTGCTGGAGTCAAGGCAGTTCCCTGGGAGGGTGAATGCTTTAGCCTGTGTCTGAAGGACAAGTGGCCCTGCAGTGGGGTGAGACAGCTCAGGTGAAGCACTTCAGAGTGTTAGACCATCCCACCCACTACTCTTTGAGACACTTCTCTGCTTTGAGCCACTACTGGACCATAAGCAAGTTGCTCTTTTCAACTGAAGCTTCCATCGGTAGTTCAGGTTTTAGTATGATATATGCAACACGCTAACACACCCTTGTTGTGAGGAACCTTAAAATATGCTCCAGGAAACCAAAAATGCACTATCTACAAATGGAGAGAGTGTATCCTGACATGAAGACCTGAAATTTTCTTTCTTTTGTAACTGCTGCTGTGCATGAAGCACCACAGCTTTAGTGGCAGAATGGAAAAGTCTGACTGATGTATATCATTAAAAGGGAGAGGATCTCATCTGAGTTTTGAAATAATGAATAAATAGTCTTTATTTTCTTCTCAATGCATGTGCATAGTTCTTAGTGTACAAACCACTTGCTCCTCTCTTCAGTAGCAAGTTGCAATCCACGCTGAGTATTTCTGGAGAACCTTAAAAAGGTAGGTATTTATCACGCTGGACATTCTGTGTTTCCTTAGAGTTTATTAAAGGTTATTTTACACTTTGAGTAATGGTTAAAAAAATGTTTGTTGCTTAACTAATTGCTGTGTGCAATGAATAATTTAAAGGTTGAATACTTCCTGTGGATACTCACCCCACACTTCTGGCATCCATTTTAGTTTCGTGCGCTCACAATATCCAAAGGCAAAATTTATACTCAAAGAATTTAGTTCCCCAAAATGCCTTTGATTTATTTTCCTCATTTATATTGCCATAACGTTTGAAGTGTGCCAGGCTGTTATCAAAGTGCTATGGAGGAAATATTCTCTCTATAAAATGCACAATCAAAAGCATCTATCCTGCAAGCGGCTCTTCATGGGAGAACCTTTGTCCCCGAGTGAGCTCTTTTGAAACACATCCCAGGAATAAGGAACCATCTCTGCAGGACTGTGGGGTGTTGTGGTTTTTTGTTGTTTTTTTTTTTTAAATTAAGAAGTCTGGGGAAGCAGGCAACATAAATAAGAAAGATTTTTTTATTTTTATTTTTTTTTGGTGATCCTCTACAATTCATCACTACGCCATGAAATGCAAGACAGATGATAAATATCTTCAAATAGTTGATAAATGCATAAAAGTGCAACCACCTAATTCTAATTACTATGATTGCCACAAAAATCCTATATTTAAAAAGAAGTTATCTTTAGTGCAAAACAAAGCAGCCAGGCAATGCCAGACGTGTAATCATCCACGTGATGTTAATTCTACTCCACCTCTGTGTGGACACAGGGCTGAAAGAGGCAGTTCTCTGCATATAGTTTTGCATATCATAGCACATGTATAAGGCCTGCATCAAGGACACTTGACCACCATGAATTTGGCACTCCTTCTAGGGTTTGTCTTCTATAAACAAAGAGCAGCCTCTTAACATAAGACTTTAATTTAACTGGTAAAAGATTATTCTTTTTTAATTCTCATTAGGTACAATTACAACATCTCTCCCATAGCTCCTTAACCATTGCAACAGAGATTTGAAGCATGGGAGCTATTATATTGGTGTTAAGTCCAGCCTATGGAAAGTGACTTCTAGCCCAATGGTGTCAGATAAGGTGACCAGAAAATACAAAGCTAGCCAAATTCCTGTGCATTCTGCTCATTCCTAGGCATTTTAAGTACCGCTCCTGCTATTTTATCTACTGTTGTGTTGGTAACAGTCTGGGTCTAGACCTTTAAAATGTTCACCGTCAAATAGCACTTTTGCAAAATACTAACTTTTCCCTTAAAAAACAAGTGAGGAAAAAAAGGAAACTGATACCTCAGCTAAACATGAATGGAATTTTAAGAGACAAAAAAAAAAAGGCAATTCCGTAGCTTGAGAACTTTTTTATTGTTATATTTCAAATACTTGCTGCGAACAACACAGGTAATAGTCTTCTTAGGAAAGCTTCTTTTTCTTAGCAAAAATCTTTTATAATAAAAATGCTGAGAAATAAATATGAGCTACTACTACCTTTCAAAGATATTGGACTTTGCAACCCAGGTAACACTTTTCTCAATAGATAGGTTTTGTGGTAACCTTAATAAGCAGTCACATAAGGATTTGTAAAAATGTAGGCAATTCACACGTTTCTTAGCTATCTGAAGATACTTAACCTTTAGTTTTGTGTTTTACAACATATTCACAGCATCCGTCTATTAACACATGAATTCTAGAAGCTTAGTGATTTATTCAATAATAGAAAAACAGTTGGGTTTATTTCTAGCAGCAGTCATAATTCAGGTCTTGCTCTAGCTGCTTTTCTCTAAGCCTCGTTTTTTTTCCAAAATGCAAAGTGACATACAAAGCTTCCTGTATAGATCCCTTTAATGGGGAACTGTACGGGTGAGAATGCTTGATTTTTGTGATGCAATTTTCAGTTTCCTACTTTTTGGCTCCCATCGTCCTCTCCTTACTCATAGATGCACCGAGCAATCCTCACACCACACTGATGACAGGACCAGACAGCAACCTTGTTTCAGCTTCCTTTTATATTTTATTTTTTTAGGTGTAAAATAAGATGATAAATATTTCTTTAGGAAAATGCCTTGCCCTTTCACATAGCATTTTTTTTGTTCCCCTGGCAAATTTCCATTACTACAAGACCTCAAGTGGGACCTCTTCAAGATTTTCACGTTAGTATTTGGGAAAAAAAAAAAAAAAGTGAATTCAGACTGAACCTTGGTCACAAAATGCTGCTCCACCAATACAATGCAAGCAACCCAGGAAGACCTTGTTGCTGCTAGTGAGCGGAGCAGCTGGTGCTTAATAAATCCAGCATAGAAACCTTTCCAGCAACCATCTCTAGGAACCACGTTGTAAGGTGCATTTACCTGCATTTGTTTTTATACTAACAATTGATTGCGACAGAGACCGGCTCCAGGGCAGGTAAGACTGCGCTGGGAGAAGGGATCTGTAGCTAAAAAGGCCGACGGAAAGCTCTTTTGGGGGCTTTTTTGACGCCGGGCAGAGCCTCCTCCTCAGGCTGAGGCCTGACAGGCGGCGGGCGGGCTGCTGACTAGGCCTGGGCGGGGCCAGCGCCTCCCGCGGCACAATTAAACGAGCCATTAACGTGCCTAACGGTCATTGCGAGGGAGACCGGCTCCGGGGCAGGTAAGGCTGCGCTGGGAGAAGGGATCTGTAGCTAAAAAGGCCGACGGAAAGCTCTTTTGGGTTTTTTTTTGACGCCGGGCAAAGCCGCCTCCTGGTGCTGGGGGCTGACAGGCGGCGGGCGGGCTGCTGACTAGGCCTGGGCGGAGCCAGCGCCTCCCGCCGTTCATCACACCCCGGCTTCCTTTTAGTAGTCAGACGATCAGTACGTTCATTCCAACTGACCCTTCCGCTGTCTCTTGCTTGTGGACATCCAGCTATGGTTAGAACTAGGTCGAAGGATATTGTTAAGAAAGCTGTGGGCACCCAGACAGAGGCCCCACACAAACACCTGGGTGTCCAGGCCTCTGGCTGCAGGGAGTGCCGGAGCCTGGCCCTTGCCATGGAGGG
Source organism: Tringa tobata (assembly GCA_033628505.1). Taxonomy (NCBI): domain Eukaryota; kingdom Metazoa; phylum Chordata; class Aves; order Charadriiformes; family Scolopacidae; genus Tringa; species Tringa tobata. The sequence continues at coordinate 9,007,741 of JAHREE010000245.1, forward strand.
TAGTGGGGACAACACCTGTGTCAGATGCCACCAGGTGAATGATCTCCTCAGCATGGTGGTTGAGCTGAAGGAGGAAGTGGGAAGGTTGAGGACTATCAGGGAGTGCAAGAAGGAGATAGACTGGTGGGCGCGCTCCCTGAGAGTAAGGGAACGTGTTGAGGCCTCACATACACCAGAGGACCCTCTTCTCACCCGGTAGTAGAAGAGGATCTCAGAGAAGAGGGGGAATAGAAACAGGTCCCTGCTAGGAGACACAGGCAAATCCCCTCCCTGCCCCTCAGGACCCTCAGCTGGGATGGGAAAGTAATGGAGGCAGCTGAGGATATAGTCATTCCCAGCGCAGGTAGTTACATTTTCAAGGACTTTAGGTTGCAGCACCCAGCAATTATTCTCTAAAACTTGACGCAATATGGTAAAGGATGAGTAAGTTGTACCTCCTCCAAAAATAAGTTGAAAACAGGTCTTAAAATGTATACTAGATGCCCTTTTCCACTCAACCCTAATAAAAAGGTTTGCATTTAAGATTCACACATTCAGGTCCACATTATAAAATGCCAATATGCTACTCTGAAAAGTTCAGCTCATACCAATTATTTTGGGTGTTTTGATCACTGAATTTAATTTTTTCCTAATGCCAAAGAATACCTATGTACGATTATTAAGAAATATAAAAGAAAGCGTAAGTTACAGCAAGCCTGAATTAGGTCCACGTTTTCCTCGATGAGCTTAAAACATAAGATTAATGGCTGTACAAATCTGTTAAATTGTCCTTTGCATTTATATATGGTTCCCATTATTCCTAGAAAATTTTTCAGGACATTTCAGTTTTTGTCGGAACTAACACAACCTCTCTTATCGACGAAGCTGGTGTTCCCAGCTGTTGGATAGAGAACGTGCTTTTCTTATTACTCTCATCTGGTACTAAATGATAAGAAGGACAACACCACTCCATTTTAAAACTAGCTGTTGCAAAGAAAAGCTCCTATTGTTACATGAAGTGCTGTCAGTTGTTAATATTAATCTCTTAAGAATCTAATAACCTAATGAAATCATCTGCATCATGGCTTATTTTGTATGCTGTTGCTTGCAGTCCATTGCCAGTAACATGAAGAAAGGGCTTATTTTTCACAATTTAAACATCTTGTAGCATGGGAGTATTCAGCACATGCAAATGAATTGCTTTAAACAATGAGAAATACCGTGCCTCCTGCAAATGAATTGATTCAAAACAATGAGAAATACAGCACTTCTTGAATGAATCAATTTGCAGAGTACTGCAAAATTCTCAAGTGCTAGTATTTTTAATGAGTCTCACATTGTTTATATAGGAATGTCTAGAAGATGAAGTAAACCAATCCCCATGGCATTTTTTTTTCCTTTTTTTCCCTTCACTTTTTAATAAATACTCAATATTTATTGTGAACAAAACTCTCAGATGATGAAAATCCAGTCCATTATTGTTAATGCTGGTTTAGAAATGTGATGGTTTTGATAAACCCAGACACTCACAGAAATCTGTTGTCTCTAATGCTGACTTTAGTCCTGTCCACAGTCCCACCTTCCACCTGAGGCCAGTGTGACTATTTACTAACGAGATATTGTTAGTGCACAGTTCTTCTATAGACTTGCATGGATGTACCCTGCTCTCCAAATTACCATAGGCATGTGTTGCTCCTGCAATCCAGCCACCCAAGTCTTTCATTTAAATTTCTGCTAGTTTAACTAATTAAAAGTATTTTTAAATGTCTCATTTAATCACAATAAAAATAACAGTATCACAAAAAACATTATGGGAAACCATCAGGCATTGAAATGTCAGTTTCGACCAGATACTGAAGTAAAACAACACGTTAAAAAGCAATAGATTCTCAGATCCAGTAGTTAAAAATGTGTTTCTGGAAAAAAATAGAATTGGAAAGTGGGGTTCCAGGAACCACCTTATGAAGCCTTTTGCAACTGTTAGGGGTAGTGGAAGGTACAGTCATAGAATCATAGATTCATAGAATAGTTTGGGTTGGGAGGGATGTTTAAAGGTCCAAACCCCTGCAATAAGCAGGGTCATCTTCAACCAGAGCAGGTTGCTCAGAGCCCTGTCCAAACTGTCCTTGAACGTTTCCAGAGACGGGGCATCTATCACCTCTCTGGGCAACCTGTTCCACTGTTTCACCAACCTCAGCATAAAAAATTTCTTCCTTATGTCTAGTCTAAATCTTCCCTCTTTTTGTTTAAATCCATTACCCCTTGACCTATTTCTACAAGGCCTACTAAAAAGGTTTGTCCTCATCTTTCTTATACAACTCCTTTAACTATGGAAAGGCCCCAGTAAGGTCTGCCTAAAGCCTTCCTTGGGATTATTCCAGAAAGGCAGTTCCCGGGTCCCCATATTGAGCAGTTAATGATGTTTGACTGAGAATTGCACAGTCATAGTTTTGCTGCTTCTTTTATAGTCCAAGCCCCTAAAAAATGTTATTGCTTCTTTCCATCGGATCTCACTGTTCCTCAGTAGAAATTCAGCCTCTTTCTGTACTCATCAATTACTGCATCACCACCAGTCACTTCAAGTACAGGGCTTAATCTTGAAAGACATGAAGGCCTGTCTTAATCTTATCTGGTGAAGTATAATCCTTTATATAAGTCATGTGTGTTGCCAGAAAAATGAGGATTCCATCTCCCTCAGAATATATAGATACAATATGTAAGTAAATATGGTAAGACGGATGTGTGTTTAAAAGTCTTGAAAACCTATGGTTTCACTTGTTCTGAGGAAAGTTCAGTTTTAAATGTCTCCAAGGATGAAGAGTCTGGGCAACCTGTTCCAGTGTCTGAGCCCCATAGCAGTCAAAAAAAAAAAAAACTTTTACGTTTAAATAGAATTTCCTGTACTTCAGTTTGTGCCCATTTCCCCTTGGCCCTTCACGACACACCTCTAAGGGTCAGTCTCTGTCTTCCATACTTTCAGGTATTTATAAATACTGACAAGACGCCCCTGAGCCATCTCCTCTCGAGGCTGAGCCGTTCCAGCTCTTGCAGCCTCTTCCCATAAGTCAGATCTTCCAGTCCCTTGGTCATCTCTGTTACCCTTCCCAGGACTAGCTCCACCAAGTCCAGGTCTGTATTGCAGTGGGGGATCCCAGAAGTGGACCCAGCCTTCCAGATGTGTCTTGCCAAAGCTGAGCAGAGGGGAAGGATCATCTCCCTCCCAGCTGGCAACGCTCTGCCTAATGCAGCCCAGGAGGCTGTTGGCCACCTTTGCCTCAAGGGCACTTTGCTGGCTCCGGTTTCTGGAGTTGGGTTTTTTTTATGGTTTGTTTGTTGTTGTTTTTTTCTATATCCATGAAGTGCTTGCAAAAACTGGAACCTAAATGCTGTAATAAAACATTTATCTATAAAATCTATTCACTAGCACCAACTGCTCTACAAAGGGACCTGGAGGATTTCAGGGCATATGTATTTTTCTCTAGATACTGAGAAACTGATTTGCTTGAACATTCATGCACAGTCGTTCCATGGTGAGCCTCATCCATGGGGAAATGTCCAGGTGCTAATGCACAGGCTCAGGTGCAAGTACTAGATTCCAAGGACTACCCTCAGAGGCTGTAATTTGGAGGTTACCGCACTGGCTTAGCTCTTTGGTCAGGTCTCAGACCTGTTCTGCTTGATATAAGGATCAGGTGCTATGCTTTTGTTGATGTTGATAGATAATTTGTAAATTGTGTTGTCAACACAACATTTAATCTGCTCCAAACAGCTCATAAACAAACCTTTGATTAATTCTTCCAGTCTGTGTCTTCTGGACAGGATTTACAGCGTTCTACTTGTTTGGATGAAAAATAGAGAGAGACAAGCTGTCAACACTGAGAAAAAGAGTATTTTTTTCCTTCACTTTGTAGCTTAAGATTCATTTTATCATGACTTTACTATATGAAAATGGCAGAAGATTTAAATTTGTGACTGATGATGCAGAAGCTGTAAAACTTGATGGACTCAAGAGTGTTCATACCAAATTACCACAAGCTACACACATTTTAGGCCAGGAACATCCAGTTCACAATGCAATAGAAACTTGGATGCATTATTCCATGATCAATGCATAGGATGATGTTAGCCAATGACATTTGAAAGAGCTGTTTATTTATAGCCTCAGCTGAACATTGCAACACAGCTGGAGGAAAAAAAATGAGTAATTTCAAAGACAAATAATTCAGAAGGAGATCTGCTGGCGGTGAGGGCACTGGGTTTACTGTGTCCAGATACTTAATAGCATTAAAACAAAGAATCTGAAGGAGTGAGGCTTACTTTACTGACCTTGTCTTTTGTTATCACATTAAATTTAACTCACAGCTCGGAGGATCGCCGTTAGTTTGGCTTTGAAATATTTTTCATTTATGTGTGCCTTTGAATCAGCACTCTACTACCTCTGTTGATTTAGTCCAGTCAAGATGTATGTATAGTTCTGAAGCACTGTTTACGTAAGGTTCTTATATCACCCTCAAGCACAGCTACCATCCAAAAGCTTGGACTTGAAAATTAGAAACTGAATGCCACTAGAATAAAATTCAATTCCTATCAAAATGATTATGATACAACACATACAAGCAGTTTGTGGCTGATATGAAAAGATTAAAGCAAATAGCTATCTATTAATTTCAGGAGTATCAGAAATGTAAATAAGAACCTGACATACCAATTCCTTTTTGAATGCTAGCTAGTTTCTGCCATCCAGCTCTCTCTTGGATAAAATACACATTTGCAATCTGCATTTCTGAGTTTGCATATTTGCAGCTTTAAAGACAACTTTGCTCTCCTTTTTTCTTTTTCTTTAGTTTTTATACTGCACCTTCTGGGCTTAAAAAAAATACAACAAAACTTTTTTTTTTGTAACTTCTTATTTTGGCACACACATTAAACTTCATAATGTGAAAGTGAAAAGTCTGTTCCTAAGGAAGGATAGCAATAGATTGATGCTTGTAGATAGTTTGTATATAACACCCAGGGTAATACTAATCCAAATATAGAAAGTAATTACACTGACCTTGATATCTGTCATCATTATCTTGCTTATAGCACAAATGTTTTGCTAAGAATGTCATCAAAACCATAGTTTTAGATCTATTTCTAGTAAGAAACTCCTTCTAATCATTGCTCTACAAATATTGTGGTTCTAAGCATACAAAAGTATCAGTGTATCTAATCGCCATAATTGTTCCAAGAGAGAATTAAGATAAACCTCCTTCATAGACTTCATTCCAATGGCTTTCATGTACTTCTTGCAGTGTCAAAGCATTTCAAAACACTGTTTTGTAGAAGATTATCTTGTACCTGGGGAAAAAAAGAAAGGAGAACAAAAAGAATTATTTTAGGGAGTTAAAACACCTGAAGTGCACTTCATTCTTTTGTAGGAAAAGATGTCAGAAATTGACAAAACACCCTAATGTTTCCCAACTTGTAGGAAACATTTCTGGTATACAAGGTACATACCAGCAGCGTGGCTAAATGTAACACTAGCCCCTGAGAAAGAAGAGGCTCATACATCCCCACAAAGAGAATAATACACAGTGATTTTCAATCTTCTGAGAACAGCAGTGGACTATTGGGCTTATTTCATGATTATAAAAGCCTCATAATCTATGATTGCTGCAAGCAGAAGTGATTTATTGGAGTACTCTCACATATATGAGATAAACCTATAACTTGCTGGCAGCTATTTTTTTTTTAAAGGAGGGTATTAAAGGGAAGGCCAACAGCTTGCTTACTTTGTAGCCTCAGAAAGCGATGATTTGCAGCTCCAAAATATCAGTTTTGATGAATAGTTGTGGTGAAATTATAACTGCTGTTGTACAATGAGATAAACTTTCACCTCCATGAGGAAAATATAGATTACAAAAACTGATTGTAAACAATCGATGCTTTATATTCTTCTTCCCTAACTGAGCAATTTTTGAATTTATGCCAGTCCAACAAATGCATTAATAACGTTTAGCCACTAGGTATTTGTGAAAGAAATTGGAAATTGTTTTTAATTTGTTAGTCTGGTGATCACACCGATTCAAGAAGGAAGAAGTGGTATTACATGTTTGCTATTTTCATACATAAACATAGAAGCACACATATAAATGTGTGTTCTTTTACATATCTACACACTCTCCCACACAAAAGAAGGTAAGTATGGTGAATATAGAGAAGAAAACCATCATCAGTTTCTAAAAGATAAGGAGGGAAAGCAACACAAAAGCAAGGGAGTTTCCAGTGAGTTGTGAAGATCATTTTCCAAGTATCACAGGCATTTTAAATATTTGTTATTAATATATTTGTTACCTAGTGTAAATTAGTCTTATTTTATGTTCTTACTGAGTTTTCTTCAGTTATCTCATCCGTAAAGTACAGTGTAAACCACACAGCCTATTTTCTCTGTATAATCCATGGGAGGAGGTCTGGAAGGGAAATTATTATATATAATGTAGTGAGCTGTTTTTTAAAAGCCTGAGGTTGATCACTTTGATTTCAAAATCAGTGAAAGGCTCACACATTATGGGAATAAAGAAGTGAGTAATAAGGAGAAGAAAATCAGAGTTACAGATAACTGCTTGAGCATGACTCTCAGCTTTACCAAAAGTGAACACAAGACGTAACGTGTTACACTGCTCAGATGAGAGCCACAAAAATTCTTCATGCAGAAAATTTAAAATGCTTCAAGATGCCGTCTTTTAGTGTTGATAAGTCTGTGGTCTCACATGTATGAGTTCTTACTGCCAATTGTAATTCCCCCATTAAAAAATGGGGATACTGTGTAGTTGTGGAGTATAGGTAACTGGGGACTGAAATTAAACAAGGCATGTTTGAGAGCTACGTCCCTAAAGATAGTCTCTTTGAAAGAAAGAGTGGTGAGTAGTGAAAAAAATCAAAAAGCCAGGCAAGAGCCCTAGATAAAGTCTAGGTATTGGGACGTAGTACCTAAATGATCATCTCTAAGGAGCAGAAGAGTTATATACATGGAAAAATTGAAGTAGAATGTGAGCTGGCAACAAATTTTCTGTGTAGAAAAAGTGCTCGTTAGCTGTGAGACAGGTTTCACTAGTGCCAAGGCTGGGCAAGTTTTGCGATCTTGTTAATAGGAAAAGGGAAAATAAAAATTTTTCTTTCTCTCCCTTTCCCCTTCACCAGCGTCCTTCAGAATTTTTGTACCTTACAGAGCATATGTTCATTTGATATAAGATCTGCCACGATTCCTCTATAGACAAGTACAATGCAGAACACCTATTTATTCTTAGATGCTGCATTTCAAGTATATAGTGTTTGGAAGTGATTCAGCTACCTGAACAGAGGTCTCTAGTACTTTTTGACAGATCCTGGGTTAGCTGCAGTATCTTCATGCAGATAGGACCCACGACTCATGGAAGACCCACGCCTTTCTGAACTAGCAGTTAGGAATCATCTTAAATATCACTGTATGCCTGCACAACTGTGTTGGACCCCTAATTCTGAATTAACTTAATTCAAAAGAATAAACCTTTTTTCCAGACTGTTCAAGTTGACCTGGTTTCACTATCCTTTTTTTTTAATTCATTGAGGAAGGTCTTGGTGCTAACTCTTCTATATAGATTGATTGTTTTCAACATTTACCAAGGACATTTGAAAGCCCAGTTGCCCCCGCTACGTGATGAGTTTCAAATTCACCTCTTACTTCTCAGCAGAGAACTTCTCAGCTGCAGACCATAAGATATTTGGAATAGGACACTCCTGGGGCTTCCTTCCCTTCTTCACATTAAAACTTTGAGATTCAAAGTTTTACGTTGTGAGAGAGAGCAGGGTGAGGGTGACTGAAGGTCCCAGGCTGAGGTGGGCAAGCGGAGTCCTTCTTGCCAGTGTAAAACCTCTGTCCCAGGAGCAAGATCCTCCTCCACAGAGTTTCAGCTCCTCTCTGCAGATCTGCTTCCAACAGATATCGCTCTCCAACCGCTCCCATTCGCGCAGCCGCTGTGTCCCAAGTAGGAGAAGGCAGACCAGGCAGAATCAATATTAAAAGGTGCTTTTACCACCTTTTTGTGAATCTCCTGATTAATATTTTGTGTCAGAAAAGTCTATCTCAGCAAAAAATGCAACTTTTGCATGAATGTATTGGTTTCAGTGAAGCATTCTGTGTGAAAGATTTCCTCAGACACAATTTCTGGTGTGAGCTAATGTGTCGTAGAATAGGCCATTGCTTAGTGGAGACATAATTAACTCTTAATTTGTATTAATTGCAGGATGGATTGGAATCTCTGCATTGCTATATCCAGGAAAGTGCCTTAACCGCAAAGCTAATAATTCTTCTGATATTGGCATTTTCAGTTTCTTCCAGTTGGCCCTGTTCCACTTGATATGACTTAACCAGGTTTTCATTGTGAAGGAAGGATCATCTCTAGGTTCGAGTATACAAAATTGGAGCAAATTGAACTTCCTCTTCCAGATCAGGAGGACTGAAGAATTACCTGAAACTGAGATGTTTGATCCAGTAGGTTATTTCAGGGCACCTCGGTCTTTGATGTTTTGAAAGACATTTGATATGTCTTTTGCTTTGTCTGAATGGAGAATTTGACTATTGTTTCCTTCTCAATTTTTGGAGGGAAAAAACCCCTGGTACATCTCAAATTATTGACATAAATGAAAATCATTATCTTTCACACATGTTCTAAAATCTTCCGTTTACTCCACAAAGAATTTACAGAGCTCTGCCTAAAAAAAAAATAAAAATAAGGAAAACAGAAATTTGGAATCTTACATAACTTGATTAAAAGGTGAGAGTAAACAATTTCAAATCATTGAAGGTCTAGTTTGCACATAAGCCAAAAGAAAGCACTACATTTTACTAATAGGTCCAATCAAGAAAAGCATTAAACAGAAAAACAAGGTGAAAATTGAATGAAAAGTGGAGAGTGACTGAATTATATGTTTTCTAAAGATGCCATCAATTTTTATCTTCAGCCTGATTTGCTATTTGATGTAATTTAATTTTTTTAACTTTGTTTCTTACTGTAAATTACACTGTTCTGTCATTTAATTTCAGAGCTTTTATGACTTCCAAATAAATTATTTTAAAATAATTTAAATCACGGGCAAGTTAAACAAAAAAATCTGTTCATTCTTTCTTGTTTTGTGCTCAGATACTTTGGCTGGATTTTTATCAAAGCACAGGATCATATCCTATGAATAGAGAATCCCTCACAGCCATCAACTGCCCTTTTTTTTGGTCAGGAACCAAAAATACAATTAATTATGTAATCTTCCAAAGAGAGATTTCCAGTTACACTTTAAATGAAATGCTCCCCCCTTAAAAGGATTTAACTCAGACTTAATGAGAAAGTTATTGTATGTTAATTAAATACACACTGATTACTATGAATATTTATCGAAGTGTAACAATAATTTGCATGAAGATAGATGTTGAACAACTGAATTTCAGTAAATATGTTCCTAATAATTATTTAACATTCAGTAAATTATGCAACTAAATGATTTTTTGGCAAAGATATTGAGTATTTATTATATATTATAGGCCCAATTGTATCATTACCTACACAGGTGCAATCCCATTTAATTAAAGGGGAAGTTGTTGTCACGTAACTGAGGGCAAGATGCAATCATATATACCAACTGATTACTAAGCATATTTAATGACACTGAACAGCAGTTCTGAGATCTAAAGAAGCCAGTTTACTCAATTCTTTCAAAAACTCATTGAAAACTCAGCTGAATGATCCATCCAGAGTCTTCCCTTTCTGATAGGCAAGGCATCCTTCAACCAGTTCCAGTCTTAGGATCCTCACTGTCTGTGAAGTTTCTTGCCTGGTCACATTTGTATGCTGGGTTTTGGATTTTTGACAACCTGTTTGGTTGTTCACTCACATATCCCAGCTGTACTGCAGCACCAAGCCCTGATAAAAAGTTTAAGGGAAAATCACCCGAACTCAGTTCTTTTCTACCGCTGCTCCTCTGTGAAGGAGGCCCTGTGTTCAAAGCGAATCTAATTTACCTGTGGAAGTAGTTAAATTTTGTTTTGGATATTGCTGGTCTTCCTCCTTCTAGATGCAGTATAGATTAGTAAAAATATTGTGTGTGGCATCCTTAGCTTCTCTTTCTCTAGCATTTGGTATCTCAGTCAGCTGGAGGAGTTTTGAGACAATTTCTACAATTTCTTAGGAGAAAGCAACAATCTTCAGGCTACTGTCAGGACTGGCACTTTCTGTGCCTCTTGTTCAAGTCAGTCTAGTGAATAGTTCAGGAACTAAGAGTAAGGAAATATTAAACATAAGAGACAACCTGTTTCTGTAGGTCAGTGATGACAATATTCATTTGGGACCGGAGAGCATCCTGCCCTCAATCTGTTTTTGAAATTCTCTCTAGCTTTCCCTTAAATGCTTATTCAGTCCTTGAATCAATTATCAGAACAGAGATTCTCCATCCTTAGGCTTGCTTGTAAACAACAGAGAGAGGAAATGTCACAGATTTTGTTCTAGGAATAGCTTAATTTAGAGCAATTTGGGAGCTTGCTGCATCCCACTAATACAAAAAGTCTCGAAGAGACAGGACAGAGAGAATGGAGCCTGCAGTTATGCCTTTTGCACTTATTTGTCAGTCCGCTTCTATATTTACTTCTCATGCCACATCTTTTGAATCAGCACAATGTCACAAATTCTCTGCCTTACATGTGACAGTGAAGCATTGGAATGGGTATTGGGATTTGCACGCTCACTGCACATCCAGTGCACTTCAGCCAGAGGTGGGAAGGATACTGAAAGGGAAGATGTACTTCTAAAGGAAAAATCTGTCAGTCATGGTGCAATGGTCGTCCATCTCATTCCTTTCTGTCTGTCAGCACTACAAGATATGTGGAAATAGATTGTGTCTTTGAAATCTCAAGGTCTTTCTAAGAGCTATTGGAACACAAATACTCCTGTCCGTAGCTGGAAAGTCCATCTGGAATTTTCTTCTCCATCCACTTCCAAATTCTTCAAATGAATTATTCTCTAAGAGTAAAAAATTCAATACCATCATGCAATCTTATTTTAGTGTTTATATATGTCATGAAATCGCCTTGCTTTCTGGCCTTATTCTTAGTCTAATTTTCAGAAAGCTAAAAATGGAAAATGTAGGGGTGAGAAGTTTTCGTAGTACATCACTGAATTGTGGACATGTATAGGAATGACCCTGTTATTTAAAAAAGCTAATGGCATTATCAACTGGGTAGAAAGAAAAATAGAATTATGAAAAGGGTTGCATAAGAATATTACTTATGTTTAATAAGCCTTCTAGAAGGTTAAGATTTAATTGTAATATCACCAATGTAGATGATAAATGCTGATATATCTGATGTATATTTAATGAGTGCCTTTTGTAAGCACTCAAAATTAGAAAACCTGGAGTTAACCAAATCCGAGTTAGGACTGCTTTGGGAAAATGAGTATCTAAGGCAGAAAAGATAGAGCAAAATAAAGTATACTTAAAGGGGTATCTCTTTGGAGTGTTCTTATTTTTTGTTATCAGCACTAGGCTACTTTATTCTTCTTGGTAGCAATAAAAGCATAAACAAATTTTGAGTATAAACACAGATAACAAGCTGAAGTAGGCCTTGTCTCCCACTGTGCTTTGATGAAAGATTTTAATAACAAAGAATGGTAGCCGTAAGCCGAAGTCAGTGGCTGACTGCTTTTGACTTTTTAAAATCAAATGGTTAGTGATAGACCTAGAAAAGTAAGCAGTTTCTCAGTTAGATACTGCCTGATTGGGCACCCAACAACTTTCATCAGAGCTGTGCAATGAATGTGAGGAAGCCACAAGAAACAAGAAGCTCCGTCAGACTCCTTGCTGTTACCACCCCAACTGTGTTTTCCACACACCATACCCAAACTCTAGGCATCACTGGCAGCCTCTTTGGATTTTACAGCAATCTTAGCACTTCTTTTTGACACAAAGCAAAACCTTTCAAGCAAAACCTTTGACTGTTTGCTTCCTAGCCCAGGAGATGGAAGGTGTCACAGTTGCCATCCAAGAGTTCTCAGAAGGGTTATTAGCTAATGTCCATCTCTATTACAATCCCCAGCATTCCAAACCCTGCAAGTGTGAAACCTCTTTCAAACCAAGCTCACACAGCCTCTTTAATCTTCATAAGAATATGCCTATTATTGATATACGATACAGCAAGGGGTTTTCAGCTATATCTTTTCTAAGCTGAAAAGACACAGGACAGACATCTGCTGTGGATTTGAGAAACTTGGTCTGGTGGGAGGTGTCCCTGCCCATGGCAGAGAGGTTGGAACTCGATGATCTTTAAGATCCCTTCCAACCTGAACCATTCTATGATTCTGAATTATTTTGGGAGGGAAGTATTACTGTCAGTGCTCCAGCAAGGCATTGCCTCCTGCGGTCTCCAAGTGAGGAGTGCAGAAAAAGCAGAAAAGAGGAAAGAAAGGTATCAGAACAGAAGGGGTTTAAGCTGTGCTACCATCCTGCATGTCTCACCCTCTTTTTGTTTTGCTTAGGATTCACAGACATTTGTACAACCTCTGCTTGGTGGCTGGCAAAACGTCTCTTTTGGGAAACAGGTAGTCTTCTCAGAGATAAACAAAGCCCCGGTGTGTAGCAGTCTGACCACGTATCTCCTGCAGTAGGGCTTAGAACAAGGTCAGGCCTCCAAGCATAATTGCAGCAGGCACACGCTCCTGATTTTCCTAGTTTCAGGATACACACAACTTTAAAAGTATTAACGGGTGTGTTGGGTAGCTGCTAAACGGGTGCAAATGCAATGGCCTTAAATGGCATTGTGTCATATTGTACAGTATCCATCAGGGATGAAGGACTGGAGGGACTAAGAACTTCTTAGGACTTCTCAGCAACAATTTTGCCACTTCAGTGGAAGAGAAACAAAGAAAAATATGATGAAAAATTATGGAACCGGTGAATACAAGAGAGATTTAAACCTGTAGATACTATTTCCCTCTTCCTCTGCCCCCTCTTCTTTTTTTAATCTTCTTGATTTATTAGAATGTGGAGAGGGCATGGGGAGAATATTTCTCTGTCAGCACCAATTCTTACTTGTGTACTTTTGGTTCAGGAAAGAACACTGGGCTTTGAATCCCAGTGGGGAGATTCTCTGTGGCTCTAAGCAAGGTTTTTGTGTCAAGAGCTGACTTTCTCCCCCGTGTAGTGAAGTCTGCTGAAGAGGATCCAGACACATAAATCCTCTTATGGATTTGGCCTTAACCTTGTCAAGTTCTGCATCTTGTTTTTTGTCAGCTTCCAGACAAAGAGGACATGTTTAGATATGTTTATTCTCCTAATATCTGTTTTCTCTGTAAGGGTTTGGTTCTAAATCAGACTGTTTCGGTGATCATTATTTTATGCTGTCATTTCCTGGAAGGAAAAGTGTAGGTGTTTACCTGACACTGGACTTGCTGAGTTGTCAAAATGAATGGAAAGATCCCAAGTACTTAGCAATTTTTGTCACTAGTCTGCAGAGAGGAGAGGAGAGATGTCTAGGGCAAGAGTGCTGGTCCCAGAAGGTTGATGGCCAGGTGTCTAAGACTGATTGGAAAACCCTTACTGCAGTCAAAAATGAGGCCAAAGGTGCAATTAACTCAGAAACTGCTGTAATTTGTGTTTCATTATTAGTTGTAAATCAATACAAATAGTCTTGCCAGACACAGTCAATTGCTTTTTTAATAAAAGAAAATTAGTAATGAAAGAGAATGCAGTATGTGTGATAAATATATGTTATAGAAACTTTTTGCACCGTCTCATGAAACCTTAGCCTTACATGATTTACAGGAGGGAAATAAAAAAGCTTCCTTTACCTTTTCCATACTTAGTGTGAAGCTCCCATACCAAGTAACTGATGTGTGTACTGATTAGTATGGTTTAATTGTAACAAGATATTCCTAGTGTGCATCAGACTTCATGAACATCTGGAGCAGAAAAGAGTCTGTACTGAGAACAGCTATTAATTACAGACCCCAGAAGAGTCAGATCATTGCAGGGATCTCCCAACCTGATAAAGTACACCCTGAGGAAGAGGGAAGAAAAAGTAAGCAGCTGGAGGGACCATCCATTTAGACTCTGTTGGACTTCCTGCATCAGAACCTCAGCAGACAGGAACCAGAGGGCACTTTTTCTTACGTTATGTGCTGTGATCAATCATTTTAGCCAAAAAGCTGCCAGTAATCAAGACAATTCTCATAACATTAGATTTTAAATTTCCATGTTTATGAAGTAGCATTACACAACTAATTTCTTCTCATAAAACATACTGGGTTTTTATTCTTTTAAAATAGCTTTTTAAAAATTAAATGAAGCAGATAAACATTTTCGTCACTTGCCATTTAAAGTCCTTGCGACACCATTCTCCATTGCCACAGTAGTGCATTGTTTCAAAATGCTGCCCAGGCTGTTACACAGCCCAAGGCAGGATAGGATTTGTGTTACAGAGGGAGAACTCTCCCATTGACTGGGAGAAACCTTGATGTGGGCCCTGGATAAGCTGTGATCTGCACGTTCTAGAAAGCCCCAGGAGAGGGAACACATAAGTCCAACAAAAAAAGAAGTTAAGGATGAGCTAGAGGAAGAGCCTGAGCAATGAGGCAGCTCTGGGTGCTCTGTAAGGAGCCCTAACAGAGCCAGAGCAATTTAGAAGCACTTCTTTGTCTTCAAAAATTACAGAAGACATTTTGTGTTCTTCTATCCCTTGAGTCTCCATGCATAAAAGTAATTAAAAGCCACGTTTGCCTTCTCTTTATCCTGTTCTGCCTTAGTCATTGCAAGGCACTTTTTTTTCCTCTTTTGGTGTAGAAGGGATACATTTCCAGGATGTTGAAATAAGTTTCTGAATATAGCCTCGATATTCATAAACACTGAAAAACCACCCACAGTTTGTTACTACCATTGTGAAAGATGTCTCACTCTACTATTATCTTAGCTTTATGATATTATGTTTTGTGTGGGATGAGACTTTGTGCATATATTAAAAGAAACAAAGACAATAATTATCGAATCGTCACACCAAGAACAAGAGTGCTTCTTTAATCACACTCTATTCCATGAATACTGAACAGAATACTACAGTAAAAAACCCTGATATTTTGACTGAGACATAGCAGAGCTTTAGTGCTCATAATACTCTACTTTTATGGGGTCATATTTCTGTCTAAGATATATTAGTAGATTGTGCCAAGATTTAGGCTGCGCAGCTGCAGGAACTTGAAAAGTTGCCTCTAGTGTATCAGATACAAAACATGCAACATTAAATTTTGTGAACTATAACAGTTAGGTAAGTGTGTGATGTCTCTTTAAGGAAAGAGATTCAAATCAGATTTCTTCTAGGACCCATTGAAACAAATGTGGATTTTGCTTGTAAAATGACCAGAGCTCCAAGTCCTTACCAGAAAAATGACAACAACTTAGATCATTTGATATCGTTTCCCAGCTGCTCCTTGGAGGAAGGCAGTGCCAACAAAATGCTGACCTCTATCCAAGGGGAATTAACAGGATACAAACCTATTAAGGTTCTGGATATCAGCTGTTGATATCAATTCCATGCCATATAGTAAAAGGGATTATTAAGAAGGAAAGAAAGAAAAGGATTAGGTGGAGTTTTAATGGGATATTTTAAAAATCTGATTTAAATCAACTTTGCATTTTGTAGTTTTATTCCCATAACTGTTGATAGCTAATATGTGATCCCAACAGGCAGAGATGTGCTATGATGCAAAATTTAAAATGCCAATGCACTTATCATGCTTGTTTGCTTCTAAGTTGAGATCAAGGAGTCTAGAAATTATCTGGGTATGCTATAGACAGTTACAGAATCATAGAATAATTTAGGTTGGAAAATCTAGAATCTTACAGAAAATCTGATATAACTATTACTGACATTATATGGTTGATACCCAGGGCCAAATGTGCTCAGTCTAGAGGGCTATATCATGTTGCTTTCCTAATGCAGGCTGCAGAGTGTATTAATTCCTTTTGCCTAGAATCACTTAGACAAAACCTTCCTCTTGCCTCCGTAGTGTGCAGAAGATATGAGCACATAGTATTTTGCTCTCCATGGTTTTGCTGAGTGTGATTCCCAATAAATTGCTGGAGCCAGAAAATCCTGAAAAGTGGAGTAAAAAAACCTAAGAAACAGGACAAGATGCAAAATGGTAGATCAGTTAATAAGAATATACATTTTGGGGGAATAATAAATCATTTGATCTAGATGCAACTCCATTCTCCAGCAAGCTTATGTTAAATTGCTCAATAGAAGATGTTTTCCAGAGAAAAGATCATCGGTGAAGATTGCCTTGTTGTGCTGTTGGTTGGATGGATTGTAACTAAAACTGAAGAGTCTAGGAATGTACCCTATTTATTCAGGATAAATCAAAAAAAAAAGTAGTTAATATCATTCATGAAGGAGCCAACAACCAGAGCACAGATATTATGCAAAACTCAAAGTTGACCAATGAGGACAGAAGAAATTTTCAGTGGACTAGACAAACACACAAAACGGTGAAGTTTTATTTTGCATTTTGTAGCCAATGAATGGCAGCACCTGGCTGCAGCTGTAAATTTCAGAAGAAAGGTCTAGAGACAGGACCATTAGGAGCCATGAAACTCAAGGTGACCCTTCTGACAGGGTCCTGCTGGAAAGTGATCTGGAGAATCCGAGGAAGGAACTGGCTTTGTTTCATTCTTGCTGTCTTTAGGGAAATCAGAGGGAACATAAATTGCTTATAAATAACAGGATCAATTTTTTTAAAGTCCTGATTCTTCAATCCAATTTCATTTCTTCTACTACAAACAGTTCGTGCACCGTCAAATTTTGTCCAACTATTCTGGGCACAAGCAGATAAAATGGTTGAGAACACACTACACAATTGCTGTGTGCTCCAGAGAGCAATGGTATCTCTGAATCTTGTAAATAATGCAGAAAGGGCATTAGATGTAGAGAGGAGGTAAATATTTAGTCTGAGATTGTCAAAGAAGCATGAGGGAATTAGACTCCTAAATCCTAATAAAATTCAACAGGAGCTGGAAACCATAATTCCCTTAGGCTCCTTGAAAATCCCATTTGTAATTTCATATTAAGGTAGAACACTGGTTCTACATAATATCAATTTCACTAAGAAGGCACCAGTCTATGTTCCACACTTTTCATTTCAAAAGGCTTGATTTTCAGCATTGTAAATACATCCAATCCAGCTGGTCAGTGATCCAAAATTAGACTCAGTGTGTGGGGTTGCTTTCTGTACTGATTTATACAGCGAATACTCATACTATTTTTCATTTTCCTTTCGTTAACTAACAGCTATACTACTGTATTTAGCCTATTCCCCTGGTGTCTCCTACTCAAGCACTTTAATTATGAGATAAGGACTTACTGTTTCCTGCTTTGATAGGAATTGCTCACCTCTCAAGTAAGTTGGAGTTAACCATGGTTTTCCCTTTCTTCTCATCAGACTTCCTTTATTAATTCCTTGTTTTAGTGCATTTCAGTGCATTGGAAAAACTAAAATGAAATAAACAAAAATGAACTATACTAAACCAAACTAAACCAAAACCAAAAAACTTTCAGTATTATGTAGCACATCCATTATTTTTTTCTATCCTTAAAATTATTTTTTTTAGTGTAGTATTTACTGTATTTTCCTTCACTTTTCTGATTTACCAAGTACGTAGTTATGTTTTTTGTGTTAACTAAAAATTTTAGCAAATATAAATTCTTGTATAAAGGAGAACTGGGTCTACCCCCTCCCACTTTCCAGGTTTACTTTCATTTTAGTTTGCTGGGTTGTTTCGCTCAACATCGTGTACCAAACTGAGAAAGAAGTATTTTATACTTATTCGGTCCTGGTGTACATGAATACAGCCCATCAGGCTGTGCAGAATCAAGCCCTCTAGCTCTTAACTCCTCTCTGTATTTTTTTACACATCACTGCGAGACAAAACCCAGTTCTATTAGACAATACTATTGGGGATGCAGCTGTGTACTAATTACCTTTCCAGCCTAGCAGCAGAAAAATGAAAGCAATATAGTGTAGTCCATTAATTTTGCAAACATTGGGGCAGATCTTCAACTGCTGTAAGTGGACAGAGCTGCAATGACTTTATCTGATGGATTTACTCCTGCTGGGGATAAGACCTCCTTTATTGACTTTTCAAAGCATTTCCAGATTTCAGGCCAAGCTTTGCAGTACAGTTTGATTAATTTCTCTTAGCCCATGTAGATCTTGCCCATCTTGTCTGCTGTGCAGATTATACTCGTGCTGTATCTGAAGTGTAAGGTTACTATTGTATTTTATTTGCTGTGTTTTGTTAAAGCTCCTCACTGATTTTTAATCCTTGGATCAATCTTATTCAGCATTACAAGTAGATTTAGAGGATCTTAAAACAATAACTCCAAAAAAATGAACTGCTGTCAGCTGCAAGCTTTTCAGTTTAATGGTAAAATAATTCTATATTATTTGTATTTCAAACAATACTGAATAACCTTAGATTTTATTATGATGGAAAGCATGCTATTCTTTTTAATGTCATTTTGGGGACTGCTGAGAATATTGAACAATTATTGGATACATTCAAATAATTTCTTTTTCCTTTTCTCTTTCTCTTGGCTGTAATGAGCTAATCTACCTACACTAAGGGCTGAATACAAAGTATGAAGAGGAATGTCCATGGAAAGAAAAGGACCGATATTCATTGTTGATGTTTGCTAATCTGGAGTTGAATTAAATCCATAACCTGAAAGTACCTTTTAAACAATTTTAAATTGAATGTGTTTCTAAGAAAGAAACTGAAATTGAAAGGATCCTAGACCAGCAAGCATCCTGCCTTGCCGAGAAGCATTTCATAAGCCCATCTTGAAAAGACCGTTGTGAAAGCCAAGGCCATCACACATACGGTGCCATGTAGGCACCTCCACTCAATCTGAGTTAAAACAGAGGGATGGAGGGCTTTTGTATCAGGCCACATCAAGGATGATCTTAGAAAGGACTCTTCAGGCCCTGTCACCAGAAGAGGCAGTGACACAGCTGGAGGTGACGCACAATGGCAGCCCGTGTGCATGGCTGTCCATAAACATTCTCTGCTCCGGAACAGAGATGATCCAAAATGAAGAGGATTCCTTGAAGGAGTCCCAGGAAAATCACAGGAATCTTTCCCAAACTGGCCACAAGGGCATTTCTTCACTTTAGCAGAATGTGCCAATATCTCATCTGGCCTAAAGAACAGCCTGGAAAAAAGATGATAGAAAAATTCTTGATGAAGGAAGGTAGGAACCACCAAAAGAAGCATAAAGTAACTGCTTCATTATAAAAAAGATCTCCCATTTTGTATCCCAAGAGGTTGAGAACAGGAGAATTTATGCCTAGTACAGGTATTGTTGAATTTGTACCTGTAAGTGCCATAGAAATGGCAAAACTTAGTTCTTAGATTGTTCATTAAAAAAAAGAAAAAAAAAAGAGAAGAGAGAGAGATTCATTCAAACAGATAACATTCATTAAATATCCATGGAAATCCAAAACAAATACATTGCCTAATCAAGATGAAAGAACAAGATTACTTCTGATGTTTTAATCTGAAAAATAAATAGTTTGGTATATTGATAGGACTTAATTATGTCCTTTCTTACTTAAATGATTTTCTATATTCAAACTGTAGATATTAAATTATGCTAAAGTAAAAAATTCTTTATCATTATTTAACATTTCTTTTGTACTTGTGAAACTTTTGTGAGGTTAGTCCATAAATCCATATCAAGC
This sequence comes from Tringa tobata, assembly GCA_033628505.1. Taxonomy (NCBI): domain Eukaryota; kingdom Metazoa; phylum Chordata; class Aves; order Charadriiformes; family Scolopacidae; genus Tringa; species Tringa tobata. The sequence continues at coordinate 9,027,510 of JAHREE010000245.1, forward strand.
ATTTTAATACAAAGGATGTTGACTTAAACTCATCATCTGCTTAATCAACAGTTTTAGTTTATTATCAGAAAGCATCAGTAACCTTGATGCACTTTATCTTAATTTATGCTTTCATCAAATAGAGAACTAAATAGTATGTGATCGCATTAGAAATGCATTGCAAAATGTGCACCAGGAAAATAATTCAACTACATTTGGCAGCAAATATTATCTTCGTGCTACTAAACACTGACAATATAGTAACACACTCCTTATCAGAACATATTTCCGTTGCAGGGCTGTAAACATCCACTCCATCTCAAATTATGATTATAGTTGTACCTACAGTACCACCAGGTTATACTTTACTCCCTAAGTCAGTACTATCATCCAGAGGTATCTTTTCTTGAAGGTACACATCCTTTCCAGATTCTTCCCTGAGTCCTTGTACATGGTGACTGTGAGGCAGTCCTTGAGGTGTTCCCAAGCACTTTAATCAGATGAACTTGAGAGCAAACTCAAGTTTATATTGGCATGTCTGAGAAAAACACTCCTGTGCCAGCAGCGGGCAGGTATTGAATGCAAAGAATTAGGGCTTCCCTACTACCATGCTTTCATGTAATAAAGAAGTATTGAATACTCGTATGGGGTTTGTTTGGTTCGTTTTTTTTTAGATAGTAGGAAATTTGGATATTATGAAAAATTTCTATGCCAAAAGGATTATCGAACATTGGAACAGGTTGCCCAGAGAAGTGGTGGAATCACCATCCCTGGAGGTATTTAAAAGAGAGGTAGAAGTGATGCTGAGGGGCATGGCTTAGTGATGGTTTTGTCAGTGGTAGGTTGATGGTTGGACTCAATGATCGGAAAGGTCCCTTCCAACCTAGACAAGTCTATGATTCTATGATTTTATGATTTAAATAAATATATGGAGAAAGGGTGAATTTTTCCAAAAGTGTCACTTATGAATCAATTCTTCCAAGGCTGGACATTTTCTAGAACTCATGATGGTTTTTTCTGAATAGGCTGCCCAGGGAGGTGGTTGAGTCACCATCCCTGGATGCATTTAAGAGACGATTAGATGCGGTGCTGAGGGATATGGTGTAGGGGAGGACTTTGTAGAGTAGGGTAGATGGTTGGACTCGATGATCCCAAGGGTCTCTTCCAACCTAGATGATTCTATGATTCTATGATTCTATGATTCTATAATTGGCTAGAATTCTTTACCAAAAATAAATGTCCTTAGTTTTGTCTATCATACTTCTTTCTGCTTTCTGATTCCCTACTGTATTTCTGTTTTCCCTTATCAAATTCTGTGATGAAAAGCAAAGAGCTATTTACTACAAATAAAATATAAAAAATCATTAATATGATTACAGAGTAGGAAGAAAGATCAGACCTTGTGCTGCACTCAAGGAAGCTAGATTAATAGTTCCTTTGTGAGAGTCAGAGACGATGTCTGCTTTGAGTAAAATCAATTTCCAGACACAGAAATGTAGCATATCCCTAATCTTTTCAGGCAGAAGTGGGCTTCTCAAGGCTTGTTTGGTAGAACAGCTTTTTGGGGACCGTGGAAGTTCCTACTCCTCTAAGCCAAAGTAGTTTGTAGGTAATATAAATTCATATTACCATTACATGGCGATAAATAATTAGATGCTTTCAAGAGCCTTCCAGAAAGACTGCTTATGCTTTTTACAGGACAAAAGCCAAATGAAGAATTGAGCCAAAAAGAAGCAATAGATTTCAATTTATCCCTGTGCAAGCCTTACAAAATCACAGCCAAGGGCCAAAAGAGACAAAAGGAACAAAGAGGTAGGTTGGAAGAAACAAATGGAAACAACCATGTAGGCTGAACTTTTGAATGTCCAGCTCTTTTAGAAGTAAGATGCTTCTGTTTTGAAGTTAAACTCAAATGCGAAAGCTGATTATCTTCTGCTATGAAGTGAATTGTATGGCCTCCTCATGCCTATGATATTTGCACAATTTAGTCTTTGCCTTTACAGTACCTTTTGCATTCTTATATAGTGAACTCCATGGGAAGGAACAGATTGTTAACTTTTTTGTGTCTTTCCCAGAAGAATGAAGTGAGGTCCTGGGTTTTGTGTGTTGTACTTGATGAATGTGTTTTTCTCCATGTTATTATCTTTTTGCACTGAGAACATTTTCAGTAAAAATCTTGTTTAGGAACCACATGAAACTGACACAAAGCATATGCATCCCCAGATTTATTTGTCTTTTTGCAAAGTGAGTTTCTATTACCATGTGTACCCTTTTAAAAGCTGCTGAAGTATAAAAGCTTTTACCATTTGGTGAGTAGCTATTTTGCATTACTACTTTATGGAGTCACATCATAATCTGTCAAACTCCCCTTTATAATTATTAGTGAATCCTAAATGACAGAGTTCGTTCCTTGACACCTTGTATGACAGTGAAAAATAAGATTTTTCACGTAAGTTGCTTGCAATATAGACTAATTGGCATACTAATTGACTTTTACTATAATTTAAGTTTATTGTTTATTGCTTTTAGATTGTTAGCTGACATTCATTTTTCTACTAGGACACAGTAGATATTATTTTTGTAAAGACAAATGTGCTTTAGTTGTACTATACCAGTGAGATGTTTGGGTTTTCCATTTCAACAACCTGTGTACCTAAGGTGATTTTTTTTTTCCATGGGTTTTGTCTCCAGTAAAGATCAAATTGTATTTTAATCTGGTCTGTGAGCAAGAGGGCATATTGTCATTGTATAGGTAAAGAAATTATTATAGAACAGATTTTACACACTCTGCTGAAAGTCCAGTCTAACCTGAACTAGTATTATTCAAGTGTCAAGGCCCTTTGCTTTCCAACTGTTTTAGGTCAGCCAATTGTCTGTGTGCTAGGATGGTTTATTGTCCTTCAGATCTTACTTATCAGGTTGCTTAGGTCCAGTAGATACAAAAGTGAGTTTAAGTAACATTAAGGACCTGTTATAGGCCAAGAGACAGAAAAAAAATTCTAAATCAGGTTTGGAGCAGTCCTTCATAGACACACACAAGAGAGAAGAAGACTTGATAGCATGACTTAGAAACACGGTATCAGGTTTACATCTACATGTCTATATTTTATAATACTGATGTCAGTCACTGGCTGCATTGTATTAAAATCAATTTAATAGTTGTGATTTATGCACATACTATGTCAAGGGATCTAGCTGATACATTCAAAAAAGTAGCACAGATTTTTGGGTGACGTATTAAATTTCAGGATACACTACGGACCATTGCCTGGGCTCTATTCAGATTTTTCATCAAGAAAGACATCCATTTCTTTGACACCATCAATAAAATTAGTCTATCTCATTTAAAGCATGTTTTATTCTATAGTGGATACAAATATTACATCATCTTTATTTTTAAACATCTATTTTACAGTAATGTTATTACCCATAATAAGTTTCATACTGATAGTGCTGACAGCACTGAAAATTGTCCTCTCTTCATGCACGCAGGCAAGCAAAGTTAATTTTCTCATGCTGCAGTCCAATTTCAGTGCCATGCAGATAGGCACCATGATCTGTATCACATTTATGCATACATGTCTAGGTATCCAACACAGTGAATTACAGTGATTACCATTATCTGGTACAAGTAGCTCTTGTTCTAAGGCTCTGCTACAGCTGCTCTTAAACTTTGCGTAGGAAACTGGTTTGTCCTTATTATTGACTGAGGAGAGGGATGCAGGTTCATTTTTCCTTGGGATTAACTGAGGAGAACAAAATGACCTGCCAGAACTTGCACAAGTGTGGCAGAGCTGGGAGTAAGATTCTAATTCTTCTAGAAATAAAACATCACTGTTTCTTGTGGACAACACGTATTTTTCACAAATGATTTCACAAGTCATGTGACAAATGAAAATGCACATGTAACCTCAGAGCATGATAAATTAAAAAAAAATACATGTAACTTCTCTGTTTAGATTTTGAATATGGAACCAAGAAACACTCATTCCAACTTGGGAACATTTATCTTGCTATGCATTTTTTTGAGCACGAACATTAAAGTTTTTAAAATGGAAAAAGAGTTGAGGCATTGATAGGCAGAGTACTTTTTAGAGATGTTAAATGGACCGTCACTTCAAGAAATGATTGACATTGACAGAGAAATTAGATGCTCAGAACTAGACAGTTTATCTTCTAGTTAAACTTGGTAAAGCAGTAGGAAAAACTGTGTCACCAGGGAAATGTTGAAAACTAGTTCTGATAAGACTCCCATTAAAATTCCCTAAATTTCCAGTGAAGGAAGGAACCAAAAGAAAGCTCAGAACATGGTGAAAGCCTGGCTGCAGTGGGTGCTGAGGTATTACACATCTTTAAATGACAGGCAAAGTTTTCTGTAGTGTCATATTAAGCAGAATAAAAGCTATGACTGGGGAAAAATACAGGAGAAATAGAACAAAGATATGAAAAATTCATTCAATAAAACTAATTAATAACCAATGCTGAGATTTGCAAAGGCACGTCTGGCAAGTGTCAAGTATCTGCCACAGCAAGCATGTCATCAGGCAGCTGGTGAAATGGAATAACTTGCTGAAAGAGTCAACCCACTGAACGGTTCTGAAAGGGAAGATGTGAGTGTAGTTTTTTAAGTACTCCTGTTGGGAAGAGACATACACAGAAACCATTACTGCAACAGTACCATTAATAATTCCATTCAACATCATCATTAGGTGTCCATACGTTTAATTTCATTATGGCACCCAAGATGTTTCACCAGCCTTATAAGCTCAAGAGGGATGGAAACCTCCCATTGTGGTTGAGTTCAGTGGACTGTCTTTCAAGAAGACATTTTACATTACGTTGAAGTTACTAGGATAAATCTGACTGACTAATCAATGAGTTGGGATCACTTTTAAAACTGCGCAGACCAGAAACAAATATTTTGCTCTGTGCTACTTCAAACTAAAAAAAGTAATAAAAGGTGCCTTCTTGTAATCAAAGATATGTAGCACTTCAGAAATTCCAACTGCAATGAGGTATTATCTATAGAATTTTCTGTTCTGTCAAAACATATATAGGATCAGAGAAAGTAATAGTTTGGTATAACATATATTTTATATTACCTATGCATATGAGTCACTGTTTTCCCCTCTACAATGTGATATTTCACTGTGAAAACCTTAGCTCTGATGCAGGATGAATAGTTTTCCCACCGCGGCATAGAAGGGGAGGAGCCTGGCCTAGGAGGTAGGGTGCAAAGTTGTTGGGGAGCACACAGCTGGCACACAGAAACAGCTCCTGGTTCTCCATTGACACATAACAAGTCCTGGAAATGCCAGTAAGGGTGAGAGGCAGCAACACACTGCACAGATGAAGCACCTCCTGGCAGTGGAGAAACCGAAGCAGGCAGAGGGTTAGCTGATATGTCCCATCAGAGGTCATTGGGGTGAGGCCGACCAAATGCGGAGGACAACTCTGAGCAAGAGGTCACAGGCAGGGAAGTCCTACTGAGGGAGAAGCAGTGGGACCAGGAAGCAGAAAAAGGGAGCTTCCCAAAGAGGAGAGATGAAGAACTTCAGGGTCCTGGAAGACAAAGCTACAGAGTAGATGGATGGCAGTGGGGCAGGAGGGCAGAGAAAGAGATGAGAGGCAATTTCACAGGACAGTAGACTATGTGGCACACAGAGGCATCAGAAGGATGAAAATGAGAGCCGGGAAACACTGAACAGCAGGACAGGAGGATAATCCGAGCGAAGATGGAGTTGATGCTGACTTTCTAGGAGAGGGGATGTGTACTTGTCCAACAATTACATACTGTGTTTGGAAAATATATATTTTGGACATGTTCTAAGCTCAGTAAAGGTAATTTGCTTGGCGGTATCTGTGTGGGGTGGGTGGTGAAATGCCCCAGTTGTCTATGACCCTAACAAAATCAGAGCTGGACTCTCATAAGAGCTCATTCCTTCCAAACTTAACACCTTAGTTACCCACTTAAACTGACTATTCTTTACACTCCTAGCTTGTCCAATTGCAGAAGCCTGTGTCAGGATTTAAAATTCACCTCTTAAAACTGCAGTTTGGTTTAACGACATAGGTCTTGTTAATGTTAATTGAAGTTTTCTATCTGAGTCCTTGGAAAACCACTTCAAATTTTGCTCTCAGCTTTCAATCTGTATCCTGACTTATCTTTAAACTCACTGTGAAAGGTACTTCTGGTTGTCAGGCAAATACAGTTTCTAATTAATTAAACTTTTAAAATTATCTTTCCTTATATAAGCAGAGGAGTATTTAGTTAGTGTAATGCTCCCCTTTGTCTATAGGATATATGAATCATTGAGTATCAGCTACAGAGTAACTCCACTCTGAGAGCGCATTCATGAGTGGTCTGTGTGTCAACTTACCTTTATTAATCCTTCATTAACCTTTTAGCATTCAGCTTTCAATTTCCAGCATCACAGAGCAGACATCAGCTATGTGGACTAATCAATAATTCCTCCTGCCACAGGACACTAATACAAAAACAAGACCACATGGGGTTTTTTTCCTTCCTTTTAGACCACATACATTGCTTATGATGACAACTGAAATTCATTGAGTACTGTTATGTTCTTTTGAAATTAATTCTTCCCCCAAGCATGACACATGAATACTTTGTTGAGTATTTTTGATGCTAATTCTATTTTCCTCAAGCAGAAGCTATATGCCTACAACTTTTCAGCACTTGCAGCATGCAACATTTTAAAATTCTTGTGACTGGATAATTTTTTTCTATCATTTTTCATCTAGCTTGTACAATTTCCCCTCACGTTGCTCTCTTTAATCCTACTCGTGCTATCTTGAGTTTTGGATTTTTCAGTCCTTTTTACCCTTAACACCCTTGCCATTGAATGAACTTCTTACAGGCTTTATGGAGGACGCCATTGTCAACTGAAAGACTTCCCTGAATTGCCAGGTACTTACTACTTTCACAAATTGCTTTTAAATTTATTTTTGTTGCATTTATGTTTGCCCTCATTAGTCATAGCTCAGGATTTCCATGTTCTCTCTTTTGAGCTCCAATTTCCTCTCTGTCACGCGCTGTCTCTGATTTCTGAATCATCTTCCTTGGTCTTAATTTTTTTGCACTTTTGTCCTAATCATGCTTCTTAAAAGAACAATTACTTAGCTGGGCCAGCTCCTGCTGCAGAGGTAACACACGTAGATAATATACTAAATTGATCACCTTTTGGATGTAATGCTTTAGTACCATGCTCTGAGTGGCTTACATTAACTGTATAAATGGTGTGCTTGCTCTCAAAAAATTTCACTTGACTGCCAGGCTAGTCATGGCAGCATTTTAGTAGTCTCAAAAATGTACCAGAGTGTTCTAACAGCGTCTCTAATTTTACTAAAAATACTTACAGAATTGAATCGGTACAAATGTCTCCTAATTCTCACTGACTAAAAATGGTGAGCCATGTGTCACAAATGCCTATCCAGGCATTCTGTACTCTGCTCACATAAGGTGGCATGTAAAACAAGCATTTCAAATACCTGGCATACGTAGTCCAAAAGCATAAGGCTAAAGAAAATAATAATACTATGATATCCAGCATAAAATTACTTTCTCATTGGTTCCATTATGTTATTAATCTTTCTAGCTGATATTCATGGCTTATTTTCTTCTTTATTGCCTTCTGTGCATTTCTTTATAGTCCACCTCAATGATATTCAGTTTCTGCAATACCCAAAGTCTTGAATATGCCAGATTCAAAATGTCTGCTCTTAGTTTTCAGGGTCCTGCCAACAAAATAATTTAACCTAGACATTCATTTCGCACCATCGAGCCCTGGGTTTGCAGCTTCATTTGCAGTCACTCTTCTGTCTGAATACATCTCCTCAGTTCCACCATTTCATCATTTTCTTCTCCCTGTCCCACTTCATTTGTGCTCATTTCATGAGGCATAACATATCTGGTAATGCAGTATATATTCTTCTGCCCTGACTTGTTTTGCGGTAAGCATGCAAATGCACCGGGTGTGGTGAGCCTTCTTGGTATCTTTTCTGAAGCCATCATTGTCGATGCAATCCTAGTCATTTTATATTTCCAGAAATTAAAATGTTAAAGAATGTAAAGCTTCTGGTTAGTTTTTAATTTAATTGAAACCAGTTTTTTTTTACAGAAACTGATGTGTCTCCACACAAACACCCTTTTATTTCCTTAACAGATGCAGTCATTTCTTACTAATGTATATTTTGCAGTTATGATTTTTTTGGCATACAAAGAGTTCCCTAATGCCACAGAGAGTATTTGTGATAACCTGTTTTTAAACAGATATCAGATTATATTTATTTTAGTACATTTTCTTGAAATTACCTATTTTTTTGTCAGTGATAAGAAGGTGTGTGCATTTTCTTAATCTTAAGAATATGAGTCCTTTAAAATCCTGCTGGTGTGCTTTAGACTTACGGAGGCTCAATTATTCGCTGAGCACTGCCATTTGACTAAAGTATGGTAAGGGTTACATACACAAAAAATGGGTATTTTGTCTATTCCTTCAGTTAACATTGCATTCTTCCACATATTCTCTCCTTTTGTTTTAATAACTTATTTTTTACACATTTTTTTCTAGGCTACCACAGCACCAGCATCTTGCTTTCTGCCCAGGTTCTATTCTGTTTCCTTGTCCCCCCCCCTAAGCTAGAAACTTCCAAACCCTGTTTTTAACAAACCTGTAACAAACTTTTCTAAAGGTTTACTTGTCCCACAGGAATTTAGCTTTCATTTTACTTTCTCTAATACACATTGCATACCTTGTCACTTCAGTTCCATTATGTCCTGTCATCTATATTATAATAAGTCATTCCAGAGTTAATCAACATCCCTACTTATGATGCTTATTAATGTGACACATTGTGGTGTTCCTTCTTCTGTGACCACTAAATTTTAAAAGCATATTCCTACTTGTCTCATACCTCTCCCTCTTTGAAAGTGTGGTTTTAATTTCCTTTATCTTACGTACCCTTGTCAAATGATTTTAATATTATGGTAGTTGTTTTCTATTTTTCTTTCTTTCTTTTTTTTTTTTTTCCTTTCTGTGGAAATAATTTCCTCAAATGCCTCAAAGATCATTTAGCTTAACAGTACCAATAATTATGTGTATGAAGGTAAAGCTCATGGGACCCAGTCAGGTGAGCTGCTATTATCCTGAGTGCTGTACAAACACCGTCATTGCCAGAGGTCAATAGGACACAAAGTTACGGTTTTGGTTGCATATTTAATTTTAGAAAAGATGCAGCAAAGGCTCACAGCAAAGAGCAATATAAGGAGAGTGAAGAATACCACTCCAGAGCAGAAGAAACGCTTTGGCCTGAACTCATACTAATTTTGAACACCTGTATCTGGGTTGTTTAGTTGAGCCTTGTTACTCCAAGGCTCTGCAGAGTCTACAGAGAAAAACATCTGGAATGAAGTGCTGTGGGCAGTAGCAGCCTGTACACCAGGTTCTTATTGCCAACATAACTTGACATCTTATTTCAGTCCCCCAGAAGACCCAAAAATCCTACAAATTTACACTCAAACTGGACATATCTGTACAGGCAATTACTTGCCCTGAGCCAGTATCAAAATTTCCTTCCTGTGACTAGTGTCCCTTGCCATTTGTAAAGCCTCTTTGTCCATATAGATCCAACAAATCTGGCATGAGGATGGGAAAACCCAGTTACTCAGCACTTCCAAACTCAAATGGGATATGAGATGAGTGGGTTCTGTTATGTTTTCCTCATCCTTTCAACACACAATTGTATGCAAGTTATAGTTTAGACTTAGTTTTAAAGGCAAATCATGGGTCTTTTTATCATTTCTTGTGGAGGCTCATTGTCAGGAATATTGCCTGATACTGAGATGAAACATTTGCCTGAATTATCTTGTGAACAATTGTAACTATGAAATTTACCACTTAAAATAGATCTTCCACCTTTTTCTTCTACCAATGTTCTTCAAATATGGGCAGAAAGTTAACACATCTCTATGCATTACTGCTGTAGCTGAGTATGATACTTTATGAACTTTGGGGGTATAGTACTGCATGCATTTTTACTTTCTTCCTGCAGAAGTGGCATAAGATTTTTGTTTGTTTGTTTCAGTTTCCATTCAGCCTCCCTCTTTCAAAGACCACCAATACACCAACTTGCAAACTCCATTAGCTGGGGAGTGAAATACCATTGCATACCTACCTAGTTCTTTCTTCACAGGTCAGCTGATCCACATTACTGGTGTCTTGTTACTTATCTCTGGACTGCCAGCACCTTAATGACATCATTTTTATAGTGCAGTGCTTACAAATAAATATCACGTTTTGTTGCTATTGCATCAGCATCCAACTCACAAAGACTACAGTTGCATTTGCCTTTTCACTGATGGACACTGTAGGCTTGTATCTACAGGTCAGGTCTACCCTTGAAAGTTATATTGCTACAATTTGGATGATGATCTTGTTATTTAAAAATAGTGGGTATCTTAACGTGAAGATATAAGTATAGAGGTACTTTAGATTGCTTAACTCCATTACTCTGTGGAATATCTATACCATTACATAGCACCTTTGTATCTGTATGATCTTGAGCACTCAAACAAGATTGTACAACTTTCAATATATACCTTAAAGTGGAAGAACTTGTTGTTTAAGGTGAGTTTCTTTGGTTCCTCCAATTACTCAGACTTTTTCAACCCTAAAAACCTCCAAATTTTCTCTTCTAGTTAAATATTTGATCTGCGGATCATTTTTTTCCTGAGGTACATTAGCTTTCATTTTTCCCATGTTAAATCTCATGGGCAGTTAGCCAGCTTCTTTATTACTCCTCTTATGATCTTTTAACCCTCCCTTTGTTTTCTGCTTTCTGAACCAAATGCTAGAACCAAAGTGAAGCCTGGAACATACATACACACAGCTACGTACATTTTAAATCACTAAATGCACCTTTTTTTTCCTGGAGACATTTGCTTTCTTCATAGTTTTACACTGGTGTAATGTCACTGGGTTCTATAACATTGCTTAATGTGAGAGGAGAGTCAGGCAGCAAGGTCCTGATTTGAAGTCTACTGTTGAAAAGACCCTTATTGACTTCAGTAGGCTTGGGATTTGGCCATAAATCTGTAAAACCAAATGATAGGGTCAATGGTTTAGTACTCTATAAATTTCATTTAATAAATGAATGCAAAATTTGATCCAAAATGTCCCCATAAATTTATACCTCTCTTTTCTCATTCTTTAAATCAATATAGATGCCACACGAGGAATGTATCAGTGTCAAGCTATCAATAGCTCTGCCACTGTTGTCTCTTGTTTTATATGCTTTTCTCTTTAAAGCTAGGAATACAAATATCTCTACATTGCTCATTTTTTTTATAACTGTATAAATTCAAATTCAGAATTACTTTTCTGGTTTTGTTTCAATTATAGCTTTAAAAAAAAAAGAATACAAATTCAAAATCACTCACTGAGAGAAAAAAAATCTATCTGCAAAATTTTAACCCCATGCAATTTGTCTTAATGGAACAACAGCATTAGAAACCGAGGGAAAGGAAGCTGTGTAACAGCAGCAATGACTGCTAATGGTGTTACTGCATCACGCAGAGCCTGCAGAGGGCATATAGGCCTTCTTTAGAAAGATATGGAAGGACGTTGATGTATCTCATAATGCTGACAGGTCATTGCTATCCATTGTCTTGCAGAACAGATTAATAGATTCATTGGTTCTTACTAGACAAAACTGCTCACAGCAGATAGAACTTATCCTGAAAAGTTGCTGCATTCTGCTTGCTGGTACAAAATGCTCTTCAGCTTTCCATCTTTCAGTTGTTGGCAGGTACTTAAATAAGAAACACAGAGAACCCGTTTACAGTTATGGGTCTCTGTCCTCACTCATAATTATAGTTCTTAGATAGATTTTAAAAGCTCTTTTTGTCCAGAATAGAACATTACATAGACCCCAGGGGCACAATTAATCACCCTCCAGATATGTCAGCAGCATGATACAAGAGTTGGTAAATTTAATAGTATTTTTTGTGTTGGATAGAAATCAAAAAGGAACTATTTGGCAATACGCCTCAGATCATTACAAAGTTGTCTACTGTGGCACTCCAACCTTGACAGCCACAGATCAGCTCTGGAGGAAACTTGCAGAGCCAAAGGGGACTTGTAAAACCAAACTGGTGCTCATTCTGTTATCCTAAATACTTTCACCTGAGGCACTCTGATGTATTTGTTATAATAAAGGAGGGGGGAAAGGAGGAAAAAAAAAAGAAAAGCCTTTTATATCACTGAAACAAATAAAACAGTAGTTTGATGCTTACTGATATTGGTGAGCTGTTAGCATTTGTGTGAGTATTCCCTTTGATGGGACTGAGTGATGGCTCATTGAGGGCATGTGCAGGGTTCATAACCTGGCTCTGTATCTTCGCAAAACTGATGGAACAACTGTTTCATCGTACTCTCTGTGTCCACTACCTTTCCAACCACATGCAAAAAAATCACAAAATCAAAAAGATGATAGCAAACATTCCTAGATCATACCCTGCAGTTAAAAAATAGGTAAATGTATGTGGGCTTACAAGTTAATGCTTTTTACAACTGTGATTTTGTATTATATCACTCATTCTGGAACTCTCAGACAGTATTACCAGCCTCACAGTGTTATTTGAGATAATACCTCAAGTAGGCTTGATTACTATGATTGCCTCTTGTTCTTCTCTTTGTACTGTATCTCCATCTTCTTTCATTTAACTGAAGTGCATTTGCAAGTTAAAGCCTGAAACTGCTTCACCATGTAGGTTTTTTTGATCCTTGACTAGCAGGGGGACTACTATTGGCTTAAATTGCCTCTTTTCAAGTCCTTAGGGGAATCCCCTTGAGCAGTTCCTTGGTTAAAGAGAAACCAAAACAGTGCCAGCTGAATTTCATTAGGTTCCACAAGCTGAAGGAGAAACAGGCAGATATTTGCTAAAGCAAAGTAGTAAACTGGTTGCAGGACTTTATTGCCCACACAAAAGACATCCACGAACATCCTGTGGGAAAGCTAGATCTTGTGTAGATTATGGCAAATGAAAAGGCTTTGTGACAGAAGTATTGCTTCAAAAACCGGTGAGTCTATGGATTATTTTTTTTAAAAGAGCATTCATCTTAAGTTCTCCTAAGGCTATTGGCAGGTGATGAGCTAAGAGATTGTAAACCAGGGTGGAAAATGGCTTCTGTGGAGGTAGCAGGTACTGTTGATGTACTTTCTCTCTCTTGAACAGTTCAGTTTTGATGCTTAGGAGTGACACAGCAATTTTTAAATGCTACTTCTGTTTTGGTGAGAGATCATGGTCAAACTAAGACCACGCATCAATGAATTGGAGTATAGCCTACTAAATTTATGAAGACAGAAACTTCTCAGGCTGCCTTTTGCTATTATTCTCCTAGATGGTGGGTGTGAAGAGAATAAGATGTCCTTGGTCGTAAGGTGTTTGGATAGAGTTTAGAATGTCTTCTATATTGTGTCATATTGTGCCTGTATATCTGCTATGAAAACTAGGATGAGAGGATCCCCCTGATGCATAGCTGTATTTCAAGATGAAATTATGATACTTTAATTCACTGAAATGCTCTAGATAGGGGCCAAATTAACGGTAATAAGGTGGGTGGGTGGGGTGGAATTTCTCACTGGGGGATTTTGATGCAAATTTATGTTTTAGGTCAGGCAGGCTCCAGTACACACACACTCGCCCTCCAATCTGCCAGTTCTGACCAGTGTGCATTCTCCCCATCAAAACACTCAGTGCCGTGGACAGTCAGAGCTTCTGGGGCTTACCTTAGGCTCTAGTGCTATTTTTTACTTCCAGTGCTGCATCTTGCTCTCTGCCTTTAGGAAAAGTGAATATATGATAATCAGTTTGCTGTTTCAGAATTACAGGAAAAAAGGGGGAGGGACAACTATATCTTGAGGCTTCTTTAGTTCCTTCTCCTACACAGAAACATTCCAGTCTTTTAAACAAATACAAAATCTGAGTTTCTGATCACTGAGGGCAGCAGCTCCCAAGAGGTCCTTTGCTGTCCAAAAAAAAAATTTTAGACCAAATATCTACATTTTTAAAAGAAATTTAAAATCTCCTTCTTCCTGCACTCTACTCTTCAAATTACTGCAAAATAGCTCAATTCCATGTAACTGCTCCAGGTCGTTTATTGGAGTCTAAGTGCTCTTTGGAGTAGCCTGTCCATCAGCAGGGCTAAATACCTCAACCTCAGTAAATCCAGGTACAGGGAATGCAGAATAGCTCATTCTTCAGATTTGACTAGGTTTCTGGCTCTTCAGTCTGCACCTGATGATATCTCCAAAAGGTGTAAGCAGAGGCACACTCTGTAAAATATCTGCTAGGGAGGGGCTTTTAGTGATCCCAGCTTGTCCATCATAACTCTTCTGCCAGAAAATAATTCACCTTGGAGTCACTTCTTATGACGTTCTCCCTAACCCATTTCAGTTACAACAGGTCAGATAAGCCAGCCCTGTGATTTAAATAGAGTGAGCCAACCTGGCTCATCTTCACAGAAACACGTAGGAAATGATTCTATGAGCAACGGACTCGGGAGACACTAGGCTGAGTTGCAGGGGTGGGAGGAAGAGGAATAATCTCTAACAGAAGGTCAGTAGTGAGCAGCCGTGGACACGCTGGAGAAGGGAATAGGCTGTGCTGGCACGGCTGGAGCTGGATGGCAACAGCCATCCAGTCCTCAGAGGCCACTGTGCTGGGGGCTGAGGCTGAAGGCATAGGATAGGTGCCAGGGGGTACCAAAATCATAGAATCATAGAATGGTTCAGGTTGGAAGAGGCCTTAAAGATCATCGAGTTCCAACCCCCTGCCATGGGCAGGGACACCTCCCACCAGAGCAGGTTGCTCAAAGCCCCATCCAGCCTGGCCTTGAACCCCTCCAGGGATGGAGCAGCCACAGCTTCTCTGGGCAACCTGTTCCAGTGCCTCATCACCCCCACAGGAAAGAATTTCTTCCTAATATCTCATCTAAATCTCCCCTCTTTCAGTTTAAAACCGTTACCCCTCGCCCTATGGGTACACTCCTGGATAAAGAGTCCCTCCCCATCTCTCCTGTAGGCCCCGTTGAAAATGATTAACAACACCCCTAGTTTTGACACCGGGTAACTCTGGAAAGGTTCTGTAGCGTGATTCCACGTGGCTGGCAGGAACATACTGTGAGGGAGACTGGTGCCCGCTGTGGAACACGACGAGGCAGCTTTAGCTGCTTTCTTCACTTCCCTCGTTCCTCAGCCGCCTGCTCTCAGAGCTCTGGCAGAAAGTCCACTTACACTCACAATACACCGAAGGGAAAAGATTTATGCATATTACTGATGTACTTCGCCAGAAAACGACATTTAAACCAAATTGGTTGACTTTGCACTGAAGCACATAAGAAATGCTCATGCATTAGATCTGCTGCCTCTGTTACAGGGGCTGTATTCTCCTGTAGCTGTGGAATAACAGGAGGTGACATTTTAAATGCCCTGGCTGTTCTCTTTTTTTTCCGTGAGCAGCTGACTAAAGCCTGAGCCATTTATTTCTAAACTGCTTCCCTGCCACTGATGCAGTTGCAAAGAGATCAGCTCGTTGGTGCAGACAAAACCTGAACTGATCTTTTGGGCTTTTACTGCTGCACTTCAAAGTAGACTCTTTCCAGAAAGAACTGGAAGGCAACTGGGATTGCTGGCAGATTTGCCAATGTCATGCAAAATATGCTTTTGCAGAGGGTGATCCAAAATGAAAACATTTAGTCAGTGAAGTTGTATTTCGGTTTTCTGTGTTTCCTAGTGCCAAAAGGTGAGCAAACATATTGCAGGCCTTTGCCTGGTTCTAATCCCAGGCAGGTGGAGGCTGTGGGATGATTCTCTGGTTGAGTCACGACAATCTTGCATCATGAACATTGCAATATTGCAATGCCAGGAGGCTGTTGACAGTGGGCCAATGTTTGAGATTTCATTTTCTTTAAAGACCGAATTGAAAGAAATATAAGCTCTTTCATTCTCTCTGTCTCCCTCACTTTTTTTTCTTTCAAGAATAGAAAAAATAAAAAACAGAAGCAGTATTAAAATATTTGCATTTTTTATTTCATTTTCTTCAAACATTCCCTTGGCTGTATCTATGCCCTCTTATTAGCGTCCCCTTTGCTTCCTAATTTTGTTGCATAAGCCCTTCTTCCCCTTTTCTTCCTCTCTCCTTTGCTTGTCTCTGACACATAATCTTTCTATCTTACTTTTCCCTGCAATTTATGAAATTCTAGTTTTCCGTAAGATTCCTCATATTACAGGAGTGCTATCTAAATGCAAATATTTAAGGAAAACTGCAAGAAGATAAAGTGAAGGACTTCATCACTGAAGTGTGTATTCAGCTGGCTTCCACACTAAGACAGTAGCAGCTAGCAAAACACCTAATACTAATCCTTAGTAAAAAGTTTTAAAAGTTACTGAATTTTTCAAAAAGAAAGCTTTCCTTTGTGTATTCCTTATGAATTGTCTTTTTCTTATTGCTTGTGGGAATATACTTGAAAATAGTATTGTATGTATTCAAAAAGTGTCCAACGAGACAACAGTATAATACAAATCATGCATCTGTGAAGCCTCACTCAATCAGTACGTTTAGAGTAACAAAACTACCATTGTCTACTTCTCTACAGAACCCTCTGCTCAGGAATTTACTTGTATCACCTGCTTGTGAAATGCATTCAGAACAAAAACATCATAATTAGGCTTTTATGCCAGAATTTGAAGAGAATTAAAATTCAACTCTTCCCTATAATTTTAATCTGGCTAAAATCAGAGTAATTGCAGAGCTGAACGAGGTGGGTTTTTTTGCTCCTAGGATCCGGTTTAGATGAACCCTTTGATAATATCGTGTGAGACGAGTTGGTATAAAGAGATTTCCAATACAAGACTGGTGGTGACAGTGATAGGCACCTGGAATTACCTATGATAGATGGACAGATAGGTGGGATAAGCAGTTTTAAATCAGTTTTTCTAGGAAATGAAATCTTCCACTCCTGAGATCTCCGGAGTAGTTTAATTTAGTTTCCACTGGGCGACTCATCTATAACAGCACCCTTTACTCCATGAGCTGTGATTTAGGCAGCCAGACTCTCACAGGAAAGAGTGTCTCCCTTACTCCTGGTGCTTGCGGAAATCCCTCCGACAGCCCGACTTGTCTCCCTTTGGCTCTCCCTCCATCCCCACCCTGGCACTCACCACCCCCGAGGCTCAGGATGCCCTGCTGCCCCACGGCACCCTGCCACCTCGCCGCCACATCTGATTTCTAACTGTGTGCAGCTTCCCTTCAGGCAGAGTGTATTCATCCCTTTCGGGTATTGGCAGGTGCTTGAGCGGCTTCCCGGGCTGCAGCAGGACCACAGGAGCACCTGTGCCAGTGCAAATGTCACCCTGCGCTAAGAAAGGCAGAACCTGACCCAAGGGCTTTCTGCGCTATTACGGTACAGCCGGGCTTCAAAAGTTCAGAGGGTAAATCGGAGATGATCGTCCCTAAAGGGAAAAAATCTCTCATTTTTCACTCCACCTTTGTCTGAAGGACTTCTACGCTTTCACGTGGTACTTCACAGTGTTTCCATCTCCACACTTCTGTGAGTCTGCAAAGTGTCACGATCCAATTTCAAAAATAAAGACCCGAGGCAAGGGCGCACCTTTTCAAAGACTACACCTACCCTGCCAAAGTCATCTGTCTTGGCCAACGGTCCCCTGGCTATAGGATAAGTGACAGACTGGTTTTACTCCTCCTGTTGGTCAGGTTTAGCTCCCTCTAGAACAGCCCGGATGACCCTGTGTGTTCTTTTGCACCTTAACGCGCCCATCTTTTTTGTGTGTCTTTTACACTTAGAAGTCTGTAAACCTGAGAACTGTCACAGCTCACTAGAGTGATGCTCTTGGCGTGCCCCCAAGGGTTCTGTGCTTAGGCACCAAATAAAAGGATTAGGATTGCCTTAAATCTATCGCCTTGGATATTTTACAAAGATACATTTGAAGGATTTTGTAAAAAAGGATGTGCCAAAGCTGGTAGTCTTGTCTACAGTGCCTGCAGTGAATTGCCACTTGAGGAAAGCTCCCCCACATTTCAGCCAAATTAGATCTTGGAGAGAGCAAATTGAATTAGTCCTAAAGAGGAATCCAAGGGCAAAATAACACACACATGCAGTATTGGTGATCACTAGACCAGAACCTGGGAGTGAACTGGAAAGCCAAGTTACTTGAAGGTGTAGCTGCACTGCAGGTATTGAGACAATTTCCATCATTCTCAATGGAGACCTAACTCCACAGAAGGATAATGGTCTAACTAGCTTGTCTGAAGCAGTGGACAAGTTAACCTACTCTCAGTCTCCAAAATATGACCTAAAGTCACTAGCTAGCTGAAAATGTGTTTTATGCTTGTACTCTATTTCATTGGAAATATTGGGTCAAAGCTCAGGATCGGAGTCATGGTGTTTTGCATGATGCTTTGGAATCCTAAAGCTAGAACATGAGTCCTGAGCCAAAACACCGTCTGAGCATACTGCACTCGCATGAAAGACTGAAAATAACAGTCTCGCTGCCATTTCTCAGAGACAGCAATTGCTTGCAATGGGCTTACCCTTTGCCTTTTCCCTTTTTCTCTTCTTATTCTGTCTATCTGAAGTGGGGACAGACCAGGACAAAAAAAAAAAAACAGATTAACACAAGAGTACTGCCTGCCATTTCCCCAGGCTCACAAACTATGAGAAAGAATGTCTTGGACCTTCCACTTGTGATGCTTATTCCCACGCCAAGACAGGCTGTAAGTTCATTCTCTAAACAAAATATTCTCAAAAAGCAATTTCTCTTCAGTTGAAACAGGGAGCCTGTGATGGAGTTAAGCATTTGTCCCATGTGCTATCATTACAGTTGCTGGCTTTAAAGGGCAGTAGAGGGAAAAATGAACTTCCAGTTTAGTCTTACTTCACCAGTTAGTCATTCTAAGAATATACCATCAAAACATGTGCTTGAATTATGGTCACAAAGTGTTGGAGTATTTTATCCAGCTATGGGCAGGATGGAAGCTAACAAATCTGCATTTTAAGCATATCCTAAATCAATAGAAAGTGCCAGAAAAAGTACACGCATAAGTGAAAAAACCAAACATAAGTGGGCTGGCCTGAGGATATCATTATTTATTGAAACAGATTTTTCTTTTCCTTATGGTTTTAGAAACAAATGGCAGGTGCAAACAAAGAATAAAATCAGTCATAATTAGTACTGCAGACTATTTTGAATCACACAGCTGAGATCTGGATAAATAATTCAGATTTTACTCAGTAAATCTAAAACCACAATCCATTTATAAACTGAGAATGCTTATTAATCTGTAGCTCTCAGGTTAACAGTTTGTGTCAATTACCCAAGTAGTCTTGCATCACTGGTAACCTTAATCATATGCCGTGTTTCTGTTCTTCAGTACAACAGCGAAGGTAAGAATTCACAATTTCTCTGTTTCGTGCCAGTAAACTTCTTTATTTGAATATTTGTGGAAATGAGAAGCTGGGGGTTGAGTTGAGACAAGTTTCTTTTTAAGGTCAGCAAATCTTCAGAATTCTCCAGCCTGTCTTTCCTGATACCTATGCAGCCCTTGCAGCTAACCAACACCTTCCCAAATGCTGCCTTGGAAATCAGGACCCATTTTTCAGCATTTCAACAAACTTCTATTGTAATTTTTGGCGAGTTCTCAAGGTTTAGATCCTCAAAGCATTTGGAGATGTGGAGAGTTAAATGCACTGTGTAGTCTTTGCTGAGTGAACCGAAAGTCTTTGGAGATCATTGTGAGTACCTAATACAAGGATTCTTGACCAGGGAGGCCTACCTTGATATTGAAATGATATATTATGGGTGGGACATCCAATGCTGGCCTCAGCATTTCTTTCCTCCTCATTGTAACATATTCTTCCTTCAGAGGTGCTGAGGGGATGGGACGGGGATGCATCAAGTAGAATAAATGATGACCTCAGAAGCATCCACATCCAAAGCATCCTCCCTGCACAGGTCTGGTGAGGACCACACCTTCACAGCAGGACACTCGGTCCTCCTGTCTCCTCTCAGCACTCAAGTCTCTCCTCTTCCCAGCTGCATATCCAGGGGCTTTCCCCAACTCCTGATGCTTTTACATAGATCAAGTTAAGCCTCAAGACAGGTTCCACTTTCCTGGTATAACTCATCTCTTCAGCTATCTGGCAAACCAAGCTAATACACAAGCTACATTGTTTGCAGGCACCTTAACAAACCAGTTCTCTGCTCTTTCATTGCCTTTCAGTCTGTAGCCAGAAGTTCCCACTTGGCCTAACCACATTTTCTCACCATGCTAGGAAGGTGGTAGCCCATTAAGCCATGCCTCACGGAGAAGCATGGAATGGGGAAGGCGTTGCTTAAGGATACTCAGAATATTATCTTTCCATCTAACAGTAGAGTTAGTCATGCTGGTTTTCCTGAGGGCAATTAGATGATTTGCTGAGCTTTTTAAAGGAACCAAAATGAGTCGCTGAGCTGCTAGAAAAAGCGAGCCAGTGACTGCTTAGGCCACTTGCAGAAGCGATCAGCTGTATGCTGGATACAATAAGTAGTAGCTAATACTCATTTGTGTTAATAAATGGATTTAGATGCCAACAATTTCACTTGGTAACTTCTGCATGGAACCTATAACTTCTTTTTCAAAGCATCTTTTGCCAGGAGATTTACTCTTGGCTTTAAGACTTCAAGTGAGTGCAATTCCACCATTTGGCAAATTATTCCACAGCCCACTAAGCCTTGTGGTAAAAAAAAAAAAGCATGTAGTAACTCTACTTTGAATCCCTTTTGCTGCCAGTCATGTTCAGTGCCTCTTTGCATGACATTTTCCGCTCCATTTCCTAAGATCAAAAAAACTCTTCTCCTTTTAAATATTTGTGAAACACAATTAAGTCACCTGTTCATCTTAATATAGAAAATAGACCAAGCTTCTTTAATGCCCTGCTAATTGTTTTGTATTTCAGATCTGGGAATGCTTTTTTCCCAAACCTTATCTAATATATCAGTTTCTGTCTCAGCCTCTTTGTTCTCTGTGAAGTTGGGGCCCAGGTACCAAAGTATTCACAGTAACAGGATGAGTAAGGAATGTTATCTTCAGTAGTAATAGCACTTTTGTATTACAAGCTGCTTTTAGACTGCTCACATACCCAAAATTCTTAGGTGTTTGCATTTCACCTCATCGGTTTTACTTTCACCACCAAACCATCACCTGGAAATTTCACCAGTAAAGATATAGTACTAGCTGCAGGTAATTGATAAATATACAGAAGAGCACTAGAACAAACACAGGAATTGTCTTTAAATATGTGTGTCTTTAAATACTTATATATTTAAAGAGGTTCTGGGTGTTTGGGGGAATAATGGACAAGGAAGCCTTATGGATGAATATAATGAATTAGTTGAAATAATAATGTAAAACCAAGCAGCAGAACACTTGGGAGGCCGTGGCCAAATAGGGGCCAATCAGTAAGGTTCCTGCAGAGGGAAATATTGTTGTGTTAATCTCCTAGAACTCCTTGAATATATTAATAAAGAAGAGCAGCTGCCGTAATTTATTCTAACCTCTCTGGGCCACTGACAAAATTCTTTGCGAGAAGCTACGAAGGAATCTAAGTAGTGATGGATCAAGAAGCGGTGGAGGGAAAGGAGGTGAAGGGCAGGATTAAATGGTCAATTTCATCATGTCAAAGGATAACAGCGGTGGGCCCCAAGGTTCCTGCTCGTCTACTTATTTATTAATCGTCTAGGAAAAAGGGAATTGCTGTGAGGCAGCAAAATTTGCAAGGGATAAAAAATAGTTCAGCCTAAGTTCAGAGATGATTGTGTGCAACTTCTGAAACAAACAAAACTGTGTGACCTACTCACTCTGACAAATGAATTATCAACAAAAGCAAAGTAAGGTACACCAGGTGGAAAAAATATGAATTACTCAACACCTCACAGAGCTCCAAATTAGCGTACCAACTTTAGAAAGGGACCTAGTTATCCTTGTAAATTACTTCAGTAAAGACTTCTGCTTAATGTGCAGCTGTACCAGATAAGCAAACATATTAAGATGCATAAAGAATGGGAACTAATAGAGAAAGGATTAAACTGCCAATGCTATAGTGTGATCTGAAATACTGTGTGCAGTACCAGTGACTCCATCTTATAAACAATAATGCTGATTTAGAGAGGGTTCAGTGAAGGACAATGGGAATGATCAAGAGCATTAAAAAGTTCTCTTATGAAAAAGGATCGAAGACTCTGGGGCTGTTGACCATGAAAAAAGTGATGTCAAATTTACAAACTGTAATGAAGGCTAAAGTGAGGATGTGCCTTACAACACACACACACACAAAGGGAGAGGCAAAGCAATTAGAACGAGTGAAATGGAAAAACTAATATTTTTTCATACAAGTTGCAGTTAGATTCTGAAACTGAGGAAATCGTTGGGGCCAAGAATTGACGAGGATTCACAAAGAGACTGCCAGACAGGCATTAGGGGCACCCAGAATTTTCAGGGGTAACAACTGACAGAAGCAGCTCTTATTTGAGCCAAACTGAGTTAGGGAAAGCTACGGTGTCACAAATTATCCCAAATCCTTATCCTCGGGTTTCTCCGAGCACTTCCCTCTGAATCATCCAAAGTGCTGCAGAGGACAAAGTATTAAATAAGACTGATTTGAGACGATTCCAACAGTCCCTATGCTTCAGTTAAAAAGGCCTTTATTTCGTACTGCATCCCACTTGCAATTCCTAATCGTGTTTTATTCATTAGCAGACTTTTAACCTGTTTCATTAATATTTTCCACTGGTCTGAGCTGAGTATATACAGTGCTGTTTTTTTTAAAAAGTGACATGGAAGTGGTAAAATTCATCACAGATGTTTAAGTATATTATGTCAACACTTTAATCTTTATCACCCAGACTTAGATGATCTTATGAAAAAATGATAACAAATTTTCTTGATAAGACCTATTTTCCATAAAACCGTATTAACTGGCATTATTTATGCTAAAATCTCAATTTTTTTACTGATTGTGTCCCATACAAGCCCTTCCATGGTTTTAAGAGAAGCTGATATCAGATTAAGTAGCCTGTAGCTCCTCATATCATTTCATATCTTTTTAAAATAGTAACGCTCTTTACTAGTTCTCTGGAACATTTTTTCCACAAATCAAGATTTGTTCAAAATCAACATTAATATTCAGAGAGCTCCTAAGCCAATTCTTTAATACTACTGGGTGCAAGTTATCAGGCATAGTAGGTTCTAAAATGCTTAATGTTTTTTGTTTCACATCCTCCCCAGTTACTAATGGAATAGAAAGTATTTAATTAATCACTGTAAGAGATGAATACATCATGCTAATGATGAATTCTTCTGTTTTTCCTGCATAGAAATTGACAATTTTGCAATCCTGGTCAAGTTCTGGATCTCTGCCACTTTTAGGATTTCATTTGTTTCTGATTTAGTTAAAACATTCCTTCTCAACCCTGTCAGTCAGAAATTCTTAAATGCCTTTTAGCTTTCCTTGTTAATTGTCTACTTTTCCCAACTGCTGGCTTGGGCTTACTACGAGGAGCTTCCCTGTGTTCCCCTTCTTCTGCATGTGTTACTGCTCTCGTGGCAGCTGCTTTCACCTTTCCTGTAATTCCTTCATTATATTCACAAAGAGTTCCTCTGGCTACATCAAGGGAAACAGGTGGAGCGATGCAGGTGGAGCAATCTGTAAAGAGAAGCAATGGGCACTCAGCATCCGTCATTCACTCTGCATTTCTCAGGGGTCTTTCCAAAGGATGAGCTCCAGTCAGGGCTCCTGTGCTGAATGGGACACAGCTGGGTTTAGTGAATGGGCACCACCAAAAGATTCACCTCAGGAGCACGTTACTGAGCTGACCCGATCTACTAATGCCGACACACCTTACAATAAATAAAATGCTGACTGGGTTTTCACAGGATCTGCCTGATTCTCATTTATCAAACAATCATTAAAAAATTTAACAATTTTATTATTATTATTATTACGTGTGTTGTGAAAATATCTTACTGACCATTTCTTCTCAAGAACCATACTTATTCTTGCAGAATGAACCACTACTTTTCTACTGAATCCAACAGAAAAAAAAAAAAAGGCATCTAATGAAATAGTGACAGACACATGACCACAGACAATTGCAGGAAAAATAATGGAAAAGTCTTTCAAAATTGCAGGTTTGGGTTTGTTTTCTTTTTTATTCAAGATGGCTGAAAATTATCACATGGATCTAAGTACAGGGAAGGTTGGAAGGGGTTATAATAAGCAGCTTTTGAGTTAGAGGTAGCAAAACATTAAATAAGTAAATTTCCAATGAGGGTAATTTCTAAATGACCTCTAAACCAAAAATAGTTTGATTATACACTGTTTGAAGAAAATTAATTATCCTTCTTTTCCTTCAAAGTATGGAAATTTTTAGGCCAAACCAATTTCCAAGCCAAAGTTAAAGAAGGGCACAAGTAGGACTTTCAAAGCTGGTTGCAACCTTAACAATAGGGAGAATAATGTTTTTCCATAATAAAAAGAAGGTAAACGTGACAAAACTGCTTGAGAGGGCCTCAGACGTGTTAATAAGAGGGAGTGAACCAAATCTTTAAAAAAAAAAAATCCAGTACTTACAGAGTTTAGCTGAAACTTGCTTCATGTGTGGTGAGAGGTAGAGTCTGAAATGCGACCAGCACAGAGAGCTGCTGCTGGGATGCACTGCATCTCCAAAAGGAAACTGCAATGTGCAAACGTTAGCGAGGAAAATGGAAACCCCAAAGCAGGGCACTGCATTCCTTCCTCTCTGAGGCATTACTCTGTAAGTAGAACCGAAAACCGAATGTTTTCTTTTCCTGTAAATTCAGCAATGCAAAGCTTGTTTCACACACGGAGCCACTGCTTCTCAGTCCAGCATCTTAACTTCTTCTGTCAGTTGGTGGTGGACCTGTTGGATAAAGATAAGATGGTGAAGATTCAGCCAAGGTGAAATAGCATGTTACAGCTTAACTAAGACTGCCCTGATACCATCAGGGCTGAACTTGACTGTTGGCTGCACTTTACTTTCTGGATGTAGTGATGAAATACAGTCATTGAATTACCTTGAGTCACCCATTTGCTGGGCAGTTCAGGTTTCTAAAAAACTTGATTATATAGCTGAAATACTGGAGAAAGTCATATATCAGCAACAGAGCTGGATGATTGATAATTCATTTGTGAAGAGGGGCCTTTTGCTTCATTTTCTGTTTGTCACTTTTACATGCAATTATTTGATTTTTTTTTTTGTTGAATAATTTCTATAAATATTTTTCATATGCAGGTTATTGGAAGGCAGTTTAATCAAAGTGTCTGATACTATACATTCAAAGGGGAGTCCTTCGATTGGACATATCAGTCACATGTTTTTTTCCTAATTGGTTGAGGATATCTCTCAGAATCTGCCTGCTAGTAAAAATAATAATGCGAAGTCATTGCTGCATTGATCATTTGTGCCAATAAACAGATATGCTGGAATATTTGTGGAAAGCAAACACAAAGAGGATGTGAATAGTTAATTACAGCTCATTCATTTGAGCAACTATTTGCAAAAAATGCTTGGGAATATTCCACCAAACGGTAGTCACTGTTATCTTCTTCCCTCTTCTGTCTTCGAGCCTTATTGTCTGTTGAGGGACAGATGTTGGCATTCAGTTGTCTTTTCAGGACTTGTCACAAAGCCATACCCAATGCGAAACCTCAGGTTATAATATTTAAATAGAAATTTTTAATTTAGGATTCCCTGTCCCCAGTGCCATACAGTGTAGAGTACAGAATAATGGTTTACATTGCCCTGTATATACTATCTGCTTATACAAAAATATTTTAAAGGAACATGAAATATTTCTTAACTAACTTTAACAAGCTATAGATATTTAACTCTGAATGGATTTTCCCCAAAGTACATCCCTGGTGATTCCTTATATGAATGACAAAAATTGGAGCACGATTTATAACAACTGTCTCATAGTTTGGAATTCCCAGCAGAAGACATATATCCCTTTATTTCAATGCATAGATACATGGCTCCTCTGATCTTCTTTGCAGATGACTTCCAGTTAGCACATGGCCTAATTCAGAGAGTTATTCACTCTGCTTCAGTCATTAAAGTAGAACTGGAAGAAAAACTACTTGATCTCCATCCATACCCAAATGCTTCTGCCTCGCCAGCAAGAATTCAACTGATTCCTTCTGGATAACTATATTATAGACCTGACTACATTGGGCATCAAAAAAGCTGAAGATACAATCTGCATAAAATTTACATATATTTGCATACATATGCCTGGCCAGAAAGTATAGCAATTCACATTTCCACATCATAAGAGGGCTAATGGAAGTATTCTCTGTTCCTTTGGTGTGCATTTCACTTTTTTTTTTTCTTTTTCAAGCATCTGTTTTACTAACAAACTTTCCAAGTTGTCCCTGTGCCCTACCTTTGCTTTTGCTCAACCATGTTCAGAGATGACACTTTCCATTTTTATCCTTGCTCTGACTTTACCTACTCTACACAACTTTGTCAGCCCAGTGGGATTCTTTTAAAATGTCTTACTTCACCATTATTAATCCATTTGAAACATTTCCACGGCTATCTTGTGGTAGAGTCTCCCAGCTTTGTCCTTCACCATCCTAGATCTCTTCTCCAGTTTTTCCTCCACAGCTCCTCACGTGTTTTATCACCACCGTGGAAGCGTAACAGAAGAGCAGGATGAGCATAACGGTGCTGCACTCCCTGGACATAAATTGGTGCCATTTAGATAATTTCAGCAGCTTCTCCATTTTCTATTGCTCTAACACCGCTATCGCAGCTGGAGCATGTAATGATATCCAGCTTCCACCCCAGGTTTATTGGGCTGTGCATGAATGGTACAGAAATTATCAGAGAGATGCTGGAGAATGGAGATAGAGCTCCCAAGGGATGGTAGTTACAAACACTCAGTACAGTCTTCACCTCTAAATTTTCTGAGTTACTGCCTAGTCAGATGAAGAGATTGCCTCAAGAGGAGCAACCACAAGGACTAGCAAATTAAAGGGGAAAAAAATAGGGAAAGGTTCCTTCTCAAAAATATTCAGAAAAAAGTCAAAATTTAGATATCACCAAAATCTACCTCATGTGCAATCTATACTAAAATAGGGAGAAACTTGTTAATAGGTGACTGTGATTACTGTAACCATCGTAGGAACAGAAAGGCAAAAAAAATAACCTCTGAGCCTTGTCCCTTGGACTCAAAATTACATTGTAAAAGATTCACTGATTTCTGTGAACTAACCACAGTTAGAGGTGTGCTCTGAGTTAGGCCAACAGCAGCAGGATTCTTTAAGGGAATCTGTTTCCTTATTCAGACTTTCAGCTGAGCCTAACTGCCAAAGCTAATCATGTTGTTTTTCCCCTAGAGCCCTGATTCAGTCAATTCTGGGGCAAAGATTTTGTATAGAATTTCTTCCCCAATTAGAGATTTCCACAGACTGGTTTCAAGTGGCTAATGAGAATGTACAGGGATTATAAACACACTTTCTTCTGGGTATTTTGGGTATGATTAATCCTGTTTCCTGACTTCAGAACACTAATATGTATATAATGAATTCTTTCTACTGTTGTTCTAATTTTCTTTGGACTTCAGGTATGAAAAAAGGGGTAAAAAAGGAAGTTGATTAGAACTGCTTTTGGCATTAAACAATTGGGTTTGAGTTAGGAAAATGCTTTTGAAGGGATTTTTCTGAGACAGTTCGCAAGCTGCTTGAATTTACAAAATAGCCAATGAAGGCTTAAGAACCTTGTGGCAAATTTTCTGCTAAAAGCAGGTTTATATATTCCATTTCTCATACTGTTGCCACAAGCAAATATATGTATTTTTGCATTAACAGTTTAAAGGTAGATAGAAGCACAGTTGCAAGAGAAGAACTTACGAAAGTTATAGTTAAGTAGTCCGTTGCTGCTAGCTGTGCAAAAGAGGTTGTGCACAGTGTTTGTTCTGTTGTTTTGGGGGTTTTTTTTAAGTATTTCATAATGAATTTATAATGTGAAGTGTCCTGGGGAAATCTAGCAAAAGAATCCTCCACGTAACCTTCATACAGAGAAGTCAAACCACATAAACTTGTTACTATTACTAGAGCAGAACCTCTGAGGGAAAAATTATTGTGGAAAGAACCAAACAGTGTATAATGGGTTAACCAAGTCAACAGAAGTATTCGGTGAGTGTAATACATCCTGATAGTGTTAAATGTCTCACCAAAGCATATACCTGCTTAGAAAAAGATTGAAAGAGAGATTTTAAGTGCCTTTATACAGGCACATCTTTGGGGTGATCAGCTTCCTTAAGAATAATGTAGAAGGATGCGTGTAGGATTAAAAAAGTTTTCCTTTGAGGAAATGCATTGGGAACCTTCCTTATATTCTTTTTGCTTTGGAAAAAACCATAGTGTTGGTTTGGGTGGATATGCTGCGTATTGAGCCAAAACAAGGGAAGATTTTCTGCAATCTTTGTTTCCACCCAGACATGACATCAGTTAGCATCTTCTCCCAGTCTCTAGACAGGACTACGTGAAGGAGGGAAAGGTTGTAAAATGCCTGACTAGCTATAGCTGTTGACTTTTGTTGAAGGCAACTGCTTTAGCAGATCTAAGCCTTCAATAACAACTGTTCAGTTTCTGTGCACATATGCTTCTGTTTTTCTCTGTATGCTACAATTATGATCCTCAATTACTGTCACTTTAAAAAGTTAAATAGAATCCATGGATGTACTCCAATTTTTCCAAGCCTAAAACTGTCATCCAGTGCCTAAATTGTAAGCTCTACCTTAAACGACTGCCTTTTTATGAGTTACATTACACAGTGGTTCACATCCATCTTTGGAGAAACAGCGTGAAAGAATTTAACTGATTGCAGAGGTTAATTTGGTCCATATACTTTGTCAATAGCAGGTCTGAGGAAAATTAGCACCAATAATTATAATGCTGGTGTAAGTCATGAATCTTATTAGAGTGATTTTTAGCAATTTAGGAACTGAAGGATCACGAATGTCAGGACTTCGGTAATATCCCTGGCTTTTAATAAATGGCAAACGTTGTTAGAATTTGGGCTCCCTTTGCTTGCAAGCTTAATCACTATCCAAGAATACAGAAGACAAAATGATCATTTTT
This sequence comes from Tringa tobata, assembly GCA_033628505.1. NCBI lineage: Eukaryota > Metazoa > Chordata > Aves > Charadriiformes > Scolopacidae > Tringa > Tringa tobata. The sequence goes on from JAHREE010000245.1 coordinate 9,056,735, forward strand.
AAACCAGTATTACAAAATTAAGAGGTTCAAGCCAAACTGTACATGGATATTTTTAAACTGTATTGATTGTTAAAGGCAAACACTTACTGATTTTCTCTACTAGCATCCATCAAAAATAATTTCCCTTATTTTTCTTTTGACGGACTGTATATGCTACCAAGGTACAGGCGTTGCTGTTTCTCATACAGGCCCATAAACAGAGGAGTTCTGTTTCATTAATTATTTATTATTAACTATAACACGCAAGCTGTTGGTGATTTAACAACCCAAGTATCTCTTGCAAAATACTGTGTCAGAAAACAAGCTGTCCAGCAAGCCCATGAATGCGTTGGTGAGACAGCTTTTTACACGGAAGAATAGGAAAATAGTGGGATGGATGAGTTTTCTGAAAATGTCTTTAACCAACAGAGAATTAAGAAATGATCATTACCATGGGATGGTAGGCTTTAAACTGCTTGGAGTGGGATAGCACAAATACAACAAATAGATTTCAAAAAAAATATGGTGAGGTGTCCAGTGATGCTGGTCTCAGGGAATGATGCTCAAGGAGAACCAGCATATGCTTCAGACATTATATTGCAGAACAAATACAGAGGAAATCTAGAAAGCACGCTATGACAACAGGAGCATGAGGTGTAAGACGATAGAATTTCTTAAGAACTTGAGTATTCAAAAGCAAACCAGGAAAAAAATTAGTCTCCCATTGAGCATAATAGAAGAGCGACTTATCAGAGGTGCCAAGAAGACAGTAGATTTAACACCGTTTTTTAGCTGCTTCTAGAAGCTAAAAAAGTGGCTCTTCTAGATATTTCCAGTGACAAAGGTGTTCATAGAATCTAGATAAAATGACTATTTTCGAGTAGCTTAATTGCGATATTTATGTTATATTTCCACAAGGGTTTGTCCTTAGTCCTGTATGTGTCAATATTTCTATCACTAAGGATTGGATGTCTAGAAAAATTATGATTATATTTATGTGGCACCAAGTGGGGAAGAACTTCCAGGATGCTCATGACCTGTTTAGGAGAAGAGAAGGGAAAAGGAGAGGAGAGTTGTAAAATAAATGGTTCTAAAATAAATTCTTGCAATAAATAAAATGTTCTAGATAAATTTGAAACCTTTTATGAAATCAAGTTTCATAAAATTGGGGTGTTGGAGTTGCCAGCACTGTAAATTTTCAGGAATAGGTTAGACTAACATTTGCCCAGATCAAGATCATAGATACCACTGATCCTCCCACACAGTGGCGAAATAGGCTCATGAAGACTTTTTCAGGTATGCAATTTGTTTTAGTTTCAGTTATGGATTTATGAACACATGAATGGAGTAAAGATGCTGAATTCCTACTCCTGTGCCAGCAGAATCCTTTCAGGCTTTGTGGAGTTCTGCTAAACATAGTAAACAACTTTAACTTTTCCAAATCGGTCCTTCAGGCACAAATGGTTCATTAGTATACTAGCATTTACCTTCATCAGATATCTATGGAGCCTGCCTCAGTCTCACAGCAGGGCCCTTGCATTTCTTCTACCCTGCCAGGATTTCAATCTGTTAGAGGCTAACAAAACTGATTTATTTTTATTCTGAGTTTCAGTCTTCTATCTTACTGGCTTCTCTAGCTTACTGTTCCAATTTATAGATGAATTTGCTGCTTCTAAATACACAAGCAACACTACTGTAGACATATATGCCTAAAATTTACAGCTACATGTGATGTCAAACATTGGCTTTGATTTGTCCACAACAGATGGATTTCCTAGCTTCATTTTCACATACATGATTTACAATAGTATCTTGCCCTATCTATAATTTCTATATTCCTACTATTGTAAGATTGATTTAGTGTTATGCTTGAATTTCTTCTTGCTTTTCTTTTTTAAATACATCAACTCTTTGACTACACATTGAAGTCAAATCTTTCTGGCTAATGGTGTCTCACATGGTTATGATATGTATAATACTTTTCTGGTGTACAGAACCCTACATTTTGGCTCTCGCCTTTGGATACCTCTTGCATTCTCTTAGTCTTACAGGATTTGGGCTTATCCAATTTACACCTGCCCTTCAAGGATTTGTATTTCTTTTATTTCCTGTTACAGATTTGATGCTATCACTAATTTAATCTTGGACTGATGTCAGATCTTTTCTCGACAGCTGTAAAATACATATACAGTCGTTACAGTTCAGAGCTATCTCTTATAGGTAAGACTGAATTCTTTAGCTCTGATTTGACTGGACTCAGGAGTGTTTCAATAACTGCTAATATTAAGCTTTAGTGTGATTTCTTGAAACAAAAAGTAATCCTTAGAGAGGCAATCCCTTTTATGCGTATAAAAGCAGAATGCAGTAGTGTTCAGATATTTGATGCAGTTTTGAGAATTACAGAAGTAAAAATGGAGACAATGAATCATCTGGCTGGAATCCACCACGTAACCAGTATCAGACAAATATATTTTAAATCCTCTCTTTTTCTATTTATTGCTATTTTTCTTCCAAATAATATGATTTGTCCCAGACTTACAGATCTTTGTTTAAAGGGTTCCCTATCAGAGACCTGCACCTGTACTGGGAAGTCACTTTGCACTGAAATTTTCTGTGAGTATTAATGCTCTGGTTTGGCAGATGTTACTGCAGGGACAAAAGTTATATGGGATAATTGGAGTCCTAAGGTTTATGACTTGAAGGGAAGGGAAGGGAAGGGAAGGGAAGGGAAGGGAAGGGAAGGGGGAAAAAAGAGAGGAGGGAAGGAAGAAAGGAAGGAAGAAAGGAACAAAGAAAAAAAGGAAGGAGAGAGAAGGACATAAAGATATGATCCTCTGACAGCATAGCATTGCTTTTCTGGAGTATCCTGCCAATGACACTGCCATTTAGATTTCCCAAAATACTTGTTAACATCACATACCATGACATCTTAAAAGGCATCATTACAGTCTATCATGTTGTGATTTGTAGAAAAATAGTGCGCGACAGACATCTCTATGGAGATCATAATGACCTTAGTGTCAATGGGAAAATCACAGATCTTTCATGTGTATGTTCTCTGGCATAAACAAAACTTAAGGACAAAATAATACAGGGAAATATAGATGGTTAAGTGGATGAAGATATAAACCTGCGTTCACATTTGAAATTTTTTATATCACCCTTCTTATTTGAGAACTCTTTCAAGGGTGGGTGGGTGTGTGTGCATTCTCCAACATCTGGGATAGACATGGCAAAATGGACTATTGAAGTCTGGATTGAACCAGACCTGTTGGATCACTGAACTTGTGCCATTCCCTTCTCAAGGTGTTTACTCCTCTGTTCGTCAAACCACATCCCTTTCTGCATCCATGTCACTTGGAAATTCTCTTTATTCTTATTTCACATTCACTGTCCTGCAACCCAAAAGTTTACTCAGGGTAATTTGACAAGTAACTGTCTTTAGTATTCCATTTTTCCAGCTTTTACCCCTTGAGAAGGTTCCTGTATATAGAGCCAGATATGACGTGCTGTTGCTCCTGATGAGGCTGCCCAGTAGCACATATCCTAACAGGATTGTAGGCATTTAAGGTAAGTAATGAATTAATTGATCATTTTATGTTTATAGAATTCTATAAAAATCAAGAATTCTGTGGGTCTCTCTTGTCTTCAGCTTCACCATGTCCTACTCTGAGTTCAGTGGAGGGAAACAAGCTTTTGTTCACAAACTGCATGTTACAAGACTGAGACAGACACTTTAATGAGTATTGACTGACTTCATTTTGTGTTTTCTGGAGTACTAAATTGGCTTTAGTACCAACTCTGAGGGAATAATTTATTTCCCCTAAGCTTTGTCATAAGAGTAGATTCACTGCCCAATTTTGACATATCTCATACTCCTTAAAAAATGCTACAGTCTTAAGGAGCATCAATAGGACCAAAAAAGCATGAATGCCCAATCGACGTGTAACTTTCAGCCAGCCAACAAAACTGGCTTGGAAACCTATGGACTATTTTACTGGTCAGTTAAAACAAGGCTTTGCATTTTGGAGATGAATGTGTGTGCTTGGGTCGATGCAAGATTCTCCGTCACGAGCAAAGTTATTGCCTCTTGTTTTTTTTTTTTTACCTTTTACCTTTTTAGCTGGTGCTGTTAGTGTCTCTAGCTTTACCAAATGTCAAAGGAGATGTTGCAAGAAGACAAAATGAAAATCATGAAGCAGCAATTAAAATGCTGAAGGATGTGGGCAAAGCCAGTGGTGACAGGTAAACAAAGGAGGAGTTCCAGGAAGGAACTGAATGAAAGAGCTTTTTGAAAAATAGGCGAGGGTGTGTGTGCACTCTGCACATGATTTGCACTTCCTTACTTCATTCTATTCATATCCATATTTTCCATTTCTTCTATGGACAAGTACTCTGAACACATTGCCTGAGACAGTAACCTTTGTAAAAACTTTCATGCAAAATACAATAACCTTTGTAAAAAAATGTCATACAAAATTATCCTTTATTATTTTAAATTCCACTAAATACTTTTTAATCATTCCCTAGTCATTAACTACCTGAATCCAAACAATCTATGTGGTAAAATGTAAATAAGGGATTTTCAACCCACAGGCTGCTCCTAAAGGGGCTCAGAAAAGGTAACTAAAAAAGTCAAGCATGTTGCCAAAGGGGTCAATTTTGTCATACGGCAACCTCCACTTGAAAATATTTAAGCATCTGTGTGCAGAATAAAAAGATGAAAATCATTGATATAAATGATACCAGGAGAAGAATTAGCCTTTTTGCATGGTTAGGGGCATATCCTTTTTACTTATTATTCCAGGTTCTTTGTGAAGTGCCAATAGCCGTACTCGGCATTGTACAATATTCATACAGCCTCTAGAGAAAAGAACATGCATTGAAAGGAGACAGTTGCAAAATAGACACTGTGCCTTGAGAAGCACAAAGGAAGTTATAAGTAGGAGGGTTGACATTTTTTTTTTCCCTCTTCTTTTATCTTTTCTGGACATCATCAAAAAAAAAGGAGGTTTTCATTTTGAAGATTTACAATAGGGCGGTTTAGAAAAAATCGCTTGGCGAGGGAGTCACCATGGCACGGCTCTTGGAAAAAAAAAAACAAAAACCAAACAAAACCTGTGGCTCAATTTGCATTGCTAATTGTTAAGTAACCACAAACACACGATTGCAGTACGTTGTTGGTTCCACTAGAGGGGTCAATTGTTCCTGCATGATAAATGCTTAGCAGGAGGACGGGTAAGTGGAAAGCCTCTTAATGTTACCGGGTAGGGGCCACTTTTTTTCTTCTCTCTAACAAACAAACAAACAAAATTATTTGCCTTAATAGCAAATGAACAAGAAGCCAGTGGGCTTGCATGCGCTGCTTGTTGTACAAAGTCCATAGGAAGGTTCTAAATCTCATGGCTTGAGCTGCCATTCGGAGGCGGCCACTATGCCTTGGCTTGCTACAAGCTTAGACTCTCTTCCTCTGGAGCAGGATTACTTATTATTTCAGTAAATTGGAAAATCTGCTGAAAGAGCTGTCATATTGAAGGCAGGGTTTGGAGGATGCCACTCTGAAGGGGATTTACCTGGGTCTAGAACAGCCCTGCAGAAATCAAGGTGAATGAAGGGAGGGCAGTCCGGCTGGAAACCTGCACACCCAATAGCTACTCGGGATACTGCAGTCGGAAAACACTTCTGCTCGCTTTTGACTTGCAGGATTTTAAGTGGTGTTATTTGCCTTCAGAAAGCTATCAAGTAACCTCTAGTTTATAATTATAGCTTTGCTTTGAGAAGCAGTCAGTTATAATGCAGACTGGTAGACAGAGACATGCCAAGACTCCCTGTCCATATTCGGGGAAGAGGTGGGATACGGGTCCAGATTTATTCCCTCTGCTTTTCCTAATCTGTTCTTAACCGGGCACCTGCTGCAGCAAGTGGGAAAGCATTGGAGGAAGAGGAAATGGAAATGCTGCAGTACAAAGTATGGTTAACAATATTTATTAATGCATGCAGAGAACTATTAAATTAAAAAAATTAATGGAGGTCAAAAGCCACCTTCTAATTCTCTTCAGGCAAAAGAAAGAATTTATTAAAAAGCAGAAAAGGTATCCACGGAGAAAGTTTCCCCATTTGCTTTATGTGCATGAAATATAGACATCATCTTGACATTCAGTTGATGAAAGAGGAGAAAAGAAACTAAAATTAACACTCAGGCAGTTAACATTAGCCATGTTGGGGGGTGGGAGGGAGGGCAAAAACTCATCACTGCAGTGTTCTAGAGATCTGTTAAAGTTTGCAGAGCGCCATTCCGTAAGAAATCTTTTTACAGAACCAGCTTTCATCGTACCATATCTTCAGTACAGATAATCTTGGCACGGCATTATTTTACACACTGCAGCTAGCTGAAAACCTGAAGAAAGGATACCCAGATCTTCTGGCTGTGTGGATCTGACACAAAAAATTGGAGCATAGAGGAAAAGAGTCAGAAGCATGCATCAAACATGCCTTTTGTTACTGGAGGCATTCTTCTCTGCTGACAAAAATATTTGCTTAAATTTTCACATCAAGACAAGATTCAGGTGTAGTTGATCAAATAACCTAAAGCTGTCTGATAACTAAAATAAATTCCCAGAAAGCACCTCAAGTATTTTTTAATTTTCTGTGTGCTGGTAACACGATTCTCAGTATGGTTCCCCTGCACAGTCCATAGGAGGACAGAAAAAAGAAAATTATTTGAACCAGTTGCTACGTTTTACAGAGAGAGATTGCAGGAAAAAAATAAAAATAAAACCAGCTTTAAAAATGTCACTGTTCTGCTACCACTGAAGCCAACTGCAAACCTCCATAGTTTTCTCACAGGGATGTGCATAACATAAAGGCTGGGCACTCCTTGGATCTTCCATAAGCTTTTGAAAGAAGGGATTTGTAGAGGCTTTGGGCAGGACCCTCTGCACAGAGGTGGAGTTCACTGACAATAAATCATGACCCTTGTCTCTAACACAGGCATTTATTTTATTTATTATTTTTTTTACATGTAGCCTTCCTGCATTAAACTGTTTGTGCTTCATCAGTCTTGTTAAAATCTGACATTATTTCCCCTGATATTAACCCCCAATTTATCTTTTACTCAAGACTGCACAAGGTTTTGTCTTGGGAGTCGGTTTTTTCCTTTATCCATTTCCTTAAAAACATAATTATCCTTTTGTAGGAGTTTGCTGCGATCAGAGGTGTTCCTGGCTTCATGAACACACAGGAAGATGAGGATCTAACATTCTAATTATAATTACAAACAATTAAATGTGAGACTGAGACTAGGAGCGGACCTTTAAGAGGCAAGAAACAACACCGGCAAGGAACAGAAGGAAGTTCCAAGTTCAGTCATGTATAAAATTTACAACACGACTGAAGGGCAGGTCTACCATTTTCACTTTCTACTTTGGCTTGTATTATTTAAAAAAGTTATGCTTTAAATCCAGACGGATAAGGTCTGCATTCATTACCTTACAACATCCTTAGCAGGACCTTTTTTCCTCAAGCTGAGCACCGTGCGAGCGCGGTTCCGCAGCTCCTGCCCTGGGGCTGGCTTCTGCCTCGGCACTTGGGAGAGCAGAAGGAATATTCCACCACGTTCACATCTCGTACAGGTACTCGAATTCCCCCCCCCCTCCCCCCCCC